>OY986050.1:30191945-31391945 GCA_963920205.1 Stenodema calcarata
GTCACAAATTATTGTACAGCCCACACACCATTTCAATTTATCTCTTTAGCTATCTGTTTTAACGTCATTCGTTTAACCAAATTGTTTATAAAAACTACCTACAACTAAATTATTACTGTAACTAAATATAACTAAATAACTACAACAACTTTCTCACAATAGAACTGTAATCAATATTATGAAACTGTTTTTAGGCCCTGAAGATGAAGAAATATATTCTTCGAAACGTTGGCACATAAATCAATTTTCATTTGACCGACCCTCGACATCCCTCAACATCATTGTTACTGACGGTCAACAAAACCACACACACTTATGGCAGAGGTAGCAACCACGGATCAATCTCAAATCCCCAGTTTCATCAGTTCCATCCGACAACACTATTGCACGGCATCGGGTACCATTTTAAAACGTCACAAACATATCGCACTAGAAAATTCAACAAGGTTTTCTATTTTTCGCATGTGTACCATTTTATGAAGTTAGTTGGAATAACACCGACCTTTTTAAAGTACCTGCTTTTTACGACTTTGTTTGTTCAATTTTCACACGTTTCTTGGCGCCACGATGTCCTGGCTTTTGTTACCCCACTCTTGGATATACTTTCATCCGTATATATATATAGGTAACTTTAAGCTAAGTTGTTAAGTTGTAACTCCGGTGCCCTGGAGGAAAGAACTTCCCACTGTAAGTCACAAATTATTGTACAGCCCACACACCATTTCAATTTATCTCTTTAGCTATCTGTTTTAACGTCATTCGTTTAACCAAATTGTTTATAAAAACTACCTACAACTAAATTATTACTGTAACTAAATATAACTAAATAACTACAACAACTTTCTCACAATAGAACTGTAATCAATATTATGAAACTGTTTTTAGGCCCTGAAGATGAAGAAATATATTCTTCGAAACGTTGGCACATAAATCAATTTTTCATTTGACCGACCCTCGACATCCCTCAACATCATTGTTACTGACGGTCAACAAAACCACACACACTTATGGCAGAGGTAGCAACCACGGATCAATCTCAAATCCCCAGTTTCATCAGTTCCATCCGACAACACTATTGCACGGCATCGGGTACCATTTTAAAACGTCACAAACATATCGCACTAGAAATTCAACAAGGTTTTTCTATTTTTCGCATGTGTACCATTTTATGAAGTTAGTTGGAATAACACCGACCTTTTTAAAGTACCTGCTTTTTACGACTTTGTTTGTTCAATTTTCACACGTTTCTTGGCGCCACGATGTCCTGGCTTTTGTTACCCCACTCTTGGATATACTTTCATCCGTATATATATATAGGTAACTTTAAGCTAAGTTGTTAAGTTGTAACTCCGGTGCCCTGGAGGAAAGAACTTCCCACTGTAAGTCACAAATTATTGTACAGCCCACACACCATTTCAATTTATCTCTTTAGCTATCTGTTTTAACGTCATTCGTTTAACCAAATTGTTTATAAAAACTACCTACAACTAAATTATTACTGTAACTAAATATAACTAAATAACTACAACAACTTTCTCACAATAGAACTGTAATCAATATTATGAAACTGTTTTTAGGCCCTGAAGATGAAGAAATATATTCTTCGAAACGTTGGCACATAAATCAATTTTCATTTGACCGACCCTCGACATCCCTCAACATCATTGTTACTGACGGTCAACAAAACCACACACACTTATGGCAGAGGTAGCAACCACGGATCAATCTCAAATCCCCAGTTTCATCAGTTCCATCCGACAACACTATTGCACGGCATCGGGTACCATTTTAAAACGTCACAAACATATCGCACTAGAAAATTCAACAAGGTTTTTCTATTTTTCGCATGTGTACCATTTTATGAAGTTAGTTGGAATAACACCGACCTTTTTAAAGTACCTGCTTTTTACGACTTTGTTTGTTCAATTTTCACACGTTTCTTGGCGCCACGATGTCCTGGCTTTTGTTACCCCACTCTTGGATATACTTTCATCCGTATATATATATAGGTAACTTTAAGCTAAGTTGTTAAGTTGTAACTCCGGTGCCCTGGAGGAAAGAACTTCCCACTGTAAGTCACAAATTATTGTACAGCCCACACACCATTTCAATTTATCTCTTTAGCTATCTGTTTTAACGTCATTCGTTTAACCAAATTGTTTATAAAAACTACCTACAACTAAATTATTACTGTAACTAAATATAACTAAATAACTACAACAACTTTCTCACAATAGAACTGTAATCAATATTATGAAACTGTTTTTAGGCCCTGAAGATGAAGAAATATATTCTTCGAAACGTTGGCACATAAATCAATTTTCATTTGACCGACCCTCGACATCCCTCAACATCATTGTTACTGACGGTCAACAAAACCACACACACTTATGGCAGAGGTAGCAACCACGGATCAATCTCAAATCCCCAGTTTCATCAGTTCCATCCGACAACACTATTGCACGGCATCGGGTACCATTTTAAAACGTCACAAACATATCGCACTAGAAAATTCAACAAGGTTTTTCTATTTTTCGCATGTGTACCATTTTATGAAGTTAGTTGGAATAACACCGACCTTTTTAAAGTACCTGCTTTTTACGACTTTGTTTGTTCAATTTTCACACGTTTCTTGGCGCCACGATGTCCTGGCTTTTGTTACCCCACTCTTGGATATACTTTCATCCGTATATATATATAGGTAACTTTAAGCTAAGTTGTTAAGTTGTAACTCCGGTGCCCTGGAGGAAAGAACTTCCCACTGTAAGTCACAAATTATTGTACAGCCCACACACCATTTCAATTTATCTCTTTAGCTATCTGTTTTAACGTCATTCGTTTAACCAAATTGTTTATAAAAACTACCTACAACTAAATTATTACTGTAACTAAATATAACTAAATAACTACAACAACTTTCTCACAATAGAACTGTAATCAATATTATGAAACTGTTTTTAGGCCCTGAAGATGAAGAAATATATTCTTCGAAACGTTGGCACATAAATCAATTTTCATTTGACCGACCCTCGACATCCCTCAACATCATTGTTACTGACGGTCAACAAAACCACACACACTTATGGCAGAGGTAGCAACCACGGATCAATCTCAAATCCCCAGTTTCATCAGTTCCATCCGACAACACTATTGCACGGCATCGGGTACCATTTTAAAACGTCACAAACATATCGCACTAGAAAATTCAACAAGGTTTTTCTATTTTTCGCATGTGTACCATTTTATGAAGTTAGTTGGAATAACACCGACCTTTTTAAAGTACCTGCTTTTTACGACTTTGTTTGTTCAATTTTCACACGTTTCTTGGCGCCACGATGTCCTGGCTTTTGTTACCCCACTCTTGGATATACTTTCATCCGTATATATATATAGGTAACTTTAAGCTAAGTTGTTAAGTTGTAACTCCGGTGCCCTGGAGGAAAGAACTTCCCACTGTAAGTCACAAATTATTGTACAGCCCACACACCATTTCAATTTATCTCTTTAGCTATCTGTTTTAACGTCATTCGTTTAACCAAATTGTTTATAAAAACTACCTACAACTAAATTATTACTGTAACTAAATATAACTAAATAACTACAACAACTTTCTCACAATAGAACTGTAATCAATATTATGAAACTGTTTTTAGGCCCTGAAGATGAAGAAATATATTCTTCGAAACGTTGGCACATAAATCAATTTTCATTTGACCGACCCTCGACATCCCTCAACATCATTGTTACTGACGGTCAACAAAACCACACACACTTATGGCAGAGGTAGCAACCACGGATCAATCTCAAATCCCCAGTTTCATCAGTTCCATCCGACAACACTATTGCACGGCATCGGGTACCATTTTAAAACGTCACAAACATATCGCACTAGAAAATTCAACAAGGTTTTTCTATTTTTCGCATGTGTACCATTTTATGAAGTTAGTTGGAATAACACCGACCTTTTTAAAGTACCTGCTTTTTACGACTTTGTTTGTTCAATTTTCACACGTTTCTTGGCGCCACGATGTCCTGGCTTTTGTTACCCCACTCTTGGATATACTTTCATCCGTATATATATATAGGTAACTTTAAGCTAAGTTGTTAAGTTGTAACTCCGGTGCCCTGGAGGAAAGAACTTCCCACTGTAAGTCACAAATTATTGTACAGCCCACACACCATTTCAATTTATCTCTTTAGCTATCTGTTTTAACGTCATTCGTTTAACCAAATTGTTTATAAAAACTACCTACAACTAAATTATTACTGTAACTAAATATAACTAAATAACTACAACAACTTTCTCACAATAGAACTGTAATCAATATTATGAAACTGTTTTTAGGCCCTGAAGATGAAGAAATATATTCTTCGAAACGTTGGCACATAAATCAATTTTCATTTGACCGACCCTCGACATCCCTCAACATCATTGTTACTGACGGTCAACAAAACCACACACACTTATGGCAGAGGTAGCAACCACGGATCAATCTCAAATCCCCAGTTTCATCAGTTCCATCCGACAACACTATTGCACGGCATCGGGTACCATTTTAAAACGTCACAAACATATCGCACTAGAAAATTCAACAAGGTTTTTCTATTTTTCGCATGTGTACCATTTTATGAAGTTAGTTGGAATAACACCGACCTTTTTAAAGTACCTGCTTTTTACGACTTTGTTTGTTCAATTTTCACACGTTTCTTGGCGCCACGATGTCCTGGCTTTTGTTACCCCACTCTTGGATATACTTTCATCCGTATATATATATAGGTAACTTTAAGCTAAGTTGTTAAGTTGTAACTCCGGTGCCCTGGAGGAAAGAACTTCCCACTGTAAGTCACAAATTATTGTACAGCCCACACACCATTTCAATTTATCTCTTTAGCTATCTGTTTTAACGTCATTCGTTTAACCAAATTGTTTATAAAAACTACCTACAACTAAATTATTACTGTAACTAAATATAACTAAATAACTACAACAACTTTCTCACAATAGAACTGTAATCAATATTATGAAACTGTTTTTAGGCCCTGAAGATGAAGAAATATATTCTTCGAAACGTTGGCACATAAATCAATTTTCATTTGACCGACCCTCGACATCCCTCAACATCATTGTTACTGACGGTCAACAAAACCACACACACTTATGGCAGAGGTAGCAACCACGGATCAATCTCAAATCCCCAGTTTCATCAGTTCCATCCGACAACACTATTGCACGGCATCGGGTACCATTTTAAAACGTCACAAACATATCGCACTAGAAAATTCAACAAGGTTTTTCTATTTTTCGCATGTGTACCATTTTATGAAGTTAGTTGGAATAACACCGACCTTTTTAAAGTACCTGCTTTTTACGACTTTGTTTGTTCAATTTTCACACGTTTCTTGGCGCCACGATGTCCTGGCTTTTGTTACCCCACTCTTGGATATACTTTCATCCGTATATATATATAGGTAACTTTAAGCTAAGTTGTTAAGTTGTAACTCCGGTGCCCTGGAGGAAAGAACTTCCCACTGTAAGTCACAAATTATTGTACAGCCCACACACCATTTCAATTTATCTCTTTAGCTATCTGTTTTAACGTCATTCGTTTAACCAAATTGTTTATAAAAACTACCTACAACTAAATTATTACTGTAACTAAATATAACTAAATAACTACAACAACTTTCTCACAATAGAACTGTAATCAATATTATGAAACTGTTTTTAGGCCCTGAAGATGAAGAAATATATTCTTCGAAACGTTGGCACATAAATCAATTTTCATTTGACCGACCCTCGACATCCCTCAACATCATTGTTACTGACGGTCAACAAAACCACACACACTTATGGCAGAGGTAGCAACCACGGATCAATCTCAAATCCCCAGTTTCATCAGTTCCATCCGACAACACTATTGCACGGCATCGGGTACCATTTTAAAACGTCACAAACATATCGCACTAGAAAATTCAACAAGGTTTTTCTATTTTTCGCATGTGTACCATTTTATGAAGTTAGTTGGAATAACACCGACCTTTTTAAAGTACCTGCTTTTTACGACTTTGTTTGTTCAATTTTCACACGTTTCTTGGCGCCACGATGTCCTGGCTTTTGTTACCCCACTCTTGGATATACTTTCATCCGTATATATATATAGGTAACTTTAAGCTAAGTTGTTAAGTTGTAACTCCGGTGCCCTGGAGGAAAGAACTTCCCACTGTAAGTCACAAATTATTGTACAGCCCACACACCATTTCAATTTATCTCTTTAGCTATCTGTTTTAACGTCATTCGTTTAACCAAATTGTTTATAAAAACTACCTACAACTAAATTATTACTGTAACTAAATATAACTAAATAACTACAACAACTTTCTCACAATAGAACTGTAATCAATATTATGAAACTGTTTTTAGGCCCTGAAGATGAAGAAATATATTCTTCGAAACGTTGGCACATAAATCAATTTTCATTTGACCGACCCTCGACATCCCTCAACATCATTGTTACTGACGGTCAACAAAACCACACACACTTATGGCAGAGGTAGCAACCACGGATCAATCTCAAATCCCCAGTTTCATCAGTTCCATCCGACAACACTATTGCACGGCATCGGGTACCATTTTAAAACGTCACAAACATATCGCACTAGAAAATTCAACAAGGTTTTTCTATTTTTCGCATGTGTACCATTTTATGAAGTTAGTTGGAATAACACCGACCTTTTTAAAGTACCTGCTTTTTACGACTTTGTTTGTTCAATTTTCACACGTTTCTTGGCGCCACGATGTCCTGGCTTTTGTTACCCCACTCTTGGATATACTTTCATCCGTATATATATATAGGTAACTTTAAGCTAAGTTGTTAAGTTGTAACTCCGGTGCCCTGGAGGAAAGAACTTCCCACTGTAAGTCACAAATTATTGTACAGCCCACACACCATTTCAATTTATCTCTTTAGCTATCTGTTTTAACGTCATTCGTTTAACCAAATTGTTTATAAAAACTACCTACAACTAAATTATTACTGTAACTAAATATAACTAAATAACTACAACAACTTTCTCACAATAGAACTGTAATCAATATTATGAAACTGTTTTTAGGCCCTGAAGATGAAGAAATATATTCTTCGAAACGTTGGCACATAAATCAATTTTCATTTGACCGACCCTCGACATCCCTCAACATCATTGTTACTGACGGTCAACAAAACCACACACACTTATGGCAGAGGTAGCAACCACGGATCAATCTCAAATCCCCAGTTTCATCAGTTCCATCCGACAACACTATTGCACGGCATCGGGTACCATTTTAAAACGTCACAAACATATCGCACTAGAAAATTCAACAAGGTTTTTCTATTTTTCGCATGTGTACCATTTTATGAAGTTAGTTGGAATAACACCGACCTTTTTAAAGTACCTGCTTTTTACGACTTTGTTTGTTCAATTTTCACACGTTTCTTGGCGCCACGATGTCCTGGCTTTTGTTACCCCACTCTTGGATATACTTTCATCCGTATATATATATAGGTAACTTTAAGCTAAGTTGTTAAGTTGTAACTCCGGTGCCCTGGAGGAAAGAACTTCCCACTGTAAGTCACAAATTATTGTACAGCCCACACACCATTTCAATTTATCTCTTTAGCTATCTGTTTTAACGTCATTCGTTTAACCAAATTGTTTATAAAAACTACCTACAACTAAATTATTACTGTAACTAAATATAACTAAATAACTACAACAACTTTCTCACAATAGAACTGTAATCAATATTATGAAACTGTTTTTAGGCCCTGAAGATGAAGAAATATATTCTTCGAAACGTTGGCACATAAATCAATTTTCATTTGACCGACCCTCGACATCCCTCAACATCATTGTTACTGACGGTCAACAAAACCACACACACTTATGGCAGAGGTAGCAACCACGGATCAATCTCAAATCCCCAGTTTCATCAGTTCCATCCGACAACACTATTGCACGGCATCGGGTACCATTTTAAAACGTCACAAACATATCGCACTAGAAAATTCAACAAGGTTTTTCTATTTTTCGCATGTGTACCATTTTATGAAGTTAGTTGGAATAACACCGACCTTTTTAAAGTACCTGCTTTTTACGACTTTGTTTGTTCAATTTTCACACGTTTCTTGGCGCCACGATGTCCTGGCTTTTGTTACCCCACTCTTGGATATACTTTCATCCGTATATATATATAGGTAACTTTAAGCTAAGTTGTTAAGTTGTAACTCCGGTGCCCTGGAGGAAAGAACTTCCCACTGTAAGTCACAAATTATTGTACAGCCCACACACCATTTCAATTTATCTCTTTAGCTATCTGTTTTAACGTCATTCGTTTAACCAAATTGTTTATAAAAACTACCTACAACTAAATTATTACTGTAACTAAATATAACTAAATAACTACAACAACTTTCTCACAATAGAACTGTAATCAATATTATGAAACTGTTTTTAGGCCCTGAAGATGAAGAAATATATTCTTCGAAACGTTGGCACATAAATCAATTTTCATTTGACCGACCCTCGACATCCCTCAACATCATTGTTACTGACGGTCAACAAAACCACACACACTTATGGCAGAGGTAGCAACCACGGATCAATCTCAAATCCCCAGTTTCATCAGTTCCATCCGACAACACTATTGCACGGCATCGGGTACCATTTTAAAACGTCACAAACATATCGCACTAGAAAATTCAACAAGGTTTTTCTATTTTTCGCATGTGTACCATTTTATGAAGTTAGTTGGAATAACACCGACCTTTTTAAAGTACCTGCTTTTTACGACTTTGTTTGTTCAATTTTCACACGTTTCTTGGCGCCACGATGTCCTGGCTTTTGTTACCCCACTCTTGGATATACTTTCATCCGTATATATATATAGGTAACTTTAAGCTAAGTTGTTAAGTTGTAACTCCGGTGCCCTGGAGGAAAGAACTTCCCACTGTAAGTCACAAATTATTGTACAGCCCACACACCATTTCAATTTATCTCTTTAGCTATCTGTTTTAACGTCATTCGTTTAACCAAATTGTTTATAAAAACTACCTACAACTAAATTATTACTGTAACTAAATATAACTAAATAACTACAACAACTTTCTCACAATAGAACTGTAATCAATATTATGAAACTGTTTTTAGGCCCTGAAGATGAAGAAATATATTCTTCGAAACGTTGGCACATAAATCAATTTTCATTTGACCGACCCTCGACATCCCTCAACATCATTGTTACTGACGGTCAACAAAACCACACACACTTATGGCAGAGGTAGCAACCACGGATCAATCTCAAATCCCCAGTTTCATCAGTTCCATCCGACAACACTATTGCACGGCATCGGGTACCATTTTAAAACGTCACAAACATATCGCACTAGAAAATTCAACAAGGTTTTTCTATTTTTCGCATGTGTACCATTTTATGAAGTTAGTTGGAATAACACCGACCTTTTTAAAGTACCTGCTTTTTACGACTTTGTTTGTTCAATTTTCACACGTTTCTTGGCGCCACGATGTCCTGGCTTTTGTTACCCCACTCTTGGATATACTTTCATCCGTATATATATATAGGTAACTTTAAGCTAAGTTGTTAAGTTGTAACTCCGGTGCCCTGGAGGAAAGAACTTCCCACTGTAAGTCACAAATTATTGTACAGCCCACACACCATTTCAATTTATCTCTTTAGCTATCTGTTTTAACGTCATTCGTTTAACCAAATTGTTTATAAAAACTACCTACAACTAAATTATTACTGTAACTAAATATAACTAAATAACTACAACAACTTTCTCACAATAGAACTGTAATCAATATTATGAAACTGTTTTTAGGCCCTGAAGATGAAGAAATATATTCTTCGAAACGTTGGCACATAAATCAATTTTCATTTGACCGACCCTCGACATCCCTCAACATCATTGTTACTGACGGTCAACAAAACCACACACACTTATGGCAGAGGTAGCAACCACGGATCAATCTCAAATCCCCAGTTTCATCAGTTCCATCCGACAACACTATTGCACGGCATCGGGTACCATTTTAAAACGTCACAAACATATCGCACTAGAAAATTCAACAAGGTTTTTCTATTTTTCGCATGTGTACCATTTTATGAAGTTAGTTGGAATAACACCGACCTTTTTAAAGTACCTGCTTTTTACGACTTTGTTTGTTCAATTTTCACACGTTTCTTGGCGCCACGATGTCCTGGCTTTTGTTACCCCACTCTTGGATATACTTTCATCCGTATATATATATAGGTAACTTTAAGCTAAGTTGTTAAGTTGTAACTCCGGTGCCCTGGAGGAAAGAACTTCCCACTGTAAGTCACAAATTATTGTACAGCCCACACACCATTTCAATTTATCTCTTTAGCTATCTGTTTTAACGTCATTCGTTTAACCAAATTGTTTATAAAAACTACCTACAACTAAATTATTACTGTAACTAAATATAACTAAATAACTACAACAACTTTCTCACAATAGAACTGTAATCAATATTATGAAACTGTTTTTAGGCCCTGAAGATGAAGAAATATATTCTTCGAAACGTTGGCACATAAATCAATTTTCATTTGACCGACCCTCGACATCCCTCAACATCATTGTTACTGACGGTCAACAAAACCACACACACTTATGGCAGAGGTAGCAACCACGGATCAATCTCAAATCCCCAGTTTCATCAGTTCCATCCGACAACACTATTGCACGGCATCGGGTACCATTTTAAAACGTCACAAACATATCGCACTAGAAAATTCAACAAGGTTTTTCTATTTTTCGCATGTGTACCATTTTATGAAGTTAGTTGGAATAACACCGACCTTTTTAAAGTACCTGCTTTTTACGACTTTGTTTGTTCAATTTTCACACGTTTCTTGGCGCCACGATGTCCTGGCTTTTGTTACCCCACTCTTGGATATACTTTCATCCGTATATATATATAGGTAACTTTAAGCTAAGTTGTTAAGTTGTAACTCCGGTGCCCTGGAGGAAAGAACTTCCCACTGTAAGTCACAAATTATTGTACAGCCCACACACCATTTCAATTTATCTCTTTAGCTATCTGTTTTAACGTCATTCGTTTAACCAAATTGTTTATAAAAACTACCTACAACTAAATTATTACTGTAACTAAATATAACTAAATAACTACAACAACTTTCTCACAATAGAACTGTAATCAATATTATGAAACTGTTTTTAGGCCCTGAAGATGAAGAAATATATTCTTCGAAACGTTGGCACATAAATCAATTTTCATTTGACCGACCCTCGACATCCCTCAACATCATTGTTACTGACGGTCAACAAAACCACACACACTTATGGCAGAGGTAGCAACCACGGATCAATCTCAAATCCCCAGTTTCATCAGTTCCATCCGACAACACTATTGCACGGCATCGGGTACCATTTTAAAACGTCACAAACATATCGCACTAGAAAATTCAACAAGGTTTTTCTATTTTTCGCATGTGTACCATTTTATGAAGTTAGTTGGAATAACACCGACCTTTTTAAAGTACCTGCTTTTTACGACTTTGTTTGTTCAATTTTCACACGTTTCTTGGCGCCACGATGTCCTGGCTTTTGTTACCCCACTCTTGGATATACTTTCATCCGTATATATATATAGGTAACTTTAAGCTAAGTTGTTAAGTTGTAACTCCGGTGCCCTGGAGGAAAGAACTTCCCACTGTAAGTCACAAATTATTGTACAGCCCACACACCATTTCAATTTATCTCTTTAGCTATCTGTTTTAACGTCATTCGTTTAACCAAATTGTTTATAAAAACTACCTACAACTAAATTATTACTGTAACTAAATATAACTAAATAACTACAACAACTTTCTCACAATAGAACTGTAATCAATATTATGAAACTGTTTTTAGGCCCTGAAGATGAAGAAATATATTCTTCGAAACGTTGGCACATAAATCAATTTTCATTTGACCGACCCTCGACATCCCTCAACATCATTGTTACTGACGGTCAACAAAACCACACACACTTATGGCAGAGGTAGCAACCACGGATCAATCTCAAATCCCCAGTTTCATCAGTTCCATCCGACAACACTATTGCACGGCATCGGGTACCATTTTAAAACGTCACAAACATATCGCACTAGAAAATTCAACAAGGTTTTTCTATTTTTCGCATGTGTACCATTTTATGAAGTTAGTTGGAATAACACCGACCTTTTTAAAGTACCTGCTTTTTACGACTTTGTTTGTTCAATTTTCACACGTTTCTTGGCGCCACGATGTCCTGGCTTTTGTTACCCCACTCTTGGATATACTTTCATCCGTATATATATATAGGTAACTTTAAGCTAAGTTGTTAAGTTGTAACTCCGGTGCCCTGGAGGAAAGAACTTCCCACTGTAAGTCACAAATTATTGTACAGCCCACACACCATTTCAATTTATCTCTTTAGCTATCTGTTTTAACGTCATTCGTTTAACCAAATTGTTTATAAAAACTACCTACAACTAAATTATTACTGTAACTAAATATAACTAAATAACTACAACAACTTTCTCACAATAGAACTGTAATCAATATTATGAAACTGTTTTTAGGCCCTGAAGATGAAGAAATATATTCTTCGAAACGTTGGCACATAAATCAATTTTCATTTGACCGACCCTCGACATCCCTCAACATCATTGTTACTGACGGTCAACAAAACCACACACACAATAATAATAATAATTAATAGGTAATAATAATTTTAAAAACATAATTGCAATTATTGCCATGTACCAATGTCATGTTCTCATAACGTAACCTACCGAAAAACGTTCGATATTTTATCTCCAATTAGGTTTTTTGCTTCTCCTGAAATCTGTGGCTTTCACATCTTGGCCGACGATTTTCTAGTTGTGCCTGGGACACCGGTTTTACCACGGACTGAAACGGAAGCAAATATTTCCAGGAATGTGTTATATATAACACATATATAATATATACTTGTTTCACATATATGAGAAACAAAAGAGGACATTTTTATTAAGCACATATTTTGTGATTCGTTAGTGCGTGCAAAGTGTTGCAAGTGAAGAGTCAAAATTACGAGGGGGAGTAAAATATAAACCGGAATTTTTCAAAATAGAATTTAAAACTCACATTTTATTTTTCTGTATAGTCTCAAACAAAACACATTTTTCCTTAGTCATAAAAAGAAGACGGCTGTGCCAGCAACGAGTTGTGCACGAACTGTTCAACTTCATCATCTCTTTTAAACCTCTCACCTCCTAGAGATTTTGTTAGTGGTCCAAAGAAATGGTAGTCGCACGGTGATAGGTCTGGACTGTAAGGAGGATGTTCAAGCTGCTCCCAGTGCATTTCGTCCAGCATGACCTGAGTTAAGCTGCAGTGGTCTGTCGTCATCCAATACAACGTTCCTGAATGGCGATCGCCGCCGTTTAGTGCGACAGGCAGTTTTTTTCTGTCCAAAGGTTGACAATAATTGTATGCATTGACTGCTAAAGGAGAAAATCAATGAAAAGAAGAAGAATCGACCATAATTAACCAATAAGGTCGAAAGCACTTTTCCGGCAGACAACCTCGTTTTCACCTTCACCGGTGCTTTTTCCCCTTTTTGCCGCCACTCCATATGTCTGGATTCTGGTGTATAGTGGTGAACCCTTTTCATGACTGTACGATCAAGTAATCCTTCTTCTTCATCTTCAAAACATGCCAACAGCCCTTTGACAAACCTCTAAACGCACACTTTTTACCAATTTAAAATTAAGAATAATAGGTGAATTGGGTTCGAAATTCGAATTTCGCCAAGGTTATTATGTTGAGCATCAAAAGCGGATTCATTCATAGAGAAATACGATTTCCACTCCCCGCTCGTATGACAAGCCATTGAGGTTAAAGGTCAAATACACGTTTTTCACTCATAAGCACTCACATAAAATTTCTCGAAACATATTTTTGGTTTTGAAACACGAGAATGGCGAAATGAACAACTGGAATCGGAGAACTTCGATGAACTTAATTTATTGTAATTAACTAATACTACTTTGACTTATTCCCAAGGCCTCTATGACTTATTTGTTTAAGAAAATAATGACATTTATACATTGGAAATCCGAAAAACTATACGTTTCCATACGTTATTAGTTGGAGGTTGTAAAATGGTGGTGCAATATCCCGACAGGTGTTTAGAAAAGAATAAAACGTTTGCGGTTGTTCTATTATAACCATCCAGTAGTTCTGATAGAACTCATTTAGAATTCAGTAGTGCACCATACCGAAGTAGAAAACGGGTCTTTCCGGGACTCGACACGTAAGGGAAAAAAACAAAAATTCAAAGAAATTATTATTCAAAAAGGTGAAATGCATAGCGGGAAAGGGCCAGTGCGTGTGCCCGGAGGTCCTCGAGCCCATTAGAAGTCTAATCGGCCGTCAATCAAACGTCGAGAGCCATCAACTCGTGATCATTATGGCAACCACTATGAAAATCAATCAGAATATCAAAAACTGCCGAATGACCGTTCGGAGTGAAAGATTTTTTCCCACCTTTGATCAACTCACGCAAAGGCTGCACGAAGGTATTTTGGTAGCTAATCGGAGCTGTTACAGAGATTCATTATAATTATTTTATAAGTAGGGAACTCAATTCTGGTTTCGTTAAATAATAGTAAAATGTAGTACACGTTACACATAAATTTATGTAAAAATATAAATGTACTGTTATGTACGTTATGTAAAAGAGGACCTATACCCGAAAGGTCCCATAATATATTATATTAAAATGATGCCTCATATTAACGTTACTATAAGGCATGGGTACCGTGTTGTGAACGGTGTGAAGGATTTGATCTCATTAAAAAAGGTGACGCAAGGGAATACTTGAAAAGTGACTTTATAGATTTGTTGGTTCTGCTTGTGACTTAGAGAATTTATGAGTTTATCTGACTCAGAAAGTCTCCAAAGCAGCACCTGGAATTAGTTCGAAAACTGTCTTTATACCTTTCTCGACAATCTGAGACCAATTTTAGCGCGCACATATTTGAACGATTTGGAAAAATATTAATGAAAATCGTACTTTAAATATAATTTACTCATTTTCGGATCTACTTGTTTGCTGTGATTACCAATCAGCAAAGCTCTCCTCATTTAGGAAATAAGAAAAAGAAAAATACAAATCGCTAACATTGTAAACATTCCGAATTTCGTGTAAACTTTTCTAAGCTGTTTTCGGGAAAGCCTTGGAAGGCTCATTTTCGTAGTTTTAGAGGATGATTCGTTGAAGATTATAAGTGTGTGATATTTGTTGACCGTCAGTAAGAATGATGTTGAGGGATGTCGAGAGTCGGTTAAATGAAAGATGATTTATGTGCCAACGTTTCGAAGAATATATTTCTTCATCTTCAGGGCCTAAAACCAGTTTCACAATATTAACATTAATTATTTACATCTTATCCTGAGAAAATTGACAAATTGACAAATTTTGTTATAGTTATTTTTATACCAAGGTGTTTTTACAACCGGGTATATTCTGAGTAGATAGATAGATAGATTTTACTGCCATTTAGATAAACATCCATTGCAAATTTCATTCACAGTATGTACAAAATAAACGAGTCTGGACCACGTAAATAAATAAATAAAATATAGACTTCTGATTAGGCACTTAGAATTAATGTCCTCACTTCACTGGCCTCCCTTAAAAAATAAAATAACCTATTGGCCACCTTTACATCACAGGATGTGAGCAGTCTTCTGAAGAATAGAGATCGGCCAATCTTGGTAGAGGTACTTCTGAGGCTGAAGGGCTGTTTCCTGAAAGACCGATCCGTAGTCTGGGCAGGCTCTTGAGGATGTTGCGTGCTCCAGGTCCATGTTTCGAGAAACAAAAGGCAGAGTTGTCAGGAGGCTCCTCAAAGTGCTGCTTTCTGGCATTAGCTCAGCGTCATTAGACAGGGGGATCCCAAAAGTCCCTAAAGCGCTCCTGAGCTGTTTGACCCAGTAATACCTAGGATTGGAAGCTGGTAGTGTGGAGAGATTGAAGAGGCGCCTCATGCATAGCGCTGGCAAACGGTCGGGCGGCATGCTTAGCGTCTTTATCAGCCATTTCAAGGCGTCCGTTAGTACGAGGGTACTGATTGATAGTACTCCAGTCTCCGCGCGCACCTCTGTGTTAGGAGTGCTCCGTGGGATCAGCAGGATGCGCTTGTAGAAGCCAACCTGAACCCGCTCCAAAGCAACCCCCATCGAAGTGCCCATACAGCAGAGCCATACAGCAGCACAGATCTCACTAATGCGTCAAAAACTCCAGATCGTGCTGACCAGGAATTGACCCCAGCTCCGACCAGGATGCTCATTGCAGTAGCTGAAGCCAAGTTAGCCCTACTTATAAAATGATTGCATGCACCAGAGAACACAGCCGAACTGGAGAAGGACACCCCAAGATACGTGTATGATGTAACCTGCTCCACCAACTCATTCCCAAACCGAACAGGCACTGCCAACTTTGTCTTGCTTATGTTAACCGTGATACCATTTTCCTCACAGTATGCCTTCAGCACCTTCATTTTCTTGTTTACATCTATCACTGAGTCGCCCAAGATCACCATATCTACCGCGTATAACAACATCAGCATATCTTTATGGCCATTTATATCGAGTCCCACACCACATCTAGAACGAAAATAGTCCTCAATATCTGATAGATACAATATTCTGAGTAAATAATGTACAGTACAGAAAAGTATATAAAATTAATAGAATTCAAATCGTCGAAGATTATCTATTTCACGAACTTATGAACATCAATTTCGAGTATATCAAAACATCACTTCGAGCAGTTATATGCATATAACGTGCATGCATGTTTATAGAACAGAATTAGAGAAAACGTTGATGATTCAGGACAGTCGTTTAATATCTGACTTACCTCTATTTTAAAAAGTCTCGATTCAAGCTGATGAATTTGAAATTTCGCTACAGTCTGCTCAGGTGGAGTTCGCCGAGCTGACCTTATCGTTGATGGAGGATCGAGATTAATCAGCGACGACACTTTTATCAGAAGGAAATTTTGAGGAATCGTAAATTTCACGACTGCATCAACGCACCGAAAGGCCAACGGAAAGGGGGTGAGAGAAACGAATAAAAAACTGAACCCCGACATCTTTGAGAGCTCTTTTCAGGTAAAATGCCAAAACCTAATTAGTAACGAAATAACAAAGGTGACCGCAGGAGAAGCCGCCCTAAACTCAACCTCCGCACCCATTTCTTTCTCTCTGTTCAGCGGACTCTTTTCAACTTTAATTCGCTATTCCATTTCCGTTTCCTTCCCATTGTAGTAAACGGATAAGTGCGTACGAAAATGGATCTATTGTGTGGATAGCTAAAGTTCCGGCGATTTGGATGAAACGAAATTGATCGCCTTCGTGAAACCGACCTATAATGAAGAGACAATCGAGAACTGTTTCATACTAGTGTTTGAGGACGTAGGTACCTACCTATCATAGATGCTCTGCTTCACAGTACCAAGGAAGCCTACTTCCTTATGATTTTTTAGGAAGGAGAAACTTATAGCTGATAACTCTCAGGCCAAGGTGTGGCACATAGCTTCCTTGCCTTCACAACATGATCCCCTCGACATTCATCGGCACCACAAACTCCTCCACTGAAAGTCGAATTGGTTGTTGAGTAAATTAAGAGGATTTTACGTTCGAACGTGTGGGATTCTGATGAAACTCGTACAGCTTTACATAAACACCTGTACAAATTTCGCAATCACAGTTGGTTGAATAGGTAGGTTAGGTAGGTATACGTACAGGTAATAGGTAGGAGTTGTACCAGAGAAAACCTCACAACAAACATTGTAGGCTCGATTCTTCAAAAGGGGTCAAAGCCATAATAAAGCCTTAATAATATGTAGGATTCGCCATTTTTTTATCCAAACTTCACACTTTGATCCACAAACAACGAATTCACCAGTTATCGACCACCCTAAACACAACGATGGAAACCCGAAAGTTCTCAATGTTGATTCAGGGTATTCGGGTGTCTGCAACATTCCTTGACATGCCCCCAATTAACGGTAGGTGCGGATCAGCCATTTGATAGTCCTGACATATGAATTCCATCAGAGTTTCCCCTTTAGGTGCAAAGTATAGGAGGTTTTCCGAGAAAAATCCACAATTTGTCCTCATATTTACAGGGAAGTTGAAACTGGCTCATACATAATCTCATAGTTTCAATACTACCTACACATTAGACAACCCCAGAGTCGTCTAGAAGTGTCTGATTTTAAAGGAAAAACTCATTTCCCTTACAAACACGGACGCAAGGCTCTCATTGCCTCGGTAGACTTGGAAGCGAAATGAACAGACATGAAATTTAAACTTCAGGAATATTTGAAGAGTTCGAAATTCTGAACCATTCTGAAATTGAACGGAGAGCTCATATGAGTCGGTGGTTGTGTCCCAATAATAATAATTATTACAATAACAATTATTGTATCCCAATAAGACCCCAATACAAGAAAGATGAAGTTCGTCTTTTCCGAATTTCCAGAAAACCAACTTTGAAAGTTTCAAGACTTACACTGACTACCCAACAAATTATATTGGCAAAACTGTTTAGCGGTAAATTTTCTCCCATTCCCAAAGATACTATCCGACTTGGTTTTTTGGATGTAGAAAATTTTCTGGAGCGGTACCTGTGGATAAACTGTCAAAATCCACTTCAGAAATGTGCAAAAACGATGATTGTCACCCAAATACCGTGCAAGGATTCCACTCTTTTCTGCATTTCGCCTACCAAATTAATTAAAGGGGTTTTTTGAAGAACTCCTGTGGCCCAAGCCCTGAACAAGTGTATGTCAGCCTCAATCACGATAAACGGCGATGGTTTCTTTCGCGCGTTTTCGAAAGCAGCAATCCAGTCAGCACGGACTTCAGCAGCAGTGCGTTGATTGATGAGGGCCATGTTTCGGTCCTATTCCATGTAAGAATGTCCCCTCATTGGGTACGTTACTTTAATGGAGTCCAAGCGTCTGGTTAATGATGTGACGATTACTGATGATGTAACTGATCTGACCTACCATCATCTTTTTTTTTTTACTGTTTCGATGAGGATCTCATCTTTCTTGTGTTGTCCGACGAAACTTCCGAGCCCGATTGTGGCGTGAATATAATCTTTTTTGCAAATACGAAGTTTCCCACAGAAACTACGAGGTGTTGCCACCCTTAACTCATTTTCGACGAAAAATGAACCTTCATCTTTCTTGAAGTGGGGTCTTAAATTGTCAACCGACTTAGAATGTAATGGAAAAAATTACAATGTATTGACTCATTACACTTACCTATATAGAATTTGTACCTACTAATAATAATTTGGTACCTAAAAGTAAAAAATAAATATTTATGAAAAACTTTCGCAAATAACATTGACTTTTTTGGCGTTATATAGGTATCAATGAATTATGAGGTTGTAGGATCAATGAATTATTATCAATAATTATTATTAATTCATTGATCCTACAACCTCATAATTCATTGATACCTATATAACGCCAAAAAAGTCAATGTTATTTGCGAAAGTTTTTCATAAATATTTATTTTTTACTTTTAGGTACCAAATTATCAGAACTACGAAGGTTAAGGATTCTTAACTAGATGCCGACTCAATCTCAGCATTTCAGAGTTGCCGCCAGAAGAATCGATCGTCTTTGATGCATGTCGAATCCACAGATACAACGAAATAGTGAGATTTCCAAAACTTCAAAGGGATCTGAGGTGGTGACGGCGGCACCCACTGACCACGATCTCATATCATTTCCATTCGTTCCGCGCTCGGCCACGCCCTCCTTTTCAAACCGCTTTCGGACGATGTGAAGAAAATCAAGCATCGCCTCTAACGAGGGACTAAGTAGAACTATACCGATCCGTGACGTATTTTTGCTTGGAAAGCCTAACAAGGCGCCGACACGGGTTCTATGGGTCTGGGGATTGACGGCGGCCGCATTCGTCGCACCTTCCGCGTTAGTCGAAGTGACCAAACATTTTGAATTTGCACAGTCTAATAGTTGAGCGGTTCAGGATGACCAAAAACAACACTCGGCCCTAACAACATTCATTCAGGGACAAAGAGGGCAGTCAGGCGTTGATATATCATCACTTCTCACACTCCATAGTTGATCCGAAAAGCGTGACCGAACCACAAGCAGGGCCTTCCCATAAGTAGTTCAGCATCAGTACTTATCGTTACCACCACGCCAAAAGCGCCAATTTGCTATTTTGGTCATATTTGTTTTAGTGCAATTTTGAGTACCTACCCTGAGTTGTATTACCTATATAATATTACATAAGCATAACAATTAAAATCCTCCACCACACAATACAACACTACACACTACTGCATAAAATGCAACTACTTAGAAAGGCCTAGATATCTAGATGGTCTATGGGTATTGAGGTTCGGTCATCAACGATAATATCATTCAATGAAGCGACATTATCAAGAAATCTACAAAATAAAAAATAAAAAAATAAGCATTTCTCTACAATTGGATAGTTAAGAAATTTTGAATACAATAAAATGTTAGCCTAATTAGAATCATAATTAGAACAAGAATTTTAAATATGAGTTATTACAATTTAATTATATTAAAATTATTGGATATTAAATATATCTAAACTGAATTTGTGAATATTATCCAACTTAAACTAGAAACGGCATATTTGAATTAATTTGTGGATCCCTTGATATAAGCCGAAATAATGCGTCGAGAGGTTAGAAAGTTTTCTTCTAATTCAGACGCTCAAGGCTACAGCCTCTCCACCTTCACCGATTGACTTGAAATTTTGCACAGAGCTTCGTTTCAACTTTAGCCAGTGCCTTCTAAAAGATTCAAGTCGTATTCTTGACCGAACCTCAATGCATGTGTATATACAAGTATAAATAATATGATGGGATAAGGGGATGAAGACTGCAAAGATGCATGATACAATTAACAAGGGGGAAAACAAATGCGAGCTGTTCATGTCAGTTTGCCCGTTTATATCGTATGGGCAGTTCCAAAACAGGATGATGATGGAGTATTAATTGCATCATGCATACACTAAGATTTTTTACTGCCGAGGTGGCTTTCACTGTCGAGGTGTCCATTAATTGTTGTATTCCTCTTTCACCATGGAACACTGGCTACGATTATTCAGCATAATAATCGTGAATAAAACAAGATTACAGAAATAATGTGGTAGGATGACAATAATAATTATCACACGTGGCTCTTCAGTATGGAAGTTAGTGACATGCTCAGCAGCAGTGAGTATAAACGTCGCTCCTCCTCCTAGTGTAGACAGTCAGAAAAAAATGTTCAACATCTTCCAGTGCATCAGAGCAATTTCAGTATTTTGTTGATCGCACCATGCCCGGTCCAAATATTAATGAGCATAACAAGCTTCTCCCCGGTCATTTTCCAATTCTTGAACAAGGGGTCCATTTAATTTGTTCGCAGAGTCTGAAATGTATTTCCCCTGTGTTTTCCGAGTTATTTTCATTTTTCCTTTGTCATGTGCGGATCATTCAAATTTTACAGTCCAGTTTTGCATTTTGCAACCAAAGTTGATCTAGTAACAACGATTACATCAATTTCCAGCGCTATTCCAGAATTAATTAATATCTATTATTATAGTTCAAGGCGACCATCAAAGGTTGTAATACTGAAAGGTTCTGGAACCAGTTCACCTTTGTGATTAACAGATGTATTCGCGAATGGAAGTACCGTCCTGACACAGCCGAATATTCAGCGAACTAAACCTTCATGTTGTCTCCGGATTGTGTGTTTTGGTTTTTCTAACTTTTTTGCTTCTCACATTTTTTTTCGTAAGGGAAATGGCTCCTTAACCGAAAAACGAGATCACGAGGATAAAACGTTGCCAAAACATTTCACGGCATCATCCCCCTTAAAAACGCATTGACGCGACCCCAACAATTTCCGTCTCCTTCCTCACACATTGTCAACATAAAAACGGAGTCGACACTTCCTTTTTTTTTCCAAATAATTTGAAAGAAAAAACGTGAAAATGAGGTGATGGAAGGTGGGAAAGAAATGTGTTTTGGTAAGAGGAGGAGTTGAAAGCGGCGATTTCGGTCTCGTTAGCAGCCGACGCGTTTTTGACACAAGCGAGCGACCCGTCTATACGCCCTCTTCCTGTTTGTAGTTTGTTGTCACCGACTTCCACAGTTAGCGAGACCTAACTGGCAAAAAAGTCACCTTTCGTAATTTCGGATGGTTCCATCCAGATCAGCCTCTCGAACTGGTTCATCAGCCCCAACTTTAAAGTCTATGATTTCACCAAAAATTTGGTTAGAATAGTAGAATGTGTGTTTTTTCAAATTTTATAGACAATTCAACGATGATCGGATAGGTTTCTCTGTGTCGCTCTATGGAAAGCCAAGGGCAACTTAACCAAGATTTAGTTTGGCAAGGTCTAATGGTTCGTCGCACAGAATACCAAAACATGTGGGAGTACGAAAAATAACATCGTTGTCTTTGGCCTAATGAGGGGTACTGTAGTTGATATTCATTTACCTTTAGGCAGACATTCATTCTGAAATACGGAACCTCGACCAACTCTAACTGAGAAACGAGATTCGAGCAATTTAAAAATTACTATCATTTTAAAACTTGAACGAAGCGAACCGGAATGAGCACGCACAGGGGCGTGCTAAAGATGTAGGTAATGAGAAGTGTTTGTTGGAAGGGGGATCTAACTAGCCTTCCTCCACCGCCTGAAAATATAACTCCTGGCTGGAAGCCTCTCCCATTAATTCACTTTTAATCAACTAGACGGGAAGGAAGGCGGAATTTATAATGAGTTAGACCACACGCACAACAAAAACTAACTCAGAAGATTCCGCCAACTAGTAGCTTTTTTCCCCTCTACTGCAGGACTTTTAAGGACTAGGATGGGTAAGGGGTCATTTGCAACTTCATTCCCCTCTAACGGCCTTCTAAACTCACGTGATCCTCTCTGGATGGGCCAGCAACTACCCAGGAGTGATGGCTCAATTAGACCTTTGCGAAGCTCCGCCTTCAGGCCACATAAATTTCCATTATCATGAAATTGCACCTGACGTAATAATATTATTATTATGGGTTTAGGCGTGTGGGTACCTTGTGGATTTACCAATGGGTGGGCTAAAGAATGGTCAACGTATTCATCATTCAAAGAGCCCATTGCTAGTAAATGTTGTATAGTCCGTTGTTTATCTCTTTCGGTCAAATAATATCCAATACATTTCCGTTATTTACATTGTAATTTGAAGGAAAGAGCGACAAATAGGGAATAGGTCAATTGTCTCCTCCGGCAAGTGCACCCACCGCAGCATGACCTAGGGATGGGTATCGATGTTTTTCCGAAAATACCTTACCCACTGGAGGCATACCTAAGTACAAGTACCTACCTAGCTGTCAATTTGTTTGGTAATTTATGGTGTGTTTAAAATAATTAAACGTGAAATGAGTACCTATGTGGGTGTGGCCGCGTAACCAAACAAAGTAGTTTTCCATAGAGAAGCTACTGGGCTCACTCAGGTGGTGAGGATGGGTCCTGGCATTCGCTGGGAAAAACATACGAAATTGTAGCCTCCTATGCCAGTTAGGAGAGAGATACCGTACTGATTCCTACTGAGCTCACTCATACAACCCAGGAACGCTGGGTGGCCCGGGGAAAATCCGTTAAACAGTTATTCAACAGTTACCTTCAACCCAATAATTAGAAACCCCTTTCCAACCAACCCATACTGTTTTGACTGTCGCTGTGACTATGAGAACAAAACCTGATCACTGCTTCTGTAGGTGTTGTCTCTTTTACGCTCTCCTCCCCCTCTCCACACCTCGCCACAACTGCTTAAATTAAACTGACGAGTGGTGAACTGAAAGAAAGGTAGAGAGGTAGGAAAAAATACCTACCAACAACTTACCCTGAAGATGGCTTAAGCCAAAAGCATGGAAAGCATTCTCTCTCTTTTTACACCAAACCTCCTACAACCCTCTAAATACGATAAATAACGATCAACAAGCCAAGGAGGATATGGACAAAACAATAACGAATTAAATACTTGTTTGTCAATATGTGTCCGAGTAACATGAATCGACCACTGTCCGTAGAAAATCCAGAAACAATATGAGCCCTGCGGGGTTTGGTAGAGCAGGTTTTTAGCCGCCCTGTCCAACCAACTCCAATAAAGGAAGCCCCATGTCAACCTTTCTACTCCACTTGAGCTTCCTGTATAAAATTGCACTTCCTCGCCTCCTTCATCGCCTGACTCTTCCATTTTCAATCTTGAGCTGCGCAGTAACTTTCGAAATTCTTTCGATCATCGCACCGGTCAAATACCGATCAATATTGATAGTCAAATACTACAGTATGTAGTCATAACAATCAAGAATTCTTCATGTTCCTCTGAGCGGACCTTTTGAAGCAGCCCTGAAAACATATATTTTGTCACTGATGAACTCATCATAAGCACCTGCATTACGTTATTAAGCGCACACCTAGACCTCATCCACGTACCTTTTTTTTCTTCTGTTTCTCCCGTAGTTACCTCGAGACGGTGTGAAGGTGTGAACAGTGGGTAAGGGGATGTAAACGAGCTCGAGATCCTCCAGCTAGTTGGTAGTCAATGACTTCATTTCCCACTTGAATCATCTGCTAACAAGACAACGGTGAATCCGTAATATCCTCCGTTGCCCTGTAATCAAAATACAATCCGCTTTCTCGAGAGAAGGGAATTGGAGGCCCAGACCCTTCAGCCCGTAAGAATTTCTTGCGATGTCACCTCAACCGTATTTTCTCTACATTCCGCACTTCAGTTGCCTTGGTGTAAAACCCTCACGGTCACAACCAATAGCTTATTTCAGAAATGTAACAGAAATGTTAAATAACGTATTTATGGATGTAGAGACCAGGGTCATTAGGATTGAACAGCCACTAGGGCCGAAGAACTCTACTTTCGGTATTACAATGCACTTTTGCAAAGATGAAGGTCTCTTGTCGGCTATATGAACAATATAAAGTGTTATAATAAACTACCTGACCCGGCAAACGTGGTTTTGCCATATTATTTCTAGTGAATATTTTGGTAGTTAAATAAAAAATAATTAACTTATTTTGTATGTGTGGAATAGAGTCTATGACTAAAAAAGGAATGTACGGACAATATGGACGATAACTGCCTGACAACCATTGCCTGACAAATCCAATGCGTTCAAAAACTGCTGGATAATTTACAGCTTCGTTAGCAACTTAAACTGTATCCATAATTTGGCTGACATCAATTCCCCTGACCACACCTGTTGTGTCTTGAAATTTAAATCGTTGACGTCCTATTTTGCTGCTAAAATAACTCTTTCTGCCAGCCACTCATGATTCATGTATTGTGGTTTACATCGGGAAATATGCAGTCCATGAGAGTATTTTGTGAAATTATTGTGCAGAAATCGGTCAAAAACTTTATACACCCAGTATTTTCATGGACAGCAACTGTTCCATCGCCGATGTCTAACAATTTTTAATTTATTGTTATATTTCAGTCGATAATGACAATCGATTGTCATCGCACTTTGCGATCGCACTTTCTGTTTTCAGTGGGTTAATTAAATAAAAATTAAAATCGTACTACAAGATGAATCAATTGCCATCTTGCAACTGCGCATCTATGCATGAAAGTAAAAAATACTAATATCGCTATTAAAAAATAGAGGTTGGTGGTACGAGAAGAAGGGTGAAAATTTAGTGTTATAAATAAATATCTTTCATGCCAAATCAATTTAAAAAAAAAAAGTAATATTCTGGGGAGGGCCACCTTTATCACCTAAACAATAACCTACGGCCTATTCTCAGACCCAACAAATGTACCTACACAAAAAAATGTCATAAAAATCGGTGAAGCCGTTTCGGAGGAGTTCGGTAACAAACACTGAGGCACGAGATTGTTATATATTAGAAGAAGATATAAATTGAAAAGGTATGAATTCATGTGCCTAACAGGCACATGAATCCAAGCTAAGAACTGTGATTGAAGGAAATGGTCGATTTTTACCAATTTTTGCTTTATTAGTTTCAATAATAAACCGAAGGAATCGAAAAGAAACCATTTTTCAACGCACCCTTGGAATTTTCAGATTCGCATCAAATTTTAAAAAATCTGTAAATTCGCCTATGGATTTCGTTATTCGGGATGCGGCCACGGATTAGGCCGAGGATGATCCTTGAAACGTTTTGTATCCCTATGTCAATAGGAAACGCATCTCGTTATATTTTTTCGTACAAATTTGAATAGATTTTGATGCAGAGAATATTTTTATAGAGTAGAAACGTGGTGAGGTGATGAGGGTAGTCTTGACTTTTCAACACTTTCAACATCATTCCAGCACATCAATACTATTTATAATAAGCAACTATACGACTGATTCTAGCAACTATACGACTGATTCTTGTTGTTCACAGGTTTACAGTTGAAAATGTCGGGATATGTTTAACGGTTCAATATTATACTGGTCGGAGGCTGAAAATGATCAGGTTTATGGCTTTTGACTGCTAAAAAACATCTTCCCAGCTCCCTAAAAAAAGAGACATGTTACCTATTCTGAGATTATAAATCAATAAAGAAGGGTTTCCTAATTGTTGATGTCAGAAGGGAGGAGGCGTTCATGGCGATCATTTTCAAAAAACCTCCAACGTCGAATCCACGCCCCCATCGCTGAATCCCCACAAGCCACGCGCAGTGGCGTTTTTGGGGGGCATTAGCTTGAGGGTTTATTAGTTTATGATCGAAGGGAAAGAGAAGGTAGCCAGTAATTAAATTCAAGGCTTCTGGTCGGAGGTCCCGCTCATTCGAGGTCATTAATTTCATGAGTTGTGGGTGTGTAGGGAATGTAGAAAAAAGGCCAGACACTCGAAAGATAATGGTTGAAAGTTCAGGGTGTCTAGCTGGTTTTTGGAGACCCGATTAGATCAGGTTTTTTTGCTACCAACTTTTTGGATTCAGGTTCAGTTCCAAATGGCTTAAAACGTAGGTCCCCAAAGTGATATAGCAGTGGTCGCCAAACTTTTGAGCCAGTGATCTAGGAATATAGGACCAAAAAAAAGGACTTAAAATAAAATAAAACCCGTTTATTATAGGAAGTAGCATGTACAAAAAAGTTTAAAATTTCATGTTCGTTTCTTATTTATTTCTTATTTATGTTTATTTCTTATATTTCTTAGTTAATGAACATTTAATGTTCATTTCTGATGAGAAGGGTGTAACTCTTTCTGGCCATCAAGTATTTTCCTGAAGTTTGGAGAGTATTTTGTAGCCGCCATTCTGATACAGTTGTCCAAATGTTCATCGGTCAGTCTGTTCCTATATTTGATTTTTATGAATTTCATACTTGAAAATGATGTTTCACACAAGTATGTAGAGCTGAACATTGCTTTTAATCTCAATGCAACTTGAACCACTATCGGATACTTTTCTTTGGGGACTAGAAGCCAGATATTTCCGGTGGTAGAGAGGGTCATTTTAGGATCTTTGAGACAGGTCATTTTGAAAATCAACTACTTCTATTTCAACTGCAGCCTGATCTCCTCCAAAATGTTTTACAACGCAAGCTGAGAAATCTTCAGCATCAATCTCTACAAAGAGAGAGTTGATGAACTGTGCCACAATCCATATGCTTTTAAAATCTTGGAATCGTTGATCAAATTGTTGTCTTAAATCTGCAAAGAATCTGCACGGACATAACCTCACTCTGGCTACACCCGGGATAACAGCTGTTTCTAATGACTAATCGGCCGCAGCGCTAGCGCTGCCTCAGTGTTGCTACCGGTGGCTCGCGATCGACTGTTTGGCGACCTTTGGCCCTGCCTGTAAATTTGACAATTTTATGACGAGTCAATAGTTGTAGACAACATGATTTACCATTCTAAGCCTTGAACCACTTGAATGAAACAATATGATCAAGTTAAGGATATGAGGAAGCTTATGTGCCTCATCTTGGTGGACGTTTTCTGTTACCCTTCTTATTGACCCGCTGTGCAAAATATGCGGCGAACCAAATAGTGAGATACGCAGACAGCAGGAGTATTCGTGTGAGACAGGCGAGAGACGCGTGCTCATCCTTGAATAAGACCAATAATGAAAAAACGTTCAACAGTCGCTGGAAGCACCAGCACAATACAATATCATTACCGATCGTGTGCGGCTGCTTGCACGGTCGAGTCCCCTCCGCAGGTGTCTACAACAAACTGTACCTTCCCAAATTAACCCTAACCAACCGTGGAGTCCGTAATTCGATTATTCTCCGTGAGTTTTGGTTTCCCTCGTCAATGCTCAAGGTGTGAACTGACTTGGGGGAGATGGAGAGGAAAAAAAAAAACTTGTACCGTTGGAAAGAAAGCAGTTGAGTGGGGGTCAGACGAAATTGGTGTCACTTGATGAATGAAGGGTTAAGAAAGGTGCCAGTAAGAATAGGGCGCCAAGGGTCAGCAAAAAACTGAAGTGAACATTGGAAGGCTAAAAACGTGAAGTAGGGATTGTTTCATTTCCGTCGTGCTCAGGTGCACCCTAAAATGCACAAAGGTTGAAAAAAAAGCTACTCACGAGACTAACGTGTGGCAAATATTTTATGTACATCAGAATAACTCTCGTTTTTTAAAAACTTTGTTGTTGAAGAAATTCGCTAAAAATACGGATTTTAGGAAAAATTGCACAAAATTATTTCATTCAATTGATATCAGTACCTACCTATTGCATTTGGGGTTTTCTGAAAAATTCATATTTAAAATTGTGGAATTTTTAGCACGTAATATACAATTGAAATGAATTTAATATTCATACAAAACACTCCAATTCCCCAAAAAACACTCCGTGTAAAAATCATGCCTCGCAAATATCATTTTACATCAGTAGAAAAAAAGTATGATATCCTTCCAACAAAAGAGATGTCCTAACCAGTTCACAAGCACCGTACCCCTTTTTAAATCAAATTGAAATTAAATTAATTAAGTTGTAGCCTTAACTAACTGAATAAGAAGAAGAACATAGCAAGAGCGGAAAACCGGGGTTTTGGAGTTATATAACTCGACTCCATTAAGACCTAGGGACTTGAATCTTTTAAAACGCACTGGTCAAAGTTGAAACGAAGCTCTGTGCAAAATTTCAAGTCAATCGGTGAAGGTGGAGAGGCTGTAGCCTTGACCGTCTGAATTAGAAGAAAAAGATGGTAGAACATGGTAGACCTTTAGACTTGAAACTTCCAGGGCTTTTTTCTATTATCCACACTAAGACGATTCATACCAAATTTCAAGTTGATCGGCTGAGGACCCGTCAAAGTGGCCTAAATTAGCCTAAATTCCAGTTATTTGTTGCTAATATTCTGTTGGGCAAAGATAATGAGTTAAATCTTTTTCCAAGGCTTCGCCACGAAGCCGAAACGAAGCACTGTGCAAAATTTCAAATCAATTGGTGAAGGTGGAGAGGCTGTAGCCTTGACGGTCTGAATTAGAAGAAAAAGATGGTAGAACATGGTAGACCTTTAGACTTGAAACTTCCAGGGCTTGTTTCTATTATCCACACTAAGACGATTCATAACCAATTTCAAGTTGATCGGCTGAGGACCCGTCAAAGTGGCCTAAATTAGCCTAAATTCCAGTTATTTGTTGCTAATATTCTGTTGGGCAAAGATAATGAGTTAAATCTTTTTCCAAGGCTTCGCCACGAAGCCGAAACGAAGCACTCTGCAAAATTGTAAGTTAATCGGTGAAGGTGGAGTGTCTGAATACGAAGAAGGAGGAGGAGAAGAAGTTAAGGGAGAAAAACAGAGTTTTTGAAGTTATACAACTCGGGTCCCTTCAGACCTAGCAACTTGAAATTTTCGGGGGTTTCTATTATTCACACCAAAAAGGCACGCACCAAATTTCAAGTTGATCGGCCAAATAGGAGCCGAGTTATGGATACCTGAATAACGCGTTTGGTGACCTCCGGTAAACATACAATCGGTACCGTTCCTTCTTCTCAACTTCTTTGCTTGGCGGGGCGGAACGCTACCATGTTCCTACATGAAACAATCAGACTGCCGGTGAAGGTCCTTATTCTGGCTTATTCCAACTCCCGGCATCTTATAAGAACAACCAGTTGATACGAAGCCCTTTCTGAAATTTAGTGAGGTTTATTTTTTATTTTTTGGAGGTTCAAGTTGGAAGTTAAGGGGTTAGATTTCCGAAGACAGGACCTCCCTGGTGAATAGACTGGGCCATCAGTTTTGTCACTTGGCCGAGCTTTGAGATGACCCCCCCCCCCCACCATCAGAACGTCTAACTGGTCCTCTCGTAGGTTGAAGTGGCGGCGGCCGAATGACCTCCCGACCGCTACCGGTAACTGGAGCTTCCGATGTCCACTCAGGCAAAGTTGACACACGAAAATAAGAAGACGAAAAATTTTTCGTCGGAGCTCCTTCTACACCCGCCCAGAGGAGGGAAATTCGATACTCGCGCCGCCTCATTGCTCCAGAATATAATTACCAGATATTCGGTTGGTACGTTACCGTCTGATGAGAGGCGCTCAGGTGTTTGGAGGCGAGCGGGTCGTCGACTGGTGAAATGACAATGCTGAAGGACAGAATGTCTTCAGCTAGACCTTTCAACGTGTGAACTGGTCTTCGAGCTTGACGTTCATTCCCAGTTCTTCCCGTTCAGGTCCACTGCAAATGTTCAAGTAAGAGCGAAGGAGACCTGTTACAGTTACTGTTCTTAGGTCTCCTTCGCTCTTACTTGAACATTTGCAGTGGACCTGAACGGAAAGAACTGGGAATGAACGTCAAGCTCGAAGACACACGTTCACACGTTGAAAGGTCCACAATTTCAGTTCTCGGCAAGTCATGTCGACGAGTTGAGTATGGCACCGAAACTGTGCGTGATAGAGGACAAATTCAAACCAATTTGAATTCAGCATGAAAAATCCATTTAGGAACGAATGGTTAAAAAAAAGATAGAAATTCACGCAAATGAGAATGTTAATAATCGCTCATTTGCAAGAGCTCTATCTTTTTTTTAAACATTCGTTCCTAAATGGATTTTTCATGCTGAATTCAAATTGGTTTGAATTTGTCCTCTATCACGCACAGTTTCGGTGCCATACTCAACTCGTCGATATGACTTGCCGAGAACTGAAATTGGGAGTTGGCTCATGTTATGTTGGCTGCCCTTCAACTGTAGAGGTCAAAGGCCGCATTACAATAAACAAACGCCCTAGTTTTCAAAACATCACTCGGTTTCATTTGTTTCTCGGGTTTTCCTTCATATTATGAAATTCGCTCGTTGATTCTGTGTGAACAGTCCAAACGCACGTTATTACGTTTGTGGGTGCTTCGTGGCTTCACGGTGGCGTCAAGACATACCTAATGCAATTTGTGGAGAGTTCGTTCTTTGCGTACCCTTTGGGCTCCTCATAGAGTGTGACGCTACTTATGTTGAGGGGTTGCGACTGTGGAAGTCAGGAAAAAAAATCTATTCCTTTTAGCATTCCAATGGTATGGAGGGAGTCCAGCAATCATGTTAATGATTGCTATTTTTGCATGACCAATGTTTTTGAGTTTTCAACAAAGAAATTTGGCGTCCGTCCTTAGACCTCTTTCCCATTGTGACACAATACCAATTCCCACTCCTCCTGCTGTCTTGAAAGACTTGAAAGCAGCTCTCAAAGTAGAAAGAAGGAGATGAAGGAGATGAAGCCTCTAAAACTGACGAGGATGAGTCTCTTAAACGTTTCACAACAAGGTGAACTGAACGACCTGGCGAGGGATCTGGATCTCCAAAATATGCATCCGAAGTTCTTGGATCAAAACTGAAGTGAAATTTATTGGCTTCAGATGTTGGCTTCACCACCGTGAACAGGAGCTCGTCCCATTTTACAGAGAGAAGAATTCCAAGGTTTTCTGCTGCAATAACGAGCAAGGCAAGGCCTCCAATATCGTCCAAAGCAAATTTTAAAGGAGTCTCCCTCAGTAATGGGAATAGATTCGCATCAATTCATTCTGTTCACATGAAAGAGTCCTATGGAAATGTGAAAACCCTCTTAGAAAACATCGGGTACAACGTTCACAAGTGGCTGGTCTGCGGTGATTACTGCGAGGGCTTCAGGGTGTATTCACCGAAGTCCCATGTTTTTTGTGTGAATGCGTCAGTCGAGCTCGTGATAAGCACTGAACTGTCTAACATTGGTCATTGATGGAACAACGATATCAATGATTGCAGACTACTGCTGAAATCTGAAGAGGTACTGTGTGCGAGAAAACTCCAAATGTAGACGACCGAGGAAGAGCAAATTCCAGATTAACTAATATAATTGCTATTCACACATATACTTGGTACTTACGAAAGCAAGCTTACAATTTACAAAAATACACATCCCGTTTAAAATCTAAGTTTTGACGGACTTTCTCTGTTCAAATTCGCCTTCCTCCGCTCAACTTGTACTCAATTTTTTGAGTGGGTTATGTGGAAAATCTGTACTTGATTTAGAAAATCTGATTGAATATTTGAATTGAGCACGAAAAAATGAGGCAAGAAACACCTGTTAGATTTCAGAAATCGTTCAAACAAAATGAAAATGCAGCATTGGGTTCCGCGGCAATGCCTTCAAAATGTATTACCATTTATTAAGTTCTCTCATACCGGAGGTGATTAATTGGTGAATATTGTTTGATTATTAAACAACGTGATTGATCTCTCAAGGGATCCAGCACCACCGTTCGACAAGATGTCAAAAGATAAAATCCGCCACTTCAACTCCCCTCTGTGAAATAGATGACACCCAATTAGAGGTTTTTTTACATCAAATATTTGGTGTCCTGTTCTAACGATGAGCGCGAACTTGTCAACGCCAATGACAGAATGACTGGCCTGGGGGTTCAGACTTCAGCATCTGTCACACCCGGCGCGTGATGATATGTGGACTCTATTAGTTATCCAGGCGAATAACCACGGTCATATGAAACAAAAAATTGTGTATCCTTAGAGATGACGGCTGTAGAATATCAATGGAGTGAATTTTATCATGGCAATAAGAGGGCGACAAGGGATTGAATGAATCGAAAATTCGCTCTTATAGTCATGCTGCATGACTGTGGATTCGTTTGCAGTTGTCTCTCCAATATCATCGAAGACAAGAATCCATTAAGGAATCTCCGCACTTTAATGGATATAGGGTATGTATCACGCCTTGACAGGAGTTTACCAAACTCACGTTTGCAGTGTCACAAATTTTGTTCGCCTCAATTCAAATTTTGTTCGCCTCAACCAAATAAGATTTTCCAGTTCGATTTCATTCCCAGCATTTTTATTTTGAAATGTTTGAGTTGTAAATATAACCTCAAATTTATCAAGTTTCTGTTTCCTTCCATTTCTTACCCCTCCTGTACGTCTCGTTCACCAGCGATTTGCCAGAACGATAGGAGAATACAACAGCAACGTTTGCGTATGACACAGCTGTTCATGCAGTTGGTGAAACAAATCATGTAACGATACCTAAGCTCAGAAGATCTTTCAAGAAACTCCAAGACTGGAAATCAAATTGAGGATCAAGATGAATGAAGCAAAATCAGTTCATGTCGACTTTACCAATCATAAGCTCGACTATTTCCCACCTCATCTCAACAGTAGAACTATACCGCACGCCAATGAAGCTAAGTAGCTGGGCATGACGTTGGATGCAAGTAGCGTTGGTAGGCGCATGTCAAGAAGAAAAAAGAAGAACTTGAGCTTAGGTTTGAAAAAATATTCTGTTTAATGGGCTGACGCTCTAAAATGTCGATCCAGAGCTAAGTTCAATAATTGCACTTGGATAACATTGCGGTTACTTTGAGCAGTGCAGCCCCACAATAATTGTTGTAATAATGCCTGAGATGTGTGGACGCTTACCAGAAATGTCCGGCAACACAGAGAACTTCGCATACCAAGTGTCAATGAAGTCATTAACCAAGTGTCAATGAAGTCATTAAGGCTCAAGCCATAGCCCATCACCATCGGCTACAAGTACACTTCAATGAAGAAGCTGACCAGCTGCCGGACGTTGACGACCTACTCAGACGTCTCAAGAGAAAAAGGCCTCATGAACTGTGGAAGTGAGTGAAGGTGTTCTCGCGATCAAGTACGTTCAGTGAAATCAGTGATCGATTTAAGTGCACGAAATTGCACTCATAACTTTCAAAACTATCAGCGACTTTCAAAACTATCTGAAACGAGTTACCTTCGAGTTACCAACCACGCGAGCTACTACATTAGTATCATAATTAAGAGAACATATTATGTTCTCTTATTATTCTTATTTACATTTTTACTGTTTCAGAAAATATAATTCATTCACATTCTTCTCTAAAAGTAGTTCACATTATTTCTACCATAAATGTGAGAGTATCTAAGTTGTACTACAACCAATTCACATACATGTCAAAAATAGGTTGCTAATTCCAGCAAAATCCGATAAATTAAAATAATAATTCACAAAATATAGAATTATTACAGAAGATGGATGAGTTCGCAAATAATTTGGAAATCGGTACCTAACTTGGGAAAACATGACTGGAACTTTTTGTTAAATTGGGGAACAGATTTTACTCTCTCAGTTCCAGTAATAAAAGTGATTGGGGTGGGACCTTCTTCCAATTCGACCCTAAATTACACCGATTCAGAGGATCAGGATGTGTACGCGAACTCGGGTCGTTTAGCGTTTAGCCGACAGACAGTTTCGACAGCACGCACTAACAGACGATGGGGCCACCCCACGGACAACAGCTCTCAATCACATAATGGGAGTGGGTGGAGACCTGAACCTTGTTAGCTGGCGGAATTATTGCACGGCCTCCTTTTCACTGAAACCATGAAAAGGGAAGGGTAGTTTGGGGAAGGAAGGAGATAACCGTTTTGTAATGGTTAGTCCGCAAAGGGGGGTTTCGAGGGGTAAACACACTCATATACGGCCAACCGTCGGATTCCCAATTTCCAACTTGTGACGGACAACATCTGCTGATATGATCAATTAGAGGCAGGTGTGCTGTTTTTTCGAGGAGTTCGCAAATTGCATTGTTGTTGTTGAAATGAAATATTCAGATGAGGACGTGTGAATGACGAAAATGGTACTCGGATACGTTTTACCATACAGTTCTGATTGCGGTAAGAGCGTGCGAGGTTAGGAACGAACTTGATTTGAAAAATATCAATATTTTGGTTGTTATTTCAACATGGAACATGTTTTAGCCTTCACATAACCGGTAAAAACCGAGCTTCCGTTTCAATTATCCGATTTTATAATGATTTCCACTTACAACCAAACTGTCGCTACGGAAATTTATCTTCGCTATTTTTGATCGTACAAACCACTCGTTGGAAAGCTCTCGATTTAACGAACCTTTTTCTGTTCACCATAACTGTGTGACTGAACGGTTTGCAAAGCTATGGATATCGACGGTGAAGTGGTGAATCCTCGTATCTTCAATATTTAAAGGAGGAGATAAGAAATTCACCACTTCACCATCAATATGTAAATACCAAATACCTTGTGGAAATTTAGCCAATTCCCATGATGGTAGGGACTTGAAATTTAATTTGGCATGTAGCCTCCTTAAAACTTACACTTTAGGCAGCATAGGACCGGAATCAGCTGAGTGGCTCCTAAAGCGAATTTCTATGCTATTCACAAGGTGTAAGTTTCAAGTCCTAAGCCATTCATGAAGGTGTAATTTGGCATGTACCTCCTTAGGACTTTAATTTGAAGCTGCCCAGGCCCCGGATCGGCAGTGTGGCCAGAACGTGTTCCACAACAAAATTAATCAATTGATTGATTAATTTTCGTCAACACCGGAATCTAGGTTCACTTCAGTACCTTTCAACTTTTCTGTCAACAGAGCAATTGTATACAATAATATTGTATTGAATATTATATCTGTTTGGAGGGTTGTAGGAGGCGGTAAGAAAAGAAGAAGTTTTTCCGAGCTTTCGGCTTTAATAAGCCATCTTCAGGGGTAGGTAGGTATTGTTTCCTCAACTCGGTCTCTTTCGTTCAGAATAAACTACATGTCAGGTTATTTTGTTTCGGAAACAATACCTACCTACCCCTGAAGATGGCTTATTAAAGCCGAAAGCTCGGAAAAACTTCTTCTTTTCTTACCGCCTCCTACAACCCTCCTAACAGACAAAGGTTTTTCAACCAAAGGAGATAATGAACAATACAGAAAATTGAATATTATATTGAATTTTCTTCTCCGATTTTCAATTCGAAGCGAGCAGTTCGCGCTCACCAGCAGTGAAGATCTGCCCTCTCTTTCGCTTTGATTCCATTACGAGTACAACTAAAAACACGGATACAACTGGAGCGAAAATGAATAGGTACGTAGCTTCAAGCACGAAAAACTGAAACGGAAAGCTGGGCTTCTTATCCCGCGTTCATCAAAACAGCTGACACCCGCAATATAACCTCGTTACCACCTTATCGAACTATCGAATAATCAGGCCCGCTGCCTTCATAATCAGAGTTCAAACCGTGGATTAACAGCTGCTCGAACTTTGTTTTCATTGATCTTAGTTTGTGAACTCCCACCCTAGAAACTCGTTTAACTTGGTGAAACCCAAATCTTTTCAATCCATCGGTTACGTTGAACTAGGGTTCCAATAAATCTAGTTCATGGTTTATTGGTGAAACCGGCCCTTAATTGGAAGGAAAAGGGCGGGCGGGAAAAGTGGATATCATAACTGTAAAATGATATTTGCTTGAGAATGTGCGACCCGACAGATAGGAGAGCGTCACTTGATAGTGTCAGGGAGAACGGTTTTAAATCTTGTACAGAAGTCCTGGATTTTGGCTGCTATTAGCTATTTTTTCGTTCTAAGCCGGTGTGGGTGACGGTGGAGGTGTTACGAGGCGTACCTACTTCTTATTTATCTAAAATGGTTGAGCCAATATATTACAGAAACAAGCTTGTATCGTCAAGATTTTATTCATACTTCCTGAAGATCATACTTCCAGTCGGAAGGAATACAAGTAATAGAAGGAAGCAAGTCTCATAACACTTCCTCCATCAGGTTTAGAACATAAACTTTTTTTGTCTGTGAACTGAAGACTGAAGAAGAACGGAAGAATTAAACACCAAGGAAAAGTAAAAGGGCTTACTCAAAATCACTTTCCGAAGTTCTTCAAAGTCACATGTGGACACCGCTCCTGGGCCGATGAGGAAGAGGGCGACCACAAGTAGCAAGTCCGTCGGGCAGCACCTATCAATCATATCGTCGACAAAAACATGCCGTTTAATAATTTAGGATCGTTAAACAACACGGAGGAGGGCGCACAGGAGCTTAACCCAAGCTCGTGGTGACCAGCATCTGTCCCCATCACGCAATCCATTACAAGTACGGAAAGCTGTAATACGAGAAGTAGTTAAAGACGGGGCTAAATAAGGAAATAACAGTAATAAGAATAATGACTTTCACTAAACTGGACGAAAAACGGGTGACATGTGCTGTTCGGACATGTGCAGTTCGGTACGTTTTGATTTTATTTTCAATACCACCTGGATACTCTTACATTGCTTTATCCTAAGCAATTCAGATTCTCCCCAAATACATAATATGTATTGTAATATTATTGTCTTCGTTTATAGTCAGACTATTAACAAATTTTGTGGTATTTCTGCATACAATTTCCATTCTAATCGAACATCCATATAATATACTTACATAATAATATTATATTACTTACCTATATTATATTATAATATAGGTATAATATGATATCAAATATATATGAAATGCCATAATATGATATATAACCTGAAACCTGGCTATAAGTAATCGCAAGGGGAAAGAATTTTTGTTCCTTATAGATATAGGGGTTTTCCTTATAACCAAGTTTCCCTTATAACCAGGTATCTACTCGTGAAATTCCTTATGTAGAGGTTCTCGGAAGTTTGAAAGAAAAAGGTCATTCTGAAAGGATGCAATTATAATTCGGAGTACGAAAAAGTAAACAGCGACAAAATATATTGTATAACAAAATTCAAGAAAATAAAAAATTCTGATGGACGTTATTGCGTTGTCACGTTATCACATTTCCAGGCCCCTCAATGCATTCGAAAATCTGTCGCTGTGGAGGTCCCTCTTCCTTATATCCAGGTTCCCCTCAATCATCTCCCTTATACAGAGGTAACGAGTGGCCAAATCGAATTCCTTACATAAGGTAAAAAACGTCCTTACATGCAGGTTTTTGGCTTCCGAGGGGGAGGGACCGCGAAAATGCTTGCTTACATAGAGTTTTTCCTTACATCCAGGTTCCTTGTAGCCAGGTTTCACTGTACCAATTATTATTATTTAATAGTATTTCACTTATATATTTCCATCCATAACCCACCATAAGTCATATGAGAGGAAGGCCATTTGTTTACAATTATAATAATAATTTTTTTTTTTAAATAAATTTTATCGGCTTCAAATACAGCCGTAACATGACATGAGCTCTAGCATAAATCAGTAATTGAAATAAATCAATTACGAGTATATGAGTAATTCAAGTTTTATAATTAAAAATAACTACTTGGTTGATCAAACTATAATATTAGCTTTTACCGTGAAATTATATAAAATTGCATATACCTCTATGTTCTGTGTGGGTAGGATATTGGGCTGGAGATGCTGCGATGAAGTTCTTCTAACATGCTACAAGAACTCCATCGTAACGTCCTCAGCTTGCATAGTCTGTCAGCATTGTGTACGGGGCACTACAGGATCAAATGCTGCGTTGGAATTCATGATTGAGAATTGGAAGTTGGCTTACAGATCTGTACTATCTCCTAGGCTTCGAGTCTACTACTCGATCGAACCATGTGGTTTTCTTATAGAGGAAGGAAAGAGAACTTTACTGTGGTTCTCCTCAGTCGTGGTGGTACTCTTTCCAGCGGTGACACGCTCAGGCCATTCTAAAACCGCATTAGAGAAGAATTACGACAGTACACTACAGAATGAAATCACGCGTATGGTGACCAGTACTATGAGTCGTATTTTAGTACAATTGTACATCACTTCAATAATACATTCATAATATTATTATGGACAATCTGGCATCGTGTACATATAACATTTACTTTGTTTCAATACAAGGATTTCCTTCGGCCTGAGCCTGGTGTAAAGTATCTGTGACCGAAGTAAATTACAAGAGAATGGGAAGATGACCTCAGTATTCAGTACAATGGATGAAGGTTGACAAATCGCCGTCGGTTCACCTGCATCCTCCTCTTTTCTGCCCTTCTCATTGTCATGCAGCTGCCCTCCTTTCGCAATTGTTGTATTATTTTTACATCTTCAACCGTTTTGAAAGAACCTAATTGAAGCTCCTCAAGGCTTTTTATTGACAATTTTCTTGCCCTTAAATGGCTATATAATTGTACAATATAATAATTATCATCGAAGGTAATGAACCAAAACAATTTTGAGATACACAAAAGTATGGCGAGTGAAAACTGTTCAAATTTTCATTATTCGAATATTCGTGTAGGAGCTTAATAAAAACGGTGGATGGTAATTTCGCTCATTCTATACTAGAACTTTCTCTAATTTCAGTACACTCAGTACTAATTCAAAGCCCTCATGAACTTACGCTATTACCTACTGTTCTTGATTTTTAAATGAACAATCCTAAAATCTGACCTCCCTTTCTTCACTACGAGATTGTTCAACGCCACATTCGTTAAAATTCGGGGGTTGTACAAGGAATAATAATAATTCAAAATTTGATCACGTTTTATTGCACCTAAATTGCCGATATATTCTTGTTTTGAGATTTTGGCTTTTGATTTCCTTATGGTGGGGAATTCCATAAGGATATAATATATTTCCAAATATTATTGTTGGAATTCCTCCTTGGCTTATCTGGCGACAGGTATTTGTGGGGTTGTAGGCGGTTTAGTCTAAACCTTACCGTAAGCAGAGAGTGGGACGAGGAGAATACTCATAACCCCTGAAGATGGCTTAATAAAGCCGAAAGCTCGGAACGAAGGTTTTTCAAATTTTATGTGTCACTAAAGCTCCTACAACCCCACAAATACCCGCCGGCAATATTATTGTTGAGTGTCTTTTGAATGAAGGTCTTGCAAAAGTGTCTTAGGATCATTGACATGATATTGACATTTTGGACCTCTTCCATTTATTTTCCTCTAAAATTAATATTAGGGATGAATATTGAAATCAGCCTCTCAGAAGAGCCCTCTGGCACTAAACCGGCGGCGGACCATATTTTCCATGGTTAGTTAGATATAATACGAGTAACATTTTACTTTTAAAATGAAAAATATGTTAAAATATTGGCAAATAAAAAGATTGTGGGGGTAATGTCGATATTTCTGAGACATCCCTACTTGGAAGCAGTTGTATTAATTTATTTTTATTCCCTACTTAACTACAAAATTCGTACTCATGGTGTTCGATGTTTTTGCTCGGCCTTTGAACAATAGGGATTTCTCCACCTTTTATTCGCCGTCCAAATCAATTACTACGATTTTTCCAAGATCCGTGTGAAATGGATAGAAAAGGACGGTCCGGGGAGAGGGTGTTAAAACGTTCAGATTCTTCACGCCTTTTTCTCTTTCTCCAACCATTCTCACATCTTTCTATGCAGTACAATAAGCCCTCCGCCCGACGTTCCGACCCATCACATCGCCTAAAACTGCCTCCGAAAAAAGACGGGTCAAGCTCAGCGGGTGACGGCGGTGGTCCGTCAACAGGTCGCGATGAGATGCTGCAAGATGTATACGAGTTAATTTGTCCTCCTCTGGAAAAAAAAGGACGTAAGTCAGAACGGCTGCGGTGGATCCTGCGGAAATTTACGACTTTTTCGCTTGTCTTGAGAGGTGTCTACGAACCACGTCCGATTTTCACGGGACCTTTCGAATATATTACGGGACATTGTTTCTCATTCTCGGGCCATTGTAGTCGTGAAAACCGTGTGAAAGAAGTCATGGGATGCGATGAAATTAATTTGATCTTGGAGGTAGACGAAGATAAATTCCACTTTTGACTTGAAAGTTTTTTACAGATTAATTTTGTTTGCGAATGGTTTCGTACGTCTCCAATGAAGAACACCCACGCCTTTTTTTAAAACTTTATATTTGAAAGTAGAGAGTTAGATGACACAGTACATTTTTTTTTTTAAATATTAAATATATTCAAAAATATGCACTGTGCCATGTAAATGTACTGAGCCATTCAAATTTGAAAAAATTTGTATGCAGCAAAATTTTAAAAATATTTAATACTGTTACAACTAATTGGATTGAAGCAAATTAAGTTTGTTGAAACGGCTGTCGACCACTTGAGCTCAAATCTTTAACACAGTATACCAATTTATCCACCATATCCAATATACTGAAATATTTGGGAATATACCAATTGAGCGCAGCCTGTACCACAGAAGTATACCAATTGAGCGCAGCCTGTGCCACAGAAGTATACCATTTGGGCGCAGATACAGGTTGAGCGGTCTTGACGGATCATTCTCTCTCCTGGAACCTAGGTTGTTTCTTGTAGCTACTCATCACCGCTCGTACAAGTGTGATTGGACACATGGTTTATTAATATATGATCAATCATCAGACTCGCCAAACACTCCGGATATTCGCTGGTGCCCCCATCTCAAAAAAAAAGTCCCCCAAACCATAGACAGATTAATTGGACACAGAGAACTCGCTATATTGAAATCTGCTTACTCGAACTGAAATCGAACAATAGCCCCACAAACGTAAACAAGAAATGTTAACGTGTACGAGTTGATAAGCATAGTGAATTTTTAAAATAGCAAGGCTGAATTGGAAACGTGCGCTCAACTGGTGCATTGTCAGACACGGAATTGCGCTCAACAGGTGAACACCCGTTAAAAAACTCTGCAAATTCTTGACACAACGGTTCATTATCTTCTTTGTACAGATCACCCTTCTGTCTAGATCACTAGGTCTAAATGTCTAGATCGTAAATGTTAGATTAATTATTATTATTAATTATCACTAATTATTAACAATTTTATCAAGTACCTAGTGAAAATTATTATAATTTATTGTTAGGTATTAATAATTTGTATTTATTATTAATAATAATTATTATTAATTATGATTAATTAATACGATATAATTCTGGGGTTTTTAATACTACGTCGGTAATAATTTTTCTATAAAAGAAGTACCTACCAACAAACATTCGAAATTACCTTCATTTCCGTAGCACGAAACGCACCTTAGAACAACAAACTCGACATCACTTAAGATTCAGTGAAAATCACCAAGTTAAGATGAATGAAAACTGATCTAGGAATTAACTCGAAATTGCAGTCACTTTTCTAAAACCACTAAGTAAGTATTGATAATTACCTTCTGATTACTGTTAGAATAAGTTATGGTAAGAAACTAGCTGGACTGGCACCGGAATATTTGGCCTATCATGTAAACACAGAAAAACAGAGAGAAAGGCCTGGACATGTCCTGCAGGTCATAGTGACCTATGCCCTAGGACATGTCCAGGCCGTTCTCTCTCAGTTTTTCTGTGTTTACATGATAGGCCAAATATTCCGGTGCCAGTCCAGCTATATTCCCAGTAATAATTATTATTACTGGGAATATAGCTGTAAGAAAATTGCTTAAAAATATGACATATAATAATTTTTTTTTCTTCATACATTGTATAATAACTGTTTTTATGAAGAAATGAAAAAAAAAAGTATTGAATGGTGAAAACGTGGGTAACATCCAATCTGCCAATGAATAGGATACCGACAGCTGGACATGTCGAATGATGTTCATATTGTTACGATGAAAGGGAAATTGTGTTACTAAATGATGAATTTTTGGTATTGTTCAATTTCGAAAATTTTAAAATACTGGTAATGAAAACGTGTATGACTGCTTTTCAAATTGGATCGAATGAATAGCAACGAATAATCAAATACTTTTTTTCGAGGTATCAACGAAGAATCGCCTTCTGTGGCAAACTTAAACGGTAGCAGCTGACATGCGGTCGTGTGGTTGAAAAAGCGACACCCCAAAAGGGAAGAAGGATTAATTGAATTAATGTTGTGTGCCTTGACGTCTCGATTCCTGGGATCGACGCAAGTTCTTGGATTTTTGATTGAAGGGATGAGATCACAACATCCCCCAGGGGACCGCCTTAAGAAAAACGCTGACGGCTCTCTAAACAGCGGCGTTGCGCCATATTTATGCAGATTCTCGGCGTAGGGTGACTGACGTTACAACATTTTTTCTCGACAGTATCGAAACAATGTTTAGCCTCGCGCTTGTCTCCTTCTGTCTTCTGCTGAAGGGAAAAGAGGGAGGTCGCGTGCGAGCGGCATATGGCCGGCGCCTCGGATTTGGCCATTCACAGCAAAACTCCTTCGTAAGTTGAGAGTGGTGTTTCCTACCTAGTTATAAGTTATGCTTCCTCTTCGACCCATTAACAAATTGACGGGACTAAAGAATCGGAGACGAGTTCTCCAGAGGCTCTCGCACCAATTCGGAGAGTTGAACAACGTATATCAATTCAAAATGACCTCCGAAGCACATGATATACGGGCGCCAAAACTAGGTTATTCCCTTATGGTTGACAGCTAATATAACAGTGGTCGCCGTCGGATTAAATATTGTCTATCAAGAAATATAGCTTACCTACATTGAAAACTGGAGACGTGGATTAAATTTAATTTAAATAAAATAAACTCAATTAAAATGAATTTAATTATAAATGTAATCAATTTTTTAATTTTATTAATCATTCATTTTATTTAATTTTGCATTTAAATAACTCATTCCATAGAAACCTTTCGAGCTACGACTTTTTGAAAATGCCAACCCCTATTTTTGTCCCCTACTTATGGACCTTGGAGGCCCGAATGGAGTCCATATGCCGAATTCTGTGGTAATTTTATGGTTATTTCTTCTATGGTTATTCTATGGATTATTTTAAAACTGAGTTTGAAATAATAATTTCTATTGAATAATGATACAACAAAAGGTGCCAGTTCGAGCTTCTGGCGGGAACTAGTTAGATGTAAACTGTTCAATAGAGTGAGTCTAATCAAAACCTTTCGTCTGCCCCTGTACTGCTCTTAAGTACCCGAAATTAATGATCCAATTTTGATGAAACCTCACTATCAGACTTTGGGTCATTCAAGTTGGCCTCCTGTATTCGTCCCAATCTCAGCAACAATATACAATATACTCAGTATCTTTTGTCTTCACGTTCAATGAAAGTAAATTTACATCACTGATCATTTAGGTATGGGTCTGATAAGACATTGTAAATAAGATCGTCCATTGGTATGGTTCATAATCGCCTTGTAGATATTATTTTTGCCGAAAAATCATTCAAGGGCAATCCAATAACTAACGAAAAATGTGTTAAACTATTAAACATTTCACTCCTTTAATCAATTATTGTCAGTTTGATAAATTACTCCAGTTCAATTTCCAGGATCACATTTAGGTGCTTCAGCACTAAAGAGCACACCAAAATACGAGATGTAGCATTTTTCGGACAGTGAGGTATATGTGTAGGGTACCTAGTACCTAATAGCCTCTTATAACCAATCCACGAAAAGAAGTTTTCAGTCATTTTATTTATTAATGGAAGAGACCGACACTTATTGAATTCTTGTTGTCTACTGCCCAGAACTTGTTCTGTTGCTTTAAAGAATTTTTAATGTGCCCCTAACCATAAATTTACTGAAAAATAAACTAAAATAAAGAAAACGTGGAAATCAGACTGATCAGTCGTTCGTTTGCTGAGCGATAAGTAGGTTCATAGGCCACATGGCGTCTATAAAAATCATGGTCATGGGGATGATTAAAAAAAACACCATATTGTTAATATGTAATATAAATAAACTACGTATGACATGTTTCATTTATATTTTACAACATATAGAAGAACTGAAGATAGTAATTCAAAAGACAACAGCAACTCAGTGATACAGATGACGGCACAGGTTGTAGTGTGGCTGTTGATCTCGCAGGTGTTGAGCGCTTTCAACTACGGTACGGATTGAAATAAGCGTTGGACTGCACTTGGAGGCTAACTGTACAATCTCCCTCACCCGTATTATATTAATGGTATACGGTGAATAGAAGAGAAGGGGTAGTGCTGGACGAAGTGAGTGGGGTAGAAAAGAAATAGGAGGGAAGTCAGGAAGTTAATTGGTCAGGTGCAACTGGATCTGCTACAGCAGGAGGGCAGCGGGCACGAGTTCGGCAGACTTCCGGTCATCAGAGAAACTACAGATAGATTGCGACTGACAGGGCCGTCTAGGTGTCGGTGGTTGCCGGTAACAAGGTTGATTATTTAACGGTTCTCAATACCAAGTTCACCTGATGAGTATGGCAAGTCAAACGGTTGATATACGGAATCTCAACTAATTCTGTCCATGTCTTAAGGAGACGGATACGAATAAGCAGCATCAAAAATCAATCACAAGTAGAGAACTCGTTTATTACTCAATGTTTACTTGGTGCATTGGTTGACTGAGGGCAACGTAGGTCTACTCAAGTGATTCTGCTGAAATACTCCTCAATAATTGAACAATACAGTTAGGGTCATTTGGAAATAAGTTAAGAATTAGGTAAGAATTATAAGTCAATAATTACAGTTAGGGTCATTTGGAAAACAGTGCAATACAGTTACCTACTGTATTGTACCTACCTTCATGGAGAAAACCACGTTACCCGCGGTAAGGTAAGATGTAAATAAGAGATGAACAGGTGGTAGAATAGTCTTGTGATGATGCACGTACTATCCATATACTCTCCTCTCCAGACACTATAACGCGTACCTCTAGAGCAAAAGTTGGATATTTAATATTTTCCAATCAACATCAGCTAACAACAGACCACTAATTCAGCACAGTTGCAGTTGCTACCCCGACATCAATGGCACATTTATCTGAGTCAAAGGAACCATCTCTGATTCTTGGATTTTCTGAAGAAATTCGACCGAAAAACAGAAACCAGCTGCAAGGGCGACCTAAGGACGGTAAACCCAACTCAAATCAAACCGAATCAAAATCCTGTAAATGTTCTAGCAGCATCCCACCACTGATCAACCTCTCTAACAGCGAGACGCTCACTCATCCAATAAGTAAGAAAGCCTCGAGAAACCTAAGTATAATATACTTAGGTTTCTCGAGGCTGACATATTATGTCAGCCTGATTGGGTATGAGTGGACCGTGCAGACATGGTTTTCTACACCTATGTCCTATTTTCACGAGTTAATTATCAAAATCTGGTGGCCAATCATCCGCACAACACTATTTCCAGCCATGTTTGTATGTTGGGAGGGGGTTTCATAATGTAAATGGTAGAGAATAGATATTTATATCAAGTAAATATTATTGATATTGTTTATAAATACGTCAACATGGAGACATTTTTTCTTAGATAATTGTGGTTTTTCCTAAATGATTTAAGGTCCATACGAATTATCCCTTTACTGGGATGTCTTTTCGAATGAAAAAGAATATTCATAAAAAGATTTATTTATTTCTGGTAGTAATGCAAAGCAGAGGCTTATGATAAGAAAAATAGCATAATTTCATTCTAAGGAAGCTGGAGATTCACATTTCAAGTCGATAGGTTGAACAGCATCAAAGCTATCTGTACAGGGCACTAAGCTGATCTGACGAGCACCTTATTCTAAAATTCGTATGAGGCCATCTTAAGGAAGCTGTGGTTCACATTTCAAGTCGATAGGTCGGCCAGCAACGAAGTTGAACATTTTTCCGTAATTCAATTTCCCTCTCCACTACCCTTAATTGTGGTCTGATCGTGAAGGCGATGATCTTCAGCCATCTAGATTCCATACAAAATTTGAAGACTCTACCCGCCCAGGAGGTGTTTCAAAATACACAGGTTTTTTAACGAGCCCCTGCCCTTAAGACATATCCGTTTCAAAAAAAATTCTTTCATCTACGTACACGAGATGAAACCGTATGACCAACATGCGAAAAAACATTACAAATAACAACTTCCCTGCTCTTCTAAGGATAATACCAATGATTTTTTGATTTTCGATTCCTTTTCAACACCTGCATTACGCGTGAAAATTGAGACGTTGTTCACCGTCCAATCACAGAAAAGACCATGATAAATAATTCTAGAGGTGCTACGGGGGAGGAAGAGAGTTTAGGGACCACCCTCGCACATTTCAACCCTTAATAGTTTTATGGGGCCTCGTCGGCGTCCCTTTGAAATCGGTTAGGTGCTATGGAAGGCCGAGCTGAACGCTAGAATAAGACAAAAGGCTGCCGCTGATTCCATTACTCTTTCAGTGGCTTCCGTAATTGATAATGTTTCATGTCCTTCCTCTACGTTTAGATGATTGGCTCGAATTTTGACTGTGATTGAGCTACCTACAGGTTAATAGTTAGGTCCGTAATTATCGACAAACTGTCTTTTGAACTAATTACAGCACTTCAATTAACTCTATCAAGAGGACTGGAGTGGTACAGTCTGAAAGTTGATACCGCTGGTAAAAATGAGAATTTGTGGAAATTTCACGCGCATCCCAAATTATAGCAGACTGCAGCACTACAGCGGTTTATTAAATGTTGGTTACAAACTTTTCTGTAGGTATCATCTACGCTGTTGTGTACTCAGTAAAAACGTTTTTTGAGGGACTTTAAAAACCTACAAAAAGCAGATCTCGATGCAAATAGAGCTATTCATCTGGGATGAAAAGGCTCTGCAACTATTGGCGAGAAAAATATGAAGCTTCGATTTTGAAAATTGCAAATGGCACTTCAAACACTTTGTAGACCATTTGCACACCACCATCTACTTATCTCACATTGTGTGTGATTAATTAAATTATCTCGGTATCTCTCATTATTTGTGTCTCAGTATGCAGAATCGACTATGGGTGTTTCTACTGATGCCTCTGGAAAAATACCTGTTCAGTATAATGTTTTAAACATTTTTGAATGCCGAATCAAGTTTTGAACTGATTTGGGTTTTTTTACGTACGGAGTGTATTTAGAATGGGCCTATGAATTTGGTTCCATTATTACGGGGGTAACCCAGCCTTATTGCCCAATGGCCACTGTTTTCGGTAGGTTCTATCAAGTACACCTCTCCAATTTCGAGGGACGCTCAATAGGTCCATAGGCTAAGGCTGAGGTCGAAAATGGACATCTTCGGAGTGCAAAAAGTAGTTTATTATAAAAATTCAAAAAGCAAAATCGCTTTAGAAAATACAATGATTTGGCCATGTACATGTAGGAGTTCAGTTATTCTTTTAGTATTTAGGTATTTAGTTCAGTTATGGACATATGGATTGAATTTTACAGACAAAGTTAATTCTTTCTATTGAATATAGAGCGGTAAGCGGTAAGGTTTGTACATGGCCAAAATAGTGCCTTTTTTGATAAAACACTTTTCGCTCGCCAAGATGTTCATGTTCGTACTCAGCTTAAAATTTGGGTCACTATATTGAAAATCGAGATATCCTGTCGAAAAGTTTGTGGTCATTGGGCAATAAGGCTTGGACTACGCCCAGACATTTATTGTAATATTGCCGATTTTTGGCTCTAGGGTGGGTCATGACCCCTAATAACGTTAGGTTCGATTATAAACCTCATTAACCCCCCCCCCCCTCCTTCAAAGTCTGGATCCCACCGTAAGAAGTTTGTTGACGGTAGCTTCGATCAACTAAGTATACGTTTTCAAACGGTATTGGATGGTTAACCCACAGGCCTAAATTTGACTTCCAAACTTCGCTCAGCAGTTAATGTACTACATGACTGTAAATTGTTCTTGTTCGAAATGTATTTGACTACAGACCTCTTTTGCTGAAATCCAAACATCGCTACCTTTTGACGATCTTGAAACCCATATAAAGACTTTCCTGAGAACTACTGGATTCAATTCAAGTAACATAGACTTCTCCGTTTTTAATAGGGCGTTTTTGTGGGGATGAAAAAGGATAAAGGTGAAGTCGGCGGGATTTGAAGTTGTATTATTGAGGATTCTTAGTACTGAATACCTTTACTTGAGTAATAAGGAAAGCTGTCATTAACCTCAATATGAAATAGAGCATATCGAATGAAAAACTGAATTCTCATCGCAGGGTACGTGCCTGTCTCCTTGTTACACTTTTTCAACGAGTAACGACCTTGTTCGTTAGTCAGTCCTCCTTCAAAGTCCCCACCTCCGATAGAAAAAAGACACTATAATCGAGTTCTTAAGGGTTGAATATAATGTGGATCGTCCTCCAACTACCTCTCATCCCCCTCGGAACTACATAGTGGAAGGTGATAGTCGGAAGACGAGGGGTGGAAGATTTTTTTTTTCTTATCGGTTGTAGCAGCATCTTGAGCCCCGAAACGTCATATGTTCAGCGTGGCGCGAGCCCTTCGACGCACACTCGCGCACAGATGAGTTCGGCTACCAACACGATGATAACTTTTCCCTGTTCTTTGTGAGGTAGGTCGTTCAGAGTGTACATGCATAAACACTTATCACATGAGAGAATAAGGTTTAATACTGGGACGTCTTCTGCTTTGATCAACAGCATATCGAGGGTGAAGTGGCAATATGACCTAACTCAATCCAACTGTTTTCTCCTTATTCACTGTCTTTAATTCAATTTTCATGCCATAATTAATCAAAGTTTACTTATATTCATCTAAAAAGGTAGGAAACTCTAAATTCAACGCTGAACACGATGGTGAAGTCAGAATTATGATAATATTATCGCAGATATTATCTTATTCCGTTATCAGATTGGAGCAGATGAATATGATCCATCTAATGACAGGGCAAGTCATAGGACAATCAGAATGTCACCCAGCAAACCGCCTCCGATGCCCTCACTTCCTCAATGAGTTACATTCATCCAGATTTCATTTACAACCAACCTGATGTCATAAACCATTAACAATCGCAAGTTCATAAAATTTCCTCTGCTGCATAATATGTTTGTCAATATATTATGTTTGTCAATGACTGTTAACATCAGTTATGACTGGTTCCACGCCCACAGAGTTCCACGCTAAATTAGCCATCTTTGCGCACTGATCTCTGATTTGGTCATGGCTATGTTTTATCAGTCATGTTCTTGCAGTTTAGAGCGTGACACAGATTCATTGGTTCGCCACAGCCGTCACATCTCGTGGGTAGTGCTTGAGGTTCCCTTCCATACCTCAGTGCCAAGGCATCTCGGAACTGCATGGGTGAAAGGTCCAGGTCATCCCGCTGCAGTGGTATTACTGTCAGCCATAGCGAGGCATTAGCCTGCACGATCGTTGAAGGGTCCTTCTTTGTTTTCCTGTTTCTCCTGTTTTGCTGTGGCCGCAGCTGCATTAAACGTTCTCTCCTCACCTTGGACTGCACTTATTTCCTGTTCATTTTGCTGCATGTTGCATTCTCCTCCTGCTCTGATTGATTCTGCCAAGAAGCGAGTAGCCCTTTTAGAACCCACAAACTTGTGATTGGCTGTTTTGACAGGGTCCCAATGCACCAGTCCGCCTAATTTCACAGGCAACTCATAGACCTCGCGTTCATCACTGACGGACCCTCCTATGATTGCCGGAATGAAGGTGTTTTGTATGCAGTCACGTAAGTATATTGTTGTTCGCATCCTCCAACTACCCTCTGTGTGAAATCCCACTCTCTGGACAGACATTTAATAAATCCTGCATATCCTGCATGAGGGCTTTTCGTTGCTGCCTCTGCTATCTTTCTGGTACTCTCTATCCAACCCTGCACTTTTCCTTTGACAAACTCGATCTTACATTCTGAACTTCCTATGACACCTCCAAGAAAACGTTGAGCATATACGATTTTCAGGCTCCATCCCTCGAAAATGGCTTGTGCTTCTCTTTCCATGCCGGGTTTGATGATCATGTAGCTCTTGTTTGCCTCAGGATAGTACCCCCACTTTGGACCCTCGACTTGGAGAAGTGACAACCATTCCTTGAGATCACGAAGCGTTCCGATACATGCTGCATCGTCATTATGCCAGTTCTGCTGATAACTTGCTCCTTTTAGGCTTCTTACTAAAAGTAATGTCCCGAATCCGTGCATGACCATTCCCAGTGCTCATGCGTGGTGCCCTCTCGACTTTGAAAATTGATTATGTAGTTCAAGGAGCAAGATTGCCATAAAAAAGAGAAGGTACGTGAAATACGGGATTCCGATATCAATGTACACCCAGGCAGACAGAATACTGGTTTCATCAATATAAGACATAGTTGGTAGATGCAAGTCACGAAAGAAATAACCAAAAGAAATAGCATTCTTCCACATCCCCCATCACGTTAACTATGTAGTAACGCACTCTACACATTGATTTCAGATTGAGATCTCCCGGTATATAGAGAGAGGTCAAGAATTCCTGCTGCCCTTGAATCCCCCAAATCCATCAACGTATCTTCATCAGCAATTAACTATCATAGGTCGCCGCTTTTTCGACCTATAAGTTAAATAAAGGTGCTATCTCGCACGCTCTCGCCCATCTAAATTTCTGTTTGTTTTTCGGCGTTAATAACTTTATCCCCTGCTAACTTAATAAGAGCAGACGAAGGGTCTCGAACTGAAACCACTTTACTAGGAAGGTTTTTTCAGAGCATTTCGTAAGCTTGACAATGGCATCCGAAGGAGTCGTGAGCTATGAGTTTTTTTAATGAAAACTTCAGGTTACGAGGAAAATAAAAATGAAACAACACAACCCAAAAAGGTAGACGAAACAAGGGGTTCGACATGTGTTGCAGTTACGCGCCTTTTCTGTTAATTACAGATTGTGGACCGGCACCCAAGACCCTTCCTGTACGTAGGCCCACAGTAATCTGTATAGCGCTATCTTGACCAAGACATCGGAGTTTTCATAAAACTAAGTCACCTTGAAATTTATGATTGACTTAGACGATTGAAAAATAAAAATAAATCAAGACGATAATTTGAAAAATAAATAAAAACGCGATCTTGGTTAGTTCAAACCACCCCAATACACATTTTCACATAAGTACATACTTACTGTAAAATTGAGTAGTTGTTAAGGAACGACACATATATAATAATAATAATATTATTATTAATAATATTATAATAATATTAACATATGTAAAAACATATTATGTTTTTACACCAATTTGAATATATTTCGCTTTTTTTTACACCAAAATGCGTTCCAGACCATCCTGAATTCACTACCAAAAATTCATCAGTGAATTCAGGATGGTCTGGAACGCATTTTGGTGTAAAAACCTTCGAAAATTCGAGTTTTAAAATTTTTTTTACCGAAACGGGGTTTCGAGAACAACAGCTTTTTTTTCTTTTAATATTCGCTAAAAGGCACTGAGGAACATAACTCAAGATATTCATGAAAATTTCACCTACAGTTAGGTTACATACATTTAGTATCTATCAAACGCTACGATTCTTTTTAAGAAAACTTGTGCTTAGAACGGGAGTGACGTTCTGTCTGTTATCAACATGCTACCAAATTAAGCCTTATATAGGTGTATATAGGTCTATATTATAATTTACAATCCATTAACATAATTATAATTATGACATATTATTACACTTATACTTATTATTACACTTATGATAATATGTCATCAAGTCCTAATGAGTGGGAGTATTGTCTTACTTTATATCCTGGGCTTAGTTTGTGGCTGAAAGAATTCTCTGATTTGTTTTTAAATTTATTTAATGTTGTGCCTGGTTTAGCCAAGTGTTCAGGCAGATTACTAATAATTACACGTTAATCGTAATTATTGCGATTAACGTGTAAGTCTTTTCACGCGAAGCACCTCGAAATTCTCGAGCAGTTTTTGTGTCGAATATTTTCATCTGTCTCACCATAATGGATCACCACTATCTTCGCTAATGAACCAAGGAAACAAATTCCCCCCCCCCCCCGTCCGTCCCTCCAAATCCTGGTGCCACAGGGTGGTGGGCTTGACAGGTTCCATTTTTCAGTTTTCGCTTATAACTCAAAACTCTGCAAATTCTTGACACAACGGTTCATTATCTTCTTTGTACAGATCACCCTTCTGTCTAGATCACTAGGTCTAAATGTCTAGATCCTAAATGTTAGATTAATTATTATTGTCAATTATCACTAATTATTAACAATTTTATCAAGTACCTAGTGAAAATTATTATAATTTATTGTTAGGTATTAATAATTCGTATTTATTATTAAAAATAATTATTATTAATTATGATTAATTAATACGATATAATTCTGTGGTTTTTAATACTACATCGGTAATAATTTTTCTATAAAAGACGTACCTACCAACAAACATTCGAAATTACCTTCATTTCCGTAGCACGAAACGCACCTCAGAACAACAAACTCGACATCACTTAAGCCATATGATGTTCAAAAGACCTTGTTAGTATGAAAATGGACCTGTATTTCAACAGTTTGAGTCACGATCGTGTTGTGAGGCACAATCTTTGAGCCGTCATTGTGAACGAACGGCTGGTCGTACAAAGCTGCGGATGGTCTTAAAAAATTCTACGGAACAAACTCTATCTAAATATGAAATAAAAAACATACCGTTCTATATGAATTTTTCAAGATATGAGATTTTCAAATTTTCAAAATTCGTTTTGAACTAGGGTTATGAAAAGTTTCGAGGACCATTGTGGGGTTGGTCGAAACCCATAAAAAAAATTTCGTAATTTTAACTCAACGCTAACTGGGCAAAGTGGCGCGGACGGCGTACGGCGGACGGACGGATTTTTTTTTTTTTCGATTTTCTGAATCTACGTATCTTGAAACGTAAACCAACAAATTTTGAGGGGGGGTTACAAAATTTTTTTCTTTGGGCGATTCCAATGGTTCATTATCGAAGATAATAAACCAAAACGGTGCGTAGCAGTTAAAAAGTTCTTCAGTACTAACTGAAAGCTTATTAAATGTATTACAAGTTGTGTTCTATACAGTTTCATGAAATACTAGACCGATTCCGTGTTGAAAAATATTAAAAAAACATAATATGTTTGAACAAATGTAAATAATATTATTATGTTTGTCTTCTAGATCCTCACTCGTTCATTTTAGGGGAAAATCGTACAACATTAAATATATAGACCGACGTCCACACTGGAAGCGCCAGCATGGATTGTACGAATGCATAATAAATAAAGCGATTTGTCTATAAAGAAGAACCGAAATAGCGCAATAGTGAATATTCTTCGATGAATCGCTTTAAAAATTAGAGACCAAATGTGTACCTACACGATCATTTTATGCTCCGATAGAAATTGAAAAATCCCTCAAGCAAACCCATTAGGGGCTAAACCTACTGACATTCAATGACATGCGTGTGCCTTCTCATCCGACCCCAGCTTTCCATCAATAATGAAATGAGTGACCGCCAGAGTATTTAATTCAAAACGGGCGCATGTCTCGTCCTCGACGTCACAACAAAAAAATGGTTTCGAGTCTTTTTAAATTCATTACAATTGACGAGAACCTCTCGAGTCGGCTCAATGCTAATCCATTTGGGGGATGTTGGAGACGCGGAGTCGTTCCCAGGGGTTGGAGATGGGACCCTTATGTTCACACGCTTCCTTCTCAATCCCATTTAAATACGAGACCTTCATTCAAGTCGTGTGGAATATAAAATAGCAACACGGCACCATACAAAAATTAATAAATAGAACATTTATTGTGTTAGGTTAGGGTCGGATGTATAGTCATTTGAATATATAATCCACATTTAAACTATATGTTGGGGGGATATGCCACACTTTTCTAGAAACCGACGTGTCTCCGAAAGTTGTTGAGCTAGGATTCGTTCCACTCCAGACTGGAAGATGAATTCTGGCTCTACAGAAACCAGGTGTTTCCCGCCAAAACCCATATGGACTACGGTGAACAGTAACAGAACTTCCTCATTCGGGTGAATTTGCTACCTTTACTGGTAATATGCCTCCTCTGACTCAGAGGCTCTGAGTAAGATGTTTGCATGGAATGAATCGGAAAGAGCTTATTTAAAAAAAAAAAAACCAATAAAGCCATTTATTAACATAATACGCATATTACATAAAGAAAAGTATTGGATACTTGAAGTAAAATTATTCACGAGCACAAATTTATGTACTTAGGTAAAACAAAAACATTTGGCAATTTTTGATTTCCAAAATTTAAAGAAATTGTCCGGAGATCAGGAGTTGCAATTGCAAATTAATAGTACATAAAACTTACATTAATGATCAAAAAATCAAATCAAGTCCTAGAGAAAAGGATTCATGAATTAAATAGAAAAACATATCAATGAAAAAAAGTTCGGTAAAGGAAAATGAATAAAGGAATTTAAATAATACTGCATCAGAAACTCATAAACACTTTTTTAAATTGGCTGAATGTTTTGATAACTTAATGTTAGGAGGGCTTAATGAAAAAGTCTGGGACCTGAGCACACTTAATTGCCTTAGATACCATGTAATCGATCGAGGGATTTGAGAAAGTTGGTATTTATATAGTATTGGAGGAAATTTGGCGCATAAGTAAGTCGAAGGGTAAGATTAAAAAACAAAGGTTTGATAGGGCTTCGATATCCAGACTTGACTTTATTGCAACCTCAAATGATCTAAAAGTAGCTCAGAATAGAGTACACGAATGCATGAAAAGTAATTTTTAGGGTAGATAAGGGAAGAAATTTATTTCAAAATTTAAATTTAACGATGAGGATGATGGATGGATACATTACATGCAAACCTTTTGATTTATATCAACCTACCTATCTAGGCATATACATAGCTGCTTTTTGAATGATGTGCGAGCCAGAGCTTTTAAGCACAACAGCATTTCTTTCAGGTAGGTACTTTGGCATTATCAGTTCAATTTAAATATTTTAAAATGACTACGGGAAGTACAGTTTAATGGAAACATCAGAAAACATGACGAAACAAGGAACTAGGAACATCTCAAAAAGAACCGTGACCACCAACTACCTAACATTTCTGGCATTAGTTAACCCTGTAACGCTATTCATGAACGTAATGGGAGCAACGCTCAGCAAACACCCATTTTTTACTACATCTCCTCACAAGTGTTCAAATCATCACAAGCGGCGCAGAAAAAATCCTCTATAAGTGATTCCTCCACGTCCCGATCGTCTTAACGAGATCAACACCCAAGAGTTTTCTTTAGCAGTCTCCAGCGGCCAACCAAAGCGTGAGGCCATTTTTCCTGGACGCTTTGAACTGCATTGGCCAAAGCTTCTGCTTGACAGCCCGACTGATCTTCCTCACATAGTCCTCAGGCATCTGTAAAAACACCAAATAAATGTTGAGCGCAGTTTGGGGTGATATACCACAACGATTATTGTTGTAATTAATTATAGAGTATTGTTGTAATAGTATTGTTGTTGTAGAGTATTGTTGTGGTAGAGTATACCACAACGAGTATTGTTGTAATTAATTATAGAGTATATACCACAACGATTATTGTTGTAATTAATTATAGAGTATTTTGGTATTTTGGTAAACTAGGTACAACTACCTAGGTAATAAATATTATTGTTATTATTATTAGTTATGGGGCTCACAAGAATATTGCATGCGGAACAGAGATCAAGGAAGTTCCATACATTTTCTCTATAATAAATTAATGAACCGCTGTGAGTATATCAGGGAATGTAATCCCACTAATTTTGAGGAGTGATTTTAAGAAGAACGAGAAGCTGGTCCTGGTTCAGGAGTTTATTTTTGGACAATTTAAAATACAAGGCTTTCTGTAAGCTCTCAACTTTTGATTACCTACTGCTTTTGGGGTTATTTTACGTGTAAAGTCTATTCTCATCCCCTTAAAATACCAGGAGCGGTGCACCTACTCGCCTAATGCAACAAGCACCTACGCCTAAACGCACCATCCCAGCAAATTAATCTTCTTCAGAAATCCGTTAAAAGGGATTTTATGCACGGCTAAAGGGACAGGGACAATAAATCCTGTACGAGGAGAACTCGGAGGTCGTGTGCCGTCCACACGTCACCCGTCAGTGAAGAGCCGTCTCTTGTGGGGCTTTCCACTCATCCCAGTTCACTATGCAGACGTCCCGACTTCTCAACGTTATTGACCCAACAAACGTCATTATGTTGAATCGTCCCACGCAATCGTGCGAATGCAGGGTGGTTACCCCCATTTTTAATAATGATTGAATCTGCAACCTGTTTTGTAAATCGTCTTATGGTCTACATTCTATTATAACTGTGCAGTATGAAATTACCTCGATAGTTCTGAAATTTGTCTTGTAATCTGTCATGAAGACAGTACATAAAATTTTCAATAATATTATCAAATGATAAGGTTGAGGGATGTCGGGGGTCGGTCAAATGAGAGATGTTGTATGTGCCAACGTTTCGATGAATTCATTTCTTCATCTTCAGGGCAGTAGTGTACAAGATGGAGTTGGACTCCAACGGAGGAAGCTCTTGCTTGAAGTGAAGTAGTTGCATCTGTGATCAAGAGGCAAGAGCTTCCTTCGTTAGAGTCCAACTCCATCTTGTACACTACTGCCTTGAAGATGAAGAAATAAATTCTTCGAAACGTTGGCACATAAAACATTTCTCATTTGACCGACATTCGACATCCCTCAACATCATTCTTACTGACTGTCAACAAATCACACACAGTTATCAAAATTTGATTATTTATGATCGTTTGAGCCGATCTTTTTTACTTGTATACTTACATGTACATACATTAATTCATGTATTAATATTAATGGCATTAAAAAAGATATCTTTGAAAAATGAAGTTTGTATTACGTAAAGTTTTAAATTAGTATAAAACCCTTCATTTAGTAGTCTGATTTTCCTTTATTTATTTGGAGGGTTGTAGGAGGTTTGTTGTAAAGAAAAGGGGAGAATTCGTTCGTTCTTTTCTTTACGAAAAACCTCCTACAACCCTCCAAATAAATAAAGGACATTCAACCAAGGAGGATATTTTGAAAGTAATTGAGAAAAATCCGAGACGTTTCCCCACCAATGATCTCTTCACTACTGTCCATGCTTTCACTGTACAACAATTATATATAAAAGCATCTCTCTCCTTCTATCACAAACATCCCGATTTTTTCATGTACCCTAGAAACAACGACTATTGCACTCGTCCCACTTCTCAAGCTGTAATCCCTGCTCCAAAAACTCGTTTATGGTGTACATCTAGACATTTGAATTTCAGCATGCCTTACATAATTCGATCACTCCCTGACGACATGAAATCACCCGCAAATTTATCCCGATCCTTGTTCAAACGAAAAATTTTTACTTGGTTGATTGTCAAAGGTTCTGATTACTGTAAGAGAATCGTTTCTAGCATATAATATATGCTAGAATAGTTCACATATTATGTGAACTGACCCTCTGTTTTCAATTAAGTCACTCTGCTCAAATAGTAGGTATCAAACTCATCTAGATATTTATTTTTAGATATTTTAGATATTAGAATCAATTCTAGCAACTCCCCTATAACCGCACAGGATTCTCCTATGGTTATGGGGTAATTTCCGGTAGAATAACCAAGAAGAAAATTTATTTGTATTGTATAACTGTATATACTTGAAGACTTTATTTATTTTATACTTGCAAACTTGATGATCTCATATGGATGGATAATATTGTATATTTGTATATTTGTGAATCTACGGAATGAACTTATTCATTAATTCATTCATTCATATGAATAAAACAACAACAAAGTACTTACTCTGTTTTTCAAACATTGTTTTTAATATGTCTCAAATAACAACAAATACTCGTACTTACGACACTGGTTTTTCTTTCTTGTAGCAAGTGTACTGCACTGTCCAAGATCTCCCTGAAACGAGGATAACCTCCTTTTTTTCTTCATTTGGCATTAGCCAGCAGCCATAGCCATGAAGTAATTTTATTTTGCTACTTCACATTACAAAAAAAGGCAAAAAAATAATAAAATTAAATTTTGATTCCTACTTCTTGGATAAATAAACAAATTCCTTTAAACACTGTAAAAATCAGAGAATGCACTATTTCGGGAAAGTTCAGCGGGTTGACCAAATAGCGGACGCACGTATCCAGCAACCGACGTCTTGCATGATCGAATCTCGGGCAAATCATGAATTTGTGCTCCAGGTCATCTTCCTGATCTTGACAAAATTCGCACGCTGGTACGTCGACCCTTCCGATTCGGTGCAGGTACACACCACATAAAGCGTGGTTTGAACGTATACGGGCTACCGCCCTTATCGCCGGTCTACTGAGCTCAAATTGGGAAAACCAAGGTTTTACCCCAATTCGAGGGTTGTGCATGCGATACCTTATTCCCGCTCTAGTGTGTCTTGTGTGTCTTATAGTTTAAGTCTGTTCTGTGGTCTGAAACTCGTTGGATTTCGTGTAGCCATGTAACATCCTCCCTCCCTCACCCTGGTGGTGTCCTTTACGCTGAAACGAATTTATCCATTTTTTGCGCGTGTATATGCTGGGAATGAAGGCGGTGGAGTGAGGGTGTCCGTAGGCGATTAAATTTTGTTTGAAATTGGAACCCAAATTGGACGTAACCGCTGCTGTCTATCCGTGAAAATAATCACCTCGAAAACGTTCACATCCAGAAACATCAATTGATACAATCAACGTGAATATCGCCCCAGTTCCTTTGAATCCCTCAACCCCTTTGCCTCATTAGGCCAACTACGCGCTTATTACGCTCCCGAGCTCACAGACACAAGCACAATCTGACCCTCCATTCAAACCGTTTTAGTAACAAAAGGACTTCACTAATTGATGCCAAACACACAATAAAAAAAACAACATGAAGAAGCGAAGGTCTCTCTCGCCGGTTGAAAGGGCTAGAAGGGCCGTTTGGATTGACACCCCATTCGCGATCACAATACCCACTCGTAGACGGGGGCTGCCGCCGCTGAGCCAGTCCCAATGATTAGTGAGAACGGCGCACGATGAGGGAGAATAATGGCACAATAAAAAAAATAATAATAAAAAAGAAGACTGAGGGCCAGGTAGTAGTTGTGCTATTATGTTAAGGGTGAGCTTTGAAAAAAGGCGGTCTTTGTTAAGGTTTCCTTTCCCCTTACTACGACGCCCAACGCCTTTTCCCATCCCCTAAAACCTTCCTTGGATAGGTTGACCGGAAAAGTTTTTTTTTTTTTTCATCCCCCCGATATTTCATCTCTCTCCTTCCCCCAGAGAAAAACGAAAGAAGTTTGAGTTCGCCTTTACTTAATTTCCAAGTCAAAGTGGGTCTGATGCCCTCAGTGAGCTTTAGGGTTCGCTTGACAGGATATACGTACGCTTGGACACGTCAACGTCTCAAACTATCAAGGGATGCCGAAAAGAGTGTCGTCTCAATTCCGAACCTTCTAAACGCCGAATATAAGAAATAGGGATGCAAATCGATTATTTGACCCCGATTAATCGAGTATTTAATCGATGTATCGCTACCGATTATTTTGTATTAATCGATTACTGTTACTGATAAATCGGTTTTCGAATACCTCAGGATTTTGAAAGAAGAAGTACCAACCACCCGCACTGTGCTTTCCTACTTCTACGAATTTCCTACTTCTTTTATTAGAAAACATCATGTTCCAAAGAGGCCACCATCAGCCAAAGCCAACCAGCCTACTAGGGAAGGACATTCCAACGTTGAGCACATCCCTACATTCACCGCGAAAGGTAAATGCCGCCTCTGCAAGAAAAACAACAATTTTTTTCTGCAAGGAATTCAACATGCGACAGTGCCTTGTTCCAAAAAGAAACTGTTTTTCAGAATACCACCAATCTCGCTGATGCTTCACGTACTGGACGATCGTGCTTACGATTTGGAAAGTGTCATATTTTCAAGTTATATACCTACCTAGTTTATAAGTACTTTATAGCTCAAACGTAATTTTTAGTTGTTGACTGATTTGATGTAATTTTTTGCCAAAGAGGTTTTTAGTATAATTACATTTTGAATTTTGTGTGAATTTTGAAGTTAGCACATGTTCTAGTCATGAACATTTCAGATCTCCGTCTCGTTTGTTCTCTCCTCACCTAATGCGAATAATTTTCAGTTTTACCAATTTATAATAAACACGTATTTTTTTGAACAGATTATCCATAACTTTCATTTCTGAATTCCTTTTTTGACTTATCGACTTCATGGCAGAGGGGAACCGTAGTTCCCTCGCTTACTTACCGGTAACATGGCAAGGGGAACCGTAGTTCCCCTTTTTCTAAATTTTCTACAAAATTTATAAAAACCATTTTTGGCGACTATGAATCGTCATTTCGTTAATAATAAAGAGTTAATACCAAGTTCGATGCATTTTTTTGCAACATTTCCAAGTAATTCTGTTTTTGCCAGGAAAAGGCTCATTACAGAACAGATGGGTCGAACTAGAATGACAAATGAAGAACGGCTAGAGAAAGAGATTATCGCAGTATACGAAATGTTAAAAACTAATTTTTGAGTATGGAAATGAAATTCATGCATGATGGTTCATCACAGTACGTTTAGAATGATTTCTAAAAACATACTGAAATTTTTCGTGCTTTTTTCAGTTTTTTTGTTCAATTAAATTGTGTGAAATTGGGTTTTTCCAGTTTACCAGTTAATATTTGTGTCTTTACGAGTTTGAAAATACGATAATTAATTAATAAATAATTAATAATTAATAATTAATTAATTATCGTTTCGACGATATGAGTCGATCTTCGAAGTTTAGCACATTAGACCTCGTGAACTTTCCGATCATGAATACCCCCACTCTCATTATTAAATGTGGTCATGGAGAGATTTGATTTGAAAACGCAAACGGTGGGTACAGCTTTCGTACAAGTACGCAACCACGAGGGACATTTTATGCCTTTGCGCCCCCTCCCATCAGAAACTTATATGAAGCTTGCATTCGTGTTGACAATATAAATTATTGAGAATGATCATCTGTGTGTAAACAATTATTTAAACAATCACGCTCATACCGCAGCTTGTCGGCCACGCACTCCGCAGTGGTTAACGTAATATGGTTAGGTAAATCGAGAGCTATCCAACGAGTGGTGAACGATTTTTGTACGATGATAACTGGCGAAGATAAAGTTCCGTAGCAACGAATCGGTTGTAAGCGAAAATCATCAGAAACGCCGTTACATGTCCCGCGTTTCATTCCCGTGTTACATTCCCGCGTTACATTTTCGAGTTTATGTAGCAAAGTAAAGACATAAAATGTCAAAATTTAGAATTTTAGGCGAAAAAAATTGAAATTCTAAACCTTTGATTGTCACCCATAAATCCAATCATTAAGACCAGCGTAATTTGGGTTATACTTTTATAACGATTTTAAAGGATGAAAATTGGATTTGGTAGCTGGAGATAATATTCAATGACATTTCGACAACTTCTAATACAAAATCTCATTTCTTGAATTGTACTCGTACCTAAAGTTGTGAGAATGAAACGTGATAGATGACTCTGCAAAAGGGCAAGTCGATATTTTACAGCTCATTGACATGTTTTATGCGTCTCACATAGCAATAAATGGAGACATTCTTTCTGTTAGAGTCAAAGATGATCACTTTACGGATACCCAGCGAGGTAATGGCTTCCACGCCTATTTATAGCCGCCACCATCACAGAAGCTCGTGTATGGACATCCTGAATAGCTGGAGTTAGCTCTTCATAGAGGCCGCTCGTAAATTTCCTTTTTACTGCCATCTTCGTAGTTTTGAATCTTATTTTACCTCTGACAAGTAAAAATTTGAGTTTCTTGGACAGCTCGAACGGAAGGTATCGGAAGGTGTACCTAATATCCTTTGGCAGGTGATACGGTAGGCTTACTGTTAAGGACGAGTGTTCTTACAGCAAAGTTATTTCCACTACACCGCATATATTTAAAACAAAACGATTGGACCTCAGGAATATTAGGAAAACATTATTTTTGATGGATTGCTAGTAATTGGTTGATGTCGCATAATTCCTGTCCAAATATAGGACAGGATTATATTTCCTACTTCATTTGGGAAATGCTTCCCATCAGACGCTTTTTGGCATGCCAAGATCGCTCAGTTCCATTTGATTTGCTCTGTGGGGCTCGATCGGCCTGTCAACTTCAGAATCAGGTCATGTGAAGGTCCAGATCGAGGAGTTCCTTCTTCTTCATCATCATCAGGCGAATACTCGTCTGTTGGTCAGGAAACTTCGGGCTTTGGGTGTTTGTGGGCCAGTGGTGCTGTGGTTGACGTCATATCTGTGGATCAGAAAACTGGTTGAAAAATGGTTGTGTCCATAAATGGCTGCTTGTCTCGTTGGTTTTGTCCTTCGTCAGGGGTACCGCTGGGATCTCATTTTCGACCCTTGCTATTTTTGTTATTTATAAATGATATTGGTGACATTTTCCGGAATGTAAACGTCTTATTATATTGTTCGCTGACGACAGAGCAATATAGAATAATGGTATCGGGTGCCTTTAGGCTGCTTGGGTTTCTTATTCGCACAACTAGCACATTTCGGAATCCTAATACCATAAAGCAACTATACATATCATTGGTTAGGAGGCGCCTTATTATAAAGCGCACTCCGATGCTATTGAAAGGGTGCAAAACAAAGTGTTCAAACTTATTTATTTTAAAGATTTTGATAGATTTGGTGATTTTAGTGATTCATCAATGAGGGATGCTCTAAATTTAAATTCACTAGCCGATCGTCGGAAAGTATTCGATGTGGTTTTTCGTTTATAAGCTGATAAATGGTTTGTACGATGCTCCAAGCCTCTTCGAAAGTTTGAATTTCAAGTTGCCAATGTACCACACTAGGAATCCCTTACTATAAGCGCACAAATTATTCTTTTAACAGCCCGGTTACCAGAATTCAGCGGCTGGTAAATGATGTTGGTGTCGATTTGGACTTTAACTTTGACTCAGAGAGAACAATAAAAAGAGATTGAATGAATATTTTTCCAATGATGATATTTTGTAGAAGTGCACAAGATATATATATATTTTTTTTCTTAGGATTTGTTTTTAGTTTATGTCTTTCTGTGCGGTCCGGAACTTATGTAATTTGGTTTTCTTATGTAATTGGGTTTTCTTATGTAATTGGGATTTTATCCCGTTTTTCGAAAATAAATAAATATATCATCAGCAGCAGCACAATCCTTTTCAATATCTTAACTCTCAGGTGGCTTAGGGGTGGCTGTTTTATCTGAACAAGGAACAGGACGAATGGTAGATGGAATTTTGGGATAATGCACTGGTACTTCTTTTTGTTGGCCTCCTTTCTTCAAGGAGGGTGTCACACAAAAGTAACAATCGTCCACATGGCTGGTTGGTTCACGCCAAATCATGGGGACATCAAACTTCATTGAAGTAACATGTCTTCACATCTTCGGTTTTGGGTTGAAAAAGTTTTTCCACTACAAATATTGCATCAAATACCAGGTTCTTTATCTTTAATCATCCACGTAGGCTCTTTATCTTTAAAACAAGAGCTTAAGTGAACTTTTCGTGGTGATTTTCGGCATCAGCATGATAAAAAACTTCGGGAATTGCTATGTTTGAGCCCGAAACAATTTCAGTGTTGAGCAGTGTTATTTAAGGGGAATCAAGTGACCGATACTCCCACCAGCCCACAAATCTGATGCCCAGTGGCCGGTGCAGTTCGACATCGGTGCGACGTTCCAGAAAAGACAAGAAGTTGAGGACCACCTAGTTTGGAATAGACGGCGAACCCAGTCCAGACGTCTCACCTCGCGTGTGCTCCGACTTTTTATTCGGGTCAAATATTATACCCACGATGCCCTCCGCTACTGCCCTCACGGAATTGCTTCCAGTTCAGTCCACATTTCTCATCTAAAATAAAACGGGGGACAGTATACTATTACTGTCTCGGATATTAGAAGAGTTTCAAACCAAACCTGGATGGCGAAACAACCGAACTATCGGCGGTTATTTCTCCCCCTCCAACGCCCATTGATTGAATTTGTTTTATGCAAAACTATCTTTATCAAATCAATCTTTATTTGTCATTTATAATTTATAATTTTTACTTTTGGTTAATTAAGTTTTTCAATAATATAACTAACCCGTAACCAAATGTGGTGGTGTTCCTATGTATTTTCTAAAATTGGTTCTAAAAATCATTCTTTATTCCCCACTTAAATTTATGAATGAAGAATCAATGACTTCCTAGTATTGTGCACTGATCAAACAATTGATTAAAGTTGAATCGAAGATGCAGTTTTTAAAGTTCGAGTAATTGCAGAATCTTCTTCTTGCTACGCCATCTCCACACGAAGGTCGGCGATCCATTCGGCAGTTTTCTCGCGGGAAGTGGCTCCTCTGAAGATGTCGACAGACGTAATCCCGAACCATCGACGAAGGTCTTTCATCCAAGAGTTCTGCCTTCTCCCTATGGACCTCTTCCCGGCAATCTTCCCCTGGATGATGAGTCTCAGCAACTCATACTCAACACCCCGCATCACGTGACCAAAATATCTTGTTTTCCGCTCTTTAAACGTCAGAAGCAGCTCCCTCTGTTTGCCCATTTTTGCCAAGACCTCTTCATTGGTAACCTTCTGTACCCAGGAGATTCGGAGCATGCGACGATAAAAATACAACTCCAGTGCGTTCATCCTCTCCTCCAAGACGGGATCAAGTGTCCAGCTCTCGCAGCCATACAGAAACACCGAGAATATATAACACCTCAGCATTCTGACCCGCAGGCTCAAACTGATATCAGATCGGATGAAAAACTTCCTCATCTTGAGGAATGCCTGCCTGGCAAGTCCGATTCTGGAGCGCAGCTCCTTCTTAGGGTCACAGAACTGGTTGACAAGGGCCCCAAGATACCTGTAGCTTTCGGCTTGCTCCACCTGAGAACCAATATTGCAGAATAAAGCTAAATTTAATAGTACCTAATTATTGTATTTAGCTTTGTTCTGCAATTACTCGATAATGACATCAATTATACAAAACCATTACAATCACCAGACCCCTGTGATGGGACCTCTCATGGTGCAACGGAACCCTTTATCTGTACAGTTGGTCGAGTGAGATAATCTTATTGATGTTCCTTAACTGCTCGTAAACTGAGCAAAACATCTTCAGTTATGACAGAACTCAATCAATGATTCGTAGACAGCAATAACAATTATTGTTCGTGATATCTGTCAATCACACGAAAGTAAGCATCAGTAGCAGTAGGTATAATATACGAGGGGGAGTCAAAAAGTAAGTTGCACATGGTCATAACTTCTCTCCACAATTTTTGTTTTCAACGAAATTTTGTGGCAACACTGTCAATAGTGATATCAAAGATAAGAACAGGTGATAAGTCGGTTATCTTTTCTGTTTTTTTGTTATCAGGTGTTAGTTATGGAAACAAACAATTTTGTGACGTCCAAGCTTCATATTCGAGGAATTATCCATTTTTTGTGGCGGAAAAATCATTCCCCATCTGAAATTCATAGACAGTTGTGCGAAGTGTATGGTGATACAGTGGTTTCACGACAATCTGTAGGGAAGTGGTGTGAAATGTTTCGGAATGGCCGTACTGACATTGCCGATGATGAACGATCTGGGAGACCTTCAACATCAACATTTGAAACAAATGTTGAGCGTGTTGACGAAGTGATTCGGTCGAATCGGCGAATAACGATTGATGAGATAGCCAAGAAACTTGCCGTCTCACACGGTAGTGTTCACCAAATCATCTCAGACAAGCTCAAGTTCCGAAAAGTTTGTGCTCGGTGGGTACCCCGTTTACTGACTGATGAACACAAAGTTCGTCGCTTGAACTCTGCGAATGCCTTTTTGAATCGTTTCGAAAGTGAAGGAGCTTCATTTTTGGACTCAATAGTGACAGGGGATGAAACGTGGGTCCACTATTTTCAACCAGAATCAAAACGACAATCCTTGGAATGGAGGCACTCCACTTCTCCACGTCCAAAAAAATGCAAAGTTGTTCCGTCAGCAGGAAAATTGATGTTGACTTTGTTCTTCGACAGCCAAGGTGTTGTTTACACAGAATTTATGCCAAGAGGGACGACGATAAATGCTGCTTCTTACTGTGCAACATTGAAAAAGCTGAGACAAGCAATCAAAAATCGACGACCAGGAATGTTGACTTCAGGAGTTGTTCTTTTGCATGACAATGCAACACCGCATTCTGCCAATGTCAGAAAAGCTCTCCTCGACACATTTGGTTGGGATGTTTGGGAACACCCTCCCTATAGTCCCGACTTGGCTCCTTGCGATTTTCATGTTTTTGGACCACTTAAAAACAAATTAGCCGAGCAACGATACAGCACAGACGAAGAAGTGCAAGCAGCGGTTAAAGAGTGGTGTGCTGGAGGTGGACGGGAGTTCTTCAAACAAGGAATTCAAAAATTGGTGTCACGGTACGAAAAATGTAAAAATTTAGTTGGAGATTATGTTGAAAAATAGATTTTTGTATCCTGAATCCAATAAAACCAAATTCAATGAAATCTGTTCAGTATTTTTTTAGTTATGACCATGTGCAACTTACTTTTTGACTTACTTTTTACTTACTTTTTTACTCGTACTTCTACATAATATTATCATGTACCGTTAATTAATATGTAATTAATAAGCTCTATCAAAGTAATGAGTGGAGTATATTAATTCCATGCCAGCGTAAATACGTGCTGCTCAGTTTTTTTGTCACTCATTCAGAACACGCGAACGGTTACAAAAAACCACCATCTTCGTCACAACACTGAAACCGTTTTTTGTTTCTCGAAAGTTTTTATTTTCGTCCGTCGGACGACCCTTGTCACAGAAGAGGGTCCAACGGTAGTGTCGGGTTACCGCGCACTGTATATATTTGCGGTGAGTGAATTTCTCAGTTAACCAACTGATGACTTGAATGTATTGGTGAATTATTATAGACAATCGGTAGCGATTGGTAGCGTAATTGCCAGATATAACTCGACCGTAAAGTTGTAAATATCTGCTGTAAACACGGAAGGAACAATTTGAATAACTGCGGTAGCTCTCCACAAATCCGTTCACCGGGAAAAACTCGTCAAAATACTCGTGTTAATTAAAGAAAACAGACATTTTTGAGTCTTACTATTGTTAATGATGACGGATTCAAACTCACAATAAAAAGTTCCAATATCGTACTAAATACCCAACTAATGGACTAATCTGGTCTAATGGACTGATGGACTAATGTTCGCGCGCTATAGCGAACGCATTTTGGTAATAGGTGCTGATGCTCAAACTATTTATTTTTTGTTCATTGCATTTATAATGTAAGTCCTGACCATGAGGAGCTCCTTCTAACAAATTACCTCAGAGCAAAAACAAAAGATACACAAAATTCTTCTTATAAATAACTAGCTGTGTACCCGCGCTTCGCAACGGTAGAACAAACCCCCCCCCCCCTCCTTAATTGGTCAGAAACCTTCCCCAAATTTCACTCAACATATTCCCGAAGTTTCATTCAGATCGGTCAAGTAGTTTTGAAATCCCAATATTACCCCCCCCCACTCCCCCTACCCTAACTGCCTTTAAACCCCCCCCCCCCATACTATTGACCCACCCTACCTGTTTAGAACCATTCCTCAATGTTCACACAACAAATTCCCAAAGTTGCACTCCAACTGGTCAAGTAGTTTTGAATGCCTGTAGACCCCCCCCCCCTCTCACAACCTGCACCCCGCCCCCTCCCACTAACATCCTGATTGAAGTACCACTTGAAAGTACTCGTCGAGCTGAAATCAGAGACTACTTACAATCGGATTTACGTTCAACCGTTCAAAAGTTATGAGCATAAACGTCCTCATAGAAGTGATTATAACACGTTTTTTAGTAGTATTTCATTCATAGCGTTTCAGCGGATGGACAGATTTAAACGCGGATTTTTTATAAACCTTCCCAGATAAATTCTGCGTCAAATGGTACCAGCCGCAACTTTTTACGTTCAGCCGTTCTCAATTGATGATGAGACAAACAGACAAACAGACAGACAGACACAATTTTATTATATAGTATAGATGACTTCTGGTGGAATGACTTCTGGCCCAGAAGTAATCAACAGAACGCACAACTTCTTGCAGATTTTCCCGTTCCTAACTCATTAAAATTTTGAAGTGAAGATTTTTAAAAATTTCCAACTTTTCGCTGCTTTTTTGACTTGGAAAAGTTGGGAAATCTCGGGCCGTGAAGATAGAAACAAATAATAATAAAAATAAATAAACGAAATGAATTTTCCAGTTCCTAACTCATTAAAATTTTGGAGTAAAATTGTTTCATAGTTTCCAACTTTTCTCCGCTTTTTTGACTTGGAAACTTTGGGAATTTCAGGCCATGAAGATAGAAAGAAACAATAGTGAAAAAAAAAATAATAATAATAATAAAAATGAGGGAAAGAGAGGGAGAGGGAATAAGAAAAGAAGAAGAACCAGGAGAAGGTTGGGATTTCCCAACATGCATAACTTGGAGTTCCCATACTCTGAAATCCTGGGTTTCTCGAAAGGTTCAAAGGAGTACGGTTAAGGAGATTTCTCCCTAGTAGGGAACCCTTAGATTAATCAAAATTTTGAAGTGATAATTTTTCAAAATTCCCAACGTTTCGCTGCTTTTTCGATAAGTTTCGATAAGTTGGGAAATTTCAGGCCGTGAAGATAGAATCAAATAACAGTAAAAAAAAAAAAATTAAAGAAATGAATTTTCCTATCGGGCATAAGCATTCAGCCAATCTTATAAGGGCATAAGCTATCATATAGGATAGCTAAGTTACACTTTCAACGAGATTTTGGGATAAGGAAGTTTAGGCTCCGAAAACTGCGTTTTTGTATGCGTCTAGGAGGTATGAAAAAGAAGTACAATACTTCTAAAAAAAGTACGGTTGGCAACCCTAGTTATATCCTCAGTCAACGTTGTATCCTAAACGATTTTGAAGGAAGAGGGCACTCGAGGACGCGCCAAACCGGTCGCCTCGTTTCACAGATAAGGCGCTCCTTTAATAGTTCCGTATAGCACCCAATCACCTTAATAACCAGCCATAACGCCACTCCCCCAACCCACCTGTACCTACACTGCCATTGGCACCTGTAGCACGTATCCAGGATGATAATTTCTTCTTTAAAACAAACAAGTTTATTATTTTCGAACCCCTCCCCGCCCCGTACTACTCGGGAGTGGGCGGAGTACGGCTAGGCCCTAAAACGTTTTGCTCGGGGTATTTCAGTAACCACTGGGTACCCACCGTTTTGACCCCAATAAACCAAACACCGCGGCCTCGATACCTTACAATCAACCGATAATTTTCACCAAATAACGCTTCCCAGCACTGCCATCCCAGACCTGGCGAAGGGGAGAAAATATAAAAAATCAACCACTCACTCAGCACCTTCGACAAGTCTCGGAACGAAATGAGGTTGCTCTAATTTTCTCGCCACGGCCCAGGAAACTAAACATTAACTTTCGCTTTTCAATGCACCCACTTCCTCCACCACATCCCACGTCGGTTTTGATCTTCGCCCCATTTTGATTTAAAAAAAACCTTAAAATGCTTGCCTATAATTACACGCCATCTTCGATTCAGGTTTCTACCAACATTTCGACGATGTTGTTTGTACTCTTCAATCCACGCGTGTCGCATTCGAGACGAATCTGTAAGTGCTGTTGCCAACTTTTTCGTGGACCTCCCATGGGATCTAATGATGAGACCGTGAAATCACATTTTTTAACAGATTCTCAAAATAACCTCCTGGACGCATACAAAAACGCAGTTTTCGGAGCCTTAACTTCTTTATCCCAAAAATCTCGTTGAAAGTGTAACTTAGCTATCCTATATGATAGCTTATGCCCTTATAAGATTGGCTGAATGCTTATGCCCGATAGGAAAATTCATTTCTTTAATTTTTTTACTGTTATTTGATTCTATCTTCACGGCCTGAAATTTCCCAACTTATCGAAAAAGCAGCGAAAATTTGGGACCTCATTACTCCAATTGTTGCTTAGTTATGGTGCAGAATAGTGATCTAGAAAGGAAATTTCAAATAGCTGCCTGTTTGCAGCTTTTCGGAAATCCCCCAACTTAATGACTTGAAGTGGCTTGTGCATCTTTCAACATTTACCTGTGCACAAATGAAAACATTTGAGTTCCCCTCATTTTTTTTAGGAGTGCTGTCGAGAGTGCTGTAGGTTTTATTGAAAAAATATTTCTGTTTTTTTTTATCACTGGCAAACATGTAGGTCACTGATGAATAAATGTCGGGTATGAGCAAAAAGTTTGAGAAAGGGGAATAACGTTGAATACGAGTATAATAATTAGAGATCCATATCGTTCGTTGCTAATAAGATGGTCTTCTTCGGAAGGCGTGTAATGTAAAAATATGGTGAGACAGGATGGGGAGTCCGACAAGAAAAAATTTCAATGTAATGATGGAAGGAGGGAAGTGATAAAAACTAAAGAAAAAAAAATCGTGTGAAAGGGAAGAGCAGATTTTACACCTATGGGAGGACTAGGAGGGCGCTATGGGACGATGATGCTGTGGTATTGGTTTCGCCCCACCATCAACCCAGAGATGATTCTTGATGAGATGGGAGGATGTAATTTTGAAGGGTAGGAAAGGCCATTATAGGCGACTTCCTCTCCTTGGGAAGAGCCTGAGGAACGAATCAAGACGTTTTATGTAAGATGAGAGAGAGGTAGGTACAGAAAAATTATCGAAAAATTAACCTTAATTTAATTTTGCGAAAACATTAAATTAAATTTTACATACTGAACGCTGAAGATGTAGATTGTTCATTTACAATTTATAATTATATGGTACCTACACTTTTGACTATTATTCCTTCCTCATACGTGTGAAGGTGGAGAAGAATTAAATACAAGTACATGAACGGACTTTTTAAAAAAAATTATCTTAAATAACCATTGGAATTGTGCATAGAAAAAAAAGTTTAAATGATGAAATAAAATTAAATAAGATTTTTGGGTTTACGTTTCAAGGTTCGTAGACCATTTTAAAAATCCATCCACCGGCCATACTGCCCTGTTCGAATTGTTCTAAAATTTTCAAATTGGAGATACGCGCTCAGTCTGGCCTGAGGATGATCTTTGAATCATTTCATAATCCTAGGTCAATATGACTTTCAAAAAGTTGTATTATATAGGTAAATGTTATTATTATACAAAATTATATAAGTGCAGATAAACAATAAATAATTTTTCAATTTATTTTCATCCATAATTTATATAAATAAATTATTATCAAGTACGTCACCCCATAGTAGTTGGGAAGACCATCCACGAACTAGTTCTATTGCATACAGAACAGTGATCTAAATCGAAGGGTGATCTATACAGAAGATAATAAACTGTAGTGGAAAAACGATATTATATTATCGAATATAATAAACCAATGTGAATACATAACAAGGGTAGAAAAAATACAAATTATCACAAGTTGAAGAATTCATGGAAGATACATGAACATCCGAGAATTTCAACGTAATAATGAAACGTCAAATAATTTTCTCAATGGATTTAGAACAAATCAAATTCACTCGTGATATCAAAGAAAAAGGTATCATAGAAATTAGAGAAAGGAAACAAAATTAAATATCTTTCCTAATCGTTTTGGGAACGATTTCTATTACACGTGGGGGAGGGCGGAGTTCTTCTACTAATGCGAGGTCATTAGGATGGCAGACTGTGGGAGTTCGTCCAAACAGAAGTTGTAGATATCCTCAAAAGAAAAGACACAAAACGTGGGTTCACGAATCGTACGATTTCAACTGTGGACTGTATGCTGTGTAGTATTCAGTGCGTAGTCAGATCGACCTTGAGGCTCTAGGACACTGATTCTACTGAAAAAAGGCAATTTTATTCCCAAAAGGGGTAATTTTATGTTACGGTCATACAAAAAGGTCATAGGGGAATAATTTGAAGAAAATTTATTACTCTTCGATTTAAGGCCAGAATGGTGCTTCTAGACCGAATAGTTTTCTCAAGAACTAACGAAACTAACTCCTCCTCCCCCTCCCTGCTCCTCCTCCTCATCACCACCTCTTCATCATTCCTCCTCCCCTCAAAACCCCCTCCTCCTACTCCTCCTCATCACCACCTCCTCATAATCCTCCTCCCCTCATCGCCACCTCCTCATAATCCTCCTCCCCTCATCACCCCCTCCTACTGCTCCTCCTCCTCATCTCCTCCTGCCAGCCGTCTGACGTCATACGCTCGTGTGTCATAGGCTCTGACGCACTATTTGGCCTCCTGCCAGCCGTCTGACGTCATACGCTCGTGCGTCATAGGCTCTGACGCACTATTTGGCCTCCTGCCAGCCGTCTGACGTCATACGCTCGTGCGTCATAGGTGCGTCTGACGTAGTGGCCCGCCTGTCGCTTGTGTTCTGACGTGGTCTGAGGGAAAGGGTGAATCAAGGAAACAAATTTTTTCCCGTTTCAGTTTATGTGCCAAGGCAAAGACATGAAAATGTCAAAAGAATGTCAACTCCATCCTGTTGTTGATACAGTCGAGAATTAAATGCTTGCATACGAGTCTGCAACACATTGGGACATTTTATGTCTTTAAAGAAGTGATTCAAGAACCTTCGAACAATGCTACATCACCTACCCCAGTAGCGTAGTTGTTATACTTAATTGTAGGGTTCATCATAAATTATGAAGCTTGCATAATTTGTTTATCACCTGTGTGTAAACAATTATTTAAACAATCACGCTCATACCGCAGCTTGTCGTCCACGCACTCCGCAGTGGTTAACGTAATATGGTTAGGTAAATCGAGAGCCATCCAACGAGTGGTGAACGATTTTGACATTTTATGTCTTTACTCTGGCACATAACTCGAAAAACGTTACACAAAAGCGTTACACGAAATCGTCACGAAAATGTCTGATGATTTTCGCTTACAACCGATTCGTTGCTACGGAACTTTATCTTCGCCAGTTATCATCGTACAAAAATCGTTCACCACTCGTTCACGAATCGGTTGTAAGTGAAAATCATCAGAAATTTTCGTGACGATTTCGTGTAACGCTTTTGTGTAACGTTTTTCGAGTTATGTGCCAGAGTAAAGACATAAAATGTCAAAATTTATAAGCAACGTTCTACTGGGGTCATCGGTCATCAGCGATGGTCTCGTATGTCTTCCCAACATTCCAGACCGACATACTATTATGAATACATATATTCATGTATTATATATTCATCTATATGAATTGTAAGTATGTACCTAAAATGAGCATATGAATGTGAAATTATTTCAAGTTAATTTGTACCTATAAAATTTATGTTGTTTTACTTGTACCTTCGTAAGTTTGCGATAATTCCATTGGCACTAAAAGTATTTCAGAACAAGAATGCCGTGTGTTATTTGAACCAGCTGTTCCCGAATGTGAAAATTGGCCTGAAGTTCAGACGTTTGATGCATTTTGTTCTACCTTGTCCTCCTTGTAAGGTCCAGGCGGCCTCAAAAAATGATCTAAATCAAATCTATTCAAATTCTTATTGAAAACTATAAGCCCTAAAAGTATCATCTAGTATCTAAATAGTAAAATAACAAATGTTTTGAAAACCCTGAACTATTCCTTACCTTTTTAGCGAATTTTCAAAGAAATTGTAGCTATTGTTCTCGGTCCAAAATTGTTAAAACTCGAATTTTCGAAAGATTTTCATTCCGAAATCCGTTATAGACCATCCTGAATCCACTGCCAAAAGACACCAAAAATTATATGTGTATATTTATATATTTATGTATGTGTCATTCCAGATGATAACTCTCGATAGGATTGAGATAAAAAGTTCAAATTTGCACAAAAAATCTGTCTTGGCAATCGACAGGCTAAGTTCGTAGGTGGGCAGAATCAGACCACTCTAAGGGTTTTGGAGAGTTTTAGGGGGGAAATTCCTCATAAATTCCCAAAATGAAACATTCTAACATGTGACACCTCATTTTAAAGGTTTGTTTATTTTAAACACGATGGTGAAATCAGAATTGCGATATCTCATTCTGTTCTCAAACTGGAGCACTTTGAAGATGAAGAAACGTGGTTGTTCTTTGATATGCTCTTCATGTTAAGTCTGCTCTAATCTGTTAACGGAATGTGATATAGCAATTCTGACTTCACGTTGAAATTTCCAAAAGCTGAGGGGGGTTTTTGGGACGTTTGGGGTGGGGGGTTCATCCGAAAAATGAAAGTCTGACAAGTGACACCTCATTTTAAAGGTCAGAATTGCGATACCTAATTTCGTTCTCAAACTTAAGTAATTCAAGATGAAGAATACGTTCTTCATGGTTAATCTGTTCTAATCTGATGACGGAAGGCGATATCGCAATTCTCACTTAACCGTTGAAGTGTCCAAAAGCTGAGGGGGGTTTTAGGGATGTTGAGGGGGGGGGGGGGAGTTTGCACCCATAAATTCCAAAAATGAAACGGTGTGTCAAGTGACACCTGAATAAGATGGGAAGTCAGAATTGCTATATCTTATTCCGCTCTCAAACTGGAGTACTTTGAAGATGAAGAAACGTGGTTGTTACTTGAGATGTTCTTCATGGACATCATGTTCTTTAATGGAGACGTTTTACATAAAACCATTTATTTCTTCGAAAATTCGCTCTTATAGTCATGCTGCATGACTGGGGATTTTTCGTCATGAAAGTACAGCCTAATTATGATGATATCTGATTATTTATAATATTTCATGAGTTACAAACTCTATTCCAGCCGATAACGTTATTGTGAAACTGAAATAAGATATCTGATACAGCTCCACACGATCAAGTGGCCACAGCAAAGAAGACCTGTGGTAATGGATGCTCCCTGGAAGGTACCTGTTCCACGGTATTTACCTGTCGAGAGGTTAAAAAAGGTTTCTTGGTCAAGTAATGGAGAGTGGAAAGGTGAATTGGAGGGGGAAGATATTAATTTATGGGAGGGCACTGATGTATGAGAAGGGAAAGTGGTCAAGTGCCTCCTAAACGCTCTCCGCACGCCCTGACCGTAGTTTTACGGTTAATTACGCCGGAGAGGCGGCAGACCGCGGTACAGTTAACTCGAGATCGGACGGTGGGTCGAAGTGGCCAACAAACCCCACGTAAATCAAACGCGCTTGTCATCAGTTCTAATAGTCCTTCTGTTGTATCACCTTATTAAGGTTAAACGGCTCCGAATAGGCGATCGCACTCAGACGATCAAACCTGTAATTACCGTGGCGTATGGTCGGTATGCAGTGGTCAGGATTGGGCAAAAAAAAAAACAGTGTTATGACTACAAACATTACCTAGACGTTATGTGGGCTAAGTGAGGCGGTTCTCATTACACAGCGGGGTATTCCAAAGTGTCTAAAAATGAGAAGTTTCCATTTGGTCTTATTGTTCTGTCAAGTTAGAAATGCCAGTGACTTAGCCAGAATTTTTATAGGGGGGAGGGGGGGGGGAGTCTACACTAGGGCCTACCGTGAGAGGTATGGAAAACTCACCCTGTGACGAGGGGGTCCGGGGCCCTCCCCCCTGAAAATGTTACACTTTTTTCACCTCAAAAACAGGGTTTTTACATATTTGAAGAAAAGAATTAATGAACCAAGTGGAATTTATAGTTGGATTCACGGATGAACAATGGTTTCAATTTTTGTTATTATTTTTTTTATTTTTATAAATGACAAGAGTTTTTATCCCAGGGTTTATAAATAAGATAACAATGTACTTAAGTAATTTTTTCCGTTTAATTCTTTGTTTATAGCTAATTTTCGACGAAAAGGAAGCTACCTATTGTTCTCGGTCCAAATTTTCAAACATCAAATTTCCGAAAAATTTGCATACAAAAATCCGTTCTGAATTCCACCATCCTGAATTCACTTTCAAAAGACACCAAACTTCATATAATATATTATATATAATTATTTCGATTCTGTCGAAAGTGATCGTCTGGAATGACACATACATAAGAATATACATACGATAACTCTCGATAGAGAGACACAAAAAATCTGTCCTCGCAATCAAAAGGCGTAAAAGTTCGCAAATGGGCCGAATCGGACCTCTCTAAGGGAAGGGGGGGATTTTACGATGGTGAAGTTAGAATTGTGATATCTTATTCAGTTCTCAAACTGGAGCACTTCGAAGATGAAGAAACGTGGTTGTTACTTGAGAGGTTCTTCATGGTTCATCTGCTCTAATCTGATAACGGAATGAGATCTCGCAATTCTGACTTCACCATCATTTTCAGCTTTGAAAAATCTATGAACTGAGGGGTTATTCGGCTGTAAAATGAGACAAAATGTGTCATAAAACCAGTAAAATGTTAACATTTTACGCAAAACCAGTTATTTCTACAAAAATCCGCTCTTATAGGCGTGCTGCATGACTGTGGATTTTGTACTAACTGCGATTCTAGCGTAGTTGCTGAAGCCATTTCAGAAAGCAGCAGCACTAAAGCAACAAGGCATAGACCTTGAACAAACTTGTTCCTGCTGCCTGCTTTTCGACTTTTCTTGTGCATATTTCGGCTTTGATTAGTTATTTCGTTTTGAAGCATTTTCTTTACTTCTTAGTACTACATATTTCGAGATTGTTAGTCTGCTTCTCAAGAATAGTTCAGATCACAGAGTTATAGTAAAACCCAGAAGAAGAGGCGGTGGAAGGGGTGAGGGGCTAACTTGTCACTTGTGCACCTTATACGAGTATTTAGATCTGGTTACCTAATTAGCCATAGTAAACCGCTGTTCATAAAGCTCAATGTTCTCCCCCCCCCCTAGAAATTGCTCCAGCATTATTTTAATCACCATTTCTCTTGGTTCGTTCTGAGCTTAATCAATCTGAGCTGCTTCCAATTAGAGAGTACGATGTGCAAATCGCCAGGTGTATCATACATGTCAAAGGACTGGATGTGCAACTGGGGGCAGTGTATGTTCCTCCGGAATGTAGAAGTAGAAATCGGATGCTGTCGATGGCAACTCTGGTTGGGATTCTTCATGAATTAGGACCAACGTTCGTCATTGGAGGCGATTTCAACGCCAAGCATCAAAGTTGGAACTCTTTGCGAGGAAATAGGTACGGTTCTTTGATATCCGAGTGGCGCAGGAGATTCAATCTCCACATTGAACACACTGGCGTGCCTACTCGCTATGACTCAAGACCTCACGTGAGACCAAGCCATCTTGATTGGTTTGTAACAAAAGGATTAACCAATAAGTTGTCAGACACTCATGTGGTACATGGACTCGGATCTGACCATTTGGCAGTACACAGTGTCTTCCACCAAAAACCAACATTATCAATTAGCCGTCCAACCCTCATCTGCCATCCTATGAACTGGTCCGTTTACAAGAAACAAGCTGCTGACCAACTTCCTGACCTCACTCCGCTGCTAAGTGAAAGAGACATCGATCATGCTGTTGACATTGTTACAACAGTCATCACATCTGCAGCGAAAGCAGCATCGCCCACGCGACCTGCTATCCGTAGAGGTCAATTCAAGTTTCCTCCGAGTGTCAATGGCATATGGATAGCAAGAAAAACGGCTCGTCGTATGTTTCTGAGGACTAAAAACCCAGCTCAAAAACAACTTGCTCATCAATAATTGATTATTGGGCAATGCTTTAAGAAACGAGGTCCAGAACCTTAGACACGAACAGGAGCGTCACGAAGTGGAGAACCTAGAAGCTCAAGATGGATCACTGTATAGGAAAACCAAAATTTTTACTAAAACCCATAAGGCAATTCCTCAACTTCGAGATGGGCCACACTGGTTGTCAACACCTTCTGAAAAGGCTGATGCGTTTGCCAACACATTAGAGCAGAGATTTACCCCATTTCCCATTAACAATTTGTCCTTGGGCGAAACCCAGTACATTGCACCATTTCCTTCTCCAGCTATTTTCTTCTCTCCCAATGAAGTCAAACGGGTCATCAGGAACATAGGAACTCGCAAATCTTCTGGTCCAGACCTGATTGTGAAATCTCTTCTCGTCAACTCGCCACGTAAGCTCATTGCCTTTCTCACCCATCTCTATACAGCTGCTGTACGTCTGGGATATTTTCCTAAGGCATGGAGACATGCCCATATTGTGATGATATTGAAACCTGGCAAGCCAGAAAATGAAGTAGCATCATACCGCCCAATAAGTCTGCTTTCCACACTTTCCAAAATATTTGAAAGATTGGTCTTATCTCATCTGTTGACTTATACTGAGCATTTGTTGCCTGATGTACAATTTGGGTTTCGAGAGAGCCTTTCCTGCCCACTTCAACTTCAGCGAATTACGTCGTATATTAAACAAGCATACCACAACAAGGAGGTATGTCGAGCAGCATTTTTTGACATGGAGCAAGCCTTTGACAGAGTCTGGCATCCAGGCCTTCTGTCAAAGATCCGACCGCACATTCCTAACAATCTTTATGACCTACTTTCTAGCTACTTGAGTGAGCGAAAGTTTCAGGTGACCGTTCAGAACCAGCTGTCGATTAGGAAGCCAATTAATGCCGGTGTACCACAGGGCAGTGTCTTGGGTCCCTTCCTGTACATATTCTATTGCCATGATATGCCCTTGCCAAGTGAACCTGCCTTCTCTGGACTATTCGCAGATGATTTGGTCTATGCCACTTGTAATCCCCTCTCCGATGTTGCAGCCCTTCAATTGCAGACTTTCATCGAGGAACTTGGACATTGGTGCAATCGATGGAAACTCAAAATCAATGCTGCTAAATCTTGTAGCGTAACATTTACTTACAAGAGGTCATATACTGACGTTCCGCTGATGTATGCAGGAGTAGATATCCCTGTAGCAGATTCATACAAGTACCTTGGCGTTATATTAGACAAGCGTCTCACTTTTCGTGAACATGTTGCTGATCTCAAGAAACGTCTCAACGTGAGAACTACGCAACTGAAGTACTTCCTCAACAATCCCTCCATGTCTCTAGAGAACAAGCTATTGATATATAAGGTTTTCATTCGACCAATATGGACCTACGCACTTCCAGTCTACGGTACATGCTCCAAGTCGGTCTTTCGCCAATTGGAACAGCACCAGAACCGGACTTTGCAACAAAAAGTCCTCCATACGCCTCCTTACGTTCGGAACGCCACAATTTATGACGACTTCGGCCTTCCCAATCCGTCAGACACGCTTCAAGAATCTATGAGAAGATTTGCTGTTACACATATGAACCACAACAATAGTGCTGCCAAAGAGGGATTCAACTCACCCGTGAACAGGCGACTCCGTACTCCACGACATATTTTGGACTTTTTAGACCTGTAATTAATCAGACAGTAGCAGCCAAATACACTTAGCCATTAAATACGGACCCACCCATGTGCGGGGATGTAGTGTATGCATGCTGATAAATAGACAGTGTGAGAAATCATCACGAAGGTATATTACTATTGTAATGGTCTTTAATGAATAAAACAAAAAAAACAAAAACAAAAAAAAAAAAAAAAATTTCATAGACTCCCCTGCCAACTTCAGGGTGTGACTCGCCGTCACCATGATGTAATAGTACCTGTTCCGTTTCCGTATTTTGATTTTTTCACGAGACAGTGCTCGTATCTGGGCCCAAGATTTTTTATTGATTTACCAACTCATTTAAAGCCCATTGAAAAATGCAGTAAATTCAAATCGTGTTTGAATGACCACTTAAAACAGCAGTTTCTTATTTACAACAGTGTTATTCCCCTATTGAGCTTCTTTCTTTAATATCATTCAGTTTTGCCGCTTCATTTTATTTTCTGTTGTAAGACAAAAATGTATTCATTTTCTCCCGTTATTAATTATTGCCACAGCGTTTAAATCTATTAGCAGGTATTGTGAACTTATGAAATTGTTAGCAACTCCTGATCTCCGGACAATTGTTTTAAATTTTGGAGATCAGTATACTGCCAAAAGACTTTAATTTATTTTACTAGATGTATTCATTTTATTTTGTGATGAAGTGTGAAATACTTCTAATATAGTTTGTGGTAATTCCTTAACACATTCAACCCGACGTGACGCGATAGTCATGGAGAAATTCGTGAAAAAAGTAATACCTATGTCACAATAAAATCAAGATGGTCACGGTGCAACCTTTTTTGAATTTCCAGATCCTACGTTAGAAGATCTTGAAGCTTCTTTGGGGTACCCTTCCCCACAGTTTAGACCACATTTTATTGTTCCGACTGCGAAGATAACCCAGCCTTGTGCCTCGAATGTTTTAGGGAATTCCATTTTTATTAATAATGTTCATTACATGTAAACCTAAATTTCTTACTTCTTGTTCGTGCTTTCTGGAATAAATATTTTTAATGATCAAATGTGGACTAATTTGCTTACTATACTTCCAATCACCCACAGACTTTCCAATTAACCCGACGTGACGCGAATCCGCGTCATCCTTCCCAAGCCAAAACACCGGCATGACGCGGATCCGCGTCCATAATTAAATCACCTATAATTACGTTCCTATGCATGGAAGAATCATTTTTATCATAGTTGCTGTGTTCCCACATCTCTATCATACTAAAAATGGAAAAAAATCAATTTCGGTTTTCTGGATTTTTCTGGTCCAAACCGATCGAGTTGAATGTGTTAATAAACGGCTTTATAAAACAAGAAGACAAAAATTTCGGTGGGATGTTACGCTCGTCCTTATTGACACCCTCACATGACCATGCAGTTTCAAGATACCTAATCAATCTGTTCTTTTCTCAACCTCGTCGACCCTGACCCCAATCCCATCCAGATTTGCATCCATTCATCTGCCACTCCTCAACTTATTGGACAACACAAGAACCGTTTCCATTTTGTATTCAAAATTCCTATCTTGTCTCGAGTCCTTATTTTTATTATAGAGGTTCTTTTTTCTCTCTCGACTTTTTTTCAATTCAAATCGATTCGTATTGCATTCATTCAGAATACCCAATCAACCGGAGCTCTCACAAGATCCCTTATCTCTTTTCAGCGAGAGCCCTTTGTTGCGGATGACAGGGATAGATGTAGGCCAGGCAGACGGCCCCTGACTTCTTGCGTTGGCCATACAACAGGTAGGTACCGTTTTATTCCACCTGCCCTCATCGTCAATATTATGACAAATGCTCCCTTGTCCCGTCCACTTTCCATATTTTGCCTAATCTTTATTTTATTTGGCGCATTTGCTTATTTTCCAACACTTCACATTCCTGTTACAAAACCAACTTTAGAGTTCAGTAAGGCTCGTTTTGACCAACGGTCAAAATGGGTGAAGAGTTCCAGTCATGCAGTACGACCTAATGGGGGCATTTTTGAAGTAATGGATCGGTCAACATAACGGTCATCATAAATGTACAGGTAGGTCAACAGGCTAAAAATTGCAGACAATTGCGTCTAACACGTATCTTACCTAGGCACCAGCGGTAGGTACGAAACATGAGTAAAATTTACTGACGTTTTTCCATTTTTCTAAAAGATGTTTATATTTTTTATTTATTGAAACAAACGGGAGAGCCCAATTACAAAATTTATTCAAAGGTTACACGTCGGATATACGATTCCAAAGTACAGTGTTGAAAAATTTAAGTATAGGAGAATTTAAGTAGGATAACGGAGTGTGGCAAAAGTGCGTACGAAAAGAAAAAGGAAACTTCAGTTAGTGAAGATGCAAGGAAATAGTCTTTAAATTTACTGAAAGAACTAGAGAACAAATCCAGATCTTGAAAGGCGCTAATCAGAAATTTCACAGAACGGGGGATCAGGCACTGGGGGCGATTTGACAAATGGGTGTGTCGCGCTTTGAACATGCAGGGTCTTGTAGTTCAAATTACAACACGATGATTTTCGGTTTAAACGCAAATATATGTATGTTGTAAAGAGCGTTAAATTTTCCGTCTTTTCAGCCTCTAATAATAATTTTCCGAAGGGAACTTGAGAGTGAAAACTCTGCAAATTCTTGACACAACGGTTTATTATCTTCCTTGTGCAGATCACCCTTCTGTCTATACCAGACTGTGTTGCAAATCGGCACCATACCATATTCTCACCGTACTCATACCATACCATACGAATTTCTTTCCTATCATACCATACTGTACTATACCAAATCATACATAGGTACAATAATATACCATACCATACTCATACCATGTCATACAAACCGAGTGAATATTGAAATGTCATCTATTTCTGACCTATATTTAAAATTTCAAGTGTCTAGCTCATCATCAAAATTTAATTTGTTTAAACAAATAGGTACTATTTAAATAATTTTACAGACAAGAAACCGAGTGAATATTGCATTGTGATCCAGTTCTGACCTATTTTTAAAATTTCAAGTCAATAGCTCATCATCAAAATTTCATTTGTATTATTACAAAAAGGTATTATTTAAACAATTTTACAGATGAGAAACCGAGTGAATATTGCAATGTGGTCTATCCCCGACTGACGGTTAAAATTTCTAGACTGTAGTTTACCGGGAAGATGAAAAAAGGTAGTTTTATTCTGGGCGTCTGGGGGTTGACCCACCTAACGGCCGTTTTCGACGCGAAGTTTAGTGTTTTTCCTAAACCTTTGCGCGCTCACTGAGAACGAACAGCTGGTCGCACAAAAATCCAATTGGTCTTAAAAAATTCGTAATTTTTCAGGTCATTCAAAAGTGAACTAAAAATTACCCGGTTCAGTTAAATATTTTGAGATATGACATTGTTGAAATTTTAAAATTCGTTTTGAACCCCTTCCCCTTGACCTAGGGTTATGAAAAGTTTCGAGGACCATTGTGGGGTTGGTCGGAACCCATAAAAAAAAATTTCGTAATTTTAACTCAACGCCAAAGGCGGGTTCACATGGAGCGGGAAGTACGGAATGCGGATTGCGTATTGCTCTGTGATTGGTCAGCGTTGATGGTTGGGGGTGCACTTCCATGGCCTTGACCTATCACAGAGCAATACACAATCCGCATTCCGTACTTTCCGCTTCATGTGAACCCGCCTTTACTGGGCAAAGTGCCGCGGACGGCGTACGGCGGACGGACGGATTTTGGTTTATTATCTTCGATAATGAACCATTGGAATCGCCCAAAGAAAAAAAATTTTTAACCCCCCCTCAAAATTTGTTGGTTTGCGTTTCAAGATACGTAGATTCGTAAAATCGAATAAAAATAAAAAATCCGTCCGTCCACCGTACGCCGTCCGCCAATTCGGTGCGGATACACACCACATAAAGCGTGGTTTGAACGTATACGAGCTACCGCCCTTATCTCCGGTCTACTGATCTCGAATTGGGAAAACCCAAATAGTTACGAGTGGGTGAAACAGACGGGTCGAAGCTTGAGGGACCCTGAAGTTAATCGTGCTAAGCAGGATCGGCCGGCGGTTTTCGTTTCGGTTAAACAACAATATTGTTTATGATTTGGAAATTCCAATCTGCGTTTCAGGTTTATCTCCTTTACAACAGGAAGAATTTCCAGAGTGAACGGGACTTGAATTTCCAGCGGGGACAGGGTTTGACGGAGCAGTCCCAATCAAGAGCCCCATTGACTTCTTAAGAACCACATCGCCCTCACACTCACCAAACAATTGTATCACGCAAACTACCTACGATCACACTGTCATTCTCTGATGTGACAGTTCCGTCACTCGACCGCTGTCTTGAGCTGAAGCCCTTTTTATAACGGCTCGTCTCATTGACGTCACCCCCCCAAACGAACGGTGTAATTGTACATTATCCCGTGAAACCTTCGGGACTGCGACCATTATTATGATAACTAGTCCCGAGGTCCTCCTTCTGTGTAACCTGTAGTGACACAGTTTGTACGAGGACTAAATACCGTTAGTTTCAACGTACTCGAGTTGATTCAGGTGATTCAACTGAATCAGTTACTCGTACCACCAGTAGCGCCTCATTGAAGAAAAACTGAGTCACACTATTGAGTCGCTGAAACAAATATGCTGGAAATCATTGTGCATTCTGAATCTGCTAAAGGCGTACTTTAACCAACGTCATGTATTTTCTGCTGAAAGAAGGAAGTAAGCTCAACTCAGTGGAAGGCACTAGTCAGAGAAATGATCAGAAAGGTATATGGAAATTATCGATGTATCTACACAGACGCCTCGAAAAGCCAAAATGGAGTAGGGATTGGAATTTATGACCAACATACGAAAGAAACGTTAGCCAAAAGCCTACCTAATAGCTTCCAAATACTCAGCGCTGAACTGGTCGCAATACTGTGGGGAGTAGAGTGGGGGTTACAAAACATCAACACTCTATTGTCATTCTATCGGACTCAAAATCTGCCTGCACTGCGGATGGAATTTTCGACATTCCCCTGAGCGACGCCTTCTTGGTATTCAAGAGAGAAACAACACTCGAATGGCAGACGAACTATGAGGCTACATCACTAGAGCAGGGATACTACCACTACCAGGTACAGCCACTCGTGTCATGGAAACCCTGGTTTAAAGGGAAACCCCTAAACAGAAATGAGATGTCCAGCTAGTAAGGATGAGGACAGGACACGGCCAAACAAATAGATCGCTGTACAAAATACGTGTAGCCGACTCACCCGAATGCGACCACTGCAACGGGGTAGAACTTCTGAGCGGCTCGTGGGTTCAGAAACTGGTGGGGCACCAGGGCAATATTTAGGTGCATACCTACCTATTAGGTACTCACTATAGGAACTAAACTCAAACTACCCTTACAGCTAAACTGCTTCATAATTAGTGGTATGCAGCTCTTAGCAAGTCAGGAAACATCATTCTCCAAAGAGTTCTCTTGAGGAGAGGGAAGGTTACTGACCAGTATCCATGATTACCGACGAGGAGGTGGCTGCAAGGCAATCCCAGTTGATTGGGGGTGTTTTTATTCCACAACCCTGTTCACTTGATCTATATGTCCAACTAATCTACATAATACTAATCAGTTGATTGGGGGTGTTTTTATTCCACAACCCTGTTCACTTGATCTATATGTCCAACTAATCCACATAATACTAATCAGTTGATTGGGGGTGTTTTTATTCCACAACCCTGTTCACTTGATCTATATGTCCAACTAATCTACATGGTACTAATCAGTTGATTGGGGGTGTTTTTATTCCACAACCCTGTCTACTTGATCTATATGTCCAACTAATCCACATGGTACTAATCAGTTGATTGGGGGTGTTTCTATTCCACAAGCCTGTTCACTTGATCTACATGTCCAACTAATCTACATGGTACGAATCAGTTGATTGGGGTGTTTTTATTCCACAACCCTGTCTACTTGATCTATAATATAGATAATCTATAATATAGATAATATAGATATAGATATTATGTCCAACTAATCCACATGGTATTAATCAGTTGAATGCTTAGCCTCATATTTCCTGGTTTCTGTATCCTAACTGCTTCTTTGAATACGGTGCATACTTAATCCTATGGGACTGTTATGTGTTGATTGTTGCTCCGTTATGCTTAATTTACACTGTTCTTAACAATGTCGATCACTGAAAATTTGGTTGAACCTCAGCGGTAAGACATCCATATCAATAAGAGTATACAAGTGAAGCATACAAGTATTGAAACAAATATATTATTATATATTATTATATTAAATATATTATCCAAATTTTCACGAACTAAATCATAGTATCTATAATTGCAGCAATTGTATCATCCACCCCAACGGAAATAATTACAAACGTGAAGTTTTCATTCACCCATTTCCTCCACTCATCGACCCGTTTTATTCCAGAGTGCGAAACTCTTGTCAGAAAACAACGAAACTGAGTGGAAAAGTGAAGGCTCAAAAGGTTTCAAGTGCTCTCAATCAATCAAAGAAACTCAGGTCTCTGTGGCAAAAAGGAAGGCATCCCAGTCCAAACCAAATGTTTTGCCGTAGTTAATAGTTCTACAGCTAATTCCTGTCTGAAGCGAAAACCTGAACAGTCATTCGTTTCGGGGAGCCATATTCGCAGGCGGATTTATAAGCTCTTTGAAATGCAAATTCCTCTATTCGTGGCTATTTGATCAGTCACATTTCCCCTGTCTGCAGGTGTGTTGGAAACGTGTAAGTTAATGAAACTTCTGTCAAATGACGAACTAAATCACACGCTGAAGAGAAAATCTATGTCTAGAAAATGGATGAGGTCAGTAAGTTCATAGAATGACTTTAATCGAGGGTTGGCTTAGCGACAGGCCAATATTTAAGGAAATCCACAGTCATCCAGAGGCTATAAAAGCGAATTTTCGAAGAAATAACTGGATTTATGTAGAATGTCTCAATTTTTTTGGTTTTGTACCAAATTTTGTCTCGTAAACCATTTTTTGCCGAGTACACCTTTAAAATGGGGCATCACTTTACTGCATGTGAGACTGTTTCAGTTTGGCAATCTATGGGTAATTTTTCCTCCCTAAAACTTTTCGGTGTCAAATTTGTTTTTGTTTTTTTTTCTTTAAAACATTCTTTATTACACCAAATTTACAACTTATTAGCAATTTGGTTTTGATCTTATTTACTACGTGTAACAATCGAAACAAGATACAGAACTTGTTAATTGTTGAGTCAGATAACTGTTGAACTATTCATTACTTCACATTCACTGTGTTAGTTCGTGAAGCTTCCTTCTTTTCAATCTTCTCAGTAGGTCAATTACATCCAGCAAATGGACAGCTTCGATGTTGACATGACCCCTTAGTCGCTCTTGGTGGGCGATGACAATTTTCTTGATAGTTTCATCGATAGATTCCACCTCTAGATCATGGTGAAGTCATTCTGAATGTACCAGGGTGCAGCTACTATGCTCCTGAGCACACTGTTTTGAAAGAGCTGAATAATTTTCCGATTGCTCTGAGCTGTGCAGCCTCACAGCTGCGCTCCATAAGTCCATACTGGCTTTAGGACTTGGTTGTACAGGGTTAGTTTATTTTGCACAGACAGTTTTGATCGCCTGCCCACTAACCACGACATTTTTCTGAGTCAGTTCGGTTTTAACATGAATAATGTTTTTGCGGTGGCCTACCCGAGTTGAAAAGCGTAACGAAGTTTAAGTCACGAAGATTTTTAATGATTTTCACGTACAACCGAGCCGTTTCTAGGGAAATGAAACTTCTTTAGTTTTAAACGGACAAAAATCGTTCTCCATTCGTTGGAAAGCCTTTAATTTATGCATAAATTATATACTGCCAAAACTGCTGTAAATATCGAAGAAGCTGAGATACAGCCCTGAGTAAATAAAACTGTAAACAACAACTAATAAATTTTCCGCACATTTCTTAATATTTTCCATACAGACAAAGAAAAGGGATAAGGAAAAGGGGAAACGGGACGCAAAAACATTATTCATGTTTTTCTTATTTACGTGCGATTTCCATCGCAGCTTCGCATCTAACGTCATCCCAAGATATTTCGCTTCGTTGGCGTAAGGGATGACTTTGCCATTGAGGTAAGCGGGCAAGTAGCTGATTTTGCGGTTCGTGAAATTAACATGGACCGACTTTGCCTCATTCATCCGTATTCTCCATTTAGCAGTCCATTTTTGGATTTGTGTAATAGATTGGTTGAGCTTGCCCATAGACGCGTCAATGCTCTCCCCCACAGCTAACACTGCGGTATCATCTGCAAAAGTGGCGGTTGTATTACCACTGATTTCAGGTAGGTCACTGGTGTAGAGTAGGTACAGGAGTGGGCCAAGTACACTACCCTGAGGTACACCAGCACCAATTGGTTTAGGTTCGGAGTAGGCGTCATCAAGTTTAACGCGGAAGTAGCGGTCTGTAAGGCAAGACTTTAGTGATTTTCTCAGTTTATACTTTAGGCCATCATGCCACACTTTGTCAAACGCTTGGGTGACGTCGAGAAAGATGGCAGAGCAGACATTTTTCTCTTCAAGCGCTGGCTCTATTATGCTGGTAATTCTGTGAACTTGGTCTATTGTTGAGTGCTTTTGTCTGAATCCAAACTGGTGGTTAGGTATTAATTGACGTTAATGAGCCTTTTATGAAGGAGTTTTTCAAATAACTTGGACAATACTGGCAACAGGGAAATCGGTCTGTACGGCTGCAACGATTGAATGGTTGATAATTGAATGATTTCATCGGAGATAAACACGATATAAATATCAGGCTATCGTTAGCCATCCGAATAATCTTTTAATAATTCGTACCAACTACATCCGGTGTTCCTTTATGAAAAAATGGGAGACAAATAATGAGAATGGAGTATTTTGTGACATCCTGCACCCGAAATCTCGTTTGGGTTGGACGGAGGTCGTATAAAAGGAGAAAAAATTGTCGCGAGGGAAGTCTCCTGTCGCATGATAATAATTACACGGGTATCCGAGGAGGTTGAAACTATTCATTGAAATCTTGTGTGGTCCTATACCCCGTTGAGGGGGAGAGCCCTGAATTACCTCTTAATAGTTTGGGGTAGCTACCTTTTTACTGGAAAATAAGACGGGGGGTTGTCCCGTACTTTACGTTAGGTACACGAAGAATGTCATCCCTTGCCTCGGGGGGTTGCGGCGACATTGCCACTGTTCTTTACCTGTAGTGAAGACAGGACCCTTAACTCGTGTTTATGATAATGTTTGGTTCGGCTACAGCGTTACCAGGTGTATTGCCTACTGGGACTGATCAGTGAGGATAGGAGCAATCATGTGTACCTAACGGCCGTAACATGCCGTTTCGGTGTACATAATTTCCGCAAAGTGGGCGATTTTGCCGATCTAGGTGATACAATTTTCGAAACTTTCGCACTTTTCATATTAATCTAGGGGTACCCTCAAGCAGGAGTGTTGCTGGCTCTGGACATAGGGGTACCGCTCTCAATCCCCCCCCCCCCCTCACCACATCTCCTAACTATCTCACCCTAAAAATGAAAAAGGGACAGATCAGATCTAGATTTAATGTCATCTAACTTGACTCTAGCTATAGCACTTATAAGATCACTTTGGTGATACATACAATTTTCGGTGTCTTTAGGCAGTTGATTCAGGATGGTCTGAAACGGATATAAAATGTTTTACGGAAATTCGAGTTTTAACCATTAAAAATAGCTTCCTTTTCTTCGAAAATTCGCTAAGAAGCCACTACAGCATGATGTTTAAGAAAAAAATGGATGTGAAACGAAAGGTTTTTTGAACTACACCCGATGGTCCCCGAAAAATTCGACATTCAACATTTTATAGAACAATTATATTCTTTGATTAAATGTCTTACCGTGTATAAAATACTGAACAACCTCTCTCGGATACATCAATTAACTGTATCCGCGGTATTTCTCGACGTGTCATAGGCCTTTGATAAAGTTTGGGATAGAAGGGTGGTACAGAAACTACAGAGCAGTACTGCCACATACTCGAATCCTACCTCTCGGGAAGGTATTTCAGAATAAAAGTAGAGGATAAATATTCACAACTAAAGAAAATCACAGCGGGTGTTTTAGGACCCTTGCTTTATCTACTGTTCACGCAGGATGTGCCAATAACAGGAGAAACAACCGTAGCCCCGTTCGCAGCTGATACTGCAATTTTAGCTGTTGCAGATTCAGTAGAAGTATCGACAGAAAAACTCCAAGAAGCCACCGTTGTTGTAATGGACGAAGAAGTGTCGGATGAAACTCAATGAAACAAAATCAACACATGTCAACTTAACGAATAAAAAGATGTTACCGATCCCTCTAGTACTAAATCTAGTACTAAATTTAACTGGTGCCAAGTTAAAATGGAAAGAGCACGTAAACAAAAAAAGAAAAGAAGAACTATCCATCGAGTTCAGTCACTGTACTGGCTCATGGGACGATGTTCACAACTCAATATCCATAATAAAGTGGTCCTGTACAAGACAGTGCTAATGCCCATTTGGACCTATGCCATCCAGCTGTGGGGTTGCACAGCTAAGAAAACTATCAAAATTATACAAACATTTCAGAATAAGGCTCTGAGACAATTTAAGTGCGGTAGAAGTTAAAGGGCTCTCACCGCAAAAAGTGTTAACACTTGTGAACTAAATAGCTAGATAGTTACCTGCTTTATCATTGTTATATTATTATTTGTTTATCATAGTTACCTGCGTTATCATTTGTTATATTATCCATATAAACGCATGAAAAAACAAATTTAATTGTATACATCCGCGTTGTCGTGGACTGGCCACTCATACATTTTCTAGTTTTCATTTTTTTAACTGTAATATTTCATTTTCTATAATGCGATTTGAAGAAGATTATTGGTCCAAAAATCAACTCAATTACCTAGTCAGTGAGTATATTTGCCCAAAACTCACTTCCAAAATCACAAAGGTGAATTTAGGTCACCTGTAGTATAATATTCGGGCCAATTGAATCACACAGTCAACGGTTTCCCCATTTCATCTTGACATTATTAAGTTGCTAAATTCGACTCTCCACTCTTCAAAGTGGTTTTTTTTAAACATGCATGACGTTCCGGTATGAAAGCCAAACCCACATAACGGAAGATCCAACAAAACTGATGATTCAGAGGGATAAGAACAATAGGCATATTCTAAGGGTTGGGCGCGATAGGGCCGGAAGGGAAACTCCATTCATAATACAGTTTCACTCAGAAGGTACACATAATATACAATTCTAGGGAGGGAAAGAAGAGCAGAAGTAAGCCGACCGTAACAATAAGTTTCAATAAAAAGAACTTTGTCGGATTGAAAATTGTAATTGCTTTATTTAGACAGGAGATGACTTTCATCTTCACATTCGCTAAGTAGTCAGTATTGTTGGAAGACCAAATTCTTTAATTTTAACTAACTTCTCCCTCAAGTTAATAAATAATTTCGATGGAAAATGGAATATATTCTATAGATAGGTAGACGTTCAAAGAATGAACAAAAAATGGCCCATGGTACAAAACCAAGGTAGTTGTTATTTTAGTGAGTTATTAATTTTTTTATATACTCGTAATATATTATCTCAAGTATATTATATTATATTATATTATTGTTTGTCCATTGTGATTATGTTGTATTGCTTTCTAAAATAGACTATCGTAACAATTGATGTCCATTGCCAGCTGAGGAGAAATCTTGACGCAAATGCCTGATTGTATAATGTGCAGTCTATACGTCTAATAGGCATCTATTGGTAGATGTAAACACGTCTAGTAGACGTCTGTGGTAGATGATCTACTAGACGTCTAAAGGGTTACTTATGGTCTGTCAAATAGACGTCTATTCATCTAAATATGTAGACATGTCCTCAGGCGTAGATGAACAAGCGACGTTTATTACGTCTAGACGGCGTCTACCCATTGTCTAACGGCGTCTGTCGACGTGGAAAACGCGTCTATCGACGTGTAAAGGGCGTCTTTCGACGTGTGACGTCTTTCGACGAAGGGGCGTCTATCGGCGCCTTCGACGTCTAGATCGCTTCTTGACGGCGCGCCTTGACGTCTATCAACGTCTATCAACCTCTTGACGGCGTCTAACGACGTCGTGACGGCGTCTATCGACCTCTTGACGGCGTCTATCAATTGAGAATTTGGAGGTCATAGTGGCTGAAGTAACGTGACAACCTCCACCGTGTTACCAGCCAATACCAGGCCTATTCATGGTCAGGGATCGGGGAGGACCACTGGATAGGAGGACGTGAGGTAGATCTGCAATGTATGTCGGTAGATCATCTATCAGACGTCAACAAGGTCTATGGAGAGTAGATGTCTACATATAGATGTAATGTAATGTGTCTTGACTGCCCGGTCCTGCTCTCCTTGGTTGGCCTCCGGGTGCCTCGTATGTCGGCCCGATCTTCTCAACTCTTCCATGTTCCCTTCGCATCATCAAATCACATCAGAAACAGCCCTCTGCAGCGGCTTCCCCGCTCCGCTAATTTACTGATAAATGTCCACCCCGAATTTGACTTTTTTCACCACTCCCTCCTCTCTCTCAAAAAGCTGATGTGTACTTTTTCATTTATTATCTTATTGTGTATTTCCTTTCAATTTTTTTGTCCCTCTCTAATTCTTTTGTAACCAATATTTTCAAGTAATCTAGTGAACTGCCATTGATACGGTCATAACTGTAATTGGGCTTGCCCTTATATAAATAAATAAATAAATTTAAACGGAGATGTCCCGTCTAAAGACATCTAAATTTAATCTACGACGTCTACATCAACCCAAATGACAAGCTGCAGAGAAAAAATTGACATCTATTATAGATGTTCTATAATAGATCTATTATAGACGTTCTATAATAGAACGTCTACCGATAGATGTAGACGAAGAAGATGAATTTTATACCAAAAATATTGGTCTAAATCATATCCATAGACGAATGAAGATCTCGTAGACCACAGTTGGATGATCTACAAGATCTAGTATACGTCTATTTTCTGTGTGGGGTTTTAATTTATTCATTTTTCTTTTTTTTTCATTTTATTATTATTTTTTTATTTTATTTTTTATTTATTTATTTATTTTTTTTTTGTAAGTAAACTTTATTGTCAAATTTTTGACATTACAGTTGTGCACACATATTGTATACAGTTGTGCACACATACTGTATACATATTGTATACTTGGAGCGTGTCTTAGATGCAGCCTATTGGCTGTCCTATATCAGTAAGTGTTAGTTGGTATTACCATATTATATAGAGGATCTTGAGGTGAGAATAACAGTATATAACAACAATAAATATTAGAACGATATCAAGTATAACAATTCCAAGAAAACGAGAAAAGACGAGAGGGTTAGTAGAGTAATGAGTTCTGGGGTCTCTTCCTCTTAAGACGCCTTCTGACTGGTTGGGGTGGGGGATTCTGGGGGATCGTTCTATTATTGTTCTATTATTATTCTCTCATTCTATTATTGGATTTTCATGGTCTGTCATTCCGTCGTTCAGTCTTTCGTAGCTGTTTCTTATTATTTCTCGAACGGTTGGTAGACATAAGTCGTGATGGAGAGTGGAGTTGCGGACGTACCAGGGTGCTCCAGTAATCATCCGAAGAACTCGATTTTGTGTGACCTGAATCTTATTGATGTGACATTCTGCTGCTGATCCCCATAGACCACCAGAATACTCCCAGATGGGTCGGATTACAGAAACGTACAGCAGCCGTTTTGTCGACAGACTTATCGGAGAACGTTCACCAAGAAGTGACTTGAGCTGGAGGATTCTTCTTCTTATTTTGGTCACTAAATACTTAATATGAGTTTCCCATGTTAGTGTTTTGTCTAAGTAGACACCCAGATATCGAACCTTCGTGTCTTGAGGTATTGGGGTGTTGTCGAGGATTCTGGAGGCCGATTCTACGTTTTGTAAATGGGATCACAACGGATTTCGATGCATTCATCTTCATTCTCCACAGTGAACACCAGTCGCTTGTTAAGTCGAGGGCTGATTGTGTTCTAGTGATTGCGTCTTCGAGAGAATCCTCCACCAGAACAAGAGCTACGTCGTCAGCAAATTGAGCTACTGTCGTGTTCTCTGGTTGAGGCAAATCATTTTTTTTTTTTTTTAAATATATTTTTTTTTAGTGTGCGATTACCTAAATCATTAGGTACCTAAGATCTTACCTAAGCATCGTACCTAAAAACACAACGATTTTCCATTAAAATGTCTATTAAAGAGAAAAAAAAACACGAAATTGTGGAATAAACATTTTCGCAAAATTGGTTCATCACAACAATAAGTGCGCTTCTGAGAGAAAAAGAGAGACAAGAAAGCTTGTAGCTTCCACTCGTTCATTGATGAATCAGTACTGGCCAACTCAGAAGACGTTACCCATCTTCAGGTGTTCCCGCGAGATTACAACTGGACGCAGGCAACTAAAGATGATATCGGATACCTGGGCCAGTATGATGAGCCGCCCTGTCCTCCGGTGCCTGATTCTTCCTGGGTGGGCCAAAATCACTTTCGGTCGATACAGACCCCGTCATCATCGTTGGCGAGACGCGAAATCTTCGAAAACCTCAACGATAATCAACGATCTCCGCCAGATCCCAGCAAACCTAAAATTCTAAATGTTACAATGCGGGATTTTATCACTAGACATCTATAAATCTATATATTGGTTGTAGATTAGTCCATTTATTGCACTGCATTACTATTGGGGCGTAAGTAGTTTGAGGGGGACGTTATTGATCCCGTAATGCTATTTCCCAATTTATCCCAAGCATATTAGAGCTCTAGCTTCCATAAATTGCTTCAGAGCTAGAAATCGTGTCAATCCCTCTTGGAGGTCCTGAATAACGGGTATATGAGTTTGCGACGGTTTCTAGGTTGTGCTCCAGATTTGAGAGCCTAACAACCGCGAAATTGTCCCACTTTTTTCAGTTTTTCGCGTTTACCTCTTTAGGGACGCATCCTACAGAGAATTTCACTCGTTTTTCTCAAGATCATTAAATTCCGCGCCAAATAGCGTTTCAAACATCGAAATCGGTCCAGCAGTTCAGCCGAAATCTCCCATCAAAAATAGGCCATTTTTACCCACTTCGCTAAAACGTTGATTGAAAACCTGAAAAAAAGTGCGAGAATTTCAACGATTTCAACAATTTCCAGCCCTCCAGAAATTTTCGGATGCTAGATCCCTTTTTTTACTCTGACTAACTAAAACTGCAGATACAGCCCAGCTAATTAGGTTAATTGGTAAACGCACCAATCTCAGTACCTACTTATTACTTCTGTCTAGAAGAACTACGAAGGAAGTTCCAAGCCGTGGCCTTAAACCGCCATAAACTGTGTTTTCGTGATTGACATCACCAAGTGGCAAACCAAAATGTTCAACTTAATTTTAATTTTAAACAAATTTTAATTTTTAAACAAAATGTTAAGTACAATTTTTTGACAAACCAACAAATATTTTATACATTTAATGAAATCACGTCGAGCCTAATAAAATCTTCTACTTGTTTTTCATCATTCTACATGAAGTATCGATATCATCATCAGTTTGACAACATACGGGTATCCGATAACAACATATTTAATTCAATATGATGAAAATTACAACATATTTAATATGATATATTATAGAATGATGAAAATAAGCAGAAGATTTTATTAGGGTCGACGTTATTTCATGAAATGTGTAAAATTATACAATTAATTATATCTAAATAATTAAATTAAATATATAAAACTATAAATTAAATGTATAAAATATTCATATTATGGTCCAATTGGTCTGGTTCTAAAAAGAGTGTCGACCAATGAATTTGAATTTGAGTTGTGTTGATATACCAATATAATAACCACAGCGTTAATATCTTTTGGGCGTACCTACATCATATTATGTCAGGTTTTGAAATATTTATAACCTACTGATTTGAGGACGTAGGTATGCAATTTAGGTTTTAGGCGATAACTACCAGAACTCGGGGAGGGTCCATCTACCTCTGTTAAATACGAGAGAAAAGTTCGACCCATTGAGCCGTTTTCGAGAGTTTAGAATTTTTATAGTTCGGCTTCTCTATAAACCTTCTCCCTTATGCATCGTATGCGGAAGTGAACCCCCCTTATGCCCTCCTCCGGGCACAGAAAGCTTTACATTCGGGAGAAAAGTTCGATCCATTGAGCCGTTTTTGAGAATTTAAAATTGTTATATTTCGGCTTACCTATAAACCCCCACCCCTATGCATCGGATCCGGAAGTGAACCCCCCTATGTCCTTCTCCGGGCACAGAAACCTTTACATTCGGGAGAAAATCCAAATCCATTGAGCCGTTTTTGAGAATTTCAAATGTTTATAGTTCGGCTTCTCTATAAACCCCCACCCCTATGCATCGTATGCGGAAGTGAACCCCCCTATGTCCTTCCCCGATCACGGAAACATTTAGATACCGGAGAAGGGGTCGATCCATTGAGCCGTTTTCGCGTGAGTTAAGGACAGACAAACAGACAGACACCAATTTGAAAATCGGCATGGTTCGACTCCATTTCACGCGAAACGAATAACTGTAGTGAAGTTTTTCGAAAATACCCAAGGAACACGAAAATCGTCTCTAAATTTAGTTATATAGATAAATGATACCTAAATAGTGAAGGAAAATATCATAGAACGTCGGAGCCATATTAATAGGTATCTTCTAGGTTCATTAAGGATGCTGGATCGTCCCCTACCTCTACACAACGTCTCCCCTACTTGAAAAGCTCCAAAACAAAATGTTGACCTACCCAGACAGTAGAGAACCACCGGGTATTGGAAGCAGTCCTTATGTGTACACGATTTATTCGGCTTGTTCGAGATTAACTTTCCCGAAGGATCATCCTACCCATTCAGGTCACAATCTCTACAGAGGGCGTATCCTCATGCACAATGATTATCGCGAGACTCCCCAGAGGGTCAGACCCCCTCAGGGCCACGACCAAATTCCCATAGGAAGCTCGTCGTTCGCTCAGAACAAAAGCCGCGGGAAAGCGCCGTGCACACCCCTCGCCGTGTAAACACTGTAATCAATATCAACAATGTTTCTCCCCGTTATGGTACAGTTTCTTCTTTCATTTAAGCCCCTCCGTTTTTGAACAACCTCCCCAATGAGCTGGAACAATCGGTGTTGGGGATTTCAGGTCCATTGAGCTACGCTGCGTAGACGAAGAGGGGCAGTGCCCCCTCCTTAACGGACCTCACCATCAGGCCGCCGCTCGTCTTTCAATAACATAAACGGTCTACCTCAATTATTAATTTCTGATTTGTTTCCATTGAGCAAGCGAGTGTGGGATTTTAATTTTAGCCGACTACAATCAAGATGCCCCTTACTTAACTCCAACTTTTGTAGTTGGTTTTGAAAAATATTCCATCATAGAATCAAATTACTGTTTCTTACTGAGTCCAATTGAGTCATACTTAGTACTGAACCGATGCAAGTTCACTAGTAGTGTACAGTAGTAGTTTTGATTAAATTGTACCTATTTGGGGATGAATAACACCGTCCAACCAAAATAAGGTGTTGTTTGGTGCAGAGGAGATGAGATTTGGTGTTTGATTTTTTCAAATGTGGATTCAGTACACTGAAAAACTCAAACAACCACCCTCATCTCCTCTACATCAAACAACACCTTTTCTTGTTCACCAGTGTAATCCATACCCGAAAAGGTACCATGAGGATCAAGTACCTATAGCAGTTGTCTGGGCGAAGCCATGACTGCAGCTGCTGGCATTTCGGAAGGATATCTCGACTTTCATCAAAGTGACACCTCCCAAATTTCGAGGGGTTACTCAATAGGTCCTTATTAAGGCCGAGTTCGAACAAGGACGCCAAAGTGAAATCGCTCAAAAACATAGATTATCTATGTTTTTGAGCGATTTCACTTGAAAATCTATCATAGATATGGCCATGTACAACAGTGGCGTAGCCTGGCGGGGGGGGGGGGGAGCTGGGAGAGAAACAAGCCTGGACAGGTCACTAACCTGAGGATCAGATAATAAACAGAAAAACGTTGCATTCAATATACCTATCTGTATTATGCAAAATGTGTAAATAAACGATTTATTTTTACATTAAAATATATTGAAAAATCGTGAATTTAAACAAAATGTCTTTGAAAAATAAGTTTTTTCAAGTATGAAAAGTGTTCAAATTAGTTTAATACCCTGTACGTAGTTCCCAGTTGGGCAAAAATGATCCCGGAGGGGTACACCCGGACCCCCCTGCTTTTGGACACCCCCCGTCCCCTCGCCATTCCCCAAACGAAATTCCTGGCTTCCTTACTGATTTACAAGCTCTTATGTAGAAATTTGGTTGATGTCAATCTAAACGCTCTATATGGAATAGAAAGAACTAAATCGCTTAAAAACCCCCTCCAGAATTCAATGTTTGAATCCGCCCCTGCTATACACTAAAATACTATACACTACGTTGCTATAAAATAGGCATAATAGGCATATTATGCCTATTTTATGCTCCTAGCTACGTTTGAGTGTTGAAAATGGGACTTCAAAAAATCCCAATTCATTTTTCACTTGCAACCCCCTCTCTCTATGTTTTTTAAGGTGCAGAATCCGAATTGTAAACCAAATTTTAGCTATCTTCTTCCATTCTTCGGAAAACAGCGGTAAATTGACAAAGTACTCACACAAAAAAACAATGCTTATAGTTTTTTAAATGCATTTCTTTTTCTTTTTTTTAACAAGGGCTAATAGGAAAATTAAAGTGTTATTTAGTTCAATGGATACAATTATTCTAGTCAGGAATTATTAAATTCTTTGACTAATCTTTCTTCCAATGATCTTTGATGCGACTACTTATTGCATACGTCCTTCTTATGTTGTGCGAGGAACGTCAACTGCCCATTCACTGGGTTGACGTCAGTGGTCGTTTGGTGGGTGTGCTTAACCCACCCCTAGCTATGCCCCTGTCAGTGTGCCAATTTCAGCTCAAAATACCTTGTAGTTCGGCCATAAGACGGGAGAAAAAACCACCTGACATGAACACCCACCCGAGTGCCAAAAAACGGCAATAGTAAGTGTCTATAGCAGGCGAAGCACTGCCTTATTGCCCCATGCGAAATCGCTCAAAAACATTCATTTGGCCATGTACAATCGTGGCGTAGCCAGCACCCCCCCCCCCCCCAATCACCCGGCACATTATAAAATAGTGAAAAATCATGAATTTAAAAAAGATTGCTTTGAAAAATTGAAAAGGCATTTTTTCGATTTTTGAGCCCTCTTCTTTTGGAACCTCCCGCGAACGAAACTCCTGGCTATGTCACTGATGTACAAGCAGGAGTTGGGTAGAAATTCAGTTACTGTCAGTGATTCCCTAGAATAGAAAGTATTGAATCACTAAAAAACTTGAGTAAGGTTAAGTTGTGAACCTCGTGACCCTCCCCTAGTTGCTGATTCCCCATCTCTCGCAGATTTTACAAATTGAACATTTTTTTCCGTTTTCGATCTGAATTTTCCACTCAGTTTACTTTTCCACTTACTTCCTGGAGATTTTAAAATAAGAGCGAGCCGTTTGAAATATCAGATTTGGCGTCTTCCATTCGATTCCTGGTGGTTATTGGCTGGGAGGCCGATGAAGGTCTTAAGGGTGCCTTTAAAAACCCCTTCGTACTCACTTGTATGTTACACACCAATGAGAGTCCTTTCATGTCGGTGAGCACTAACACGGTGGCATAGAAGGGAAATTTCCCTTTTTCCATGACATAGTGGATGAAATACAGTGTTGGTTCATGTCAACAAGGGTGGTCTCCTGTGTCAACAGAAATGCTATCATCTACCTGGCTTCCTCCGTTACGCCCTTAAACCGCCACTAAAACACGCCTTTTTGTGTTCTGTCGAGACCGATGATACAATGAAAAGAAAGGGGAGAAAGTTATGTGAGCACGACGGTTGCAACAGTCTTTGATGTGACAGTGAAAGAAGAGATTGTTGAAAACAAGGTCTAGGGGGTTGGAAAAAACAAAACAAATTCTGAACCAATAAAAAATCTGATCTAAAACTTCGAGGACAAATCCGACGGGGTTCTCCCGCGCGTGAAAAATATTGTCAGGTTTCCTTGACACTCCACTTCCCTCCCGCGTTGTTGTCCCTTGTCGTCTATAAAAAGGGTTGGTTTATTAACATAAAGGGTTGATAGGGGTACGTGGTCCGCCGAGGCCACCCTCCCAGAGCGAGGGTTAATGTTACGCTAAACGGCTCTATTAAACGAACTCGACCATCCAGGGTGGCTCTTAGGTCACCCCCACATTAGTCCGAATAGGTCTTTATTTCAACCAAAACGTATTAGGGGGTTGTACAGTATTTTAAAACAGTTTAGGAACGTTGTATAACTATTATTTTCGAAAACAAAAATTGTCATTAGGTAACTTACTTATGGTACCCTTTGACGGGCTCGTTATTGTTTCACTTGACAGGTGATAGTTATACTTTGTAGGAGACTGCCGTTTCGTGGTGGTCTTCAAACAGCTGGATGTAGGAAAATCAGAAGGTGTTTTAAGGAACTATTGATGTGGCTAAACTCATCACAATGCATTGTACACATCCTCCTTTTAAATCGGAAAGGTCACAACCATTTATGCATGGCCAGAGGAACACATGAGGTACATTCGAAGTACTAGCAAGACTTCAAATTTGCACAAAAAATCTGTCTTGGCAATTGAAAGGCTGAGTTCGTAGATGGGCCGAATCGGACCACTCTAAGGGGGGTTTGGGGAATTTTAAGAGGGAAAAAATGACCCATGAATTCCAAAAATGAAACAGCCTGACAAGTGTCACCTCGTTTCAAAGATGTATGGGGTAGGGGGGAGAGAAATGACCCATGAATTCCAAAAATGAAACCGACTGACAAGTAACACCTCATTTTACAGGTTTTTTACACGCTGAACACGATGGTGAAATCAGAATTGCGATATCTTATTTCGTTCTCAAACTTTGAAGATGAAGAAACGAGGTTGTCCATCACAATTCATTTGCTCTAATATGATTACGGAATGAGATATCGCCATTCTGACTGCACCATCATGTTCAGCGTAGAAAATCTATAAACTCGGCAAAAAGGGACACAAAATTTGTTATAAAACCAGTAAAATAAGGACATTTTACATTTAAAAAAGTTATTTCTTCGAAAATTCGCTCTTATAGCCATGCTGCATGACTGTGGATAATTTTTGAAATTTGCCAAGCCTCATAGAACGTATTTTAACCTAAATTCTATCTGAATCTGGAATACAGTACAAATAGGTCTTAATTTTCTCTTAGCCCTCTGCTCTGTTCTCTCTTCTGGAATTTTACTTCCTCTATTATAACATGATATACGATATCCTGGATATCATATCCAACATTGATCACCTTTATGAAAATTATGTTAATTTTGAGTTTTTAACTAAGTAATTTTACCGAAATGGACTATTTTAGACAGACACTTCTACTTGATCGATGCGGATCTAGATATCCAGTTCTATCAATAGTTATATGTTATGAAATACCCTTCTTTAGATATGATCGTGGGCGTACCCAGCGAGGGGCAACTCCCCCCCCCCCTCAAATTAAAAATTAAATCGTTATTAAATCTCGTTGCTGGAGGTTATTAAAATTCTTTCCATAGGTAACTACCTATTTTAATGATTAAAAAAAAATACTTAAAGTCCGCGATAAAATGTTACAACCTGAACGACAGCCCCCCCCCCCTCTCCCACTCCCCGTTTTGATTCTGGATATGATAACTGTAATTATAAGGTATTTGGTATCATGCTACCTTGTATTCTCAGGATGAGAAGTTTGTACCAACAACTAGTGATCATGAAAAAATACCAAATCAGATCAAGTTACTTTTATTAAAAGAGAAAGCTTATCCCTACAATTTTTGAATCTCCACTCTAAAGTTACATTGTTTCTATATGTAGGCTAGTAGTAGAAAAGTAATACTATACTAACACACTTCATTATATACAAACTGCAGAGAATACAATGTCATGATTTCAACACTGCGTAGAAAAGTCTCAACAAATAAAAACACCATACGTGGGGAACTACCTCCGCCCACTGCATGCTCGACTAACTCTACACATGGTTACTAACCCCTGCCCGAACTTGAACAAATTATTGCCGATCTGTTATCATATATTTCCCTTTAGGCCTAAATATCATACGTGCGGGGTTCTTGATCCAACTTGTTTCCGATTTCTTGTCAAGAACCGGAGTCGTGGGGCAACTCTGAGACGATGATGATTCAGGTGACATCAGACTCACTGAGCTCCATGCCAAAGTTGCTAGGGCGCTTAGGTTCTTCTGTTCCAATATCGCACTATCCCCTAGCGTATCATCATCTCCTGCCTCGCATATTCCATGGGTTGGTTCAACAGAAACTATTTCTTCACTAGCGGATTTCACCATCAAACCAGCTGGTTGTTGCTGTAGTAAGACATCTTCGTTCACTACGACGGATAAGGATCCACGTCGCTCGTCCTCGCCCAGTAGGAATTCTTCTCTCGCTTTCTTAATCCTAAGCGACCTCATCTTCAAACTCGAAGTTAACTCTTCGCCTAATTTCAACTCTTCGACTTCCGGTGGATTCGGGTCTACCATGACCACACCGTTTTCCGATACTGGGAAAAAAAAGCAAACTGATGAAAACTTTGGAGTTTTTCTCTCTACAGCAGGTGACGAACTTTTGGCTCTAAGCCTAACGCTCGGTATCAGTTCATTGCCACGGATTATTTCAATTTCTTCTTCGTCACAATCATCCTCTTCGCCAATTGTGACTGACGTGACATCTTCGGTTGAATCTCTATGCACATATTCAGGCGAGGCAAACCCACCAGCTTTTGTGTCACCTTCTTCTTCCCCTTCTTCATTTTCATAATTCATCTCTTCATTCGTTTCTTCAGCCCGATCATCTGTTTCAGATGGTTCGTCTTCTTCCGCTATAATAACTCCTACAGCTTCGGATTCACTGAAGGGTGAGAATATCTTGCGCATAGTGGGCACAAACACGTTGGGGGCATTGATCCTCAGGCCAGAATCAGAAGTATCAACTGTAACAAAAAGGATTACTATCATAGAACCTAGAGAGCGGGATTCTCAATGTCCAGAAGATATCTAAGAAGAATAGGGGAGAACTGTAGGACTTTACCATCACCGGAAATGTCTGTATAATAAGCAGCGTAGACGGGTTCGCCATTTAGGGTATGGACGGATTGGTCGTTAGGATAGCTCACGTTGTGTTGATATGAAAACGGCGGACTCCATTCTTGACGGAGTCGACTGGAAGAGGAGCCGTGGAAGCTGAATGACGATGCAGAAGACGATGCTCGGCTGAGCGGCCTATATTCACCTACAGGAAATCCATGCAAAGTATTAAGGTATTATCTACTACTTGTATTTCAGTAAAACCTACAGCGAAGTAGCTCCTTCGTAGACTCCAACTAAATCCAATAGGATTGTAGAAGAGGTATTTCATGATCCTCCAGCATAGTATAACATATTCACGCCAACTCAGGCGTGAACACAGAAGGCGCTACACAGTTCTGATTAATTTCCCCGTTATTTAGCTGGCTACCATCTAGTTCGCTGAGTCCTATTGTGGTTTATCCCCAGGGCGCATTTGCTTAATGAGAAGGGTTGACCTCGAAGCAAAGGAGCATTGAAACCTTAAGTATACTATCAGGATTAATTTATAATTCAACGGTACCTGGATTTGTCTCTCCTGGGCTCAAATCGTCATGTGCCATTGTTCGATGAAGGACCCTCGACATCGGAGGAGGCGAAGCAAATTCGTCGCAAGTTGAAGCTAAGGGGTCGGATTCCAATACAGTAATACGAACTAATAACAAATAAATTTAAATAGCACACAATGATCAATCAACATTATACTCACTCGAAGGAGTCATCATAAAATTCAATGCTTGTTTCAATTCCAATATTTTTTCAGTGATGAATTGTGCAACACCACAAAGTTCTTGATTCCTTTTCCCTCTCAACCAGTAGCTCTGAAATGAACACATAGTTTCATTGACTTATGGTACAACAAGTTGGTCCTCCTGGATTTGAAATGAATCGAGTTCTTTCATATAACATTCCATATCATCCACATATTGGTAACAATGTTACTGCATTTTCACAATTCGCAATGTAATTTGTAAACCTAATTTAGAATCCTATCAAAAGTAAAGATCATACCTGTGGCGTATAGCTTGAGCAATGCTGACCATACAGTTCGCAACTGCAGCAGATCTCACTGCCCGGATAAAGTGGCTGGTTTTCCATATGAAATCCGCCTGGATCCTCGTCCGCTGCCGATTTCAAACGCTCCGCCTGGGGAATAGAAACAAGTTTCAGTCGTGCAGCATATATTAATGAGCGAATTTCGGAGTAACGAGCCAACTTAATCTAGGTAATATTTAAATGCATTTTTCAAACATTTATAACCCTTGTCCACTGTCTTGGAATAAAGTAGTAGGTAGTTGAAATTACCACCCTCTTCTATGTTTGTTGGTTTTACGAAATTCTTTCATATTTTAGTTCATTTTCATGTAGAAACTGACCAGTGATATTAACGCATTGTATTGAGTTTGTACATCGATTCAGCGTTAAATGCATAAAGAACGATCTCAAATACTCACTATGTTTTGAAGCTATTACTGCACCTGTGTTAGCGTCATATCCATTTTGACGCATGTTAGTTCGAAAATCAATATACTATTCTGAAACCTGACAATGATACTACACACGTGTTTTCCATTGCACTGCTTCCAGACACCGAAATCGATACAAAAACATCATAAGTGTACCCTCACATTTCATGTCTCTAGAAGAAAATTTCCTCAGTATTTATCTTAACCTCAATAAACCCTTTGTTAAAAAGATGAAGATCTAAAATAAAAAAAGGCAATTTTATTCCCAAAAGGGGTAATTTTATGTTACGGTCATACAAAAAGGTCATAGGGGAATAATTTGAAGACAATTTATTACGCTTCGATTTAAGACCAGAATGGTGCTTCTAGACCGAATAGTTTTCTCAAGAACTAACGAAACTAACTCCTCCTCCCCCTCCCTGCTCCTCCTCCTCATCACAACCTCCTCATCATTCCTCCTCCCCTCATAACCCCCTCCTCCTACTCCTCCTCATAATCCTCCTCCCCTCATCGCCACCTCCTACTGCTCCTCCTCCTCCTCATCTCCTCCTGCCAACCGTCTGACGACATACGCTCGTGCGTCATAGGCTCTGACGTACTATTTGGCCTCCTGCCAGCCGTCTGACGTCATACGATCGTGCGTCATAGGCTCTGACGTACTATTTGGCCTCCTGCCAGCCGTCTACGTCATACGCTCTTGCGTCATAGGCTCTGACGTACTAGTTGGCATCCTGCCAGCCGTCTTACGTCATACGCTCGTGCGTCATAGGCTCTGACGTACTTGTTGGCCTCCTGCCAGCCGTCTTACGTCATACGCTCGTGCGTCATAGGCTCTGACGTACTAGTTAGCCTCCTGCCAGCCGTCTTACGTCATACGCTCGTGCGTCATAGGCTCTGAAGTAATGGCCCGCCGGTCGCTTGTGTTCTGACGTGATCTGAGGGAAAGGGTGAATCAAGGGAACAAATTTTTCCCGTTTCAGTTTATGTGCCAAAGCAAAGACATGAAAATGTCAAAAAAATATGTAAATAGGTACCTAAGCCCAACGGTAATGTCAATTTTCTGACAATGAGTTTTCGACTATAGTTTTCATACCTTTTTACTTAAGTACTTATTGCAATTTGAGACTGATAATGAGCTGTTTGCAAATAAAAAGTCTGATAACTACTTTATTACATCTTATTAATCTATTTTCAAGTTCCGATTCACAGTTGAATGTATTTTATTTAGATGGAAGTCGAATACGTGATAATCGTGTTAGCGCTAGCATGCACGGGATATGCCAAGAAGTTCAGTAAGTATTTACACCATAGTATTATGACATTTTTGACGTGTTCAGGACTTTCCCCAACTATCTCCTTCGTTATCTCAGGCTATAAATTTTATTTTTACAAATTTATTAATTGTGCATATAACGCACTAGTTTATTTAACAAAATGAAAAATCATAAATGAATCAATTACCTAAGTAATCAAGTTAGCACTAGCTTTGATAAAAAATAAATGCTTGCATACGAGTCTGCAACACATTGGGGCATTTTATGTCTTTAAAGAAGAGATTCAGTGGCCTTTGAACAATGCTACATCACCTACCCCAGTAGCGTAGTTGTTATACTTAATTGTAGCGTTCATCATAAATTATGAAGCTTGCATTCGTGTTGACAATATAAATTATTGAGAATGATCACCTGTGTGTAAACAATTATTTAAACAATCACGCTCATACCGCAGCTTGTCGGCACTCCGCAGTGGTTAACGTAATATGGTTAGGTAAATCGAGAGCTATCCAACGAGTGGTGAACGATTTTTGTACGATGATAACTGGCGAAGATAAAGTTCCGTAGCAACGAATCGGTTGTAAGCGAAAATCATCAGAAATTTTCGTGACGATTTCGTGTGACGCTTTTTGTGTAACATTTTTCGAGTTATGTGCCAGAGTAAAGACATAAAATGTCAAAAACTGTCTCTTATTGGATAACAAAACAACTTTTAATGCCATAAACAAAAGAAACGCCCGTCTTTTTTTTAAGAAAAGCAACTGCATATCAGTAGCTGATCCATCGGGGAATCCAAGGGGGTTCAAGCAGTTTCACCTGCCACCGCAGTTCATGCAAAATGTCACAAAAAGGAATAATTCCTTTATAATTATTATAGAAATTAATTTCTATAATTATTATTGCAATTAAGCTGAATTTGTATTTAAGCAGACAAAAATGGGCAGTTTGACCGTAATTTCTTTAAAATTTTCAGGGGGGGGGGGGGAACCCCGTCCGCCCAACCAGGACTCTCTTAGCTAGCAGCCCCCTCATGAAGTTTTTAAATCCGCTACTGCTGCATATGGCTTACTAAATTACCAACTAAGCTATTGTCTTGAAATCTTCGAAAAATTAAACTCTACCATTCCATTTGAATTTTTGGAGATATGAATTTTTCAAAATTCTAAATTCTTGTTGAACCCCTTTCCCCTCGACCTAGGGTTATGAAAGGTTTCGAGGATCATTGTGGGGCTGGTCCTTACCCTCATTATTGAAGTATCGAAGATAATAAACCAAAATGACTGCAAAAGCTCAAAACTTTATTCCCGACAAATGTATTTTGTGACGTAACCTGAAAACCCTATCCTTGCCAAAAGAAGGGACCTCAATGAAATAATTTTAGATGAGGAATGATGAATTAATCACTTACCAAATCATGGAGTTCGCCGATGACCCTCCGAACTTCGTCATGTGGCAGCCGACCGTCATACGCCGCGTTGAAGTCATTGCAGACTTGATACTCCAACTCTTCGTTGTCGTCGTAATTCGTTTGAGTCGCCTCGTCGTCAAATAGCGTCGTCTGAACTCTGGTGAAGTCCTGGAGCTTCACCGTGTACTCCCTTGTAAGGTTTGGGTGACGGCACTGAAAATGTATGCAATGATGAAAATATAAATATTGTCAGATGTGAAAATCTTAGATGAGCCTTCCAACAAAACCACTCCCATGCCACCTCCATAAACGTTTAGGTACGTATCATACGCTACTTGATGCGACGAATATACTATCCCCCCCAAAAAACACTCCGAGTAAAAATCCCACATTGCAAATATCATTCTACAGCAGCCGAAAAAAGTATGATATCCACTTTCTCCGCCCGCCTCAAAGAGATGTCCTAACCACTTCACGAGCACTGTGACCGTATCGAAATCTCCCCTTGGAGCCATGGCGAGAAGATCGTTTACCATATTATACCTACAAGCTAAAATTGTTTTAAAAGCCTCCTTCAGTGTAATACCTTTTTAAGATATGGGTTGAATCTCAAAAACCGCGTAACTAGATAGAACCTTGAACAGTAGGTATAGAATATACCTACATGGAAAATGGAATTAGCACCACAAGTTGCTTTATCGTTTTTATGGGATACTAGGTACAATCTATAAACTCAACCAACAAAAATAACTTATCTTTTTGGTTTATTGTCTTAAATAATGAACCATTGGAATCGACCAAGGAGAAAAATATGTTTAACCTTCTCAAAATTTGATGGTTCAAGTTTCAAGATTAAGAAAATCGAATTAAAACAAAAACATCCGTCCGTCTGCCGTCCGCGCCATTTGCCCAGTTAACGTAATCCAAAAATGTGGGTTAAGGGTTCGGACCAGCCCCACAATGTTCCTTGAAACATTTCATAAACCTAGGTCGAGTGGGAGGGGTTGAAAAGGAATGTTGAAACTTTGAAAAATTCATATTTCGGTGTGTTTTTGCACACATTTAGATAGAGTTTAATGTTTAGAATTTGTTAAGACCATCCGGAGCTTTGTACGACCAGCCGTTAGTTTACAGTGAGCCCTCAAAGGTTGAGATAATGAAATGGCGTCATAATAGCGTGTATCAAACGGCAGCAAGTCGGGTCAACGTTCTTTCTGGTCAACAGGTGATTCATACAACATTGCATTTATATCGAGTTCCGCGTTCTGAGATACTTTTCGTGTCTACGGAATGAAGGATATCTCGAAAATTTGGTGGTAGGTACTTTCTGTTATTATTTCTTGCCGACGTCGCGACGTACCTTGTACCTACCAACTTGTACCTTTTACAAGTGGAAACCCCAGTTTTAGGTATACCGATACAAATTAATTCTAAATAATTAATTGTCTAGTGAGTTCTATAACAGTTATATAACAGTTCTATATAGTTACTATACGGAAAATGTTGAGTAATGCTCTAAAATAATTATTCAAATAAGTGACAAATAAGCGGTTGGGGGGAGGAGGGTACTAATGATGAATTACAAATTTTCATATGATGCAACATTATTTAGAATTAATATACAGAATTAATATAATTTATTGTTGTTTCGTTCATCCTCCTTGGTTGAATAACCTTTATTTATTTGGAGGGTTGTAGGAGGTTGTAAAGAAAACGGGGTAGAATTCTTTCCGAGCCATCTTCTACCCCTGAATATGGCTTATTTAAGCCGAAAGCTCGGAAAGAATTCTACCCCATTTTCTTTACAACCCCCTACAACCCTCCAAATAAATAAAGAATTAATATATTGAATTAATATACAGAGCAGTGATCTAGACAGAAGGGTGATCTGCACAATAATAAATCGTTGTGTCAAAAATTTGCAGCGTTTTTTAAGCCTTGGTGTCAAGATATTTGATCTGATCTCACAACACACACATGTAATTTTTTAAACACTGCTACATTGTGCCAACAATCTTACTAATCATTCAAACTCATAGGCAATTAAACTCGTACTTACGTTGGAGTTGCCATCCGCCACACTAAGGTGTTCTTTTTCATAACGCGAGTCAATTTCGAACTGATAATTTCTTGAATCATCGACCATTTCACCTGTAATACACGAATGACCAATAAGTCAAGAAGATCAAAACTGACAGCTGCAACCCTGAAACAAATCCCCCAACAAGAAGAATTTTCGAGTTCATCTTTCGGCTTTCACCTTTTCGTCATACGACTAGCTGCACACCTGATCCTTTGAAATGAACGGTTGAGATGTTGTTTGGAGCACTTTCAGTTTTTTAAATGTTCGAACCCTGGTAATCCTAACGCGTTTTTGATTTTACAGATTACGATCGAAATTGAAAATTATCCAAAATTTGACGTGACGTTTCCCATTGCTTATAGAAATGTTGCCGTAAGGCTCAAAACGCAAGAAGAAGAAAGGGGGTCCTGGGGGAGGCCATCAGGGCCAAGATTGTTTTGTATACACTAACGATAACTTTATTTGCTTTCAATACAATATAGTTGTGAACCTTTCTGGCTTAATACTGGAGTACTACAGTACTACACCACTGTGACTTGAGGTAAGGTTTCTGCTCAGTAGCAGTCCCCACATATTAAAACGTTACACTTGATGGTATACAGTTAGGCAATAGATTCCGGCAAAATTTATAAACAAGACTATAAAAGTATCATAGGAATGTTACAACCATAACTAGTTTGACCATAACCTTGTTTTCTTGCTTGATGCATACGTGTTGTAATTTGAATGCCCTTATTATTACATTTGTCTCTCTACTACCGTTTCATGCACGAGGCAAGGCAGGAGTTGAGTGTGGCACCAAAACTGTGCGTGATAGAGGAAAAATTCCAAGGAATTGGAATTAAGCACGAAAAATCCATTCAGAAACGAATGTTTAAAGCTAATCATGAAAATTCATGCAGCATTGAGTTCTCACGACCGGTACTGTAGACTCCCGGAATCCTCAAATATGCAATCCTGCGTTTCATTGAAGTAAGAACTCTATAACCATGCATTCGTGCAGTGCAAAATTGCCTATCTCAAGAGAATAGGCGTCGCCCGCAGCGGGACTCAAGACACGTGGGAACCCAAAAATAATTATTTCAAAGGCCACACTATTTATAGGATCATAAATGCCAAGAATAACCTATCGTGAATGGAAGTATGAATCCAAGGTTCTATTGAGTTTGAAATTGAGCACCAAACACAGAGGAGTGATACTATTACTTCTGTGTGGCTTATCAAAGCGGGAAACGGTTATCACTAACAATAAACGTCGCTTGGTTAGTTGTGAGTGCGTTTGACCGAAAACGTCTTCAATCGGCGAGAAGCTCAATATTACATTTTGGTGAGTATTCCTCGTTAAAGTCTCGCATTTAGCTTGATCTATTCGTTGAGTTAATTAGTTAACTGATTCTTACTCGTCGTGTGGTCCGCGAAAGATTTCGAAACGCTGTTGATTTGTTCTTCTAGTGTTCGCATATCGTTCTCCAACTGTCTGAAAATTATCCAGGTAGGTATCATTATTTTCATCAGGTGGTACATGCCAAACTTGAAGCAAAAACATCAGTGTTTATTTCAATGTAATAATTGGGTTGCTACCTACCTGCATACGTCTCTTTCGTTTTTGAGTTTATCCAATAAGTTGATGTTATCTTGGAGTAGCTGATAGCTAGAATTCGCCACTTCCGGACCAAATAGTTGATCATAGCTGTGCGCATGTTCTTCGTTGCTAGACAGTGGAAACAATTATTTGAATTGAGCCTCAATTTACTTCACGCGCAGTTGTTACCATCGCAAGAGAAAGTACGTAGATACAATTTATTACATCTTTTGCATACCTTAAACAAGCACCACCAAGGTGAAAATGGAAGTTGAGTATCGAACGAATAGAGACTTTTTGGAATTTATTTTCAAAATCGGTTTCGTCTCCATCTGATCTCATTGGGTTTTCATGTAGTATTAGTGTGTGTACACATTGGGTTAAGTATTACAAACATTTGGTAATCATAATTTAGAGGACACTAGTGTTTTTACTGCCTTTATCATGAAATTCCCGTGAAAGAATAATATTCTTTATGCTCTTGTCGTTCACAAGTCTCAAATGATTGTGATGAAACTCATATGAGTTGTCGTAACGATATCCTGAAGGTATCTCGTTTGAAAATAGCGGTTTCCCAGTTCTTGTAGGTAATGTGTGTGCTCCCTGTCAGGGATTGTTCTGTTTTTGTAACGGGCGGCTCCCACCTGGGTAAATCCTAGTCAAACTAACGCCCAACTGGGTAAAGAATAATATTATAGACCTAACTGGGCAGTTACCCCGCTGGCCTGTGAATTTTTGTTCGATTTCCAGGTCATTCTCTCCGAACCCACGAACGTATTGACTAGTTGGAATGTTGTGAACATGATTAGGCTTATCGGCTCGGCGAGTAACTGATAGAACTTGGAAGGATCTTTCGATTATATTATTTAATTGAATCTGGTAACTGTGAGTGTATGCCCATTGGATGTTGTCAAATTGGTAATTTTATGTGGAATGCTATTTCATCTATCCTGCTCTCATCAGCTCCGGTGGAATTAATACGAAGGTTGGTGCTACGTAGTTTGTATGCACATGGGTAGTTCACGTATGGCAACTTCCGGATAGTTGAAACGGACGGGGGGTTATTGTTCTAAGAACGGAGTCACCAAGTCGCCACTGTTGTCAGTAGTTTTATTTCGGTCGTTTAATGCAAATGGTTTTGAAAGTAAAGTATAGGTACGTTTATTATTATTATTAGATGAGTGAAATCTTAAATTCGTACCTGCTGCTCGATTCGACCATCCTGGCAGTATCTTCCGAAGTAAAAGTGCTACAAAACATGGTTCCTCTGGGGATAACTTTTGGAGTCACTACTCCTTGGTCTACTCGTGTCACTCCTAAGGAAAATACGGTTGCAAATGAAAATCCGTAAAGTCTCAATGTATTTTATAGTAATTATTGGTTTATCGTTTTGCTTTGGGCAATCCTTGTTTATATACCTGAGGAGATGGCTGTACAGTGGTTCAGATCATCCACGTCGTTGAGTGACAGACTTGATGGCTGTTGAACTAGTGCTTGCCCCATGCTCAAATCAGCGATGCTTCCTATGGATTTGGATCGAGCTAAACCTCCATTCCCTGCAATGCACAATATTCGCATATCAGTCGATGTGGGATAAGCAACTACAAAGTCTCATTCGATTTAGCATTACTCAATCGAATACGCATCGTTGGTTTCACACTCGTGTTTCTGATTCATACACTTACCAGAAATAATAACATGGCTACTATCCTCAATGTGGTGATAAGATGGTTGATATTCTGGTCCAAGAAGAGCGAAAGTCGACTCCTCTGGTGCTATGCCCCGAGCTTGCTCCCACTCATACAACTTCTTCGTGAAATTATCCGATATTCCTTCAAATCTGAAAGTTCCCGTCGAAGTTGGGATCAATACTTCTTGCCTAGCTCCTTGGCCACCTTGGTGCTTCTTGAAACTACAAAGCATATTTGGTATTTCAATTACTGCCGTATTGATAGGGTATTTGATCCAAGTAGGTAAATGTTTTTTTAATATTTTTATTGAACGATTATATTTATATGAGGGGTATCCAATGAGAGTAATTGTGTTTAGAACGTTGAAACGCCATTGAAATAACTAGAATTACGTACATTAATGCACGAATTTGTTGTTCAAATGAAGGTTACCTCATCTCTGATACCACAGAACAACGGTTTTACTAGGGGCACTGCTGTGGTGACGTTTACCGTATCAAGTATCACATCAGTTTCCTTGTACCTAATAGGTACTTCTATCATCGTATCCTACCTTCCTTCTCTTGAGTGAGGCTTCTTGTTCTTATCTTCTTCTGCACTGTCACGTTCTTTCTCCGTCGTTCTTGGCCATTTATCTTTCTTCTTCCTCTCCTTATCATTTTCCCAGTCTTTTTGCATTACGTTACCTCCGTGCAACTTCATTTTGTCCCATTCTTCCAGCTTCTTCTTGAATTCTGGGGACAAGTTGACTTCTCTGCAACATAACGTTCAAATATACTTTGGTGAGAGATATTTGACTTCCAAATTAAGTCCATTCATTTGTTGCTTGCCTGCAATATTTCTTGGATAGTTCTTCCTCCAATTTGTTCTGCAGCTCTATGTAGCTGGCCTCTATCTCGTATTTGAGATGCTCTTCGTCACGGAAAACTTCATCTTTATCATCCAAAATGTCTGCATTGCTCAAATCATCACCATCTAAAAAATTGATTTTATGCTGTAAGAAATTAGTGCATCAAGGGCCTGCAGGACCTAGGTTGGAAGGTTTTTGAAGGATATCTAAGGCTGTGATTGACTTGAAGTTTTGAAATGCAGGGGGGTTGTCCGCCACTACAGAAGCGCCAAGACAACCAAAAAGAAGAAGGTTACTAGAAATTTATCGAAAAATAGACATTTATTAGAGATCCTGCTCGCTCATTTTACATGTTTTAACTGCGATGTTTGCATTTTGCGGTCTATTAGCCTTCCAAAAATGCCCACTCGTCTCGTTTTTTTATTTAAAAAATTTAGCCACAATTTGAAAAAAAAATGTATTTTATGAATTTCAAAATCGGACGAGTCAATCACAGCCTGAGATGTCCTTCAAAACTACAAGTAGGCAACAAGATCACCAAAAATATCAAAAAATAACCTTCTTTTGATACTCTGCTATGGAGCTCACCCATGTCATAAGTGAAGCTCGCCGATCTTACAGGACTTGTTGGAGCAGATCTTGAGCCTTGCTGAAATACGTTCCGAACTTTGAACCATTTGGATTTTCTTGACAGCCCTGGAGACAACTCCACACTCTGAAACATCAGTTTTAATAATATTAATTATATATTCAATAGTTTTTTTTTTGCTTTATTTGGCTTAGGTGCTTGACCCATTTGCCCATATATTCAATAGTTGAGAGTTTTGTCTGCTGTTGGTTCAAATAGTGTCCTTACGTGGTCCAGTTTGTTAGGAGAATCAAGCCTTCCATGTTTCTTAGAGCTACAATCCGCTGTCAATTCTTCATTGGATGGTAACGTCACTGTCAGTTTGGGGGCTGTTAGACTAATCGATCTTCCACACGTTTCCTCATCCATGAAGTTCTCCTCCTGTTCCGCACTCTGGTTGTACCCAAACAAATATGTAACATGACTCAAATAATAGTTGTAAGTTGAAACAAGCAAACTATTGATTGATAATAATTAGAATCCCTCTTCTTACTTCATTCATTGTAGGGTCTTGATGCCATCGTTCTTCTTGTGTGCTCCATTTTCTTACAGCTTTTGTATTAATGATGCCTTTGACTTTGCTCCATGGTGTTTTGTTTCCTTTGGATGCCATGAGTTTTGAAGATGAAGTCTGTGATTGAACCAAAAGTAGAAAAATCTGAAAACCACCTATTTTTTGATACTTATAGCTACGAGTATAATCAATTGTGTGAATCAACTATTAGTTATGAAGTTATTGATAGATCATGTTCACTATTTTCGGGTGGCTGGGTGGATCATACTGTCTTGTCGTGAGGAGTGGGTCTATCATTAGGTAGAGATACCCCTTCGTCACCCTTCTACCGGACGAGTACTAAGCAATGTCGGGGACGACGCTAGCACAATGTCGGGTGAACGGGTTTTAAGAAAGTCATAGGCGAAGAGTAGGGCCAGAGACGCTCAACAAACTCCTCTTTGACAGACAATATGAGGTACCAAGAGCCTTTTACTCTCCTCTCCAATAAATCATTTTAGCGTTCTACAGATATCATTAATCGGTTAAAGTCTGGAATATACGTACTTTGGGCATTTGTTCTTCAACGGATACGACCGGGTCTCCATCAAGGGATTTACTTCTTCTGTTATCCTCATTATTGTTCCGTAGTTTGCATTCTCCGGTCAATGTGCACCGCCTTCCTGCTCATAATTTATTACTTATATTCATATCTCACCGACAAGTTGAATCTCACACTTGTTATTATATACAGTAGTGATTGATGCCCAAGGTCGACCTGTGTTTGGTACTTCACCATATTCTAGATCAATGGGTAAATCTAGCCCGAACTACAGGTCGCCCATACAAATAATTTGACCTATCAAGATGAAAGCTGGAACAGTAGTCGTATTAGTATGTTGACAGCACTGTGAAAATCTTGCTATTTTAAACTGCATTCATCTGCTGAGAAACGTTTTGACTGCTAACAATTTCAGAGGAGAGGAAAATAGATACATCGACTGATTAGTAGTTCCGGATCTACCAGGAGCCCTAGTATGTCACTGTTTTAGTGGTAGTGTAGCAACCAGGGAATTGAGAGGAAGAAGTCTGCTGAGCAGGTGTGGCTTGGTTACAATCCAAACCATTGCCTCAAGAGGGGATGGGAATCTGCAGTAATACTCTTTAACACTGTTACGTTGGCCACTTGGTGAAAAGTAGACTCTCGTAAAAGCCTTATGAGAATAGTACCCCACCCACCCTCCTCACGCCCATCTTGCTCTATTTGCCCTATTCTTATTTTGATACTCCAGGCACTGGGTCCTCAATATTTCAATTGCTGCTGTGTCAAAATGTTCCGATTGGTGTTTGGTTGTTTATTGATTTTTGATTTCGTCATTTTTAGGGCGTCTGGTTGTGAGGAAGCTAGGAAACAATGTCTGATGCCGAGCAAGAGGTACCCTTGGACACCCAGCCCTCTGAGGAAAACAACCCGACTCTTGAAGAAGGAGACGCCCAACGGAAAGGAGAGATTGAGAAAGGGGAAGAGGAGAAGCTGAAAGCCAAATACCCTTTGGTCGCTGGGCGCGGACACTCGGCTTTTCTCCTCCAAAAGAAACTTACCAAAGGACAAAAATATTTCGACTCGGGCGACTATCAAATGGCCAAACAGTCTGACCCAAGCAAAAAGTTATTTCCAACGCCATTGAACCAGGGGTCCATCGCTATTCCTACACCAGAAACAGTGCCTGCTCGCAAGACTTCGATCATCCAACCCAAGTTCCACTTGCCTCCACCATCGTAATAGAGTCTACTTGAATCTGTCCATTTTACACAACTTGATTTCCCCATGTTTTTCGTCGATTTTACCTCGTTCCATTCACTTTTTTACCGATTCGAGTGATGTCTCAATTTACTATTCCTTAATAATTTAGGTACCGATGGGTAATTTAAGTTGATATAAGGTACGGAAAACATTTCAATAAACCAATTCAGGATTGCCCAAGTCGGCACTTTCTACTATGAACAATTGTACAGATTGCTTTATCCTGTTCATCTGTTTTAGCTATCAAACAAATTATTCGTCTTCTACTTGAAATGTATAAAGCACGTCCAACATATTTCATAACCAACATGGCCAAGGTAGTAGTGTGCCAATCGACATTGATATCGTTAATCAAATAAAGGTGGTGAGGTGGTAGATATTCGCAAAATATGTGTAAAATTCAAACCAAGTCAAATTGACCATTTTCTATTTATGAAGGTGATTATTGGTAGGGATGTACTATTTAATAATATTTGTTAATTTGTAAACTCATACACAATATTTTTCATCTACCAAGTTTTATTAGGATTATCCCAGTTTTATAATTTAGTACCAATTTAAAATAATAATAAACGTATACAACCCAGGTTTCTTCATTACTTGCTACATTTCTGTACCCTTTCGAGACCGAATTTTCACGGAACCCCTGCCTTTCGGGGGGGTTTGCGTGCCTGAATTAATTTGAGCGCTGAGGATTTAAGATCGCTATTCAACAACCTTATGCAGTCATTCATTAACCAAAGGCACTTCCAGTTAACTCCGTAAGCTCCCTCAATTCTTTGTTGAAAAAATTTTATTGGAAAGGCAAGTACGAGGGACCGGAAAAACTAAAGACACGAAATAGTCAATGGACAACAATTTAAAAAAAACCATAAGATCAAATTTTTGAAACTAACTAAATCAACTAACGATAATGTACATACTAGTTACTGGGAACCCTTATTACAATATTACCTAGCTAAATAATGGTATGATTTCAATCAATTAATGACGTTACAATTGGGGCCTCTGGGTCCAACAGCGAGCGAATCTCATGGTCATGTACGTGATTTTGCTGGATAGACCCTTTTTATTTTTCACCATCCTATTTTGATTTGCTAGCGACATGAGTGGTTACTTTCCAACTTAAGCTAGATGTTTTGGTGACGTCAGTGGTACTTTGGGAATATCTACGGGTAGTCATCGCTGGTCCATGACTACTGAATCCCATCCCATATCCATGTAAGTCAATATTTGCTGTTTCATTCAAATGAGTTATCAACCCAAAACCGTATTCTGAGGAAAATACCAACCTACCTCTGGCCTAAGTACTCTCCTTTGTTTTTTAATAAACCACTGAAATAGATCATTTACCTTGTGTGATTACAGTTTACACGTGATTTTATTTAAAAAACAATGAATTCTCATTATAAGAATTACCTTGTAAATGTAAGTCCTCCTCCGAAGATGAAGATGACAAGGGTGGCGGAGGAGTTGTGAGAGAAGAGTGACTCATGTATGACCCTGCCGGGCTGATACTGAACGAGGATGATTGGTCACTTTGTATTTTCTCGGGGACTTTCAGCGTTAGTGAAGTCTCTTTTTCTTTTTCCCATCCAAATGCTCCTTTGACTTTGCTCCATTTTGAAGTTTTACACTTGGAACGTCCGGACTCCAAATATCTGCATAATCAATTAATTCAACTTGGTTAAGATTTCAATAAGTAGTGCTTTGTACTCGTAGTTTAGGTAGCTCCTTCAATTTGCAACTCTTACAGCAACTATTTATCGTGGTAATTTGAGTTGTGTGATCTATACAGAAGGGGAATATTGAAGGAGGTATCATTGGTTGTGAGTGGCATTCCTCAACCTCATGCAAGTTGAAGGCCTTGTAACAGAGAAGATGCTTTTTAAGTCGTTCAGGTTTGTATTTATGGATGACGTTTCCAGCGTACACAATGATAGGAAATGTAGTTTGTGACTGGTAGACAGGTGAAATACTGGTCCAATGGCTCCAAAACGTCCTATGGTGAAGTGGCCTCATCATCCTCTTACCCCTGACGGTTGTCAGGCAATTAGACCTAACTATATTATTAATTCAATTTCACAAGCTTGTTATAAGGTAGAGGGAGATTCGTACATAGATTGTTCATGAATGGGCAGGATGTACCTGCTTTACATCAATTCTTTACACAAAATTTAGGAAAAGAGTGTGGTAAGTCTAACATGAGTGTTAGGGTCGAACCTGTCAATTGCTTATTAAGATTTGATATTATATTTGAATCACAGTCGGAAGGGACATACCTGCACTCGTTCCAATCAAATACTGGGACATACAGAGATAATCAATTTCCTATTTATCGTTTTACGAAAATTATGCAGACATAGAATCAACACACACGTATGGTAGATGAGCTGGATCGGTGGTAAAGAAGAGGCTCAAGCAGAAGACCTGGTTCCATATCGAAGCGCGCAGGTCCAGTATGTACCAAGGTAGTACATTTTTTCTAGGATGATAAGTACATTGTATGGTATGTTTGAGCAGTTAGCGTACATAAACGATAAGAGGCTTTACATCTCACCTGACTCTACTCCTGAGGTAGGCATTTTCTTTTTTGAGGTCTTCCAATTCGTCCCAGATCTTTTCAGTTCCTTCCGTGAGAGACTCGAAAGCGTTCGGCGGTGGTGGTGGGGATGAATCGCACATTTTGTTTAGCAACTTTTCAGACTTTGTTGCATGTATTTTATCTCAAATAAATCAGTAATAGAAGGGAGACTACGGTGTATGGTGAGTAACTGAACAATGCCCACTGACAACCCTTGCCGTTAGGATGTGTAATGTAGAACAAGTGTCATCATAGTCCATGAGGGGTTTTGAACTTGAAGGTTTACAGCACTATGAAGTGACAGACATAGTATTTTTCGAATAACAGCATTTGCAATAGTTTTGGTTCATTACTGCTTTGTGAAATATGTTTTTTGCCCCTTGCAGATATCAAAGGACGGAATTGCATACGTTTTCATTCTCATTTTACCAACCAAAAACACCTTTTCTCTTCTTGACACTGCAAAATTAGCTGTTAATCCCTAGAGTAACTGTTATTGTACCAATTTCGTATCATGTCGTAATAATGTCCTGGGAAACGTGGGGCATTTTCGAACAGCAATTATTCTTAACTACATCTGTAGATCATGTACAGGAGATGTTAGATGAAATCCGGTTCAGATTATCCTCAACAATTCTTCAGTTTTGAGAAGCCGAAGTTCCACTCATCTATTGATGGCGTTGTTGAATCTCCGAGGCTTGGTTTCAATGTTTTCTCTTACTGAATTAAGATAGGGCTCGAATCAATACTTATAATCAGCAACGGTTTGAGTATTTACGTCCACTTTTTCAGTCTGTACCCTCCTACGAACTTACTAGAAATTATGTTCCAACCTCACACGGGAAAAAGAAGCAAAAAACAGAACATGACGTTGATAACAGTCGGTGACTGATGCAATCAATCTTGGCACGACAGAGAGGGCCTGCAGATCTTCAGTATGGAGCTGAAGCGTTAGATAAACACGGAGAAATGAGACGAAGGACAGCGCACCAGTGACTGTTTTAAAATTGGACACTCGTGATGTTGGATCGCCGCCAGCCCCTTCCTACATCAACTCCCTCTATATTTAGAATTTGAGGTTACTCATAGAGGTGAGTACGGAAGACATGAATGGTCCACAGAATGGTTAAGGTGAGGTTTGGTGACCAAGACGTCCTCACAAAAATTCTAATCGTGTAGATCATTCGAATTTCGATAATAAACCATTGGAATCGCCAAAAAAAATATTACCCCTTCTCCCCCCCAAGGGGGCTCCCCCAAAATTTGAAGGTTTACGTTTGGAGATACGAAAATTCAAAAAATCCGTCCGTCCGCGGCATTTTGCCCAGTTAGCGTGGTGCTTACACTACGAAATTCGGTCTACGGGTTCCAGCCAACCCCACAATGATCCTTGATACTTTCCATAACTATACGTCAATGAAAAGGGGTTCAAACCAAATTTTGAAAACGTCGTACCTCGAAAAATTCAAATTGAACAATGACATCTAAATAGAATTTAATTTTTAAAATTTGTTAAAACCATCCGGAGTTTTGTACGATCAGCTGTTCGTTCACAATGAGGGCTCAAAGTTAGAGCAGATCGAAAGTCGACAACATGAGGGTGAATCATGCCGCAGCCTGCCGGGTCAATGTTCATTCTAGCCCAGCTGATTCGAACAGAACATGGTTTCAGATATCGAATTAATTAATAATTATTATTAATAACTAGATGTTGGAAGGCTTGCTATGAGTAAAGCACCTTGACCTAATTAGATCTATTGTGCCCAAAACTAACAATGATTATAATAATTTTCACTAATTGATAATAATTAATGATAATTCATAAAATAATAATTAATCTATATTTTAGTTATCTAGAGTTTCTTAATCTTTTGCTAATGAAAAATATCAACTGAAGCCTCTGATGGGTACAGCCTGTAGATCTACACTAATGAAAATTATAATGTTGGAATGGAAAATATGCATGCTAGAGACAAGGAAGTAAAATCGGAACTTGAATCAACAACTCGAACATATATTACATACATAATCCATGTATTTTACGTATATCTTTCTTTACCGGTATATTAAGAAGGATATTTCACAAATGAAAAATAGGTACATTCATATAAAATCTAACAAACATTACTTACATTTACTGTACAAGTCTCACGATACAGTTCTTTCTGATAAATGTAACTTACATCTACTGTACAAGTCTCGCAATTCAGCAGGCAGGATCTGCAGCTCTGGTTGGAGATATTGTTTTTAAGCCTTAATGCTTAAAGTTACGTCTGTTATGAAAGGGCATTGCAAGTTACGATATGCGTCCGTTTAAAAATGGTATTTCCATTTGCCGGTAATAGGAATACCTAGTTCACGACAAATATTGCTCAGCCATCGCCCTCATGAATCTTCCTTTTCGCAGGTTCTCGGCTTCCCTTTTGATTTCATCGTTGTTGTTGGAATTCAATTCCAAGAGACCAATGATACGAATCTGCAAACAAGTAAGGATTTTCATGTAGAGGCGTAAGTTTAAGCGCATTTGCTAAGTCTATCGAGGATACGACGACCCTTCGCAGAAGACAGATATTGATTGGAAATCGAATTGTATGGAGAGCAACACGGATGCCACTCCATGCAGTTCTTTTACCTAGCTATAGGATGGAAGAACTCAAATTTCCCTATGCGACGGGCGACGTAACGGATCCAGCTCGCAGGATGGTCAGATTCGAACGAAACTTTTACATATGTCGAGGTGAGTCAATCATTAGATGAAACTCAGAGGCATTGGAATATCGAAAATCAGAGAGCAAATGTATACATTTCAACAATATTTATCTCGAAGCTTCTTTCGAGTGAAAGTAGAGATTAAAACATAGCGATGGTGAGGGGTCGTTTTTGGCATCTCAATGCTAAGCGTTAACCATAACTATGCCTTTGAAGCTCGCGACTAGTCTTACCGACTATTTTACAATTACGCAGATGAGCATGGAGTGCTAAAACATACTTGAAGAATCAATTTGACGTAACCTAAACTTACCACTTTCTGTTTTCTATGGTGCTCTCCCCGTTTGGTGTGTAGATTGATGAGGAACTCGAGGATGTTTACATCCCATATGCAGTCGTAATAAGAGTCCATGGCATCGGAACAGCCAGCCTCATTCAAGCTCTTGTAGGCCGTTGTATAATCCACTTCATCCAAGAACTGGCAGAGTATTCCTGCCTATAAAAGTATAATTTTTGTTGAATAGACTGTAGAAATACAGGAGACTAACTATGCGGAATCATTAAATTCATCAATCAGAAACGTACTTGAGTATGGCATTGAAGCGTCGAACAGCACTTGATCATTCTCTTGTAAATGTGATCCTCGACCAAATTCTTGTGGAGAGGTCGTGAGAAACAGTCAGTGGCGGCAATAATTGCTTCAATGTAGCTCCTTAATGCTGGCATGTGATGGCCATTGACTATAAAACAATAAAAACTCAACAACGAAAGAGAAACTAACAGAAATTTTGAAAACTGTTTCCCTCCTAATGAGGCATTGGAACGTATGTACTTGATTTACGTTTTTCCTACTAGTTCCAAAAAGCATACACATCAGACAGTATTCAGACACAGTATTTCAGAGAATTCACGAGGTCAAATCGTACACTCATTGCTATTCTTCAGGGATATAGCATCTACCAGATTTGCGATGCTGCAACCAAAACCATGTGAGTTTAAAATGATTTGAATAACACAACCCACGTGGAAATAAAGGATTTAGAAACGTATGCAGAACTATTTCGACAAGATATCTAAATGCTTACCAAAATGTAAGTCACCAAGGAGTTTCAACCAGTGGACGTTATTAGGGTATCTGCTAAGCGCCATTGTCAACACTTCAAAAATTATTTCCGTGATCGATTTCAAATTATACTGGCTGGGACTGAAAAGTAAGGCAATGTCAATATTTGAAATTCAGCAGTTTTCACCATTTGAAATTCAGTTGAATCTATACTCAAGGACTCTCATACTAACTATGAATCACTTCGTATTCAGTGATTCGTCAATGTACTTACTTCTTGATGCTGTTGGGCCATAAGTGAACATTCTGAGCGTAAAGTTCCATATGAGGTAGATCATTTATAATGTTATGAAGGCGAGCGAGAAGGGATATGACGATAGTGATAGCATTGATCTCGGCTATCGAACACAATGCTGCGGTCACCAATGACAGCGAGTCCCGTCTCTTCTGGCTTACAGCAAACATGGGTATCACTGAATCACAAAGAACAAATTAAATAAGAAATGTGAGGACCATTCAATATTATTTTAACAATATTATAACGAGCCTCTCCAATTATAAGCCGTTATAAGACAGTTGGAAAGATGATGGACATTTTTTTCCCCTCGCACATGATTGGTGAAAATCTCTGCATAAAATCATTCTGGAAATATTGAAACATTAAAACAGACAAAGATTGAAGTTTAGGCTTGTGGAATTTTAATCTGAAAATTGTCTCATGACTAATTTTTTCATGGATAATTGAGTTAGGGGTAAAAGAGGCTGAGATTATCATTCTGAGTATCTACTCATGAGATGAATGTTCTCGGAATCTAAAAATGAGATGTTTCTGAATAATATTCAGAATTATGATAGGTATCTTCTTAGATCATGATAGGTATTTTCTTAGATCGGCTCTTGCGGGGCGCGACGGGCATTGCCTATAGCCCCGCAATAAGGTTAAATGATGAATTCATGCGATTTATATGACATATAAATCGCAATATACATTGTATATTATTGTATTGAAACTTGAAATAAATAAATAAATTGTCTAAAAACATACTTTTTAAGTGACAATACCTTATTCCCTGGAACATTCACTAAAAAACCTAAAGCATCGGTGGGCAAGGAAATCTACGACTGGTAAATCAGGGATTTGTATGAAATGAGAACACTAACGTTTGTCCCAAATGTCAGGAGATATCTTCTTTTGGTGCATGATGTCGTCACATGCTGCGGCAATAGCAGGATAAAGATCAAGCATCAGGACGCTATGTTTGCTAACTGGAGCCGCAATAAGTGCAGCCCAATGACAGGTGTTGAGTAATGTCAACGCACATTCTTCTTTCAGGGCAAACCTTGGCAAACACCCTTCTGCTTTGTGCATTAGTGCGATACATCGATTGCTAAGGCTGGCGACATCTGGAATTCAAGAAATATATTGATCACACAGGGTCACTAACAAGGAAATCGTTATTCAAACTATCATTACTAATTTGGTATCCAAGGAAAAATCCTTTTACTATTTCAAAATCAGTCATCCTCTTGAACACAGGTTTCAAAAGTCGGGGCCAATAGTGAATTTTCGCAGACCATATCGTAAGGGACTATTTGACGTTGGATGCAGCAGTTTAAGATGCAAAGTCATCAACCGCCTGAGTGCCACCGAAACTTTCCACGATTTTTCTTATTTTTTTTCTGCCTTTTGTTGGGTTTGTGTACTCCTTTGAAGGTGGAAACGGTCTACTGTCTCAAAGCTCGGTTTTCGGTTATAACTTGGGAAGCTTATGCAGTAGCCCACAGGAGCAGGCAGTTTAGATTCATAATTATCATCAAGATCACGATCGGCACATCCTCGCAACTTCAGAAGAGGGGTCGATTTAGCATGTAAGTGGTCTGCAATAACTCTCCAATAGCTCTTGATCGATTGAGTTGAGAAAGTTCACAGGTATCTTCCAAGAAGGCACCAGGATATGTAGGGAGTATCATATCCCCCCCCATTGGCCAGTCGCCTGCTTATAGGCCATTTACCTTCGTGATTATGATATCAGTTCGAGTGGCCGTGCTGAAGACAGATTTCATAAAAAGTTAAGTAAAGTATTCGCCATGTACCACGACTGCCGCCCCGCCAACGTTGCTGATCACGTCCTATATTGTGGAGCAGAACAATTCTTGCTGTTCTAATCGATTCCTTCATGGCATCTCATTGCCATCACTTGCCTAGAGAGGGGTTTGATCGACATCTACGCGGGTCATACTTGGACTTTCTGAGAAAGTCAACAGATGTATTCTTAAGAGCCCACTATTCCACCCTGGCTTCTATCAGGCCTTCATAGATCAATCCCTCCTCACGTGGTACGCGTACATCGCGATTTCCTATATTATAGTGGAGGATTCTGGAAGTACAAATCATGTACCTATTTCCCTACGTGAGCCGCCTCTCACATCCTCCAGTGATATTTAACCTGGTACCCTTTGGTGACGCCAGTGCGTTTAAAGCTGCAATTCTGTGTCAATATCTAAAAGCGATCTCATAATATGATTCATGTCACACCATCCTTGAGACCGCTTGAGGTTTTTCAGGAAATTACCGTAGGGCCTTATTTTGTACGGAGTTGATACGTATGATACGTATTCTCCAAGTTTATACTGCTCGTATTGGTAGACACTTGTTCTGACTTTGTTAACATAAGAAAAAACGTGTATGAGACACTTCCCAGACGAAGCATCTATATAAATCTAACTAATGAAATAAAAACATACCCATGTACTTATCATCAGGCCATTCAGCGTGGAATTGGTGAATATCAATCAGGAGGATTTCCCACGTGATGAACTGGTTGGCCTTCGCCACTACTTGAGAATTCTCATCCCTCAGAGAAGCCATCATTGCCCGATTGATTTCATCTCGTACAGACGTCATCATCGCACGTGCTTGTCGGAAATTCTGAATAAACATATCAGACTTAAAAATAATATGGCGCAGAAAAATCTCCAAAAATCACACTAAATTTGAAAAAAAATCACAATCGCTATTGAAAATGTAGGTACCGTCCGAAAACAACATCCTTCTACTAGAAATCCAGGGACTCACCTTCAGCTGGTCAAGTTCATAAGCTTTTGCCAAAAGCAAGAAACAGTAGTTTTGGAGAAAACCAGCGGGTAGACTCAGCACCAAGTTGTTGATTGGAATAGGGATTTCCCACTGAAGTTGAAATAATAAATTAGATTATGTCAATCTACAAGTCAATACGTATAAACGTGTAGAGAGGTACACAAAAACTTCGCACAAAAATACACTATCAAATAACCAAGAATCAATATATGTATAGCCAACCCCAAGCCAAGAACATGTTAACTAGTAGTTAGCCTCCCCAAATGGTATTACACGAATGTACTTAGGCAATTGAATGTAGATGTGCATCTTGAGATTTTTTTTTCTTTTTGCTAATGACTATTAAATGACCAAACTTGTAACTAAAACCTATGCAACGAATTCTCAAGATCTAATGAGTAGTCACTTAAATTGTTAGACACAAAATTGACTAATTTTGTGGTGTCATAGCCATTTCCGTCGGTACAACTAAATCTATGAAGCGAATTCTGATGGTCTAACAAGATCGATTTGGTGGCTCGATTGCACGGAACAAACCCAGACAGGGTGACGAATTCCGTCTTCTTCATCGTACGAGGTCCTCTTTTATCATTGGAAATTGAGGTAAGCGCATGATGCTCTTCTACACTTGCCTATTACAATGTACTTTCACGCCTCTGTAGGTTTCCACTCACTGATAAACTTCTGATATACATTTACTTTGTACATTTACATTTTTGTTCAACTTAGCCATGTTGATAGTCGGATCCAGGAGCATGACTTTGGTTACAGCCTGTTTCAAGTCGTGGGCATCATAGCTGCTGGTCAACACTCTCTCCACAGCTGCCAGCTCCAAACTAGGTGATCCTTTAATAAATAACACCAATATTAATTACATAGCTAGAAGACAAAAACCTACGAAAATCCTATAATTCCATATACTTTTTGTGTGTCGCTCCTTAGTGGGAGGGGCAGACCTACAGCAACTGGCTACAAGAGGCCGTTAAAGATTACTGTCCAGGAGCTTGGCGAGGAGATGCGTAGAATATTTTGTAAATATTGGTGGACCTAAGGTCTTCAAAAGCAGCGTTTAGGTAAAGAATGTAGCCAAGAAAGCAAATAGCAAGACTCTGGCAGTAAGGGATTAAAACCTTGATTTGACAAATAATATTGAACCCTATTTACTATCAAGGCTTTTTACGTTGTTTAGATGGACGGAATGAACTATTGTGTTGGTCTTCAACGAGTCATCAGCCGGAAGTTGTAGGTAGCCTCTTCAATATAGTGTGAGCCTTCCTTATTGAATTACCGGTGGCTGTAGGGGGTAGGAATGACAAACGAAAGGTTAAATGAGCAAGAAGAATACATACGTTGAGGTTCAGCAGGAGACTCAACATCCATTTCTGAAGAACTCAAAGCATGAGGAATGGGGTCGTTGTAGTCAGCTTCCATAGCTAAAGAAAGCTCGTCTTCAGTTAGAAGGACTCTGGTGGAAGGCAAGTCAGTCATTTCTCTGCAGGTTTGTAGATCACCATTCACCAAGGTCTCACCTACGAGGTACTTGAGCCGACGCCTTTCAACCTCAGTTGCTCTCGGAATCACAGCTGACAGTGCCTAGAGTAACAAAGTCATAAGACGAAAGAAATATACAGCAAATAAAGACTTCTCATATCCTTTGCACTTTTTGGATGAAAAAGTTCCCAAGATGTACCTTGTGCAAGGCGGAGGGTGCGACCCTCGTCCCCTGCCAACAGCCACCTTCCAGCGCTCTCCGCACAACGTTGGACGCCTGTACCTGAACCAATCCATCTCTGTACACTGTGATCTTCCCATTGGCTACCTCAGAAGTCACATCAAGCTCCAAACAGTCTCTGTACATAAGGGGTATCTCCTTCAAGATATTGTCACGCTCTACCACTCGGTTTATAGACTGAAACATAAAATAAACCATTGAGTTTTCCAAAAGGTTCATGAGTCTCATCATGAACTTTTCAGCCAAAATATTTTACCACCAAGTCTACAGAAGTAGCAGAAGCCTTTTGGTAACATTTCTGTCTTCCCAAACCAAACCTAGTTTTAAGAAAAAATCTTTTCAGTAATTATGTTTGTTCTCAGTAAGTTTACTAGGGATGGAGGACCGGTCTATTCTGGGATACCATAACGTTATATGGGGATTCCAAAATTAAAAATAATTAAACCAATACAATAATGACATACAGAGTATTGATCTTGAACGAGGTTGTGGAACTCTTGAGTAAGAGAAGGGGCAAAGTTGTGTGGTGTGATCCCAACTGCAATGCAATAGCCCGATATCATATCGTTCGTGACGGTACAATAAGCCTCGGACTCCGGTTCTCTTTGCCATAGATCGAAGGCTACTTGACACTCTCGAAGAGTCACTTGGGCATCTTTGTAAGATTCTCGGAGCAATTGGTAAGACGCTATATCCATCAAAACCTGTTTAGAAAATTAAAAAAAAAAAAACAAAAAAAACATCGTTAGTAGAGAAGGCAATATTTAACAGTGAATAACATGGTAAAATGATGACTGCTCTAACAACTTAGTGCATTGATGAGGGTAACCTCAGCACTCAAATCATTCTGTTGTCACAAATGCATTCATTATTTCAAATTATAAAGTACTCGTAGCACTTGAAAATCGGCTTAATCAGGCACAATCAAATCCTATAGTACTGCTCATTTACATCCTCTGGGAAAGCTGCCTCAACGGTCAATGACTATAAATAACAATAAAAACGAACCTGACATCGAAATTGATTGCGAGAAATGGCCAATCCGACATCCCACTTGTGAACGACATCAGCTACATATTCGGACAAGACGGAGAATGCACCCAACCTGGGCATTATCATACCTTTGGGCATTTTTGTGACAGATAACTTCTTTAAGAAGCTGACACTGTATTCGCACGCAGCTTCGTTCATCTCTTCACAGGGTAAATCGTTCATGCTGCAAAGATTGGACAAGATAGTTTTCGAAACTTTGCCATCAGCAATTGAAACAACTAATTTTGTAGCTGTATTCAAAAAGCTAACATTTCAACACTTGATGAATCAAATAAATGCAAAATCCATCATCCTTAAATTTAAATTTTGAATTCATAGTGACCCACAAAAATCCAATATCCCTATATGTAAAATTTGAATAACAGAAATGTACTACCACAACGACCTTTGCTGGACGTTAAGTAGGTATAAGTACCTTTTAGTTTTTTAAAAGTAGGATATTTAGGAAGTAATATATAAGAACAATTCTTATAATAATTATAATTATTATAAACTAAAATGCATTACTGAACGTACGCACATCCAAGCTGAGCTGGGAGAGAACGAGCCTGGACAGGTCACTGACCTTAGGCTTAGATATTAAACAAACGAACGTTGCATTCATAATTTGTACTTGTGAATATATCTGTATTATGTAAAATGTGTAAATAAACAATTATATTATTTTAAAAAAAATATTACCAATAAATCGTCTTGCGCATATTGTACCAACCGGTAACATGAGCACCTATACTATAGACTGAAGAACTAATAAAGCGACGCTATTATGAATATAAACTTAGTTATGTATTATGTAGATACGCTTTACGTAGGTACATATGTAGCCCACGTCACAATGGGGTATGTGCATGAGAAATGAAAATTGAAAAAACCGATTCGTTATGTTATTTGAGTTGCTATTGCACGTAAACGCTAGATTCCATGTCAAACAAAACTTCACAGATGATCACAATTGAAATCTGATTGATTTGAAACTTGGATGTAAAATGGCGCGCGGTCGGGACGTCACCCATCGTCGGCCACCTCACAAGTTTCATGAAGGATGGTGGGGGCTACCGTTTTTTGTGTTGGTGCGGTTGTAGCACTGACTTAATTGCGCTCCAACCAATCAGATGCTTCTGACGTCATTGCGCGCTTTTTATGAACATGATTATGTTTCTCTATCCATAAAACCATGAAAAAATAGGGGTAAACTCATTTTGACAAATGGTTCCAATTTTCACGTTTTTGAAGCGATTTTCTATCAATAAAAATGCTAAACAAAAATAATGCGGAGACCCCAATGATTCGATAAATTATTGCTCCATTACAAGGCAACTGTATGAATAGATTCCCAAGACGAAGTGGGTGCTTGGTTGACAGTGCAAGAGCGGGCACAAAGGTTTACTTGTAAGTATTCGTCAGTCGGCAATAGCCCATGTCAGGCACCTACTTTACCAACAACACGAACCCTTCGAAGGGAATGCCAAAAGCTTGCAGAGAAGGGAAAACGCTACGACTGATACAGGTATCCCTTAATAGCCCTCCGAGACAGCTTCCTCATACAGAGGTCCTTGCAAGTAGAGCAATGCGCGCGTGGTTTCCAGAAAAGGAACACAAGGTAGTATACCAGCTATGGTGACGGTTGACAAGGAACTAGGTAGTTCTTCCAATCTTGGAGTTCGCATCTCCCGTCTGGTGCCTATCATACGATGTACATATACTCGGGATTGAGCGAGACCAAAATGAATTTCTTCGATTTATTGCCTTCGAATTGGGAATCCCCTCAGCCGATCTTACGAGGCTTTTCAAATTACTAAATAACTTGTTCGTCGGTCTCACAATTCTCTTGCACCGCGCACCACTGCCCGGTCACCAGTGTTGTTCTTCGTCCCTTTATCTGCCACAAACTGCCATAGAAGCCAACCCCTAGTTCCCCGCGGAGCGAAACTCTTTCTGGCGATGAATCTGGACTTAGGGTCTTTTACATAGACAAAGGTCTTTTACATAAACAAAGGTTTCTCAGCAAAAATTAAGATATTAGGGCCCTTCACGTGTACAAAAGTGATCTCAACTTCTCAACATATTTTGCTTGAAATTGATGAACAATGATGGAGAGTCGATAACTTACGACATGACGCCATTCGGTTTAATTGGTTTCCCATTAATCGCCGATGCTACAAATGCCTTGAGCACCCAGCGATGATAGAGGAAGACTGCAAACAGTGCATGGGGCTCCATATTATCAAGATTGAGGCTTTGGTGGTTGGGGATGTCTGGGAGCTCTGGAGATACGGCATCGAGAAAATCTTTGAGAACAATAGCTTGGACATTCAGTGGAATCCTGAAAAAATTGAACAGTTCTGATATTCGAATCCGGCAGTGTCGATTTTTCCAGTGGATCTCAAGGGGCATGTTGCAGGGGGATTATATCTCCTGCTTTCCCCTTTAAAATTGTTAAATTTTATATTAAAACATAAAAATTAAGGATTAAAAATTGAGGAGCAGGGTTTGCATTTTATCTGAATTTTCAAGAACGTTCAAAGTCTATGGAATTATCCAGAATCGATGTAGGACCCACTCCATCAACTGTAGGGATATCATTGCGCGGTTAGCGACGAACTCAAGGGTGGACTCAGCCCATTCCGGAACTTTAATGTTGGCGTTATGGCCAGTGCGTTGAGGCTCAACAAAATTTGAGCCTCAACAAAACCTATTTTCGTAATTTTCAAGTTGTAATGAACAACAGAAAAGTTTTGAAAAACAGTTGTCCATGGCCACAGGGTGAGGGGATCCGGACTTTCATGATAGATTCGTATGTATACGTATCTATCATGAAAGTCCGGATCCCCGTATACGGAAATAACTATGGAGTTTACTCACTTGTTTTCGAATAATTCTAAATCGAATTTGAGGTGAGCAGCCACTTTGAGAGCAAGGATTTTTAAACATTTTCCTTTCCTGTTATAATTTTGAGGCGGAGGAGGTAGATAGCTGAGCCCCGGGGGTAATTCCACGGGAGTGCCATCTTTCTCCCCTTCCGATATAGCAATGAACTTGGTTATCAACTCAGTTGGCGGAGGATCTGCAATAAAAATGAAGATTATTTCGAAATAAAAACACGAAGAGGTATGATCGACGATCATTCAAATGATATTTCAAAAAAAAAACCCTGGTATGACGAAACCACACTGACGTTCTGCAGGATGACCTGATGACCTACCTTGACACAAACCGACAAGAAGAGACAATGATATTGACAAGCCCCACTAATTACAAGTAGGTACCTCAAATTGAAGTTTGACGAATTCTCACCAAGAAGCACAATTTCCTGATTTTCTTCAAGCTTCAACTGATACTTCCTGAATAAGTTACATTGTGAGTTACATGTAAATTATCGATAAATTCTGTTATGGGTATCTTTAACTCAAACCCAAGGTATGGGTTTATTTAGTGATACTCGCATTACTGTTGAAGTTGAGTATCTGAGTTCCACCAATTAAACCAATTGCCTGAAGTTTTGACTACATAGCATGACATGCTATGTACATACATTGTACTATGTACATATTACCTACTGTCAATGAATGACATTCTAGTATGCTACTTTTCTATCATTTCTTCATTGAAACTGTCGGGGAGAGGATTTGACAATGATAACCGTATACAATGGGAATTCAACAACGAACAATAATGTTCATGTCTTGGAACAATCATTTCATGGACACCAACAAGATTTGCCGCATTGAATGATTGACTGCCTTTTATTTAAAAACGTACAATGTGCTAACGACACAACACACTTTAGGTACCCACGAAAGAATGAATGCAATTTATTATGGATTACTAAGCCCAATGTAAGTTAATTTTAGATACATACCTCCAACAGGGTTTTTCAAATGTTTTTCTAGTCGTGTAGAATCTAACACAAACTCAAACCAAAGAGTAGTGTCGGGGGACAAGGGTACTGTCCCCGGCCGGAGTAAGTCCACATCCATATTTTTATTGCTCCATCAACACCCGTAATCTTATCGCCAGACCATGAACTGCAATATTGCACTTGACTTTACTTAAAATGGGTAACTTATGTACTCAAATACCAACTTTGTAGTAATTTCTCCTTTCTTCCATGACTCTGTTCAAAGACCGTGAAAAAACAAATCGTAGTGAAATTTGGTCTGGGTAATGTGTGTGTGTGTGTGTTTCCAGTTTTAGATGCCTCTGGTAGGGGTGTGACGACAGTATCGATAGCCCCATGGAAGAAGGAATCATTTTTCGCCCTATCCATAGTTTTTTAGCGAATTGTGAAAGAAAATGAAGCTAGGTACTTATTATTCTCGGTCCACTCGAATTTCCGAAAACGTTTTGTACCAAAATCCGCTTCAGAACATCCTGAATCCACTGCCTGAAGACAGCAAAAATAATTTTTTATTTTATATTATAATAATTATATTATAATTATTATAATATATGTAAATTACATATTATGTACCTACATATTTATGTATGTGTCACTCTGGACAATAACTCTCGATAGGATTGAAATAAAAAGTTCAAATTTGCACAAAAAAATCCGTCCTAAGTTTGTAGATGGGCAGAATCGGGCCACTGAAGGGTGAGGGGGGGGGGGAGATTTTAGGGGGATAATTAGCCATAAATTCCCAAAATGAAACAGTCTCACAAGGGACACCTCATTTCAAAGATCTTTTACGCTGAACACGATAGTGAAGTCAGAATATCCGTAAAAGTCTGCACAGACAGTGGCTCCCAGTTCCAGCCAATCCAATCATAGGAGTTTCAACGTTTTGCTAATGAATGGGGTTTCGCACACTTTCATCAAGCTCTGAAGACAGCAAAGTCCCTGTAGAAAAAAAAAGAAAAAAAACTAGGACAACTTGGAAAAAGCTCCTCTGGCCTACAGAAACACTTCTTTGGAAAATGGATTTAGCCCTGCTGAACTTCTGTATGGTCGCAAACTCCGTGACTCTCTACCATTCACTTGTGACACCAGACCCAACTTGGAGAACCTTACAGAAGTTGAGAGAGAGTGTAGAGTAAAATGCAAGAGGAACTGTGATCAGCGTCATCAATGTCATGAGTTACAGCCACTTCAAATTGGCGAGTATGTGTGGATTTGCGACTTCAAGAGGCATGGCCGGATAGTCGCAGTGCTGAGTGAGCCAAGATCTTACCTGGTAAGAACTTAAAGCCAGACTGTACCTTACCTGGTAAGAACTGAAAGCCAGACTGAAAACCAGAACTGAAAGCCAGACTGAGAAATCGATTACATCTCATCCCAGCACCATACCTGGATGAACTTCCTTAGGTTCAGGCAACAGTCCAGCGCCTCACAAGGATCAACAGGAAAAGGCTGTTCAGCCTGCTGCACCCTGTCAAATAGATCAGACGCCCTGAGGATCACTACCGCCTACGCCAACCCTGGAAAAGCCAGATAGGTACCAGTTATCCTATCATCCTTCCATGGGACCAAGTCACACCAAGACATTCTGATGGCCCATGATCTTTTATTGGGCGCACTCCCGAGCCACTACCTGGGAGTCCCAGGTAGTGGCTCGGGAGTGCGCCCAATTAACGGGCAGGCCGGATGATTGGTCTACCAAAGTGAAGACGATGGTCTTCTTCCATGGTCCCAGGCTGGGACCATGGAAGAAGACCATCGTCTTCACTTTGGTAGACCAATCATCCGGCCTGCCCGTTATCGCCAGAGGGGAGGTTTTCAGGGCGCGGCCAGTGGCATAGGACACAACTACGGATGTACCCGTCCATGACAACCAAGGAGTCTATAATACCTTATTATTATAGACTAATACCTTATTATTATAATACCTTATTATTATAGACTAATACCTTATTATTATAATACCTTATTATACCTAATACCTTATTATTATAATACCTTATTATTATAGACTAATACCTTATTATTATAATACCTTATTATAGTATTTGCAGATAGAGTTAATCTTTTTGCAAATCAAATTAATCTTTTGACAAATTTAATTAAACTTTTTACAAATAAATTTAATCATTTTACAAATAAAGTTAATCGTTTTACAAATAAAGTTAATCTTTTTGCAAATAAAATTAATCTTTTTACAAATAAAGTTAAACATTTTACAAATTAATTTAAATCTTCCCACTGCAGTAGGTAAGTTTGATTTTTAACGCATATCATGTTTTTTAAACAAAGGACATGAACAAAGAACAAGAACATAAACATAGAAAAGGGCGAAGAAAAACATCGTCTTTAAAAAACAATGTCCTTTCTAATGATGAGGTGAACAACCTCTTCTAATGAAGACGTTGCCCACTTGCAGCCGAAGTTAAATTGATGAACATGTTCATTACATAGTTCGAGCAGTCGTTTGGCGTAACTTCTCCGACACTTCGAGATATAACTTCCACTAAGTTATGTTCCCCAGGAACACTCATGATTCTTCGAGCCGCATTCTTAATTTTTGAAAATGCGTGTTCTGCTGGGTTGAGCATAGGGGAATAAGGCGGCAGAAATTGTATGCTCATTTGGGAAGAATTCATGAAGTCATTAACCTCTCGAGCCTTGTGGATTCTGGCATTATCCATTACTAACACCGTGTTTTTGGCTGACGTCCCCAATCGCTGTTCCACCTCGCGCTACCCATTCAAAACACACAGTTCACCGAGGAAGTCATCGTGAAACTTGCTGCAGTGGGAAGATTTAAATTAATTTGTAAAATGTTTAATTTTATTTGTAAAATGTTTAATTTTATTTGCAAAAAGATTAACTTCATTTGCTAAAAGATTAACTTTATTTGTAAAAAGATTAACTTTATTTGTAAAAAGATTAAATTTATTTGTAAAAAGTTTAATTAAATTTGTCAAAAGATTAATTTGATTTGCAAAACGATTAACTCTATTTGCAAATACTATATATAATACCTTAGTATTATAGACTCCTTGATGACAACCTATTGCTCTATGGGAGTGTGTGTGTGTTCTCCCATTCGCATGTATGGATGCTATATTTGTGCAATATTTGATCATTTCAAAAATTATGCATTTTAACATGAATAGAATTTTCTGGTTCATAAAACTCAAGAATAAGAGACACCAGAGTGCAATAATTGTAGTATCCATGTGTTGTAGACATAACATTCTCTTGGCAACACTGACAATTGCCGTTGAGATTGTTGGCGCACAACAACCCACAGCTATTTCATTTGACCGTTATTGTTTTTCACGGGTTCGCACCGCGTCTTTGGATCTTTAAATGTTGACATTTAATATCTATCAACTAGTAGTCCTCTCTTGCGTTATTATTATCACTTGTTTATACAGTACGTTCAGCTGAGAACTCTCGAACCTTTCGCGAATATCTATATTTGTAGGATCGGTGTTCAAAGACTTCGAATAGACAACCGAAGTACTGAACCCTGCAATTTCCTGATTACAGCCCCTCGCATAGTCATGGACACGTGAGTACCTACCTTTTGCACCTCAGCGAATCTTTAAGATGGGGAATTCAGTACGATTTTAGTTTCAAGTATGCACTCAATGATAGAAATGCTCCTGGCTATCCAATTACCCTCCAAGGCTTGCAACAGTTTCATTTCATACAATCCAACTAGATTTCATACAAGCCAACTCTCATTACCATTACCTGAATTGACTACGTGACCACTACCTCGTGTTTCAAAGCACATAAATGCCCAACATAGCAAGAGTTGCACTTAGTGCTACTCTTCCATACCTTAACCCTTCGAGGGTGGGGCTGGTGCACTGAGTGCGACAGCGATCGAATCTGAACTGGAAGATCACAAGTTCTGGTTCTACGATTCCTCTGTGCCCAACTCTCTTGTTGACATTTCACGTACAAATTCTGATCACAGGAATTTTCCATTTCCACTCAGACCTTTCCACTTCACCTTCAGTGTTAGTTTTTTTCCATCTTCGCTTAGCCCCACCAACGATGTCCCAATCGAAAAAACTTAGACTGCACCAGATCCCCCCCCCCCCCTTCACTACACGCACTTGGTTGCACTACTATGATTCTACTTCGCAAGATTGAAAACTATTCTAGATGTAGAGAAATGAAATATCGCACTATTCGCCTGTTGAAATGATCGAAATCTCTGTTGTTTAACTATATTATAAAAATTACATGTGTATTTATATCTTTTATGTACTTATATTTATAGGATGGACAATTTGGTTGACGAAGTCACCATCCTTACAAGAAGCTTCCTCAGTCAAATAACAAATGAATGGCGTACTATGTATAATTTTGACGACAACTTGAAGACGAAGTATGCCAGGAAGGTCCTAGATCATTTACAAGTAAGTCTCCGTTTATCATCTCATTCTCAAGCCCCAATGTTTTCACTTAAACGTCGAAGTCAATATGATTATTGGACAGTTGAAAAATGTTGAAGTTTATACCTGGATTCTCATCATTTCAGGCTTTCTTCGACGATATTATCAGGGGCGAAATCGACAAGAAGAATTGCATGATTGCAGACATTGAAGAGTGTTTGAAAGAACACAGTAAGCTGCAGCAGGTAATGATAGTTTTGTTGTACACGCCTGGTCTCAATAATAGAATTTGTTGTGTTTCGTTGCGAATGTTGTGCGTAATTTTCTTTGTTTCGAAATGATTCATATCATCCCAAATGTTTAGCTGTGTGAATGGTTTTTTCCGCGTCGACTAACGAGTGATGGCCACTCCGGAGCTCCAAAACGTAGCTCAAGGCCTTTTTCGTTGTCGAATGATAATATCGAATGTTCAATGCTCGATGCGAAAACATGAAGTTTATTCTTCTCTTTTTTGATGTATCAAAGGCGTATGATTGTATTGATAGAGCTATTCAGTTCAAAAGGACCATGGGTCTGTCAAATCTCAGTATTTCTTGGTTCAATATGCTAAAAAACGATTTTGGAGAGGTTCAGGGTAGCATCCTAGGGCCGGTATTGTTTGTGATGTATGTACAGTCTTCTGAGATTTCTTGAAAATTTTGTTAGGTCTTATAAAAACCTTGTTTTTTCTTGAAGATTAATCGAAAAATTATAATTTAGCTTGTAGGTACTTAGCAGAGTCAATATTCTTTGGATTTTATTATGCTGTTGAATCCTGTGAGCCAATTAGGCAAAGGAATAATAATTATTCTATAATTAATTGCTGGAGTTTATTACAATAATTACAATTTATCACAACTGTTGAATTATTCTTGAAATAACCATAAAGAAATACTTAAAACTATTGAAAATGACGGAATTGGTTACCATGCCTCCCCCCCCCCCTCTGTTCTAATCGTGGGTTCTATTGTTAGAACCCATAGAAACTGGGTTAATAACAACCCAAATCATTCGCTTGGAAGAAGGAATACCGAGGAGTCGTGGAGTTGATGAAGTAAACAGACGTTCCCTGTGCGCGTGGACACACTTTAACATCCTTGGTATTATATCCAGTTATTCCACATCTCTACTGTTGATTGAATATTGTCATCTTATTACAGGATCTGAACCTGACAATCGAGAAGCACGTTCGTGATGAAGACCCTTTGCAGGTCATTCAACAAAATCTCAACAACGATCTTAAAGAATATCGTGATATCAGGGATAAGAGACTTCAACAACTTGGAGATATGCGCATTAAGGTGAGTAGTACGCAGGTACTGTTTTATCCGCTCATTGGAGGAAATTTGGAGGAATGATGATGAAGCGATGGATGAATAATATTGCAGTTTTTCCTGGATGGTTATCACCGTAGTCTTATTTTATCCTTCCTTCACCATGGTCTTTTTTTACTAGTTGAGCAACATCAAAAACCTCAATATCGAATCGTCGATGAGATTTTGGGCTGCCAATAATAAATTTCCATATTTCGAGTGCTGAAATTTCATCACCCTCTTGTACCCTTTTCGCATCATACTTTTATAATTAACAAATTTGTCTAGTTAACAGTATTAATTATATTGATTTCACATCCACTTTATTCAATTTATAATCATTTTGGCTGTTTCGTCAAGATATATAGACGTCATCTACTGTTACTTTAGGGCTGAGTTAGTTGAAAATTTGCACATAAGCAAAGATTTGTTCAAGTTGAAAAGACTATTAAGCAACGAGGGAACGTTTTTCGGTGCAAATTTTCGACTAACTCAGCCCTAAACTAACAGTAGCTGACGTCTATGTATCTTGACGAAACAGCCAAAATAATTATGACTTTTATGAAGTGGATGCTAAATCAACGTTAGCCACTGGTAGTAGTAGTACGTGAAAATAATTAATAATGTTAACTTGACAAATTTGTTATTGAAACCCGAATAAAGTTCCAGTCATGCAGAATGATCGTATGAGCGAATTTTATCAGATTAGAGCAGATGAACCGTGAAAAAACTTAGCTTAGCAACTTAATTTTCACACGAATTTGATATTTGGGGTAGAAATTTACGTTTTTCTAATGGTATTCACGTATAACCAATCCCATATTTACAGAAATGTCACTCCGACAGTTTATTCGACGAAAATTGTTAACATTAAAAGTTTTCAATTTATCGGGAAATCCCTTGGTGCTCAAATCAGGAAGAAGTGTACAATAAAATGGTGTTTTGGGGATCGTGAAAATATTAACAAATTCCTTAGGCATGTTTTGATCAAATTCATCTGTTGGAAATAATTTTGCATGTTTTACACTGTGATGCTTCATGTTCATCCAGGAGTCAGAGCTCTGTGAACTGCTGGGTGTGAATCCCCTGGAAATCTCTTCGAGTGTTCCATCCCAGAGTGACCTTCATGAACTGGACCAACATATTTATGGACTCCGCAAAACAAAAGTAATCAATTGACCTTATTTTAGCCTACCACCGGCTTGATAGCTCCAATTACAGTAATTGTTGTCAAACATACCACTTTAAAAAAAACCATAAATAAGAGTCGTTTGAAGCTTTGATACGTAACATATTAACTGTCAAGGTAGGTGTAGAATGGTTGTCTTTACACATTGAACCGTATTACAATTTCCTACGTTGTTCCCACTTTGTAGATTGAAAGAACTGATGTCCTGAAGAGCAGCCGGGAGCGTTTGATAGAGACGATGCACCGGTTGGAAGTCGTACCATCCAATGCCTTTGAGAAAGATGTATGCGAAGGCGATTTGGCTGCGTTCAGGCTTACGGAAAGTAATATGAAACAACTACAAGTAAGTTTGGCTTAGCATATTTAACTATCTGAGCACTGGGCTTAGCTCTTCCCAAAAATACCTGTTTTCACTGTCCTCTGATAAAACCTTGTGCGATGTGTAAAATTAATGAGGAGACAAATTGATTAAGAGAACTTGTTATTATTATTAATTTCCGTTTCAGGAAACCGTGGACAAGTACGATACTCTCATTGCTGAAGCAACTGAGCTAGTAACGAATCTCGAGTCCAAACTCGGAAAACTCTGGGAGAGGATTCGATTACCAAACGAAGAAAGGATAAATTTCAATCAAAATTACTTTGGAATTGGTAGATCTGCTGTTAGTGCTGTAAGTTCATTGTAAATTTAGTATGAGTAAATACGGGAACTTCAGTCATTAAATTATTAAACTAAATCATAACATTTTCACGACTCCATGCTTCTTCACTAATATTGGCAACTGATGAATAGATGGTTGGTAGGAACTACTGGAATTGATATTTCTTTGGGCAACTAAAGGGGTTCAGGGTGTCAAGTGAACTTGGTGTTATAACATTTGGAACTAAACCCACTCCAAGTATTCACATAAAACTAAACCCACACTTAAAACTAACCCCAATCGTCGAGTATTCACATAAATGTGAATACTCGATGATTAAGAAGTAGGTACTAAGAAGTTATATAAACTCCAAATTCGTTTCTAATTCTTGTTGGCCAAAATAATATGGGTTGGGCGTAATTTTTTGTTTGTTTGTGGACTTAGAACAAAGCTGTTGAAAGTAGTTGGAGGTATAGCGTTTCATTCAGTTTGTGAAGATTCTTCATTGAAAAGAATCTTCTCATGATGTAGGTACTAGGTATAATAAACTATACATTCAGGTGCATCGTGTTTTCAGCTCACGCAAGAGATTGAGAGATGTGAAATCCTGAAAAGAGCCAATATGAAGTCTGTCATTGAAATGGTCCGAAAGGAAATCGCCAATCTGTGGGACATGATGACGTACTCATCAGAAGCCAGATTGGGCTTCAATGCGTATTTCACAGATCATTACAACGAAGACGTGCTGGAGCTTCATGAAATAGAGCAGGCGCGCCTACAGGCCTTCTACGACCAATACCAGTAAGTTGTTCTATTGTTTTACTTGCTCATAAACATTTTACTAACAATGAGCGGTATGTTTAAAGAAGGTTTCATTATTTCCTGCATCTACATTCACAACTTAATGACTTATTCTTTATCATCAGGGATCTTTTCTCTATGGCAGAAAAAAGGGAGCAGCTTATAGCCAAGATGCAAGCTTTTGCTGCTTCGGCAAAAGATCCAAATCGGTATAAAAACCGCGGGGGTCAGTTGTTGAAGGAAGAAAAGGACCGGAAAGCGACTGAAGCCGTAAGTACGCTGTCCATAGAGTAGTCATTTCAGTGTTATTGCAAGTCAGCGACTAAATCGAACCTGCTCTCGAATCAGATACATAACCCTCATCTTCTTCCCCCTTCTGTTTATAGCAACTCGTGAAAATAGAAACGCAAATGAAGAGATTACTTTCAGAGTTCCAATTGGAAAATGGACGTCCTTTCCTTTGGCGTGGGGAAGAGCTTCTCGATAAGGTTCAGAAACCACATCCGAATCGCCACCAAGTGCAAGTGAGTCATAGTAAATTAGTTAATCAGACTTCGTTTGCACGTGATTGAGCGTATTTCATGTGGAAAATCATGGAAAAACTTCCCATGACTCCCCTTTACCGTAAAAATGAACCAAGTTTAAGAGAGGTGAGGCCGTAAAGTATCTTAAACTTGGTTCATTATTGACGCCCTAAAAAAAGTATGAAGGAATCTTTCACATTATGAAGTTGGGTCCTTATAAAATCTGTATTGTTGACTGTTTGGTGATGGCCCTACGCTTCTTTTTTTCTAAAGCAATGAATCCTCCCGCCAATCCGTTTTTGTTTTTGTCTGTTGATGTATTTTATTTTTTGTACATTATATGTGTATAACTAACAAGGACGATGAAACCGTTTCACAGAAAACACCTTTAGCCAAAGAAAACAGGCCAGCCACTAAACGAAAGATCGGCCATGCTGATGAGACCTTTACCGTAAGAAATATTTACTTTATACTCAGCCATCGATTGCAGCTGTCTCTTGTTTTATTCGATGTACTTTCTTTACCTCTGCTGTTTCTTCAGTTAGTAGTACATTTGTGTGCTTCACATGATCTGTTATTGGAATAGGTATCTCTCTTCTAACACTAACTTGCAACACCCAACTTACTTCCCTCGCCAGGTTGAACTTGATCTTAATAAAGAAAGTAGACATATGTAACACTATCTTCATTAGAGTGTTTCGACGTAGAGGAAGAACCTGTATTTCTGCTGCTGTCACCCACTGTGTAACTGTGATGTGTTACTGGCACTTCTATGTGGTTTGATTTTAGTCTTTGTTATGCATGCATGTTGTTTTGTTCACATGTAACTGGCTTGTTTTTAGTTGTTTTAATGCTTGTTTGCAGATTTCATCACTCTCTGACTTGTTTGGTAAGATTTGGAGTTGTGGTTGTGATGACATTGACTCACCTTTAATCTGTAGCATGCATTGAAAGTAGTCGTGTGGTTCTTGACTTTGGTAGTGCGCCTATGCGTTTTCAGTGCTGTCCGTCGTAGATAGTTTTAGAGCTTGTAGTATTTATACAGGGTGCGGAAACACACTGTCCAGTTTTGAATGGCCAATTAAAAATATATAAAATGAATAAAAACAACTATAGAAGTTACGAAAATGATTTATATTATAATTGGCGCATCATGCAGGTAGATATTGGCATATCAGCAAGATGGCTCCATCAACGATGCGCTGATTGAACCGATTTGGGGAGCTTTCGGCGGCATTTTGGCTCAACTCGATTATTATAGCGGCGATTTCCTCCCGAATTTGCCTCGTGAGTTTATCCAAGGTGTGAGGTCAATGTTTAAAAACGTTTGCCTTAAATTAGAACTTAACCCAGAGGACAAAAATCTCAAATGCTTTAATCAGGTGAGCGCTCCCTCATGCCCCTCAGAGAGGCGAGGCGCACTGGAACATTTGCTGCAGTTTCGCCTTTGAAACCTGAGGTGTACGGGTTGTTGCCCCGTCCTGCTCAAAGTCGGTGTCTCCCAGATCGGTCACCTCAATTACCTAGTTCCTCCAACTCTGGCTCAAAATCTCGCTGAGAGGTGACAGTGACCTTTGGTTCATTCTCTTAAAAAAAAAAAAATTAAATAAGGCCCAATCACCCCGAATTCGGCAATGGCGCACCAGACGGTCTGTTTCGGGGAGTGCAGAGGTCTTAGGTTGCCTTGGTTGTGATCGGCCCAGTAGCGAAAATGTTGCTTATCGACTTCCCCTGGTGGAAGTGGGCCTCGTCTCTACTGAAACATTTTTTACGATCGAATCACGCAACCAAACCATGGTAACGTCCAAAAACTGCACGACCACTCCTAGGTCCCTAACCCACCACAGGGGGAGTAACGCCCCTTCACAACTGCACAAGCTGTAGTACTGTTGTTTAGCCGCACCATGTAGTATTATATTCATGTCTAATATACTTTAAAAAGTATACTCATAAATGCATAATACTTTGTAGTATTCTATACAACAAAGGGCAAACTGTAACAATATCAATGTGTTTTACGGACTTGGCGTTGGTATTGCTCTTTTAATTTTGGGTTATTATCTTCGATAGAGAACCTTCGGAATCGACCAAGGAAAACAAAATTTTATGGTTTACGTTTCAAGATACGTAGATTCAGAATATCGAATAAAAATGCCAATGGTTCATTAACGAATGAACCAAAAAATTCGTCCGTACGCCTTCTGCGCCACTTTGCCCAGTTTCCTAAGATTATGATATTCGGGGATACGGTTTCGGATCACACCCAAGATGATCCTTGAATCTTTTCATAACCCTAAGTCAAGGGGAAGGGGTTGAAAATTAATTATGAAACTTTAAAAACAACTGGTTAGTTAACTAAGTTAGAACATAGTTCACTTCTCTATGCCCCCTTTGCAGCCACACTTGTATGTCAGAAACCTAAAGGGTGGTCCATCTCCCTCTCAACTCATCCGTCCACATTTGCGGCCATCTTGTCATTGTGCGTTCCCTTTCTTCTCTGTAAATGCGGGTTCTCTCCACTCGCACACCCGCTTCCTTTCTGCAGCCAGTAGCTTTATGGGTGTCACACTAGCCAGGGCAAGAGTTGCTGGTTCTGATAGTTCGGCACATGCAATTTGCAATGCTACTCTACGCTGCAAAGCTATCATGCGCTTTCTGTAGTATGCAACGTTCAAAGCATCTGCCCACACCTCTGCCCCATGCAGCAAAATTGTATGTACCACCCCACATCACCAGGCGCCTTTTGCAAGGCCTAGGCCCGTTCGTATTTCTCATTAGGCGACTCAGAGCGGAGGAACTCTGTGAGCTTGCCCTATCTGTGGCTTGCCTCCAGAAAGTGATCTTGGTTTCCAGCATGACTCTCAAATATCTCCTGGCCGGCTTGCTCCAAACTTCTGCACCTTCAATTCCTATTGGTAGGATGGGGGTATGTATGGGTTTACGGGTGAAGACAACTACTACTGCTGCTAAATCATCTGCGTATCACAAAAGGAAACGGTCCTCCATTATTTCCAGCCAAAGGATCCCGTCATAAGATACGTTCCAGAAGTGGGGTCCCAAAACTGAGCCCTGAGCAGCTCCAGCTGTTATTGGTTTTATTTGCGGTGGTTCAATGTTAGAATGCTCGAATGAATTGAGAGTGTGACGTTAGCTTGGGAAGTCGAATCAAATTCATTCAAGAACTTGTACATCTTCTTGAATTTCAACATTTCCTTGGAGCTACGTTTCCATCCAATTGATTGGGAAATATAGAAAAGCAATTTTCATTTCTAAGAACACTAATGTTCTTTGTTGAGGTTCTAAAAAATTTATATTCAGTTATGACAATTTTGCAGTTGGCTTCCAAACAAATGACACCCAGTCCATTGGTTGATAGTGGCATAAGTACAATGCAGCTTTCTTCTGAACCACATCTATCTTCATACTCTCAATTTCAGGTATGACGCACATTCTAGCTTTGGTTGTAGTGTTGGATACCTAGTATAACCGTTGTGGGTAAAATGAGTTATTACTACTAAAATGTTGAAGAAGCTTCAAGTACGTACAGGGTCCCTGGCATAGTCACAAAAACAAATATACATGACTCGAAATAGTTTAGATGTACGAGTGCAACCATTTTATACGTATTTTCTGGTAGGGAAATAAATTCCTTTAAAGTCTTTAAAATAACGTCAAGCATGTGGTGTCCTTCTTGTTCGTACCATGAAGCAACACAGTCCTAGAAGTGTCTGTGCACGCGCTCTAACGAGGCTTCGTCAATTTACACAATTTCTGCTATAATTACACCCTTAAAGTAGTCCAAGGTGTGAGGTTTTGACGCATAAACACGTGCCTTGAGGAATCCCTAAAGAAAACACACATCAAGTCAGGTGACCTAGGGCGCCAAAGCTCGTCCCCGAAACGTGGGACGATACAAACGGTGGAAGTGTAAGCTGTCGTTCTTCGGGACTTGGAAAGTTATCTGGAGTATAATCCTGGCCTATTAACAAAACGATTGAGGTGGTAGTGCCGTACCCCTCGTCAACAGTACCATATGGTCATTCACATCGACCTACGAGAGCATCTGTAGTGCAAATGGACGCTGGGGGTAATCACCAGGTTTCAAGTGTAGAACAATTATTGTCAACTTTATACGGTTGAAATGTTAACTCACGTTTGATGATTCGTCGATTTTAGTGCGCTTAGCATCAACCTACCTCGCCCTCTCGACACGAGAGTCGGGGAATGGCACATAAAAACGTAACTGCGGGAGAAAAAAATAACTGAATATTATAAGAAAATTTGTTCGATCCTCTCCAACAGATGTCAGCATGAGAGGTTAATGTGTGTGGGGTTATTTCTGCAAAAAGAACAATAATTGTTTGAATAATTGGAAGTTGAAAAAGAAAAAATACTAGCAGAACATCAGTAGCTGTACCTACATTTTCAATTAACATTTGTTTTATGATGAATAACGGCAGAGATAAGGCGACTAAATCACTTTTGAAGAATATTCTTCAAATAGAAAATCGAATTTTACACTGTTCGGAGTAGTATGGTTACCATGGTAAAAAATATCTGTTTAGGTACGGGTAAATGGAGGCGTTTGAGTGGCTCAAAGAAGGCAGACGCACCTAATAATATGGTGGCAGATCTACAGGGATTATTAAATAAATTTTGTATTCTTGATTCTTTACTTCGCATTCGTGTTACATATTGCTGTTTTTCTCAACAGGTAACCCTAACTCCCAAGAGAGTACTTTAATTTGATTTCATTATTAACACGCTACCTTTGTATTATTTTGATCAAAATTTTAAAAGCGGATTCTTCAAATTCGATAACAGTTGAATAATTGGTCAACTATTGAACCTCTCTGACAACCAGTGTTACCAGAAGCGTGCTACCGAAAGTCACCACCTGATGGGGCAAAAGTCGCACAAAATCGCAAGCGCTTTATGAAAAAAAAAAAAAAAGCCCGAATTCGCGACTTTTTCGTTGTGAGAAAATAGTCCTTGTCATGAATTTGTACAGATATACTGTAGAGATTGTACTTGTCGCTAATGGCACTTTTTGGCCGCAGAAAGGCAACAAAAAATAGCGCAATTTGCCTTAAATCGTAAAATCTAGCAACACTGCTGACAACTCTCAATTCCAACGAATTGAAAAACCGATCGATTGTCTTCTCGAGGTTGAAAGGGGTTACCTGCTGAACCTGTAGTAGTCTAAAATTGTCACAATCCATCTCCATTTGAAAGTCGTTTTTCCACAGGATCATATCAATGCCGGTAGTTCACCAGCTAAACGCCCACGGACACCAGGCATCCCAACACCCGTCTCACGAACCCCAGTCATAAAGACTCCAATTAGCAAGACCCCTCGACGATTTATTTAAACACTGTTACTATTTCTAGATGAACATTTTATTTATTTGTTTATTTATTTTTTTTAAAAAGTTAATATTTTAAACTGTTTTTTCATTAATAACTATACTGATTTTAAATCATTTTGGACTTTTTTTTAAATGTTACTTTTGTAAAACATGTTAGAATGACATGTTGGTATTTTTCAGTATTTTAAACTCTCTTCAGTTATAGTAATCAATTTTCAATGAACTACGGTTTTGTTTTTGAAGATTCAAGTGTACGATGGTAAAGCATGTACACCTGCTGTTTATATTGATGTCCTTTATTGCAATATTCGCGTTTGTAAATAATTCATTGTTTGTATTATTCATATATGTTGCTTCGTCTATTTACTCAGCATTTTTATACCAAGATTTACTTGTCAATAAATAGTAGAAAATTAATTAGAATTTAATATTAGAAAACATTTTATACAGTAGAAATTTAACCCCAGTATCCATCGAAAGGAATCCTACATGTAGCTGTCACTAATAATTTCAATAAAATAAGTATATTTTCTATGATTTGTACTCCAGTTTCCTTGTTTTAAGCATTTTAACACTTCAAAGAGCCCATAAAGTTTAGTACTCTTACTCCAGATCCAAGGTGTGGCCGACGGGATGATGTTTAGGATGAAAAAAGGAAAGATTTTGTAGCTTGGGTGGACCACTGTATATAGCATTGGATCGCAGTGACAACAGATGAATTGTACATACTGTTCACTGATCCTGTGTTGACAACTCTGGCTGAAATTTGGGTCGCTCTCTGAAGCCCGGCATCTCTCACTCTATGAAGCTGTAGTGTGGCATGTAGCCTCCTTAGGACTTAAACTTTAGGCAGAATAGGCCATGGATCTGCTGAGTGGCTCCTACAGGTAATTGCTATGCTATTCACTTACGGTGCTGTAATTTGGTGTGTAGCTTCCTTAGGACTTGACGCTGCCCAGGCCTCGGATCAGCTGAGTGGCTCCTACAGCTAAATTCCATGCTATTCCCTCTACGAAGCTGTAGTTTAGTATGTAGCCTCCTCAGGATTTGAGTTTATATTCAACCAAATTCTACTTAAAGTTTAAGCTTTGAGCAGAATTTGATTGAACATAAACTTGCTTGCGTTGAAGTTTCCTCTCGAGAGGGGTAATTTCTGTAACAGCAGTTTTTTAAACTCGAAATCGTTCTCCGGAATTCGGACTAGTATTGACTGGAATAGTTGAGGGGCTTGTTAATCAAATACGCTAAACCCCACTCAGAAAAATCACCTGCGCATACAATGTGAATATGGACGTAGATCGAAGGTTCACAAGTCAAGTGCTAGTTAGATCAACAGCCTCAGGATGCCTGCCATTCCTGGGTACGCAGAACTAATTCAAAAAAATGATTGGTCATAAAGAAGCGTTATCTATGTCAGCAAGGTGAGTAGTAACAGACTACTATTGCAGGATAAAGGCTATAGTGACCCGGCCATTTGTTGAATTCATATATTTGTCTTATCAAATATTGTTGAAATCTACCTCAGTTGAGAACCTTGCCAAATCATCATTTGGTATTCTCCACTTGAACGTCTGTCCATTAGATGGCAGTTCCAGTTTGTTGACTTCGAGAAATGGTGTTCCTAGTTTACACAAAAATGTCTCTACAGGGTTAAGGTCGTACCACCAGCCAGGGATCGATTCTACAACTAATTTCTGATAAAACGTGTCCTATTAATAAATGGACATACGTCCCTCATTTTTCAGTCAAAATTCAAATGTGATTATACCGTTGGAAAGAGCGTTAAATTCGCTATCTCCCTAGAGCTAAATGAACCTTTTTGAAGATTCAGATGATGAAACATGAGCCCGAATAGTAAAGTCTCGGAAATGTGCAGTTTTTCAAATGTTTGAAAGCCTGAATCTGCCGGTTAACTTCCCACTGTAACCCCAAAAGCCCAGCTTTCCAACGGTATGATCAAAAAATTGTTTACAGTGGACTCATGATGTAAAATCCTTGTTCCCGCGCCAAAAACCGTGGATGTTTCAGTAAAAATCGACAAGTAAAATCTTTCGCGAAAATCGACATTTTTACCGTAAAATGAGTTAGGCAGCAATCTTGTCCGCAACCTTTGTCTCGCTGAGTCAAATAATGACTTCTCGAATAAGCAGTCACTGATATCTTGTCCAATTCACTTTTCGAAAATTGTATCATCATATTTGAATTTTGACTGAAAAATGAAGGACTTAAAGCCACTTTAGTGACTGAAGGTCGAAAACACGAACAAAATCTGTAAAGGGAAACAATCCGATTTCAATCGGTACACAAAAACAAGTAGAAACGATCCCTGGCCGGTGGTACGTACCCGACACCCTGTAGGTATATAGATAGACGATCCATCCATTGGTTTATACCATGATTAGGTACTTATCCTATGTGTATGCGGAATAATCAATATTACGATTGATTGATATGAAATTTCAAATCCTAATTTACCTCCGTGTTTTCACTCACCTTGGTTTTTAGTCGGGAAAACGGAGGTAAATACGGGCTGTATAACCCCCGCACTACGGGTGGTGGCTCGACCTGAAAAAGTGCTTGTTCTCGGTTGACACAGAGTTCTGATATCAAAATCATATTATCTGATATCAAAAAGAAGAATTAGGTAGGTACCTAGGTATTCTATCAAAATCATAGAAATAAACGTGTGCACAATTCAACGGTCAGCACAACAACCAACGTGATGTCCGAATCAAACATCGTATGTCCGACACAAGTCCGGCCGAGCCACAGATTTCATAGTAATAGAAGAAGGTAACCAACGCGCTTCTGCTACCCTACGCGTTGATTACAAATTTTACCCAGTTTTACGTGTTTCTGATGTTTACAGAAGTGTGTAATAGTATGAATTAATCAGTTTGTGAAACCGTAGTCAAGTTTTTGTGTTATAACCCGGCATCACTCATCATGGCAGCAGAAAAGACAGCCGCTTCTTTCGCCGAGATGAGGGCTTTATTCTTGGTGAGTTTGGGGGCCGCGTCCAGCGAAATACTTTTCACAAATATTTAAATGTATCGTGAAACTTATCTTTGTTGTACTATCAGAGCGATGGTATCAAGATTATGTGAGATGGACAAGTTCTTGTAATTTTAGCCATGTTATAGTAGGTATGTTGAGTTTCCAGCGAAGCGTAGGGATTTAGAACAAACATGATGGTTTAGTTCAGTTTGAGACTTGAACTGTTGGTGAGTTGTAGAAATGAACTTCTTTCGCCGAGATGAGGGCTTTATTCTTGGTGAGTTTAGGGGCCGCGTCCAGCGAAATACTTTTCACAAATATTTAAATGTATTGTGAAACTTATCTTTGTTGTACTATCAGAGCGATGGCATCAAGATTATGTGAGATGGACAAGCTCTTGTAATTTTAGCCATGTTATAGTTGAGTTTCCAGCGAAGCGTAGGGATTTAGAACAAACATGATGTTTTAGTTCAGTTTGAGACTTGAACTGTTGGTGAGTTGTAGGAATGAACTTCTTTCGCCGAGATGAGGGCTTTATTCTTGGTGAGATTAGGGGCCGCGTTCAGCGAAATATTTTTCATAAATAAAATGTACTGTGAAACGTATCTTTGTAGTGCTATCAGAGCGATGGCATCAAGACTGTGTGAGATGGACAAGCTCTTGTCATTTTAGCCATGATAAGGGTTTCCAGCGAAGTATAGGGATTTAGAACAAACATGATGGTTTAGTTCAGTTTGAGAATCGATACTGGAACGCGTATACCTATCGGGGTTATTCAAAATTGCAGGTTACCATGATTATTTTTCTCAGCTCAAAATCAAATGGGTGAGAAATTATTCTGGAAAGTTAGGAAACACCCTAGGAGCAATAGAGGTAAGAAAAAAAGAAATAAAAGAGAAATCCGAACGCCTTTGACATGGAACCCCTCTTCCTAGTAGGAATACTACTCCAGTAGGATTACTATTCAGTTAGATGGCGTTTCCATGTTACGTAATCGATATATTATGACAATCGATATCGAACTTCGTAATCATGCAAATTTGTGTAATTCACTGTATTTATGTAAATGTAACTTTAATGTAACTAAATGTAACTTTACATTTAATGTAAAGTTACTCCGAAAATATGTATACTATATGATCACAGATTTTCACTAAACATCGGGAGAAAGGAAGTAATTGAATAATAAAAACTGCAACGAAGTCTAAGGAAAATCCTTACCCCCTTACCTGTAACCCTGAAATTATTAAGAATAACGAAATATTTAATCAACAGTAAAACATTCAATTGAAAATTGAGTCGCCGTGTCATTATGCCACAATTACCTACCTTTGATGGTTTCAATGACTCACGATTCCAATGACTATGACTGGCACGGCCAAAGCCATGTCGTCTAAGAAGAAGAAGAAGAATCACGAAGATTGCTGTAATTACCTACCAAGTTGAAGGTCGCAGGGAAATCGCAAACTTTTAGCGAGGGCCCATGACGTGACCCTACAGCGTTGGTAACGCCTCTGATTGGCTGGAGCATAGGCATCGAGTGGGGGACTCCTTCCTCAGGTCGCATTTTGGAGCAGACTGTCACCATAATATGAAAAATTAGATATTTTACGCATCGCATCGCATCCTCTCGTGATTGTTAGATCTCTCGTTCAGATAAGAGTTTATAAAGTCTTTATTCTTCACTGTATAAAAACTGTTTTATCAGCTGAAACCTCCACACGATGAGCCAATCATTCAACAAAACGTTGATTGACCTGGTGAGGTCTAAACCCGAAATTCAGGACCCAGGGAAAGCTGGGCGGGAATGCAAGGCTGAACGCTTGTGCTTTTACGCATCCATGTGAACATTCTGCAGCCCCCTCCCCTACTACTTTTTACACACTACGCAGTTTTGGCATCCATTTGAACGCAGCTTTAATATGGTTATTCTGGCTCGAATATGTGTATGTGTGCTGACTGCGTTAACAAAGGCCGGTTCCAGTTGTAATGAACAGCCGCAGCTTTTTTATGATGTAACACAATAATATCCATCAATTTGATAACAAACCTCGAAGCAAATCCAAAAACAAGTGTAAGAATTCTGAATTTCTCTTCATTCATAGTAGATCATACGAAAGCTTAGTTGTAAGAAGTGATGATCAAATTAATAGTATACCATACGAAATCTTAATCAAGAATCAAATTTAACGCGTAATTGAAACATTGTTGAAGCTTTGTAATAATCTTGATATTAACAATCAATTATAATTATAACCTTTATCTCTATATAATTTATAACACTTGAATCTGTATTGTTCACAGGTAGAAGTTAACCGAGCATTCGAAAACTGTGATACCAGCTGCATAAAAACCAAATGGAGCTCATTCGACACGAGGTATATTTAATTATATAATATATCACCCTTCTGTCTATACCAGACTGTGTTGCAAATCGGCACCATACCATATTCTCACCGTACTCATACCATTTCTTTCCTATCATACCTTACTGTACTATATTAAATCATACATACAATAATATACCATACCATACTCATACCATGTCGTACCAAAATTCGTTTTGAACCCCTTCCCCTTGACATAGGGTTATGAGAAGTTTCGAGGACCATTGTGGGGTTGGTCAAAACCCATAAAAAAAATTTCGTAATTTTAACTCAACGCTAACTGGGCAAAGTGCCGCGGACGGCGTACGGCGGACGGACGGATTTTTTTTTATTCGATTTTCTGAATCTACGTATCTTGAAACGTAAACCAACAAATTTTGAGGGGGGGGGGGGGGGGGGGGGGTTAAAATTTTTTTTTCTTTGGGCGATTCCAATGGTTCATTATCGAAGATAATAAACCAAAATGAAGTACGAGGTACGCGGTGTGGGTGTGGGAGGGGGCGCAGAGACATAAAAGGTCTCGTCGTATGACGCACTAGTTGGCCTCCTGCCAGCCGTATTACGTCATACGCTCGTGCGTCATAGGCTCTGACGTACTTGTTGGCCTCCTGCCAGCCGTCTTACGTCATACGCTCGTGCGTCATAGGCTCTGACGCACTAGTTAGTCTCCTGCCAGCCGTCTTACGTCATTCGCTCGTGCGTCATAGGCTCTGACGTACTTGTTGGCCACCTGCCAGCCGTCTTACGTCATACGCTCGTGCGTCATAGGCTCTGACGCACTAGTTAGCCTCCTGCCAGCCGACTTACGTCATACGCTCGTGCGTCATAGGCTCTGACGTACTTGTTGGCCTCCTGCCAGCCGTCTTACGTCATAAGCTCGTGCGTCATAGGCTCTGACGTACTTGTTGGCCTCCTGCCAGCCGTCTTACGTCATACGCTCGTGCGTCATAGGCTCTGACGTACTTGTTGGCCTCCTCAGGTCATTCAAAAGTGAACTAAAAATTACACCGTTTCTTGAGAATTTTTAGAGATATGACATTGTCGAAATTTCAAAGTTCGTTTTGAACCCCTTCCCTTTGACCTAGGGTTATGAAAAGTTTCGAGGATCATTGTGGGGCTGGTCCAAACCCAGAAACCAAATTTCGTAATTTTAACTCAACGCTAACTGGGCAAAGTTGTGCGGACGGGGGACGGCGTACGGCGGACGGACGGATTTATTTTTATTCGATTTTCTGAATCTACGTGTCTTGAAACGTAAACCAACAAATTTTGAGGGGGGGTTAAAAAAATGTTTCTTTGGGCGATTCCAATGGTTCACACACTCACATAATAATATTATTTTGTGTCCTGCATTCTGATTCTGATTCTTAATTGTCTGATTCTGATCCACCTAGGTGGACAGCCGATGACGTCCGCGACGCCTAAAAACGGCAGTCGGACGGAAATTCAACCTTAAATGGTTGCTTACTTTACTTACTTACTCATTTAATTGTCTGATCATGCGAATCATGATCATGTACATGACTTTACCACCTCCTTCTTGATCAGCCAAAACTCCAACCCCAGCTTTGAATAAGGCTGTTCAAGATCCTTGCTCGTGTAGAACGAAGCTCCTACATAAATGGATTTCTTCCAGATACTTCTTAAGTTCGTCGTACACCTCATCGTTGAGCATTATCGTTACCAATACTTTCTAAGGGGAACAGCAATAAAACCCGTGAACAGTGTCAGCCAATTGCCAGTGGTTTCCGGCGAACAACTCATTGCCCTTTGTCAGGATCACCCAGACCAACGCCACCTTATCAACTGTCTTCCCGTTTGTTTGGGCGGCAGTTTTCCTTCACATAATGCAATCTGTTATGGTGTGTTCCAGGGATTCGGAGAAAAGGACTGCACTGGAGCAGGCCCTCCGTGACAAAACCATGAGTTTGATGGGGGAAGCGATCAACGACTCCTTCACGTTGGCAAAGTTCTTGAACCTCGTCATGAACTTGTGCAAACAAGAATTCGCATTCCCTGTGCTTTCCGTCACGCTGCTTAGTGATATCCTCGACTCTGCCACCATCCCCACCTGTGAAAAGCTTTTCGAGTTTGTTGAAGGGCATGTTGGAACTTGGAAAGCCCCAAATTTCTTTGGATCCTGTAAAAACAATATCTTACGAATGTGTAACGGTAAATTAATTGATTAATCTATTTTTTTTTTTAATCTACTACACAATAATTTGATAGACAGTTAAGTCTGTGGCCTACATATTTTTTGTACCTCTTTTTGCAGATCTTTTGAGGAGGCTGTCCAAGGCTCAGAACACTGTCTTTTGTGGGAGAATCCTTCTGTTTCTCGCTATGTATTTCCCGTTTTCTGAAAGATCTGGTAAGATGCTCTTGTGATTTTGTGTACCACCTATTTGTCAGTCACCCATCCCAATAGATTATCAGAACGGCTCATTAGAGAAAATCCAATGTTGAAAGGTTTGGTAAGCATTTAAGTCGGAGAAGTCAATTGGCCGATTCAACGATTCTGAATTGGGCTCGCTGGATGGGAAATCTCAGACCTGCCCATTCTAGTGCCTAATTAGGAAATGCACATCTTCCTTTTGTTTTCTCCCAGCTGCATGTATTCAACTCTGTTTCGTTCCTTTTTCAACTTTATAAACTATGTTCGTTTGGACGGATTGGAATAAACTCATGTCTGAAGTTCTTGCCTACTTTAGGTCTCAATGTCGTCAGTGAATTCAACGTGGACAAAGACAACTTTATGAAATATGAAGTTGAGTTCGACGATGTGGAAGAAGAACCTCTCCAAACAGCTGATACGCCGTGAGTACCACTTTATATTATCAATAGTTTCAAGTATTGATGATATAAAGGTATTATGTTGTTATCCCTCTATACATAGTAACTATCTATATTACTGTTATATGAACTTCTTTCAGGGTCAATCTAGATTCAAATTTCTATTCGGAATTTTGGGCGTTACAAGAGTTTTTCAGGAGCCCCACGTTATGCTATAACAAAAATCAATGGAAGGAATTTGTCAAGGTGAGTTGTGAAATAATACAAAACCATTTACACCGAAATTCAAAGGACGAAATTGTTGTTTAAGGAGTTGTTGATCCCAATATGGATTATCATAAAATCTGGTCTAATTGATTTAAAACTATCAAAATCTCTCCAGGGTTCAACGATAATTTGTGACCATATCTCACTATCGCCTTACGGGTGACGCATCACCCTTAAAATTAAGCAAAATTAGACTGATTTTTGCGTTTGTCGTCTGTAACATTCTTATGGGAATATATACTAAGATATATACTACTTAGATTATTCACTAGATTATGTTATCAGAGTGCTGGATCCAAATTTCGATATCCCAGCCTCGTAAAGGCATTGGAACACCGTGGAAATTGAAAAAGTAGGTTAACATAAAGCGAGATTTGACGTTTTAATGCCCTTGGAAGTGCTTAATTATAACTCTCACTTGTTATTTATGCTGAATCCCAATGTCAATTATTCCACCTCGTCTAGGAGCAGAGCAACATTGTGGGAAAAAAACTAGTCCATTTGGATGTTATGCATTATTTAAAACATTATATTGGGGGCATTTTTTTTTTTACACTCTGGTTATCAAAAAATATAAAACTGGGTAAATAACTTGAATAGGAAGAAGTCGAGATGCTGAGGATATTTTGCCCCGAATATCCTCAACGATAATGGCAGCTGCCATTCGAACAACGCGCAGTCCCTTTTCTCTTTCATTTGAACTCCTCTGCTGATACCATGAATCTGTGATGGTCTTGTATCCTGTATTCTCGAAACATACGACAAAAGGGGGTTTTACTTAAATTAATATGTCACTGCCATAGTAGACGAAAAGACGTGCTATTACTGTTTTGGGACGTGGTTTAGGAATTTTTCCAATTAAGTCGTCCATTGAAAACTGCCACTTTTCATCGCTGCATTCTAGAAACGTGTAAATCGCTTGCATAGCAATATCTACTTGATATGGCCCCTTTGTGCACCTAAAAAACACAATGAAGGATGGGAAACATAGTGAAGAGTTCTGTTTGCAAGAAAATCGAAAAAATGGATGAAATTTTGTAATTTTTTCAAATGTTTGCCATGTTTTTTCTCTTCTATAAGTCGAGCGGGTTGAATCAAGTGAAGAATGTAATTATATATTTCCATAAGACCATTGTAGAAACCACAGCAAAAGCAAAAAGCAGTCCAATTTTGGGCAATTTATTAAATTTGAAGAATGATGCCTCACCCGTACGGCACGGCAAAGTTGAAATTTGGATTAAGCACCCTAAAGAACTTGGGGGAGAATCGTTGAGAAACCTAACTCCGGAATTTTTTCTTGTCAAAACCACCTTTTTCCACATTGAAGACGTGGACTAAGTGGAACAGGAGCGAATGTTTCATGTCTTGTTACTTTTAGGACACCAACGCCGTACTCACCGTCTTCAAAAACTTCAAATTGGAATGGGAACCGAGCGACAACGAGGTCCCCAAAAAGAACCAAATGTTCTTCACCAAATTCCTCACCAACCAGAAGCTTTTGTTGCTTCAGCTCAGCGACACAGACTTCCGGAGAACGATCTACCTTCAGTTCCTGATATTGTTTCAATTCCTCTCGTCACAGATAAAAACCAAACAGTGAGTATTTCAGTGCTTGTGATTTGCGTCACAAACGGACTTGTTTGAGCGTTTGACAGATTTAGAAGTCATACTCTGTTAATTGATCTCTTTATTTAAAATCTTCAAGACATAACGAGATTATCATGAACTACTGAATCAATTAGTAATGTACTTTGAACTCTTGTCCGAGAGTCGATACAACATCTCTTTAATACATAGGCGTTATTGAATCGCTTCATAATATCAAGTTTTTAAAAATACCTACTCTGCTCCAGTGTTTCAACATATTTCAACTAACGGGGTCAATCATACCAATTCCTAACACTTCCAACTTAAATCCCAATTCCACACTGTTCCAACCATAATCATAAATTAAAAAAGCAAACGTTCAGTAATCACATTAGTACTCTATTTCTCCTCCCCTAACAATCCATATACGCATTCAGAAGAACTACGACAATAAGTAAACTGGAGCAGCCTGTCACTTTGGACCTCCCATTAACCATCACCAATGCTCTATTTTCCATGAAATCTAAACTCTTTTTAAATCGTGACTATTATTTTTCAACTCACTGTCGTCTAAAAGGCCTCCCAGGTCCTTCTCAATTGACCTACCTTACTGCTTCTTCCCCCCCCCCCCCCCCTATTAAAACCCAACAGTCTCCATGTCTCCAATGATATTTCGTGTCAATAAATTGATATTTTTTAATGTAGGTAGGTATCTTAGAAAAAGGTACCTATTCATCATACATGTCTGTTTGTGATTTGCAATATATTTACGATCCCTTGACGCTTTTATGAACTTTATTTATTAAACGCCCCAAAAGGAATTTTGTTTTCAACAGGGAAGAGCTGAAAGCAGATCAGCTTGATTGGGTCAAGAGCTCCACCGCCACGATACACCAACTTATCAAGGAATGTCCACCCGATGGAGATCAGTTTTTCGAAGTGGTCCAACTCATCATGAAGGTTGGTGATCTGTTCAGAGTGACAATTCAAATTCACTAAAACCCCAAACTCGCTTACCATCTCCAACCTTAACTGACGGAAGGAGAGGGAAAGACACAAGAACCTACTTGCACCATTGGTCGAATGTAACAACATTGAATATCTACAATATCTACATCGGGAAGTCTTGGTCACATAATTATGCTCACAGGAATAATTGAAATACATAATATGTATTTCTAATACAATATTATTCACATTTTCCAATAACCAGGGGTTTGCGCGGCTTTTCGTTTTTGTAGTGGCTTAGGAAGATCTCTTATCACGTTGCATAGTGGTGCAGCACTGGAATGAAGGAGAAAATTGTCCATTTGGTTGATTGTCTTAAATGTACCATCGTGAACACAAACCGCTGGCGGTAAATAATAAACTTTATAAACAACAATAAATTTATTCAACTGTAAATTTTATTGTTGAATAAAATCTGGGAAATATCCCCAGACCCCCGGATTATTATAGTTTAGATCAAGGATCAAAGCAAAGAAAGAGGACGAGTTAAAGTTCCAATGGATGGACGGACAGAAGTAGGATACCGGGGAAAATTTTCCTATTTACTAGAGGGTATTCAACTAATCTCAACACTTTTCAAAATAGTAAAAAACTGAAGGTAAGTACAAAGGTATTGGTATATTATACGGAGGCCACTAGTTTCCACCGCTCTGCGGCAGTGTGTTTAGGATTGAAGATTGTAAACACCTTACCAACACTATCCTTGGTAATAATGATTATGTTTATTAATATATGATCAATCAGAGTTAAACGCTCGCTTCCCTCGCTCGTTCGCAGTTGCCAAGCACTCTGGATTCTTGCTAGCGCTCGCTTCTCCAAAAAAAAAAAAAAAAAAAAAAAAAAACACATCCTCCAAACCACAGATCACATACATATAGATTAGTTGGACTCGTAATATACTTTTAGTATACGCATAAATTAAGTTGACGGGGCATAAGATGATAACTTCAATTCTAATTACACCCACTGCAGTCTGGTGGAAACTAGTGCTCTCCTTATACCTTAGGACCAAATTTGATTTTTTAAAAAATCTTAATTTAATTTAATTGGAAATTTGTCTTAATATTGGGCTCGCTATGCGATTGGATTTTCCCCAGGAAACCGACCTTTTTCTGGCTCTGGATGAGCATCGTTAGTGTTTTTGGGTTTTTGGCCATCGATTGAAAAAACAACTTTTGGAAAAAAGAACTATAGAAGAATTTGGAGGAGCGGTGTATTAACAAATACAAGAAAACTACTTGGTTAATAATTAGAATGAAACAACGAGAAATAATGTCACGTATTCATTCTTGTTTCATTCAGCTCTTACAGCTATTTTGAGATCACATATTCTGACTTCCTAGAACTCGTCTAGTTAAGTGGATTAACTGCATGTAGCGGGAAATTAATAATCGAAGTGCTTGTTGAACAAGTTTTGGGGATTGGTGCAAATTAATTTGTTCTGCCATAGACTTCTAACTACAAAATTTGTACAGACCTTTTTGTTGAGCGTACACATGATAAGTACGCCATTTCATGCCTAATGAATAGGTCGATTAGAATGGAGTTCAATTTTTTCGTCTTTTTTGAGTCGACATCAAAAAAGAGTCTGAACCCTATTATTTTTCTCAATCAAGTTCATCAATATTATAAAATACAGTTTATTTACTTGATTTACAGCGTGAAGAGCACTGGAGTCAGTGGAAAAACGACGGATGCCCAGCATTGAAAAAGGTCATGCCGAATTACGATAAAAGCGCCACTCAGAAACCACCCGAGGTTTCCCAGTCAGGAGCCGACATTCTAGCTCAACAAAAATCTCACAATGTACTCATCGTACCGAGGTAACGGCTCAATAATGCCACAGATTTTCAGTTAGAAATAACTTAATTTAATGTGGAAATTGCATGTGTTCACCTAAAATCTTCACCGATAAAAATGGCAGGTATCATATTTTTGTTTTTAGAATGAAGAATGATGAAGAATTTACAGAAATCATAGACATGAGACAGAACTATCTTCAATACCTCCCTGGGAGAAATGTCAGTCCCAACATTCAAGACTTCCTTGCAGAATCCATCCTACAAAGCGAGAATGCAGAGTTGAAAAGCAAAGAAAAGTTAGTGAGTTTTATGATTTTGGTGGCTAAGTTCAATAAATGACTTGCTGGAGGGAATGGTTACCACAAGTGTGGAGTACTACTCTCATGCTCTTACGTTTAACGCCTGCCTCAGGGGTCATCATAGGCTTCTTCTCAATCAACTCCATACAGGCAAGTGGTAGCGGTCTCAAGTCTCTGTCAAAGACCTTTGTGAGAAATTCTCCCTGTTCCTACTCTTTGGGAATAAGTTCTCGAATCTTCGATTGGACGGATTATTTCAACTGTTTATCGACGAAGATATTTTATGAGCATTTCCTCGAGGTCGCTGTTTGGCTTGATGCCAAACAATGCAAGGCCTACAATCAATAAACTACCACAAGTAGATTATAATATAATCTATTATAATATTACAAGTAGATTATAATATATTATATTTCCTCGCCTAAGAGTTGGAAGAATCATATGGACAGGTATGAAGTAGGTACTCTGCCCAATTGCAGGTACTTCACCGACTCGCCGCAGCCTTTATATTTCAGAGAAAAAAGATTCAGTTTAGTGAACGGAGGTTATGACAATAGAATGCTTTGGATGTGCTAACTGTATCCATCGTATTTGTACATCAAATACGATGGATACAGATAATACATCACCCTAGCCAATGGTTCAATGATACTAAGGTAAGATAAGAATCTGATGTTGTGAGCTCCAGTTGTTTTACCAACTTCCAGAGACTATCAAGATTCCTCTTGTCCTAGTTCTGGGTCAGGGTTTTCATTTCCCAGGCACAGAAACCGGGACCTAGCAGTGTCATAGGAGGTGTTCCGCCGTTTCCTCCTCTTCGAGGCAGAACCGACACTCACTGTCCTCGGCCACCCCAATCCTGCAGAGATGCCTTCGGAGTCTGCAGTGTCCAGTCAGTTGGCCTACCGTTATCCTCAGCCTAGTGCGGATGAGGTTGAGTAGATCTGCGGCTGTATGCGAGGGTTCTTTTATGAAATTTTCGCATGCCTCTGTGTAGTGGATCTATTCCACTCTCTTATGGTGCTTTTCCCGAGGCTTTTCCCACAGTAGGGTTCGGGTACGATGATGATGGTTTCTGACCCTTTATTGGCCAGTGTATCCGCCTCCCCATTCCCCTTCAGCCCCTAATGCCCCGGCACCCACATTATTCCTGTCCAGGGCATTCTTGCAGTCCAGCACTCGACATTTTAATATATTAAGGATAAAGATTTATTATGTGATGTACCGATGTTTTCCTTAATTGTTTACGGCGATCATAGAAAACCGACTCCCGACGACCGAGTCCCGACTCGATCATGGAAAACTGTGAAGGTTTAGGTACCTTAAAATCCGTTATTGCAATCAAATCCTCAATAAGTCGGCGTATTGGAAAAATCCACTCTGCATACTCATTGATACACTGATGACAGGTTAGTGTAATGCGAGATTCCAATGGCCTGCGCCTACTGCCCACGTTTTTCAGCCCTATAAAGCTTGATTTATATTTGTAGGATCTAATGAAGTTGATGTTTCCTTTAATGACAATGTCCCTACTTTGGCCTTGAATTCAATTCTTCTGGAAAAATGTTCATAGTTTGAATTGTGGATTCATGTTGTTTTAGGAAAGTCAATGACCAACAGTATGCATGGATAGCGCTGAAACTTCTCTCCATGAAATCTCCTCATTTTTTCTCTGTCAACCACACTCCGATTCCAGATCTCCCAGATTTCGTGGATCATATTTGCAGGCGGATATTCCGCGAACAGAATCCTGGAATGGTGAGTCAACTTTAATTTGGAAAACCGATACAGTACGCCACAAGAGAAGAGACCACATCTCATTTCGGAAACCTAACTTGTATTAGAGTGGTTATTTGGTATTGTCTTGATGCATTTTCAGTTTTTTTAATTCCAAGCTGTTGTCATTAATTTTAGCTATTGCCCCCTCTTATGCCTGCTCCAAAACAAAATACTAAAACTGAAGTTAAAAAAGTTGAGAAAACAGACAAGGAAGTAAAAGTTGAGGTCGTGAAGAAAGGTCCTGTGAAAGTTGTAAAGACGGCGAGTGGCAAACTTTTAAGATTAGATGCCAGTACAGTGGTGAAGACGCTGAAAGTCGGGGATCAGGTGATGAAGGTTGTTAAGCCTGCATCAAAAACAACTGCCGCTACTTCCAGTGAAGACAAAACAGCCAAAACTGAATCAAAACCTGCTGACAAGGTCGAGAAAACGGAGAAAGAAAAGATTGTCCGAGCAAATGACAAGCAGGAAAAGAATGAAAAGTATGATAAAGTGGAGCGGTACGAGAAATCCGAACGGTATGACAAAGGAAAGAACGAGAAACAGGAGAAACCCTCATCGAGCGAGAAGGTTGTTAAGATGGAAAAGGCGAAAACGCCGGTGAGCGACAGGTCGGCAAGAGCGAAGAGTTCGGAGAAGAAGAACGACGTGAATAGCAAAACAACTGTAGTGAAGACATCCCCGCTGGAGAAGGATCGAGGGCTGTCCCGGAAGGAGAAAGAAAGATCTCCAGGGAAAAGGAAAAGGGAGGCTGACATGGAGAGGGATACTGCAGCAGTTAAGAAGGCATCTCGTGGTAAGTCTTTTCCATGTTGTATGAATTTCCTTTGGAGGATCACCCATTTCGGGAGTACAGCATGAGATCCTGCATCTTTTCGGTAGGTCGAATCACTTGCTGTAGTCCTTTTGAGTGGTATGCACAAGGGTACAGTCTACAGGGCCTTTGGATGAACCCTTCTCAGTCGCCTTATCCCGATTTTTGTTCCTGACTTCCCAGAGTAACCCCCCCCCCCCCTACTAGGATTGACGGCCTTATCTTTATTGGACAGTGCCAACTCCTTTGTCTCTGGAACTTGCCTTGTCACTGCAAAACAATTCTACGTACTATTTCCCTGCTACCCATGCTTGTTCCCAGTCAGATCTGTTGGTTTCTCCCCACTACTTGATCCAGTATCCAGGGCCATCCAGTATTACCCTTTCAACTACTACCCAAATAAGATTCAAAATATTATAAACTATCATGGTATCTAGACCACTGTCCCATGCTCTCTTAGTACTGATATATTCGCATTTAAAATGTCATTGTATTTGGAGAATGGTCGAACGAAGGATCTCTATGAATTCCATTACCATTTGAACAGTAGTGTCGTCTGCTCATGAGTAAACGTAACAAAATCCTGAAAACCGCTACATTCTCTGTTACTTATATCCGATGGACTGGAACGACTAACGACGCTCATCTATGGATTTTATCCACTGATAATATTATTGTTTTATTAAATGTGTCTCTCGCAATCCAATTTTTAAACAGCCTATCTCAGATACATCAACTGATTGTTGAATATGAAAGACGTGCAGTTTTGCCTGCTGCAAATGTCCAATACTACGAGAAAAAAAAAGACTGAAATGTAGTTGGATGGTATGGTGACTTGAAGGACCACTCAGTGTAACTGAGAAAAAGAAAATACTAATGAGTTAATAATAATAAGAATTTTAGGTGTTCAAATTAAAGGCAAGCTTTTGATGATGAAACATCAACATGTAACAGGGTTTATTATATACTGGTATTATATTATTATATAGAGTTATTAATACTTATAATATATATTGGATAAATGACTTGCTGTGGACGATAATGATGGTAGATGTTGATGATAATTGATGAGATGAATTTCGAGGTTTTCTGGAAGACACGAAGTGTAGCCGGTCGAAAACGAACCGTCGACAGTAAGCGCACAATAACCGATCGTGATATTGTTATTTCGGCTATACGTCAGATGATGTCCTGATATATTGGATAAAGGACTTGCTGCGGACGATAATGATGGTAGATATTGATGGGATGAATTTCGAGGTTTTCTGGAAGACACGAGGTGTAGCCGGTCGAAAACGAACCGTCGACAGTAAACGCACAATAACCGATCGCGATATTGTTGTTAATTTCGGCTATACGTCGGATGATGTCTTCACAGAAACAGGAAGGCAAAAAAAAGAAAAGATTTCCTCCACAGGAGTTGAAATTATATATATATAGCTGGAGGGACGAGCGTAAAAACCGTCACGAGTTGGGTCAGTGTTGTCGATTTGTACGGACTTCTCCACTAGTGTGAAAAATCCGGTAGCTACTGGTATAATTGTTGGTAGATTTAATGTTTGTTTTAGGAGTCGTAAATCCATTTCTGTTCATTGTATTCGTCCATGTTATGGCCACTCGCCAGGAGATTTTCCTTCAAATTGATGAACTAAAAAATTACCCTGTGCATACCCCAATACTCATTTGCAAGCACCAAATGTATGCGCGGTTGGTATGAGGAGGTAATTTATTGGGGAAATCTTATATTTTAATTAGGAAGTTGAAGTTTCTATTGCATGTAATAGCTTTGTTAGTGATCGAGTGCATGAACATTTCTTTGCATTAGGGGATCAATATTTGATATAAGTAGATTTTGTTACATAAAAACCTCAATGGGGAATTCGCGTCAATTGTCGATTCCGAGTATCATCCTCCTGTTGTATAGAGCGTGTCAACGTTCAATGTTGAAATAATGGAATATTTCCGATACAGCTAATTCTGCTGTCGCTTCAAAGTTGGGTAGGTACCTAATTTCCTACTGATTCGCTATGCGTTTGCGTAAGATGAGCCCTAATTTGAAGAGCGGATACTTGGTAGATAACCATACCGACATATGAAATATAAGAAATATGAAATAAAAGAATACATTAATTGAATTGGTATCTAGCAGTTACTGCTATATATTTCGAATTTATGCTATGTCTTGCCTGAAAATTGGGGATGGGTATCGAGTACTCGACACCAAATTCAAAATCTGCATGGTTCGACTCCATTTCATGCGAAGCAAATAACTAGTGAAATTTTTCGAAAATACCCAAGGAACATGAAAATCGTCTCTAAATTTAGTGATGTAGATTTCTTATTTTACTTGGTCCTTTTGCCTTTTGTTCTTCTAGCATTAAATGACTATGCAAATAGCAAAATGAAATATGCAAATTTTGCATATTTTTCATGTCAGTCATGGTTGACTCAAAATGAAGAAGAAACATGTTTATTTGACCAAACGCACATGCAAGACAGAGAAAAAAACAAAGAACAAGATACAACAATGGATTCGTAGTCCGTCTGGCGGAGTGATACTAGGCAGGGATATTTTAATATATTATATTAAATACTTATTATTGCATTTGGCTTACTCTAACTAATTTATTATTATATCTTGCATTTATTATAGGTACTTATATTCATTCGACATCAAAATGAGGTAGTAGGAATGAAACCAAAACCACCACCACGTCTAGTGTAACCGTGCAGCGTTTATGTTAACGTTTATCGTTTGCCGATACCGAAAAGTGGCAAATGAAGACGCGTCAATCCCTGATGAGCTTCATCTACATTTGACCTCTATAGTCGAAAAAAATTCAACAAAACGTCTTGGCATTTTGGATTTCAATGAAGGATGCATATCGATACCTTCATTGGAATACCACGTATTAGAAAATATCCTTTCAGGAGAGCCAAAACTGTTCAAGCCTGGGGGTTGTTAGAAAACTGGCTATTTCTCCCATAAGCAATTTTTCTAGAGACTTGGCGACAGCGCCGTTCGATCAGGCGTTAGAAAAACACTGTAGGGTCCATTAAAAACAGAATTTGGCCAAAATTGATGATTCGTGGTATTAGAATGAGGGTATCGATATCCCAACCTTTATGATGTAGCATTTAGATGAGTACCCGGAATGTTCCCGCGGAGAGGCTTTTTTTCAAGCGGGGTTACTTTTAAACCCTCGTAGAAATAATCTCTCCGAAGATATGGCTGAAAGTTGCTTTTATTGCATTAGGCCAACAATAAATATTCGGAATAAAGTAAATTGTTTGTTAAGTTTTTGTTCAATCCATTTTGTTTGTCTTTAGCAACGTAAATAAGTAGATGTTCAAGTTCTTGAAATTAAAATAAAAATTACTATTAAAAAAAAATTGGCAGCTAAGTAGGTACATGTACTTAGGCAAGCCCAGTTGTTTGCAGTAAAAAAAAAAAAAAAAAAAAAAAAAAAAAAAAAAATCGACGTTTTTCCACTTGATAGGTACCCATCCCTGCTGAAAATACATTTTTTTTGTTTTGTTAGTAAGCTTTTTTCTCTTTCAAGCAGCCAGCAAGTCAGCAAGCCAGTCGATTCAGAGATTTATGGAATGAACTATTCCAACTATTCGCCACAGCTTTTTTCTTCTTCCTTTTCAACTTTCTCTACGGTTTAACAGACAAAAAAGAAGATAGAAGAGATGAAAAAGAAGATGCGCCTTCGTTGACAAAGGAGCAAATTGAGAAAATTTCGAAATCCATCTCCAGCAGCTGGAAGAAAGTCGCGGAGAAACTAGGATATAAATCGGACGAGGTAAGGATTATCCTAACTTAATTTCTCTCTTCACGCCTTTCATTTAGCTTTCTTGTATTTTTGCGATTGTATTTTTGCGAATTCGATTGTAAGAGGTAATATTGTAATTACATTTATCCAGGGAAGGTGGAAGAGAGGGCCACCAGGCCTAACCTTTCCCTGAGGCTAAATAAAACCATACAATCAATCAATCAAATCAATCTCCTCACAGGAGTGGAGCGAGGAATGTGACGGGTCCTTGAGTATGTAGACCCCTTCCACGATGGAACATTATTGCCCATCTTAGATGGGGTATCCGATCTGTTTCAGCAGATCCGCTCCATCTCAGGTGGTTCTATCAAAAAAGAGGAAAAGAGGGAATAGAAAGTAGTATTAACAACATAAAGGCGACGAGGTATCGTAATGGTACCGCAGGAAAGTATTTACTGGTGGGGAACCTCCTGCAACCAGTATTGACGGGAAAATAGGGAGAACACTCCCTGAACCACCCTTGTTCTTGCTTTTTATGGCCTTTTTTTTAATCCTATTAGCTTTAGGAGCCACTCACCTGATCCTGGGCATATACTGCTAGAAATTGAGTCCCAAGGAGGCTACATACCAAATTACAGCTTCGTAGTGTGAATAGCATAGAAATTAGCTTTAGGAGCCACTCAACTGATCCGGGGTCTGGGCTGGGTCATGTTAAAGTCCTAAGGAGGTTATATACAAAATTTCAGCTTCATAGTGTCAATAGCATCGAAATTAGCTTAAGGAGCCACTCAGCCGATCCTGGGCATATGCTGCTTAAGGCTCAATAGCCCAAAAAAAACTTGTAAGAAAATTCAATAGATGGCTGCACCATCGACCCTAAATTTAGATAGGTGATAATTCGAGTTCTATTGAACCGATTTTAGATCTGAAAACGGCTATGGACGTAAAAAGAGCGTAGAATTTTCGGAAATTAGTCGAAATGAGTCATAATCAAAAATTGAGAAAGTTGCGACCGTTTTTTTACATTTCCAAGCCATTGTTTGAAAAACTGAGGTAGCTCTGCAATGCACTGCATCGTCCTGAGTCCAAAACAATTTTCAGATTTCAAATCGGTTAATTAGAACCGACCGAAACGCGATTTTACGGAATGGGAGAGGCAAGGGGTGGAGGTGATGAAGGAATCGCGGCAAGGGAGAAGGGGGCAACAAACGGGCGGGCGTCGCGCCGGTAGGCATCAAAGCACGTAAACCAAGGTCATCATTCGTTTCCTTGGAAACGTCAACACATTAGATGATCCCAATGAGGTTGGGGAACCACTTCCCTTTGCAAGTTGATTCGAACAGCGGGCAAAAGAATGGCGTTGTTTATTACCATATAATATTGTACAGTATACTTGTATATTATTGTACAAGTTTACTTGTTTAGTAATGTGGTGTATTGTATAATATTGAGTATATCTCAATATTACGATAAAACTATTTTATAAACCATAATTAAAATATTATGAAGAAACTACCTACATTATAAAAATGTATTCTTCCTACCGGCCGCAATCGTGACGACTTCCATACATAATCACATACACAGTGTGTATTACACACACACAGAAATTTGTTTAGAATGTTCTGAAACGGGTTTATATGTTGATAAAGGAATTTTTCGGAAGTCATTTCGAAATTCGGTTTTCAAGCCGATTGCAATACTACCTATCTTTTGGTTTATTATCTTCGATAATGAACCATTGGAATCGCCCAAAGAAAAATTTTTTTTAACCCCCCCTCAAAATTTGTTGGTTTACGTTTCAAGATACGTAGATTCAGAAAATCGAATAAAAAAAAATCCGTCCGTCCGCCGTACGCCGTACGCCGTCCGCCGTCCGCGCCACTTTGCCCAGTTAGCGTTGAGTTAAAATTACGAAATTTTTTTTATGGGTTTCGACCAACCCCACAATGGTCCTCGAAACTTTTCATAACCCTAGGTCAAGGGGAAGGGGTTCAAAACGAATTTTGAAATTTAGAAAATTCCATATCTCGAAAAATTCACATGTACCGGTATGTTTTTTATTTCATATTTCGATAGAGTTTGTTCCGTAGAATTTTTTAAGACCATCCGCAGCTTTGTACGACCAGCCGTTCGTTCACAATGAGGGCTCAAAGATTGTGCCTCACAACCCGATCGTGAATCAAACTGTTGAAATACAGGTCCATTTTCATACTAACAAGCTCTTTGGAACATCATATGGCTTAAGTGATGTCGAGTTTGTTGTTCTAAGGTGCGTTTCGTGCTACGGAAATGAAGGTAATTTCGAATGTTTGTTGGTAGGTACTTCTATAATAGAAAAATTATTACCGACGTAGTATTAAAAACCCCAGAATTATATCGTATTAATTAATCATAATTAATAATAAATACAAATTATTAATACCTAACAATAAATTATAATAATTTTCACTAGGTAGGTACTTGATAAAATTGTTAATAATTAGTGATAATTGATAATAATAATTAATCTAACATTTAGGATCTAGACATTTAGACCTAGTGATCTAGACAGAAGGGTGATCTGTACAAAGAAGATAATGAACCGTTGTGTCAAGAATTTGCAGAGTTTTTTATTTCATAATTAGATAGAGTTTGTTCCGTAGAATTTTTCAAGACCATTCGCAGCTTTGTACGACCAGCCGTTCGTTCACAATGACGGCTCAAAGATTGTGCCTCACAACACGATCGTGAATCAAACTGTTGAAATACAGGTCCATTTTCATACTAACAAGCTCTTTGGAACATCATATGGCTTAAGTGATGTCGAGTTTGTTGTTCTGAGGTGCGTTTCGTGCTACGGAAATGAAGGTAATTTCGAATGTTTGTTGGTAGGTACTTCTTTTATAGAAAAATTATTACCGACGTAGTATTAAAAACCCCAGAATTATATCGTATTAATTAATCATAATAATTATTATTAATAATAAATACGAATTATTAATACCTACCTAACAATAAATTATAATAATTTTCACTAGGTACTTGATACAATTGTTAATAATAATTATTAACAATTATCACTAATTTTTCAAGCTTTGGTGATAGGGTGAAGAAAGTATAAATTTCAAAATATACAGGAAGATGAGTAGGTACTTCTTTTATATACCAGTAAATGAAGATTTTAGTACACAGATTGTAGCAACATAATGTATCATGGTTGGTTCAATGTAGACGGCTCTCTTATTGGCATACTTCGATGTTTTCGAGGGTCAGAAACGCTGCGGATAGGGACCAATCTCAATATACTAGAGGGGCCTAGTGGGACCCGACGATGTGTGAGGCTTCCCCCACTCACTGCTTCCCCAAATCATCGCCTTGTTGCCTTCTAGGTACTCTTAGTTAGGACGTAGTCCAAACTCCACCCTATTACGCACCGTGTTTGTACCATTTTCCATATCGTTTTCGACGAAGAGAACAGCCCCTTGCCGCTTCTCCTTCATCACCTCCACCCCTTGCCTCTCCTACACCGTAAAATCGCGTTTCGGTCGGTTCTAATTAACCGATTTGAAATCTGAAAATTGTTTTGGACTCAGGACGATGCAGTGCATTGCAGAGCTACCTCAGTTTTTCAAAAAATGGCTTGGAAATGTAAAAAAACGATCGCAACTTTCTCAATTTTTGGTTATGACTCATTTCGACTAATTTCCGAAAATTCTACGCTCTTTTTACGTCCGTAGCCGTTTTCAGATCTAAAATCGGTTCAATAGAACTCGAATTATCCCCTATCTAAATTTCCTTCATTTTGGTGCTGCTACGTGGTGGCTGATTTTAGAACTATACAAGGGCTATTGAGCCTTAAAGTGTAAGTCCTAAGGAGGCTTCATACCAAATTTCAAGTCTCTACCACCATGGGAATTAGTTTCGGGTGAGAGAATGGCGCCAGCGTAACGGGCGGTTTCAGCTAGTAATGTGAAAGCTAAAACATGTTTCATGTTAAAAATGTTACCAGAGGTGTTCCGAGAGTTTATCTGAACATCCTCTGGGAAATTGACCTTCCCAATTCACATGGACCAAAGGGAAATTGAGACATTACAAGGTATTACTAAATCGACTCGTAAGTAAAGGGTTAAGGCTCAATAGCCCAAAAAAAACTTGTAAGAAAATTCAATAGATGGCTGCACCATCGACCCTAAATTTAGATAGGTGATAATTCGAGTTCTATTGAACCGATTTTAGATCTGAAAACGGCTATGGACGTAAAAATAGCGTAGAATTTTCGGAAATTAGTCGAAATGAGTCATAATCAAAAATTGAGAAAGTTGCGATCGTTTTTTTACATTTCCAAGCCATTTTTTGAAAAACTGAGGTAGCTCTGCAATGCACTGCATCGTCCTGAGTCCAAAACAATTTTCAGATTTCGAATCGGTTAATTAGAACCGACCGAAACGCGATTTTACGGTGTAGGAGAGGCAAGGGGTGGAGGTGATGAAGGAATCGCGGCAAGGGAGAAGGGGGCAACAAACGGGCGGGCGTCGCGCCGGTAGGCATCAAAGCACGTAAACCAAGGTCATCATTCGTTTCCTTGGAAACGTCAACACATTAGATGATCCCAGTGAGGTTGGGGAACCACTTCCCTTTGCAAGTTGATTCGAACAGCGGGCAAAAGAATGGCGTTGTTTATTACCATATAATATTGTACAGCAGTGCTTCCCAAATTTCTTAACTAGCGGACCCCTTTCACGGAAAAATTTCAAGTGCGGACCCCTGTCATTCAAGTTGGTGTTAGATCAGTACTTGTTTCTTTGAACTCTTCCAGTCAATAGAACCAACGAAAACAATTCTCGGAAGTCCAACAGCGCAGGACTACCGAGATTATGCTGTAGGTATAATTTGCTTCAAAATTTACATTTGCTGCGGACCCCTCACTTAGGGTTGGCGGACCCCTAGGGGGTCCGCGGACCACAGTTTGGGAAGGCCTGTTGTACAGTATTCTTACTGACAGTCAAACTAAATCACAAAAAAAAAATTGTACAGTATACTTGTATATTATTGTACAAGTTTACTTGTTTAGTAATGTGGTGTATTGTATAATATTGAGTATATCTCAATATTACGATAAAACTATTTTATAAACCATAATTAAAATATTATGAAGAAACTACCTACATTATAAAAATGTATTCTTCCTACCGGCCGCAATCGTGACGACTTCCATACATAATCACATACACACACACAGAAATTTGTTTAGAATGTTCTGAAACGGGTTTATATGTTGATAAAGGAATTTTTCGGAAGTCATTTCGAAATTTGGTTTTCAAGCCGATTGCAATACTACCTATCTTTTTCAAGCTTTGGTGATAGGGTGAAGAAAGTATAAATTTCAAAATATACAGGAAGATGAGTAGGTACTTCTTTTATATACCAGTAAATGAAGATTTTAGTATACAGATTGTAGCAACATAATGTATCATGGTTGGTTCAATGTAGACGGCTCTCTTATTGGCATACTTCGATGTTTTCGAGGGTCAGAAACGCTGCGGATAGGGACCAATCTCAATATACTAGAGAGGCCTAGTGGGACCCGACGATGTGTGAGGCTTCCCCCACTCGCTGGTTCCCCAAATCATCGTTGCCTTCTAGGTACTCTTAGTTAGGAAGTAGTCCAAACTCTACGCTATTACGCACCGTGTTTGTACCATTTTCCATATCGTTTTCGACGAAGAGAACAGCCCCTTGCCGCTTCTCCTTCATCACCTCCACCCCTTGCCTCTCCTACACCGTAAAATCGCGTTTCGGTCGGTTCTAATTAACCGATTTGAAATCTGAAAATTGTTTTGGACTCAGGACGATGCAGTGCATTGCAGAGCTACCTCAGTTTTTCAAAAAATGGCTTGGAAATGTAAAAAAACGATCGCAACTTTCTCAATTTTAGATTATGACTCATTTCGACTAATTTCCGAAAATTCTACGCTCTTTTTACGTCCATAGCCGTTTTCAGATCTAAAATCGGTTCAATAGAACTCGAATTATCCCCTATCTAAATTTCCTTCATTTTGGTGCTGCTACGTGGTGGGTGATTTTAGAACTATACAAGGGCTATTGAGCCTTAAATGTAGGTGTCCTGTAAAAGGTTAAATGTACCTAGAGCTATTTCTGTTTGGAAAGCTCTCAAAAAGTTTATGGAGGTTGGGTCGAAATATTTGTACCAAAATACGCTCTGCTACCATGTGGGAAGGAGGTGGTAAACTAGCCGCAGGTACAGGTTATTTCTCTGTCTCCTCATGCAAATGTGAAGATGAATGTTCCCTTCAGTGAAGAAACTTATATTGTCAATAGAACCGCCCCCTTCTCAAGTGGTTCTATAAAAAACTCGGGAACCGTCACAATTCCCAACTAGTACCTTTTTCCTCTTCTTTGATGAAATCCTGATGTAAAGCCTCCCCCAGAATAAAGAGCCTGTTTTTAGCCGGTTCACGTCTACTTTGGTGCTCGAGATCTTTCTGAAAACATCATAAACCCCAACGATGCTAATGATGGGTAATGTCTAATAATGGTGCTCTTCTTTGCAGATTGAGTACTTCAGAACGAAGAAAGACAACGACGTTGGTCGCGCCCTCTTCCTTCTTCTCGTTTGGGCGAGCAACGAGGAAGACGCCACCCCTGAAAACTTGTACAAATGTCTGAAAAGCTTGAACCTTACGGAAGCGATGAAAATCATTGCTTAAAACCTCGTTGACTTATTCACTCATAGTGTTTGGATGTATCATAATTTATTTGTGACTCAGTAGGATCCACTTTTTTACATTTTGAAATCCGAGCGTTCCACTGCGTACCTATCACATTTGGAGAGTTTTTTTTCTTCTTTTTGAATCGCACCCTGCGATGTTAATTGTCTTAATGAATATGGGTTTGTATATTGCGTTGGGTGACTCAGCTATTGGATATCATCTCTTTAAATTGGAATACATGTGATATTGTTTCTAGAGAGTTTTTCGTTTTTCGTTAACCTGAGGCCATTTCATAAGGATGGCGCTCGTTTATAATTCACCAACTACTGATATTCGCCGGCTCTTACTCTGGTCTACCCCACAGGCTCAAAAGTTGATGGTCTACTCTTGACCCTTAGAATTTTTCTGTTATCCGAACTTGCTCTGATTCCTCATGCCCGTACAGACAAAATACTTGTTTAATTTGCAAGAAGATGGTTTTCATCACATTTTATCGTATTACGCCCGTTAGAATTGCTCAATCAGTTTTGCTGAATAATGGGTTTTGTGGTCCAATAATTTTCAGTCCATCAACTGGCCTCGAGTCGTTACACGGCATGGGAAATCTTACAAGTCCATCATATACACAAACAAACTTTATTGGGCGAGAATCGTGAACTGAGTTTATTGTACTGGATCTAAACAATACCCCGTGATAACGATCGAGGAATTCTTGGGGCGATGCTGTGCTTCCCTCTAATGTAGAGCATTAATGGCCACAGTAATACTCCCTTATTCAATATAGATAGAGGGACGACGACTAAATAATTGCCAGAAATACGAGTTTTTAGAATGTTACTTAGACTCAAGACGAATTGATTCAACCCATTCATCCATAGATGCAGTATTGTTGGCTGGGAGAAAATCGATGTGCAACTAGCTGTCTCTGTGCTGGCATCCTCTGTTTACATTTAAGGTTCAAACCACGTGTGAAACGACCATTTGTGGTACGCGTTGAATAGGAGAACGACCTACAACCATCAATTGTTCATGCCAATTACTTACGTTACTGTTCGAGTAACATGAAAAGGAAGTAAAACAATTAGGTAATAATGTCATTTACTTCTGACAAGAAGGTTTTTTTGTGGGTGAGGGGTTGTTGAGGAAAATTGTTTGATGACAGAAAACGAACATAATAAATAATTTGTTTAATAATATTTTACACATCTTAACATTTTACATGAAATCTGTACTGTAAACTCTAAAACTTGTGTCAGTTGGGGCAGCACACTCAGCAAATGGGCTTAGGAACAAGAGGAAATACCGTCACCTCACTTGGAGAAATAAATTGATATGTTACATTGACGTCATTGATTGACAAATCAACTAAACAAATGTCCCAAAAGGTGGCCTGGTCAGTCCTAGAACGGCTTGAACGTGTCTCTTCTAACTAACCTGTTGTAACATAGATATACGTACAAGTACATCATGTTTTCAGCTCCCACAAGAGATAGAAATGCAGACGAAGAGATGCACTCTCAGCTTTCCAATGGGGAATATGCGTCACTTTTTTTCTCGAAAGTACAAGCTCTGAGATTAACGAAAGTGATGGTCAGCTGCCTGAAATGTCTTCCCAAAAATTTAGGGAATATAGAGAAACTGGCCGCGTTTGAAAAAGATGTACAAGTGAGTCAGTTAATCGAAACATATTTAGTTCGATTAAACGATCATTTTAAGAATTAATTTTCCAATTGAATATTTCTTTGATCAGTTTTGGTCATTTTTGTTACAATATAGCCCTTTACCACTCATGTTGAATATCTAGTTCTGGCCTTCGCAGGGCATATTTTGATGAACCCCTTTACTCGTTGTATGATATTTTTCAATGTAAAAAGAACCAGAAAAGAAGAAAAAAATTAAATGCGTCCAGGGAGGGAGGAGCCATTCCTATCGATATTGTGGTAATTTGGAGTTGATATTAAAAGGAAAATTCAATCTGACTCGGAATTCATATTTATTTGAAACTGATTAAAAAAAAAACGAGTTAGCCCAAACCATAAATTTAAAAAATGGAATTTCTTCAAGGTGGGCGGTATTTGCTCAAATTTCACTTAATGAACTTGAAAAACATGGTTAAATGGCAGGGACCAAAGTCTCATCTGTCATTGACCTATTAGTTAATATAAGTATTGAATTGTGAAAACCATATAGAACAACACATAATATACCTACAGTTTATTTAATTTGACTTGACTTACTTGTTGGTTCTAATGCGCTACAAATTATTTTATACAAGCTACATTGAACCATTTTTACTATGTACGTGGTATAATATAAGAACAAATTGACGATTTAAAAAAGGGCGAAAACAACAATCATCGAAGCATAAACAATAGAATAAAACAAATAAAGTATAACATCTACATTCAATTAATAACATTAAGTACAGCTAAAACCTACAATACAAACGGTATAACAATTTCCAAATACAGTTATCGCGCTCTTTAATAATCAGAAGGTATACAGCAATAAAAGCAGCGATTTTTCTACTATACTACAACTCAAGCGCTAATCATCAAACATTAACGTTTTTTTCTAATCGCATTGACATGGAGGAATGATGCTTAATGAAATATATCAATTTAAATCAATATCGGTTCAAAAATTGACGTCCATTCCAAACCGTGGTCAAATCCTCCGCCATTATCGTTCAGTCTCTCGTCCATCGGTAACAAAATAGTTTTTTTTCTTTTTTAATTAACATTTTCCCAAGTCAGTAGAACTTGGGAAAAACATTCGCGGTGACGTAGTATCATGGCAGGGTGTTCAGGCGACGCTGTTCTTGAAGACTGCTGCTTTTTCTTTGAAAGCCATCCTCCTTTGTGCCTTTTCTTCTTCTTCCCGCTTCCTCTCTTCTTGTTCTCTTCGGATCTCGTCTTCGAACTTGTTTCCTTTCCTCAGTTCTTCAATCTGAAAAAATAAGAAGCCTTTTTGTTTAAAAACCCCTAACCAGTGGGTTTTTTCCCTTCAACTTGGAACCCCCCCAAATTTATAAATTGAGTCCTGGAGTTCATTTTAACTTTAAAAATCAGTAAAATGATGTTCTGTATCTACACTACATGCAGAAACATCGGTACATGGATATGTCTCGTTTTCTCCCTGCAAAATATCTCACGGAGCCACTCAGCTGATTCGGGGCCTGGGAAGAGTCAACTTTGAGTCCTAAGGAGGCTACACACAAAACTACAGCTTCATAGAAGGAATAGGATTGAAATTTGCTTTGGAGCCAATCAGCTGATCCGGGGCCTGAGCAGCGTCAAGTTAAAGTCCTAAGGAGGCTACATACCAAATCACAGCTTTATAGTGTGAATAGCATCGAAATTAGCTTTAGGAGCCACTCATCTGAACCTACGAGTGAATAGAATTAAGCTATTCGAAGAGGAGGTGATTCGGCAGGAGCGGAGGCGTCACTTTGAGTTCTTGTACCAGTACTTGTACCATCTGTAGAGTTGTGCCTTGGGATCGGCGGAGATTATCATGAAATGCAGGTGGGAATTACTGAACGTAAATTGGAAGTCATGGATAGATAGTAGGACTTTTGTTCCCTCTGTAACCACGGAGCACTTTATAGCGCACTGTCCAACCCTCAGGTTTAATAGAAATATTTATTTCGGGAAGGCTGAGCTCTACAGAGGCGAATTGTTAGATGTCCCCAATGGGATTCTTACTATAAAACGGGACACTTGCTATAATACCTAACGTTATCTAAAAATGTAAAAATAGCTATAATAAAATATGTTAGAATATAATAATACAATTATTAATTGATGATATATTTATGTAACGGAACTCCCGCTGACGGTTTTTGCCATAGCGGTATCATGTCTTGGACCTTCCATATATTTTAAAATGTATAAATACATAAATAACATAAATTTATGTTATTCGTAATGGATATAGAGGGGGCCCCTCATTGATGAGGAGTTCGAACCTAGTTAGCACCAAGCTGGAACAAACTGCACGATTGGAACTTTTTATACTGTAATGCATTGCTGAGGTGTACCTTTGCCTCGAAGAAATTTTTGGCGCCACCCACTCCAACTTCGACAACATCGATTTCCGTCAGTTTGGCCAGTTGCGACAGACCGCTTTCCTCCACCAGTTCACCGGCTTTGGCTTTCCTGAAGATCAGCATGAACTGTAACGTGAGAAGGATGCTATTATTTTCTATGTAATGTAATGTCGAGTAAGAAGTTACACATAATGAGAGAATGATGAATTCTGGTTCAATCGCAACGAAACACGCATGGTTCACCCCCAGCTTTCCTCAACGTTTGAAGAGATTGTGAGATCATGGATTTCGCGGTAGGTGTGTACCCATGATCAAGTCCGCTCATGGAGACTTCAGTAAATAATAATGCTTAGGGCATATTAGAGGGAGGGGGATAAGCCTGCCTTTACCTAATCAATGTAATTTTCCCGCGACAGTGACTAGCCAATGTAATGTGAGATGACCGCCGGCGCTGCTGGGGTCAGCAGATTCTCATGGAGCTGTGACAGTACCCACTCAATGGTCTCCCAGATCCTCTCGATGTTCTTATTGTAACTATTCTGTGACGACACAGGGCTACTTAAAGGCTTGCAACTCAATGTGGGTAGTTTTAGTTTAGGTAGTTTAGCCGCCTCTCAGTGGGGGTTTTATTAGCCTCTGCGTCTCACGTAAAAGCTCTCTTCATGACCAGTCCGTACAAGTAACAGAATTTCTCATTGAACCCTCGCATGTAAGAATTTGTATCAGGTTTACTCGCATTACTTGAGCTATTTTGAACCACACACACATATAGTATATTATACATATAATATAAATCATGCTCTCTTACTTCTCTGAAACTGATCTGGTTATCGCCGTCTTCATCAACTTCCTTTATCATTGCTTTAAGGCCGAGGTGGGTCTGGGGGGCTCCCAACTTCTCCATCATCCTCTTCAGCTCCGTAAGATCCAAGAATCCATCTCTTCCTTCATCATACCTGGGAAAATCAAATATGACAATATTTTAGCGTCTTTTAATGTATTTTACAGCAGAGGACAACAAATACGAATTGCCAACAGCACAGTAGTCGAAACAAACTTCAATCATGTACAAATTTTTCAATTATGTCCCTAATTATCCATCTTATTTAGCTGATAGACCTTAAAGGTTGTATTGATCAAATACTTCTTAAACCCCTTGCCAAGTGTGATCAACCTTGACGGTGCGATCCGCAACGGCAAGTCTGCAACAGTAGGCGGTCGTAAGTGAAAACAAGAGAGACATTTCATAATCGAAAATTGATGGAAAAGGCAAGGAAGGAACAATCGGAGAGGTTGCCTACGGCAAGGCGGACGACCCCGATTTCTTTCATCAGTTCTTAGATACGGAGATCACGAGGTTGACAAGCGCTGGAGCGTGGCCAGCCAACCTCCATTTACCTACGTAAATGTCTTGGATTTAAGTGAGACATTTCTTCAACAGGCTGCACTATCGGGTTTTAAAGTAATGCTGTTTTCTCTAGAACGCCTCAACCGAATTGCAATCTGTGGAGTTTTGGTTTATTTATTTTTTTTTTTTTCATGTTATCAGTAAACTAAATAATGTATAAATATACATTACGTTATCGAATTATTACAAAAAATACATTACCTACGAATACATTACAAAAATATATTACGTTTCGATGTTTGTTTTTTACATTTGCATGATATTACGTTTGATTTTGTTACAAATCATGCAAACATTGAGGATATATTATTAATATCGAGGGTCTCACGGCAACACGCCACATCGTCGCTTTTGGCCAAAATGAGTTATGCATACCATTCGAAGCATCTTCCCCCGGCGGATCGATCTAACTAAGTATAAGTTAGGAAACACTAAATCTCACTATTTATTTCACTGAATTACTCAGTAATAGTAGTGAGTTTAAACATAGTCATTGGCAGATGGTTTTTTGGCTCTGCTGAAAAGTGGCCCAAATGACGATGTGGGATGTTGCCGTGAGACCCTCGATATTAATAATATATCCTCAATGTTATATTAGATTATATTCGTGTCGTCTCTATTTTGATCTAGGTGCAAAGGAAAAGTAGAATTTTCTAATAAAAAGCTTTGAAAATGAAAAAAAAAATAGTGGAGCATTGGGTAGTTTATGATGGTTAACATTGACCAAATTTTATATAGTACGTACATATTTTATTTTACATTTTCAGCGAATTTTCGAAGGGAAGGATGCTATTGTTCTCAGTCCAAAAGTTTAAAACTCAAATTTCCACGAAAAAAAAAAAAAAAAAATTATTACCAAAATCTGTTCCAGACCATCCTGAATTGATTAAAAAAGATACAAAAATCCAAATTCATACAGCATGGTTATAAGAGCGAATTTTCGAAAAAATAACTGGTTTTATGTAAAACGTCTCCATTTTACTTGTTTCTTCAAAATGTTGTCTCATTCTTTTGCCGAGTAACACCTCAGCTTATAGGTTTTTCAACGCTGAACACGAGGGTAAAGTCAGAATTGCGATATCTCATTCCGTTAGCAGATCAACTGTGACGAACATCTCAAGTAACTACCACATTTCTTCATCTTCAAAGTGCTCCAGTTTGAGGGCGTAATAAGGTATCGCAATCCCGACTTGACCATCGCGTTCAGCTTGAAAATACCTTTAAAATGAGGTGTCACTTGTCAGACGGTTTCATTTTTGGAATTTATCGGTAATTTTTCCCCCCTTCTAATTCTCGAAACCCCCTTATAATTATTAGTTATAAATATATAAATATACAAGGTGTGTCAGTATAAATCCGAAGGACTACAAGAATCAATTCTATAACTAATTTGCAACAAAAAGTGTCTCCAAGACTTCTCTTTTATCCACTCAAAATGCACTTTTTCCACTTTAGGAATTTTTTGGTGGTTTAAGTCTTAAAATTGCCATAACTTCGTTAATCCGCCAAATAAATTCAAATGTAATTATAACGTCTCTAGAATGAAAACCCTTCAGTCGATTGTTGAAAATACCATGCTATCAACCATGCCAATCCTATCCGAACCAAATGCTACCATAATGGCAAACATCTCCCGTTTTTAGCAATAACACCTCATTTCCTCCCTTAAAACCAGTTAATAATTTATTTTGATTACACCGTTAGAAAGATGAAATGTCAAGCAAATAGATGATCCATTTAATTTAATTAATTTAACGCCCTTTTCAATGGTATTATTACATTTGAATTTATTTGACGGATTACGGAGAAACGGTGGTTAAATGAAATACTTATCTAATTCAAGCGTTGTGACCTCTTCAACAGGGTACAAGATCAAAATGCCCTTTGTAGAACGAAACTACTTTCTCGCGATCTAGTTAACCAGTAACGTCGTTCTTTTGCTAGATAAACGAGTATCCTGAGCCACTTAGCAGGTAACAAGTTGTAATAGGTCAATGTCGAACGTTGTAATAGTTTTCTTCCGAGTCAGGAAACGAAACTTGTTGTAATTACGTCAGTATTATATCTAGGTAGGCAACTTATTACAAAGTCGTTCACTGAGTAAAAGGAGTCGTTCATGCCTTTATGGGGAGATAGGGAAAAAGAATACAAACAGCCGCGGCGATCGGTCTATAGACTGGAAATGGACCTCACTTCCACTTCCGGAGGACTCCACATCGGCTGAACGGGTGACCCAGAGAACTAGCTGAGGACCAGAGTGACCTGAGCGGAACGAAGTCATTCCTTCTTTAGTGACCACTTGATGCGCAAAAGTTACGAGTTACGGTTGAACAACTGGGTGAACCAGAGGCCTATTTTATAAAAACGACTAGTTGCAAGTGCGTCTAATGAATAGCGTGAAAAGCATCGACGTAATCGGGCCGCAGCTGCCAGGATGTACCTACAAGTTGATGTGCACCACAAATCCTTCAGATGCACAAAATAGGAAATGGAAAGGAGAGTATATTATTATACCTAACGTACCATGCGCGTCACTCCGAATCATAGGGAACCGAAGCTAGAAAACTGATCAGAACTGTCAAAAACAGAAGAGGTCATTCACTTCATTCATAAGACTTCTGCACTTTCAGCACTCCAATTCCAAGGAATATTTGAAAGATCTCATTGATGCATTCACAAAATATGTGGTAGGTACCGTACCACACAAGAAAACTTGATTCTGCTAATGCTACCAAAAAATACAATCCCTATTTGCTGCACCATCACGTATGAAGCTGACCAAGGCAGATGCTTTGCGAGTAATAATTTTAAACAATTTCGCAAAAGTCACCAAATTGATCTTCATTTTGTTGCTGCTGGTGCTGCTCGCTGCGAATACCCAGAAGTAGAAAGAGCTGTCAGTGTTGACTTTTCTGGCTCCTTCTACTTTTGGGTATTCGCAGCGCCAGTAGCAACAAAATGAAGATCAATTTGGTGACTTTTGCAAAATTGTTTAAAATGATTACTAGCAAAGCATCTGCCTTGGTCAGCTTCAATATTTAAAAGCCTACCAACTCTAACGGAGAAGATTGAGTTACACGATTGATTGTGTAGCTGATGGCTAACTGAATGTCAGGAACTGCATCTTGCCAAGAGCGTTCACCAAGCTCAGTAGCAGACAGCATAATACACAATCAATCGTGTAACTCGATCTTTTTTGTTAAGAGTTGGCAGAGCGCATGTTGGTAAGTTCCAACTGAATCGTGGTAATGAATATCTTAATTTAGATGCAATAGGTGACATTGAAGCACAAAACATGATTAAATCACCTGAATATGATAAATCTTGTTTTGGCAAGTTATTAGCTTATTTAGGAAGAAGTAATTACTTCCGTCAGAATATGTTAATGTTCCTCGGTTGTCATCAGTAGACTGCACTACCGGGCCAACCTGCATTTGCGTAGTGGAGTTCACAATTCACTTTCTTAAATATTTTCAGATCACTTTACAACAATATTGAATAATGCTTGGGTACGAGCAGTCACGGCCACACATGCCAGCATGACTGGATCTGACTGAAAGTCTATTCACAGTTGTCTGAGCCCGAGATGAAATTTGCAACACAACATGTCCACACTGACGATTTTTCAGATATTCGAGACAAAAGTTCTTTATATTGAAGGAAGTGCCCACGGAAAACATTCCATTCTCCAATTGTACAGATATTTACGTGTCTGAGAGAAAGCAGGTTGAACCCTACCGAAGCAATTTTGTCTAGTGGCGTAACAATGAGGCAAAAAGTCGTGACTGAGAATTGACGTGACGGTCGTCGAATTCACGAACGCTAAACATTGGAAACGGACAACAGGGACGATTATCCGCTAATGAAGAACCGATTGCGAGATTCGTCGAATGCGTTGAAATGTTGAAAGCACGTCGAAATTGTGGTCATTTCGAGCCGATCGTAAGCACCCAACTTACAGTGTAGCACGTTAATAGTCGATATGCACTTCTGCAGTCTGGAGGTTCCATGAGGAAGGGACCTTGTTTTTAATCATAAATTAACAATATTGCTCTATTCATATGATTATCATATGAATAGAGCAATATGATTATCATATTATTATTTGACACAGGTGTAATTATTTTTAATTCTGATTGGTCAGATATTTACCGCTGTTATAAAATTCAGTTGGGGGTAATAACACCAAAATTTGTTGTAACAATACCGACGAAGGGTAGAGTGGGGGGATACCGCCACCCCTAATAACTAACGCTCCGAATGAATGGTCGTTTAACTAATTTATCGTGAACTTTAGAACAGCTGCTATGTTGGGAAACCACGTTTTCCCTTAGCTTTGAAAGCAGCATTTCAAATTTGAGGAATTTGGGTAGTAAACTTGTCATGAATTCATCACATTGTTAATTAAAAAAAGTGATTAGCTTTCGTTTCCGTGGATTACATTAAGTTTTTGCCCAAAAATTAGAGCTTGAAACGATTGAAAATCCGAGCAATACCGCCCTACCAATTCTAGGGTAATGTATTCCTAGGTATTGCCCGGATATTGTTTTTGTTCCAATTTTACCATGTTGATGTGGACACATCTATCCAACCTCTCACGAACCTACCCTCACTTTTCATGGCAATTGAGTTCCTAACATTTACTCAAGTGGATCAAATCTAATTCCAAAGTTGATGAATTATAACTGGCAACGTCAAGTGCGATTGCCCAATACAACTGCAGATAACATGTTTTAGCCTTCACCTAACTGGCTGAAACCGTCCTCAATTATTAGCTCCTAAAGTTAATTTCAATATTATTCACTCTATGAAGCTGTAATTTGGAATGGAGCCTCAGGGCCGAATTCAAGCGTAGTCGACATAAGCGCGCGCCAAGGTGCCCGCACCACAATTGAATGATAAAATAATGTCACTGGTCATATTTTATAATTGTTTTCAGGCCACACAATACAGAATATACAGAGCAAATACCTTTAAAAATCACCATTTTGCACCTAATTTTTCAATATTATTATTATTGAAGTATTATTCAAGTATTGCATTCCCCTTTTTTTCGAATTGCTGGTTCATTTCCTCACTCATCTACCTTACAACGCCGGTCTTCAATTATTTCAAAGAATATGAAATCCGTCAGTAACATAGATTAGAAATTAACCCTCGTAAATAAGCGTTTACTGATGTACGGTTGCGTAACAATTACCGAAAACGTTGCATTTCACTACTGGATATGTTTTCCTACGATTTCCCTTAAAATTTGAAGCGGCAGAGAGCACACCTAAGCCGTAAGGCTCTAAACCCCACTCTCCCTTTTCTGAGTATTAGCGAAATTTTCTAGTACAATAACAATAATCATTGACATATGATATTATGAACAAGGAATGCGCTATTTAAAAAAAAAAAGAAAAAAAAACTGCTAACGAATGTAGTGTAATTACACCAGCCATATTCAGTCTCAACAATAAACCGTCAACAGCCGTGAGAACTACCACCCAGGTGTCGCTCATTGCATATTACCAGTCTCTTTGAACAGTGTCCAAAGAACTTCTGAATCAACAACTGATACACATACTATTACCATACAATTACTATCCACGGTATCTCACTATTCATGGAGTACATTCTAAGAAAACGGACGCATGTCATGAATAACTCGATTGTGATCTAAAATTCTACAGCGTTCATCAATAGTTCGGATAATTATGAACAGAAGCAAATACATTATTAGCAACATTAAAGTAGATCGCTTTCAAGATATGGCCAATAATTCCAAACGTGTTTTGCGCTGACTTGTTCCCAGTTAATTTAATTATAATGGGAAGTGGAGGAGCTCCAGGAAATGGACTAAAGAGAGAAAACATTTAGGTTTCACAATAGGTGAATATTATACAAGACTCTCTATCCAAAAACGCCAAATACCCTAGGCATTATTTGTGGATGGCTGATAATTGAATGCCTACCGCCTCGAGGTGAGAATTATATCAAAATTTAATACTCAAAATTTTAGTTTTTCATGTACCTAATCCTCAACAAATGATTAATATTTAAGCACTACAGCCTGACGAGAAGCCTCTTCTGACAGAGAGCTGACTTGTATAATAGTTGACATTTGTGGGAAATTTGGAACGGTAGTAGACATTCGAAAGTCACAAATTCGGGTCATGGGGCAAATACAAGTGGAAGCGTGCCCAATCATACTCAACCACTATTCGAGGCATAAACCTTTTACGACTTTTACGAAATGGAAGTAACATGTAGAGATACTGCACCAAACTACTGAACATCTTGGTCGACTGATGTCTATATTCACATTTTGATGGAATAATCTCTGCAAATGTAATGATATTTGAGCTCTTGGATCCTATTACTGAATCTGGATTGGACCCCACATTTTCAGGTTTCAGTCAAATTTGAACGCTCAGTACGATAAGTACGGGCTCCAAACCCCAGCCAGTGGAAGCTGTCAATTTGTACAGTTTCTTATTTTGGAAGTTATTTGTTGTACCAACTGACTTCACGTTGAACCTCCCGTAGAAGGAACATTTCGAGGTCTGCTTCTAGATATGGAGCTTTCGTTGATTGTAAAGAACCTCAGATGGAGAAGTAAATAGAACTTTTTCTACCTCGGGGCGTATAGGATTCTACCTTCACTAATCACCTGGCCCTCCATCAACAGAGTCAATTGAAAGAATGGGCTCGCAGACCTTCCTATACCTCTAAAGGAATTCCACCTCTGAAGCCCCTTTGCTTTTCCACAGGTCCCGTTATTGCCCCGCTGTAGATTTACGATTACACTAAAAGTGCTACAGAAAGCTCAAAGAGATACACCTAATGGCTAGTCACAGTTCGTTACACTAATCAAGATCTTCCACCGTTTAAAATGTAATTAGCTCAGCTGAGCCGACGTTTTGAAAAGTTTGTTTGCCAATCACTGTTGCACCTGCTTACAACACTTGATGAAGTATGTCTCTATGAAGCAAAATGGGGGTATGATACACCCCAAGTCCATCAAATACATCTCAGGCCACGCAGTGAAATTATGGAATCACCACGATCACAATGTGATCTTGGTGTTGGAAAATGGTAAACCTCCGAAATTGAACTTTAAATTATGAATCCTCGAAGTTGGATAATATTATACCATTAGCATAGCAGGTATATCAATAAATTAGTTGCTGAATTTAGAATGATGGCATTCAGTAGCCCGACATTGTCAAATGATGAGGCTGTTCGTCTTCTGAATGGTGAACGGTGGCCGCAAGTTGGCCTATAGGTATGTAAACTTGCCTGGGCTTATAGAATTTGTCATTTCAATTCAATTTGTAATTTTGTAATTTTTATTTTACCTACTCGCAGTACATGTCATTTCTTGGTAGAAATCATCCCACAAAAGTAAATGTTATTTTTAAAAAAATCGTTTTTACGTATACAAGATAATTTGTTGTTGTTTCATTCATATCCTCCTTGGTTGAATGTCCTTTGTTTATTTGGAAGGTTGTAGGAGGTTTGTTTGAAGAAAAGGGGAGAATTCGTTCCGAGCTTTCGGCTTTAATAAGCCATCTTCAGGGGTTTGGTAGTTATGGTAGGTTTGGTAGGGTCGAGGAAAAAATACCTACCAAACCCCTGAAGATGGCTTATTAAAGCCGAAAGCTCGGAACGAATTCTCCCCTTTTCTTAAAACAAACCTCCTACAACCCTCCAAATCGATAAAGGGTATACAAGATATGTATACGAATATTGTAGAATATTGTTCACGAATATTGTGTAGAATATTATTCTACATTGTAATTACTTTATGCAATGTCTTGTATACGTAAAAACCATTTTTTTAAGATAACATTTACTACAAAAATTATATTATAATTTTGCATATTTTTTCCCACCACCATTTGGAAATAAGTGTAATAAGTACGGATGGCTGGTGTAATGTAATTGCTTTATATATATTAAAATAATATTTTATAAGGAACCAACTCGTTTCCCATACCTCGAGTTTACCCACTAGAGAGACTGTTTCATTCATTTATATAACTACCTGCTATACTTTTTTGTGTTTTTTTTTTTTTTTTCTCTCACAAATAAACTTTTTCTGTTATTCATTCTTCCATAAATTCATTAAGATTTAACGATAGATTCCATATATTACTTATTTAATTTTCTACACAGAGAAATATTAATTTGAAATCGATGCCTCGGGCAGGCAGTAGAAAAATACCACGTGGTACTGTTTATTTAGTTTTTCGTGTTCATGTTATGTACTAATAACCACTCAATAAACTGCAAACTGAGCTGTGATAGCCTCCGAGCATACGCCATCATAACGAAATACTCGGTTTTAAACGGACCTTTTAGGGTATTCGAGGGTTATAAATGTCATGCCAACTTCAATGCAATCGATTGAGCAGGTGAGACGTGACCTGGTTATGGGAAGTATAAAGTTTCATTTATAAATGTCATCTTTCTGGAATCGGGGTATTTACATCACTACTCGATCCCCGGTTTTCCTCCCGTTTCAACAGGGTCGCAGCGACGGTATTTTGTTCTTTTGACAGCTGCCAATAGATATTACGATGAGGAGGTTCGCCTGGGTTGACTGATCAATCTTGTTGTGCTGTAAAGCGTTGACAGAATAACAAGATAAGATCAAACTGATTTAGAGGAAGCTTGAACGGAGGGGAAGATGATTGGAGGAGGAAGTGAACTATTTCGGACTTGACAGTTCACGTTGTACAAGATTAGGTCATTTATGTATGGCGATTCACTATAATGTCAAATAGACCTTTCTGACCTTATGTACTTATAAATTCTTGATTCCTACAGATTTATACATTTTTTAGTAACGGAGGACAAAACTGCAAAGAACTGTAGGTTATAAGTGGATTAGAAGAAAATAAATCTATGGACGCGGTAGCATTCCGCCCCGCCAAGCAAAAAGTTGAGAACCAAACAGTACATACTGTATAATAATATTATACTGTATGTTATACAGTTGATATAAACATTATTTACCGAACGTCACGAAACGTGTTTTTCACGTATCCATATCTCGGCTCCTATTTGACTGATCAACTTGAAATTTGGTGTGGATCTTCTTGGTGCTGGTAATATAACGCCCTAAAGGTTCAAGTCGCTAGGTCTAAAGTGAGCAGAGTTACATAACTCCGAAAACCCTGCTTTTCGCCCTTACCCTGTTGTTCTTCTTCTTGTTCAGTTAGGCACGGCTACAGCCTCTCCACCTTCACAGATTGACTTTGCATTAAATTTGCACAGAGCTTTGATTAAGCTTCAGGTAGTGCCTTTTAAACGATTCAACCCATTATCACAACCTTTAAGAAAAAATTTTAGAAACAAAAAACAGCAATATTAGGCTTGCATCGGCCACTTTGACGAGTCTACAGCCTGGGTAACAGGACCCAGTGCCATTTGAAAGACTCAACCCAAGAAAAGTTCATGAACAAAAAACTGATATTTAGGCTATTTTTGGCTACTTTCTAAGTGTTTACAGCCGATTAACATGAAATTTGGTGTGCATCTTCTTGGTGTGGATAATTAAAAAAATAAATAAAAATAAATAAATTTAAAAAAGCCCTGAATGTTTCTAGTTGGTAGGTCTAAAGGGAGCCGACTTATATACCTTCAAAAATCCCTTACCGTGTTTTTCTTCTCATTCATTTCTGTAGCCTCTCTACCTTCACCGAATGACTTGAAATTTTGCACAGAGCTTTGTTTCTACTTGTGCCAGTGCCTTTTAAGTTTAACCCATTATCTCAACCCAAAAAATTTTAGAAACAAAACACAGAGATTTTAGGCTAATTTTGCCCACTTTGACGCGTCCACATCCAGGGTAACCGGACCAATCTGTATAAAAGTTTGCTTAATTTTGTTGGTTGGTAATCTTTCAAATGGCACCGTACCCGCATCAAAACCTCCCCCGGGCGCTTTTTATTACTACACATCTATGTACTATTTTATTAGTTGCTTGAGAAAGTAATGTATTATTTTAATTATTTATCACGTATTATTTGATTAGTTGCTTGTGAATTTAACTAACTTTCACGAGCAACCAATAAAATAATACATAGATAAAAGTAGTAAAAAAAAACGTTATGCCATGGCGCCAAGGGGAGATTTTGGAACGGGTACGGTGCTTGTGAAGTGGTTAGGACACCATAATAGGAAAGTGGATATCATCATTTCCGGCCGCTGTAGAATCTTTGCGAGGTAGGGATTTTTGTGGGATTCTATTTACGTTGCACACTCAGCCCAATATGCCACTGAGAAGGATTGAAATAGAAACCGCGCAAATACACACTTAAGGAAGGTAATACACACGTGGACGAAGGTTCACATTCTTATGGCGTTCTATCATTTAATAGTTGAATCTGCACTTTTCAGGTACTTCAAGATATTTGTACCGCTCAACAACCTAAAAGTGACCCAAAAATTCCAGCATGCGTTCTCGTACCTCGACAGGATCATGAAAGCGGGCGAGGGAAATTGTTCTTCAAACTCTGGAAAACCTTGAGCTTTTCACAAGGACTCAAAGAAGCGATGGAGCGTCGTCCTGCCTCCACTAAAGAGTTGAAAAAAAAACGGCTTTTGCGAGGCGGAATTTCGAGTGACCGGACATCTTTTGTCAACCTTATATATGATGTTCTGAAAGGCTCGACCTCTTAGAGTGGGCAGCTTCTTGTCGCTGGTTTTCAAACTCTTATGAAGTTTTGATTGCCAATAAGAAGAGAGAAAACAAGCGGAACGTAGAATTTCTGTAGACGGGATGCACCGGGGCCTTGCCGACAAAGAGTTGTGACTCAGCGATGTTTACGAAGGGTTAAGCAGTTATTGGCTATCAACCACCTAATCGTACATTTTTCATCCAATGGACGTGGATATATCTCCACATATGTCTTTTGAGCGTTATAACGCTAAGAGGTTCTCTCGGTTTAGATTGTGGGTACAAATTCAAATCCAAAATCGCATGACCAAATTAAATGCACCTGTTTTGCGAAGGTACCTACCAGTAAGATTAGGATCGAATACGCTTAATGAATGAATGAAATGAAATGAAATGAAAACATGCCTTTATTATGAACAATAAATAATACAATTCTTGTTAACGAGGAGCCATGCAATAATCGTGGCCACATAGGGCCGTCCGATGAGTTTGCCATAATTAATACATCTTACAACTCTAATACAATACAGAATTGGAACTGCCTACCTTAAATATACTTGCAACCTTAATATACAGATAACAATTAATATAAATCGATCAAATCAAACAAGTCACCTACATAAATCCATATTCAATCATGGTTTTGTGCCTTAGTTGCCATGCCACCGAGCAGTACTTAATCAGACTAACATTCCCAGACTTAATAATCCCCAAATACTCATCCCAGCCAAGTTCTGCCCTACCCAGGCATCGCCGTCTCAAGGTAACCAGAGCCGAACATTTTCCAATGAAATGGAAAGCGTTCTCAACTTCGCCACTGCTACACAAGTCACAAGTCTGATTGTTTGACCCATACGACCTATACTTCAACGCTAAAAGGTCACCCCTGATCTTAAAAACCCACCTACATCGTTGAAACTCCTCGAACTTGCTCAATGGTACTATGTCACTCTCACATCTAAGGGCCACGTACTGAGGGTGATTTCGAGAGCTAAGCGCCTTTTCCTCAAATTCGGAGTACATTGTTTTGGCTAATAACTCAAGGCTTTTATCGACTAGCGTTTTCCATTCACTGAGGTCCGCATGCTGATTCAATGGAATGTTGTATTTTCCTCTTAGTACACCCCACTCTTTCGCCCAGTACACATTGAGCTCGATGCATTTTTTAGCCAAGTAGTGTGAATACGCTTAATGATTTATGACAAAAGGTCGGGGCTTAGTCGAAAAAAAAAAAACACGAAAAAATCATAACTTTTGATCAGATAGAGATTTTTGGCAACGCATTGCTCATCACATGGATCATCATCCTCTCCTAAAATAGGTATCATGTATGCAGTTCAGGTCTAATCAGGTTTATTTTAGTTTTATTTATTGGTTGGCACAATAATTGAATTTGAAGAGTTTGAAAGGAACTACGCCTTATCGAGCTGTGAACAAATTGTGTGTAAGCGATGGTATCAAACACACTAGGTACTCAAATACAGAGTTGCCAGATCCCTAGTGGAAGAAACCGCAGCTAGACGGCTCTGATGTAGCCCGAAAACCGCGCGGGCTTATGAAGCCCAAATAGCGCGACATATCTTAGGATGTAGCCCAAAAACGCTTTTTTTAATAACAAATCGACATGAATAATATCAAAACTTCAATTTTTATTGCAGAAACGTTTATTTATGGATCTGTGTAAATAAAAGATAAAATAATTCGCAGTCTTAAGAGAGCTAAAATAAGTGCCAGCTAAAGATTACTTACTGAATCAAATTTTTTATGCGTTCCTTAACGCATCTAAATAATGACGCATTAGAAGGCAAATCACATCGTTAGAAATCGTTGAAAACCCCAAAAGATAAAACTTAAGGACCAGCGTGGACGATTTCCTTCGCGCACTCAAGGACCTCCATCAGAGAATGTGTATGAGATGGTGTTGAAGCACTATGGTGGAACACTTGAATTTGCCTCCTCAAGAAGCAGCGAAGAAGAAGAACGACATTCGGGGAACTTTTTGACGAAGCAAGGCTGTGACGCCCAAAACGCTTTATTTTTTGGCCCGACATAGCCCAAATCGCGCTAAAACGCGTTTCCAAATTTTACGCCGCGAAATCACCTCCGAATATAGCCCAAATCGCGCTTTATAGCCCAATCTGGCAACTCTACTCAAATAGTAGATTCCAGTTGTTTTGGTCAACATGGCGTCCAAAAATTTGAATCATGAATCGAGTATTGGATGACGTTGGCCTTCTGGTACGTATCTGAAGTAAATCGCACTTAGTATTCGATGAAGATGGAAGTTGTTTGAGGCTTCAGTCTTCCGCCAAACGAATGCTTTCCGTGGTACGTGCTAGGAATGAGACTACCTGTAAAACCGCGATGCTGAAGGGAAAAAAAAAAAAAAAAAAAAAAAAAAAAAAAAAAACTACAAGGAATTTAATTATTTTGCCCACGTTTAAAACTTCTCTTCACCCCTTTGTGGTCAAACCTGGAATTGCCTCATTCCGTCGCAATTGTGTAACTGTTTCGTTGGTCCTGCCGTGCCAGAACATTCCAACGTGAAGCAGATAGGAATAAATACAGCAAGTTTATGGCGAGGGGTGTACTGCCTACCGTTCCCCAAGTCTTGTTCCTCACCCCCTTCAAATGATATAATGAATTATTTATGAGGCCGTACGTGAGCGGAAAATTTGGCGTGTAGAAATTCGGCAGATATTTATGCTGACAGACGTACAAGATGTATTCGCACAACTGGCTATCGTTTTACTCGAGGGTAGTAGATCCACTGATGGGCCCATAACCACGTCGTACTTCCGTACTTCTGGGACATGTCTCAGTTTACGTTCAGACTAGATCTACATGGGAACAGAGCCCACAGGTGGTCCAAAGGAAGGTTAATACGAATTTCATGAAATCCGTGAAATAGGGTGGGGGTTGGACCTTTAAAAAGGAAGAACGGTTTATTTAGACCGCTAGTTAGGGATGGCCAAAAAAAGAAAACATCGACAGGCCGGCATCGATGCTCCAAAAACATCGGACCCCAAAACAATCGATGGAAAAAAACATCGATGGAAAAAAACATCGATGTATCGATGGTTTTCAATCAATTTTTTACTTTATAAATAAAATTTCTATTCTTTTTTTTTTTTCATGCAAGACGGAAAGAAAAAATGATAAGCTCTGAAAAAGAACAATAGGTAAGTACTTTTATTTTCAGTATTACGAGTATTTTATTTGTTACCATTATAATTCAGTTTCAAGAAAAAAAACTCTGCAAATTCTTGACACAACGGTTTATTATCTTCCTTGTGCAGATCACCCTTCTGTCTATACCAGACTGTATTGCAAATCGGCACCATACCATATTCTCACCGTACTCATACCATACCATACGAATTTCTTTCCTATCATACCATACTGTATTATACCAAATCATACATACAATAATATACCATACCATACTCATACCATGTCATACAAACCGAGTGAATATTGAAATGTCATCCATTTCTGACCTATATTTAAAATTTTAAGTATCTAGCTCATCGTCAACATTTAATTTGTTTAAACAAATAGGTATTATTTAAACAATTTTACAGACAAGAAACCGAGTGAATATTGCATTGTGATCCAGTTCTGACCTATTTTTAAAATTTCAAGTCCATAGCTCATCATCAAAATTTAATTTGTATTATTACAAAAAGGTATTATTTAAACAATTTTACAGATGAGAAACCGAGTGAATATTGCAATGTGGTCTATCCCCGACTCACGGTTAAAATTTCTAGACTGTAGTTTACCGGGAAGATGTAAAAAGGTAGTTTTATTCTGGGCGTCTGGTGGTTGGGTCACATAACGGCCGTTTTCGACGCGAAAGTTTAGTGTTTTTCCTAAAACTTTGCGCGGTCACTGTGAACGAACGGCTGGTCGCACAAAAATCCAATTGGTCTTAAAAGATTCGTAATTTTTCAGGTCATTCGAAGGTGAACTAAAATTTACACGGTTCAGTTAAATATTTGGAGATAAGACATCGTCGAAATTTTAAATTTCGTTTTGAATCCCTTCCCCTTGACCTAGGGTTATGAAAAGTTTCGAGGATCATTGTGGGGCTGGTCCAAGCCCAGAAACCAAATTTTGTAATTTTAGCTCAACGCTAACTGGGCAAAACGGCGTGGACGGCGGACGGCGTACGGCGTACGGGGGACGGCGTACGGCGTACGGCGGACGGACGGATTTTTTTTTATTCGATTTTCTGAATCTACGTATCTTGAAACGTAAACCAACAAATTTTGAGGGGGGGTTAAAAAAATTTTTTCTTTGGGCGATTCCAATGGTTCATTATCGAAGATAATAAACCAAAATCGTATACCTAACGTGAACGTACTGGGGTAGGAAACGGAATCGAAGCCAGAAACGAGAAGGAGAAGCGAAAGCAAAACCATGGGATGCCTTAACAAAGGGACGTCACGAGACTTCCGATACAGCGGAGATATCCGTATCGATACTATTCGGAAGAAATATTGGAAGTATCGATACTTTTCAACCAACCGACATTTTCATTTAAAGGAAAATTTCCTTTTATTTAATAAAAATTCAGAAATAATATTCCTAGGTATGTGAAAAAAACGTTAGAACATTCAGCAGCCTATGGCAAAAAAAATTTAAACATCGATGTATCGATGTGCCGATGCATCGAAACCCCGACATCGATGTTCCAAAAACATCGACACAGAAAACATCGATATAAAAACATCGATGTTTCCCGCAAAAACATCGATGTTTCAAAAACATCGATGTATGATTGCCATCCCTACCGCTAGTCAACGACCTGTGTGCCACGGGAAGGTCGATTGTATCGGAATTCCGGACGGTCCCTTTCCGAAAAAAAAAAAATCTTGCGAAGCATACCTACCGGCTGTAAGACGTGGGAAAGGTTACGTGACTTTCCGCACAAGGCCATTACCTACACATCACTCCAAAAACATTTCACGAAACCGATTACAAGGGAGGTAAAAGCATCCCAAAAGTAAAAGTACATTCACATAACAATGGAAGAGCCCAAGGATTCACACGAGGGCAGCAGTGAAACAGGAAGGAAAGCTCGAATTTGAGATGGTACCACATGTACCTACTCGTACTATAGGCGAAGTCTATCTTTGAATGGTAGGAAGCGAGACTGGGCAGGTTACGGGATAAGAGGTAAATCTAAAAACCGAGATGCTTGTTCAAAGCTTGGCAACGATGTAATTCTCATGTGACGAACCGGTATGGGAAAGTACCTATTCAAATGGGATTAGAAAACGAACCGTATCAGAGGTACCGACTATGTCCATAACATACACATGTGTTTCTATTTAAGCAAGTAGACGAGCTGAATTCATAAGTGACCGTCTGTTGTTCTACGGCTTTCCGGTGCCTACTTTCGTTTTGTGATTCACCCGGAATAGTGTTAATTTCTATAGAACTAATCCTTATGTAATACAGTCAGAAGGTCTAGTCCTTCGCTTCAATAGACCGGTCTTCCAGTCATTCTGTTCAATCTCGGATCACTCCAGTAAATACCTTTATGGAGTTAGGGTCGGCTGAGAAAGCCTGACAGCCAAAATTCTTATTAAACTGATGTTGAGCATCTTCACTATAATATAGTATCTTATCACTATAATATATTATGTAGATACATCGCAGATGGATATGTCTCAAGGAGGCTACGATATCCCATACCGTATATACCAAACTACAGCTTCGCGGAGTGAATCGCACAGAAATTGGCTGTAGGAGCCACTCAGCTGATCTTGGTCCTGGGTAGTGACAAGTTAAAGTCCTAAGGAGGCAAGATACCAAATTTAAGCTTCAGAAGAGTGAATAGCACAGAAATTAGCTTTCTAACCCTGAGCCTATTTTGCTTAAACTGCTTAAAGTCCTACATGTCAGTAAGAAAACATCCCTCAAACCACGGATCGCATACTTATAGATTAACTGGACAGAGAGTATAATATATAGTTGGACAGAGAGTAGGTATATAATATTATGACAAGTTCTCTCTGTCCAACTAATCTATATAATATACATTACCTATGTACTAGTACATATTATGTACTCGTATGTGATCTGAGGTTATTTTCATACAGTAGAATTATACGAAATCATAAAACTTGAAGGGGGGTCCCAAACGAAACTATTAGCCTCAAGTAGTTCCGTAAAGTTCTCAAACGAAATACTCGTATTACTCAACGTAGGTGAGTGCTATTGAGTAGTCCATTTCGCTCGACAAATCTTTCATGAGGTTAAAAACGATAAAGTTCCGTTGAAATAGAAGAAAAACCAAAACTTCAACGAGTTATCGAGTCGAGTCGCGGTTACAAAGGGCGGATGTGGAGGTTTTAGGTTCGACCCACGCGAACATTTTTACCCTAAAGGGCCACATAAGCTCGGTTTATTATTCCCCTTAACTACTCGAAAGATGAAAACACTGTAGTTTACTGCCACTTTTATGGTGGAGGGTGGAAGAGTCCGTTCCAAAAACATGGGGAAAATACTTTGTGTTTTTGTTTAACATTTTTCGTCTACTTTCATTCTGAAAAATTAGGTAGTGTTCAGTAAAAACATGTGAATTGCACTAGTCACTGAAGAGTTTTGAGAAAAGTACGAGTAGGTCAACATCTTCATACTGCAAGGATTTTTCATGTGATTTTCCCCGTGAGTAGATTCACATGTTCTAGCTCATTAATGATGGCTCCATGTTTTTTCCTGGTGATGATAATAAGGAAAATATTTTTGAGATATTCGTCTTAAATAAGATCGATTCGCTTTGTTTAGAGCGACCAAGCACAAGTAGTGATGCTGCTCTCTTGACGTCAATCATTGACAACGATGGGTAATTTACGGTAATATGGGTATGTATCATGACGGGATGAAAACTTTGCTGTAAGCAGGAATATACAAGGTGCAATACAGAATACTGGTTCCTTCAATAATACAATACTTTAAGAATACGTAGGTAAAACTGCAAAGGTCGAAGCCAGGAGCACACCTTTCGATATTGTGTTTCCTGTTCGTATGAAAACCGAAATTACATTTGGTGCTTCGTCTCGCTGGTACTCTGACTGAATTGACACAGAAGAAAATATTGTCCATATTCACCAATAATGCTGCCAAGCCGACTTTCCGAAGAAATGTTTTCTAGTAGGTACCAATGTTTCTCCTATGGACGGATCCCTTTCAGGGTATCCTGGATTTTTATAAATATGTACATATAATTTCATAAACTGATGCAAAAGTTATTGATGAAAACGCTGAAGATCGTCATACAAGTGCAAAATCTGAAGATCCCTAATCACCAGTTTGGGTTTCGTGAACAACATTCAACCATTGATCAGATCCATCGGATAACCAACGCAATAGAAAACCCATTAGAATACAAGAAAGTATGCGCCTGTGTGTTCTTGGATGTTTCACAAGCGTTCGATAAGGTCTGGAATGATGGGTTGACGTGCAAACTGCAATCTGATTTGCCTACTAGATACTTTGAAATACCTACTTAAATCCTCCATCAGTAGGGGTCCCACAAAGTAGTGCCCTTGGGCCTGTGCTATACCTAATGTACACAAGGGATTTGCCATCGGCTGAAAGTGGAGTTACAGCAACCTTTGCTGATGATACAGCATTCTGCCGAGGGGGACAGCAGAAAATTTCGCGAAATTGAGGACCAATGGACTGCAGTGTGCTTGTAATTGGGTCAGCTGATGAGCTGCAACTCCATTAACATGTGATTTATGTATGCAAGTGAAGTAGCTAGATGGGCTGTATGGCTCAGTTGTTATCTTAATCTTTAATAAAATTTATTTAATAAAGAATTTAGAGAAAAAATAAATATAAATATATAATTTCAAAAGTTGGGATGCACCAGTTAAATATGCTTAACTTATATGCTAACTAATATGCTTAAATAGCTATGCTACTAAATATGCTTAACAAAAACTTGTTTCGCCTGTTTCACGTTGGAAATCTTGGCAATGGTCCCAGATGTTTACACGGGGTGCGTGTATGGGCAACGTAACGCAGCGTGGGGGCCGCCTCCACTCCCATGTCTGGACAGTTTGTATACAAATAAATATATCATGGCGAGTGTTACGGATACCCGAATTTATTACTACGCAAACAAGATCTCCGGAGTCTAATAAAACAGTGTGGTGCCATACAAGTATTGTTCTCAATGACATTGTTCAGGAGACCTACAGCTTTGATATAAACTATAACTTCCACGACATTAAATTACGTACCTATTTCTTCACCACAAACCACTCCAATGAAGGCGTTAAATTCGAAGATAAAGTCAGATGTTTCTTACAACACTTAAAATAATTTAAGGGTATTAATGCAATTATCGTAAGACAAAATGATAACATTGATTCAAATAGAAATGTGGGGTTGGTTGGTTGGATACTCAAGAACTATGCAATGTAGAATTTTGAATTCTGAAAGATCATACAAATTTAAAATATCCTATTATACATCGACATTTAGACATTCATGCCAAACTACCTTGCAAGGATTTGTATGAGGCACAACGTTTTATGGTCCAAGGAGTGGAACTCACTAGTTGCAAGGTACGGGATTCCACTAAGAAAAGATAGGGAGCTTTCCGAGTGGAAAACCCTAATCAAGGAAAGCGTTGCCAGAATCACCGAAGCGGCTGCAATGGAGTGCAAAACCACCCACAACACTTGGCTTTGATCGAAAGGGGCGGTATTGTGCCTCTAGCTGAAATCAGGGATTTTCGGTTTGGTAGATGGCTGCTGAAGATTAGGGGTGCCCTGTTGGCACTGAGACACCGACCGTATGACACCGGCCATAACCAAACATGCGTGACATGCAGTAGTGAAGAGGTCGAAAACGCATTCCACTTTGTTTGTAAGTGTAGCGCACTGAGGTCTGGAAATGTTTAGGGTTGGGAGTGAAAATGTAGTGAGGTTTTGTTGAGTGGCGAGGGACCTGAGATTTAGGACAATTATTGAATATGGGCTAAATGTTGAATTGTAAATATTTTGAGCTTTGTTTTTTTGTAGTTATTCATTAGAATTGTGTTAATTTATTGGAATTATTGGAATTTATAAGAGAGTTTTTTATTTTCTGTAATACGGAATAGCGCACCAATTTAAAGCTATAATTGTTACGTTAGCTAAGCATATACCTATTATATGAGGGAACTCATCAGACGGTCCGTGGGACCATGATCATTGCATGTTGTATACCTACATTTTTATTTAATTTTTTTATTCTGCTGTAATTCAGTGTTTCTCTCTCTCTCTCATCGACATTTAGAAAACTTTATATCAAACTCTCAAGAACGTATTCAAGGTCCAGTTGATTTTGCAACATGACGTTCAGGATGCTGGGATTTTTTTTTTTTTTTTTTTTTTTTTAATGTGAAGATACAATCATTTTGGATATGTGAGAAAAATGGCATTGGGTGTAAAGTATATGTATGGAAGTATCGTTGAAAAATACCGTTATACTCCACAGTACGAGCACAATAGCGAGGGGAGCACAAAAGGAAAATTCAATTCCCACAATAGCCTCAATAAATAACTCACAAAGGGATTCGACTGAGCCAAAATGAATCATGGCATCCTTTAATTAGCGCGAGGTAGCAATTAAGAAGAGGCAGTTTAAAGGTACACGAGAGAATGAGAAGATCTGTGGAGGGCATATGGTTACAGAAGTGGACTTCTTCGCCCAACGCTGAGTAGATTTTTTTTTGGCGTCGCTTATAACCTAGGACTCTCCAGATATACCTAAAAGTTCCGCCTCTGGATTACATTTTTGGTTTATTATCTTCAATAATGAACCATTGGAATCGACCAAGGAAAAAAAATTGTTACCTGTGTCTTTGCTTTGGCACATGAACTGAAACGGGAAAAATTTGTTTCCTTGATTCACCCTTTCCCTCAGATCACGTCAGAACACAATCGACAGGCGGGCCACTACGGCAGAGCCTATGACGCACGAGCGTATGACGTCAGACGGCTGGCAGGAGGCCAAATAGTACGTCAGAACCTATGACGCACGAGCGTATAGCGTCAGACGGCTGGCTGGAGGCCAACTAGTACGTCAGAGCCTATGACGCACGTGCGTATGACCTCAGACGGCTGGCAGGAGGCCAACTAGTACGTCAGAGCCTATGACGCACAAGCGTATGACGTCAGACGGCTGGCAGGAGGCCAACTAGTACGCCAGAGCCTATGACGCACGAGCGTATGACTTCAGACGGTTGGCAGGAGGAGATGAGGAGGAGGAGCAGTAGGAGGGGGTGATGAGGGGAGGAGGATTATGAGGAGGAGTAGCAGGGGGGGGGGGTTATGAGGGGAGGAGGAATGATTTAGTTCTTGAGAAAACTATTCGGTCTAGAAGCACCATTCTGGTCTTAAATCGAAGCGTAATAAATTGTCTTCAAATTATTCCCCTATGACCTTTTTGTATGACCGTAACATAAAATAACCCCTTTTGGAAATAAAATTGCCTTTTTTTTTAAACAATTTTACAGAAACCGAGTGAATATTGAATTCATTAATTTCAATTTTTTTTTCAGGCGATCGCACAATTTGATACTCCACACCAGAGATCACATTGTGTATGTCATACAGAACTAAATCAAATTTTTTTCAAATACTCTTGTTTTCCGTAACATACTTACAAACAGAGTAGTTGTACAGAGAGAACTCGTCATATAGTTAGTGGACCTGTTTTTCGAACAAGTATCTGATATCAGTATAGAAATCAGTTAATCTACGGATAAATCTGTAGTGTTGGCAAAACTGACGGAGCTCCTGACTTTCTCCGCGGCCGGTAGAGTGCTCTCATCTCCATCCCCCATTTCACAACACTCTCGTTGTACCCGAGCTTTCAGTTGTGTGATGTTCGCTGAAAGTGTGGTCTACAGAAGTTGCCGGCTTGGTAAGTAAATTTTTCCAATAGTTTTCTTTTTCTTCTTCGGAATTGGCATGTCAACCAACATTTCAAATCTTCTCTCTAATCTGATAACTTTGTAAAACTCGGTCTAGATTTTAGTTCCCTTGGAACACAGCAGCCATTTTTGTTTTGAAATCCAACTCGGGGCTGGTTGGCTTACATCCAACATACCCCAACTGCGTTAGCCAACCAGCCCCGGTATTTGCAAAACTTTCTTTGTCGTTGGTTTTTACATTATATTTTTTACCTAAAAAGGGGAACTGAACACATCTGAACTGAACACACTCGCGAAAACTTGAAACTTTTATGTAATATACCTAATTTCTTTTTTCTTCATAAGTTTTGATTTCCTCTTCCAGATAATGTACAATGAGGAATTACGCGAGAAAAACTAACAGAGCAACCATCTCAAAAGACATTGTAGCGAGAGCAATAAAGGAACGCTTGGAATTGAAAATTACCTACCGAGAGCTATCAGCTAAATATGACATCCCAGTGAGGAGCCTTGTACGGTACTGCACTAAAACATCAAAGCAGAATAACGTTCCTGTTTTGTCAAAACTTTCAGTCGGTTACTCGACAAATCGGCAGGTGAGAAAATTAAATTTTTAATGTTCTTCTCATCAAAACATTATTCTGATGTTATAAATCCTAATTAAAATGTTTTGAAAATCATTCAATCATTCAAATTTGTGGTTTCTAATATTAAGTCTAATGATTCAGTTGATTTGCATATTAATTTATTTTTATTTATAGGGAGAGATACATACGAGCCTGCTTATTGATTATTTGGTTAGTTGTAGTTTACTCTCCCTTGAATTTGCCCTTTGTTTTAGGTTTTTACTGTCGACCAGGAACAGATGTTGGAAGAATATTTAATAAAAGCAGCGGACGTTGATTTTGGCTTATCACGAAAAAAGGTGATGAAAGTTGCTTATCAATTTGCAGTAGACAATAATATAAGATGTCCACCCACCTGGTCTGAAGCGGAAACAGCAGGCCCCGACTGGTTCACGAGCTTTCTGAAACGTCATCCTACCTTGTCAATTCGAAGACCTGAAGCAACAAGCGTTGCTAGAGCTTCAAGTTCCAACACCGTCAGCACGGATGATGGGCATCATGCTGCAGTCTTCCCGCTGACCGGCGACGCCATAGTAGATGATCCTACGTCAGAGGAGCTCGATAACTCAAATCGTACTATAGAGGAAACCTGAACCTTTCAAAGAATCCCGCCATGTGTAGAGGTCTTCGTTACCGTGAAATGACATTCGGATTTGTTGTCTCCAATCTCAATGTTGACAAGTGAAGTGTAATGCTCATAAGTGTAATGTAATGACGTGATGTTCATAAGTGAAGGGACTTCACTCCCAGGACAAAGTAACAAATTTACACCAATAAAAATCGTGGTCGATTCCAAAGGGATTTCATATTGAAAATAATAAACAACTGAAAAAAAGTACCAGTTCTTTATCGTCCATCTTATTTTCTTATCCATCTTATCTTATTTTCATATCTACACCCACTATTGACAAAGGGGACTCCGCATCTCAGCACCAGTTTATTAACTTGAAAAAGGGCGACCGCATTCAGTTTTTGGTTTATTAACTTCGATAATAAACCATTGGAATCGCCCAAAGAAAAAACATTTTTAACCCCCCCCCCCCCTCAAAATTTGTCGGTTTACGTTTCAAGATATTCAAGATACGTAGATTAAGAAAATCGAATTAAAAAAAAAATCCGTCCGTTTTGCCTAGTTAGCGTTGAGCTAAAGTTGCGAAATTTGGTTTCCGGGTCCGGACTAGCCCCACAATGATCCTTGAAACTTTTCATAACCCTAGGTCAAGGGGAAGGGGTTCAAAACGAAATTTGAAATTTCGACAATGTCATATCTCTAAAAATTTACATGAAACGGTGTAATTTTTAGTTCACTTTTGAATGACCGGAAAAATTACGAATTTTTTAAGACCAATTGGATTTTTGTACGACCAGCCGTTCGTTCACAGTGTGCGCGCAAAGGTTTAGGAGAAACACTAAACTTCGCGTCTAAAACGGCCGTCAGGTCGGCCAACGCCCCAGCCGCCCAACATAAAACTACATTTTTTTCATCTTCCCGGTAAACTACAGACTGGAAATTTTAACAGTGAGTCGGGGATTGACCACATAGCAATATTCACTCGGTTTCTCATCTGTATAATTGTTTAAATAATTAAACAAATTAAATTTTGATGATGAGCTAGACACTTGAAATTTTGAATATAGGTCAGAACTGGATGACATTTCAATATTCACTCGGTTTGTGTGACACGTTATGGGTATGGTATATTATTGTATGTATGATTTGGTATAATACAGTATGGTATGATAGGAAAGAAATTCGTATGGTATGGTATGAGTACTGTGAGAATATGGTATGGTGCCGATTTGCAACACAGTCTGGTATAGACAGAAGGGAGATCTGCACAAGGAAGATAATAAACCGTTGTGTCAAGAATTTGCAGAGTTTTTTGAAGTGAAATTGTGTTAAGTAAGTGAATTTTCGGGGAGTTGTTACAACAGGAAAAAACCTGTGTAGCCATAGTTATGGCTATCGCGATGTTTTGTCGAGTTCAGCGAAAAAGATGGTTGAAAGAGTGGTTGAAAAAGCGGGAAGAATATTCTCATCTGTGATTACTGACAGAAATAAGTTTGACAGATTCTGCAGACTTTCAGAATTATTTCAGAATGAACGAACAGACGTTTATAAAATTGAGTCGATAGGACACAAACATGAGGGAGTGCAGTTCAAATTCCTCATCACCCTCGGTAAGTTGAAGTAGTCGGGCTCCTTCCGCCCGCAAGACAAAAACGTCCGTTCCGCGGCAACAACTGAGTATTGACAATAATATTGACGTTTGCCCCTACATGCTCAATAGTATTGACAATATCCCCTCCACTTTTCAATATTGACGCCTCGAGAACAGAATTTCCGGATTTCATCAATATCGCCGTCAATACTCACATTTTTTCGCTACATGGTCAATATCATTGTCAATGTGATTAGGTATTGACAATATTATTGAGCGTGTAGGGCCCGCTTAAGACACATCCATGTCAATATATTATATTGAGGTACGTTGGTGCCTCGATAAACAAAACAAGTTCTGGCCGTCACGCTACCACCACAAGCCGCGGGCGTTGAGACGAAGAGCGAGCCCAACAAGGCTGGTTGGGATGCCAACCGTTGCATAAGTTCTATAATGTTATCGCCGTAGACTTCATCTTAAACGCCGCTCCTCGAATGTCGGAAACCAGTCTGGAAGGACCCGGAGTTCTTTCTGACGGAAGATGAGCGAAAGTGACCTTGAGAAGCGGCTTCTGGAAGATAGTAAAGCTGGTTTGCAGGCACCTGAACCACTCAGAACTTTCACCTTCACTGGGGCGTTAGCGGTCCGATAACTACCGACAAATAGCTCTAAATATCCAATTTCAAAAATTCGAATTTAAAATTTTTGGATGCACATTATGTTTCCCACTTGCCAAGGTTAAAGCTACGAGTACCATATTGGCTTGGAAAAATAACATATAATAATTATAGTATTATGATCTTGATGACTAGTGGAAGTATATGGATGCGTTGAATGACCAAATACTAGTCGTTTGTTTGAAGGTTTTTATTCCACGACGTTTCTGCCCAGGAAGTGGGCCCTATTCATGCGGATATATTATAAGATGATGTAAATGTCACATTGGGGTTTCGAACAGGGGATAGCAAACGGTAATAACCTATTACAAGTTCTGGCCGTCACGCCATAAAGTTATTACCGTTTGCTATCCCCTGTTCGAAACCCCAATGTGACATTTACATCATCTTATAATATATCCGCATGAATAGGGCCCAGTTCCTGGGCAGAAACGTCGTGGAATAAAAACCTTCAAACAAACGACTAGTATTTGGTCATTCAACGCATCCATATAATAATTATATATCGCACGCTGGGAGCAATACAGGTACGAAGAAAAATTCGGCAAACGCTTGGAGTAATACTGTTATAAGTCCTATATCGTCGATTTCCATAAGGTCTGATATCGTCGATTTCCACAAAGAAAAATTCGGCAAACGCTTGGAGTAATACTGTTATAAGTCCTATATCGTCGATTTCCATAAGGTCTGATATCGTCGATTTCCACAAAGAAAAATTCGGCAAACGCTTGGAGTAATACTGTTATAAGTCCTATATCGTCGATTTCCATAAGGTCCGATATCGTCGATTTCCACAAAGAAAAATTCGGCAAACGCTTGGAGTAATACTGTTATAAGTCCTATATCGTCGATTTCCATAAGGTCTGATATCGTCGATTTCCACAAAGAAAAATTCGGCAAACGCTTGGAGTAATACTGTTATAAGTCCTATATCGTCGATTTCCATAAGGTCTGATATCGTCGATTTCCACAAAGAAAAATTCGGCAAACGCTTGGAGTAATACTGTTATAAGTCCTATATCGTCGATTTCCATAAGGTCCGATATCGTCGATTTCCACAAAGAAAAATTCGGCAAACGCTTGGAGTAATACTGTTATAAGTCCTATATCGTCGATTTCCATAAGGTCTGATATCGTCGATTTCCACAAAGAAAAATTCGGCAAACGCTTGGAGTAATACTGTTATAAGTCCTATATCGTCGATTTCCATAAGGTCTGATATCGTCGATTTCCACAAAGAAAAATTCGGCAAACGCTTGGAGTAATACTGTTATAAGTCCTATATCGTCGATTACCATAAGTCCGATATCGTCGATTTCCATAAGTTCGATATCGTCGATTTCCACAAAGAAAAACTCGGCAAACGCTTGGAGTAATACTGTTATAAGTTCTATATCGTCGATTACCATAAGTCCGATATCGTCGATTTCCATAAGTTCGATATCGTCGATTTCCACAAAGAAAAATTCGGCAAACGCTTGGAGTAGTACCTACCTAATACTGTTATAAGTTCTATATCGTCGATTACCATAAGTCCGATATCGTCGATTTCCATAAGGTCCGATATCGTCGATTTCCACAAAGAAAAATTCGGCAAACGCTTGGAGTAATACTGTTATAAGTCCTATATCGTCGATTTCCATAAGGTCTGATATCGTCGATTTCCACAAAGAAAAATTCGGCAAACGCTTGGAGAATACTGTTATAAGTCCTATATCGTCGATTTCCACAAAGAAAAATTCGGCAAACGCTTGGAGTAATACTGTTATAAGTCCTATATCGTCGATTTCCATAAGGTCTGATATCGTCGATTTCCACAAAGAAAAATTCGGCAAACGCTTGGAGTAATACTGTTATAAGTCCTATATCGTCGATTTCCATAAGGTCCGATATCGTCGATTTCCATAAGGTCCGATATCGTCGATTTCCACAAAGAAAAACTCGGCAAACGCTTGGAGTAATACTGTTATAAGTTCTATATCGTCGATTACCATAAGTCCGATATCGTCGATTTCCATAAGTTCGATATCGTCGATTTCCACAAAGAAAAATTCGGCAAACGCTTGGAGTAGTACCTAATACTGTTATAAGTTCTATATCGTCGATTACCATAAGTCCGATATCGTCGATTTCCATAAGGTCTGATATCGTCGATTTCCACAAAGAAAAATTCGGCAAACGCTTGGAGTAGGTAATACTGTTATAAGTCCTATATCGTCGATTTCCATAAGGTCCGATAACGTCGATTTCCATAAGGTAGCTTATGGAAGCGAGCTGTGCAAATGGATAAGACCGGTTCTTATGGCAGTTCAGAAAGAGGCCTTGTTGAGTGATATAATCGCAAAATAAAAATTGCGGCGTCTGGGGCATGTGAGCAACTATTTCCGAAATCTTTACACAAGCACATATAAAACATAATATAAATCAGATAGCGTAAGAAATGAAATTAGTGAAAAATCATTACAAATTTTAACAAACCATGTGGTTTTTTTTTCTTCATTAAAATTTTGAGAACTGGGTCGTTGATGTGGTTTGTGGTGCACTGGAGACTGCAGTCCCGAAGCCCCTCAAGCGTTTGTCGAATTTTATTTTTGAACCAGCATAGCTCCCAACGTGCGATATATAAAATACGATAATTTTACGAGTATCAGAATAAATACCCAAATTTATTCAAGTGGCATGAATGGATAAGTACTACACAGTAATAAGTAATACTGGACAGGTACTACACCAACATTCATTTTCATACAAGGTAACTTTCCAGATTTATTTAAATAGATAGGTATGTTCTTTACTAAGTGGCTTAGTGGAATGATAGTTTCATCAATACTGACGTAAAGTATCTACACTAATCATATGGCCATAGGCTGTGTAAAGGTGGTAATGGTGGAAGGGGAGGCGATTCATTAGGGAGAGTTACATGTAGGTATTGTTATAAAATTAACACGTTTGGTAACCCTAGCCCCAAAATTAAAATGTCCAATTAAAATGTCATCAGCTCAGTAGTTTCTTACGTTCTCTCCAAAAATTGCCAACTGAACCCCCAGATCCACTTGTGCCTTCCCTTCATCCATTCTGTCGCTTGTTCCTCATTCTCTAACAATTGAATCCAGACTGTGACACGCGGAAACAATGATCCTGACCCTGCATTGATAACGGTACGTACTGGTGTGTCCAAAAGCTCTGTCCTGCGGTCGAATCTCTTCATATGGAGAGAATGGATACTTCATTTAATTATTGAATGGGTTTGGATATACAACGGAACAACGTTGTATATCCAAGATGTGAAGAAGTGAGTTTTCTGTGGAATATGTTTGTATCTTATTAGAATAGTTTGTATCTTATTATTTAGAATCATATGATTTCCTTGGAATATGAGAGGTAAGTAGTTTGTACTGCAAGTTTAATGCTAAGTAGGTAACTAGAAAAATCAAAATTGAGAGAAATCAGAGAAATAATCATAAATTATTTAGTGCATGCTGAAAAGTTAGTTTTTTGGACATACAACGTTGTTCCGGTTATTTTTGGACATACAACGTTTTTCAATCACATCTACATATTATTAATATGTTTTCGGTAGATTTTGCAATAATTTCGAAGTCTTAGGTCAAAAGAAGAACGATTTTTTCTCGCATTAAGTTGTTTCTTTGTTCAATCAATCAATCAATTTATTCCACAATATATACCTCAAGGGCGGGTTGTGGGGATCAAGGGGAAGTATGGTCAACTGTAATTTTTATGGGTCGCTTCGTCTTGATCAGGGTACTGTGGGGGATTTAGTCCTAGTCCAGCAGAGTGGGTGCGTTGTCCCTCAGGACTCTTCTCCTACGTTCACCATGAGGCGGCGCTGGCCCAGCAATGTGGGCAACTTCCAGATTCGGATGGTCAGTGGCTCTTGTCTGCAGGACTCCATAGCATACATTTTACATTTTAATACATTTAACACATTTTAATAAGCCTGTAGTAATCCACGGTTTCAGTGCTGTCAGTTTATGTGATTTCAGAGAACATACATATTGGCAAGCTATTGAGCCCTTTCAATGTCCCAAGGAATATCCATGCAGCTCTACCAATTAAACATCCAGTAACATTTTTCCACGTTTCGTCACAACCTTTTTATGATCCAGTCGAGTAGATGTTTTTGTGGAATTTCGATTTCTAGTTCCGTCCATATTTGTATTTGTGCCGATACGTAGGAGAGTAGTATAATGATCCATTATGGGAGAGTACCAGGTAATAGTGATATCTTCAGTTACAACTCTCCTACCCCTGGAGAGATCCTCAACTATTCGGATTACGTTTTCATTTTGGGTAAATAGTATGCCATGTATTTCAATATTTTTCTTGCGGGGTTCCTGCTCGAGGCAGACCATTTTCATCTGCAGGGAGTCGACAGCTGACATTAATGACCCATTTTCATTCTTTAGTGAGGTGATTCTGACCTTCATTTGCGTTGATTCATCAACTATGGCGTCAAATTGTGTTCTCATGAATTCGACCTGCCGTGAAAGCGATTGGTGATATCCACCTAAACCTTTTCCATCTTCTAAACACCACACGCCAGACTGTTTCGGGGCAAGAGGAAGCCTTTCTCAGATCGCCCCTCACGTGGTCATTTGCGGTTTGTTATTTCCTCTGGAACACCGATACGAGCCGGAAACATGATCGACTTTCACGAGGTATATTTACTGGTAAGTACGTACGATCAGTACAGGCTCGCCAACGGGATGAAAGGTGATATTCGGTAACGAGACGATGCAATACGCTACCCCGGACGACAGCTTCATCTAGTTAACGGAAAAGCAGGAAGTTTGTGGTCGGTTATTCTTTCTAGTTTCCAACAACCCAATACATTGGTACTTACGAGAAGAACGCGGTGGTAGACTTTCAAATCGAAAGGAACCTAGAAATTGGAGACTCCCAATAACAACAAATACCCAATATCATTCTTATATTCATAGCTAGATATCCTATACCGTCAGAAACACAATGTACTCGTAACTACAACCCATCTACAATTGAAAATTGAACTCGACTTTATACATTTGACATTTTGGCGAAATTTGGGATATTTGTTTCGTCGCCAAAGTCAGATATCGTCTAAGACGAAAACTTCGAGAGTAAATCACACCAGCTTAGATATGTCGAATTTGCAAATCCAAACGCACGATTTGTTCGAAAATCATTTCGCATTCCAAATCTACAGGGTTTTCCACTCGTACATGCAAAATTCATTTTCTCGTAAAACTGCGTAAAAAAATGGAGGAAAATTTTATCTGAATCCGTTCTCAAGATATGATTTTTAAATCCATGTTTGACGATGTTTTTCTCTTTTAAACCCAAATTTTCTCACTTCACTCCATTCAATTTTGATTTTGACCAGATTTTCGGAGATTCTTGAGAAACAACATCTAATTGCATAACAGCAGCTCAAACATGTGAGTTAGTTCGCCACAAACTGTGTGACGAACTAACTTTTTTGGCATTTAAACTTGAATTTTTTGTTGAAGGAACGAGATAATCTCGACGTTGTCCAAACTGTTGAAAAGATTATTGAATGAAGAGGTTTTCATGAGATTTTCCAGTTTACAGAATTTTGTTGGACGAGTGAGTACCTAGTAGGTAAAATCCAAGCAACATATTACTAACACAAACACCACTCCCTCCCCACATTACCACATTACCTACCAGGCAATATTGTGAATAAACTGATTGATTGATTGAAGTAGGTAAAAGTTCTAAATATTTTCAGAATTTTTAGTTTTCCAACTTTGTTTATGTTTGAGCTGCTGTTATGGTCATTAGGTGGTACTCCTCACGAATCAAAGTAAACTAATCTTGTGGCAAATTTAACGGTGATTCCGAAAATTGGTCAATAATTGAAATTGAATGGAGTAAAGTCTACATTTTTGTGTTTAAAAGAGAAAAAACATGGGTTTTCTGAAAAACCTTTGAAAAACTGGTATAAGCCCGAAATCGTCGATTTCCATCGGATTGGGCTCGGCGAGCTGTAAGGGGTTTATGATAGTTCAAAAAAGAGGCCTCGTTTAAAGATTTGAATCGCAAAATACCATCTCAACCATGAGCAACCATTTCCAAAATCTTCCCTAAAGTTCTGCTTTTATACTTATACCTGTATTACTCCAAACAATCTTATTTTTGTACCAGTATTGCTCCCAGCGTGCGATATCTTGAGGACGGATTGAGATAAAAATATGCGGTTGGCGGCATTTCAATCCATTTTTGATTTGGCTTTACACAGCAGTGCACCAAACATTGCAGTGTATTATGCAATTGGCACAGTAGAAGCTTCAAGTCGACTACACCTGAATACCAACTTGGCTTCATCGTGCAAGCTAAAATATCGGAATTTTGGGTATTGGAGCCGAATTTAATGTCATAATCTCAAAGAAAAGTTGTCTATTCATTGGGTACTTTCTGTTGATATCGCTTTACCTCTCACAAGCGAAAAAATAATGATCTGTAGTAATAATGATTATTACTCTGTAAAAGAACCCTCAAAATCGGAGTAGTCAGGCGGCCGAAACCCGTCATCCGCCAAAACAGATTGTGGTCCACCCTCTCCCAACTACAGCCTGACGCCTGAGACTAGGTCACTGTGCCCTTGGGTGAGCTTCGAATATCGACCTACCGACCAAACACCCACCCGTGAGACGTCACAACAATTTCCCTAACTCTTGGGACCCCCTAAAGAACTGGAAGTCAATACAAAACCAATTCGGTATCTACGGAATAACTGACAAGCCAACCCCAATCATTTCAACAAACTGTTAGTACTCGTAGCACGGCATCAGGCGGGTGTTCTCAAGTGAATTGGGCAGAACTCAAACCGTAACTACCGAATCTGAACGTCATCTACTACAGACCTCTGATATTTCAATAAGGAATGGAGAAACGAATACCAACGGAAAGTTTTTTTTTTTTTTCTTGTGAAAATTTTATTGCACCAAGTTTACAACTTATTAGCAATTTACATTTGATATGCATTGTTAATTGATTGTTAAGGGGACCTGTAGGTCGATTTAAAAAAAAAAAATTGATACGTAAGCTAAGATACGTAACATGGCTTCTAAAAGGCTTCAAGTTTTGTGCAGCTGATGCACTGGTATGGGTTCACTGATCCCACTGAACACACTTCATTTCACAACATGATTTCACAACACTTTTCACAAAACACTCCACTCCCACAGGTCATGAGATTTTGTTCTTTTAAGCCTTCTGAGTAGGCCATCAACATCAAGGAGCTGGACAACCTCGTCATTGATGTGGCCACGAAGCCTCTGTTGATGGGCTAATGCTTGCTTTTTGATAACTTCTTCGACTGTGGGAATTTGAAGTTCCAAATGTAGTCGATCATTTCTTGTGTAACGGTACGCGTCTACACACGCGCGTAGTACGTTATTCTGGAAGCGCTGGATGATCAAGCGGTTGCTCGGAGCGGTGCAGCCCCACAGTTGTGCACCATACGCCCAGACTGGCTTGAGGAGCTGATTGTATAGTGTTAGCTTGTTTTGGATCGACATGGGTGATCGTCGTCCCATCAGCCAATTCATTCTGATCCTCCACTTCGTAGTCCAGTTGTGTAGTCGGTTGATAGATCTGCATAGTTTTGATGTGGATTCTCTAGTGTTTTCACCAACGGCAAGGACTGCGGTGTCATCCGCAAATGTTGCCAGAGTATTTTCTTCTCGTTCTGGTAGATCACTGGTAAAAAGCAGGTACAGAAGAGGGCCAAGTACACTTCCTTGTGGAACACCAGCCTGAATTATTTTGGCCTCCGAATATGCATCCAACGGAAAGTTCCATGAAATGTTCGACAATATAAAATCCACCAGTGGATTCCACAAGAACATGTTTATAGTAGGTTCAAGAAACTCGAATCAGTTTCTCATCACAGATTGGTAGGTTTCCATCTCGGGTCGTCCAATAATAAGCTAATTACGAACCTGTTTTAATTTCCAATCTTCCGTTCGATTGACTAGAAGATGGATTCATCAGAATCTGATACCGATGGGACTTGGGTTGATGGATTCATATTTCTTTACACGTTTCTCTTCACCTTTATTCATCGTAACTTGACTGACTTGAGGTTAGTTTTCAATTTTACTGATATTCCGTTGTATTACACTTGTGATATAGAAAGGACTGAATACATTTGTGAATAACTCAATATATTCTCAGGTTCATTTTGATCAACGAAAGATAGATATTTAAAAAAAGTCATTTTACTCAAATTGGAGCAGTGGTGGTAAGAGCATTTCCTTGAATGACTCGCGCCCTAATTTCATGCCGAAGGGGTGCCTTCATTGTACGAATGACGCCCTGGTCGCATGGTTGAATTGTCGAAGTGGTGTTTGGGGGTACAAAGACACCACAGAAGCGGTATAATTTTCAACCAACAGAACAGTATAACCAACAAAGCACCAGTGTCTTACCAGGGACAAGATGCAGTATGTTGACTGATTTCTGCTGTCAGTGGATGGTGAATGGATAATCCAAATTTTGATCAAAAGATTTCATTGGATAAGCCCTTCAGGCCTTAATTAATCTGATTAAATTTTATTAACAAATTAAATTTGTTACCCTTTCTCCTAGCTCCTAGGTAAGCTACCTGGGATAGTATGGCGACTTGACGCCCTAAAATTTTAACCCCGTTCCTGCCCTTTGAGGGCCTCGAGTCGCCATGTTGTCTTTTTTGCCCTACTGTGAGACTCTAAAAGGTTAAATTTTTTCAAGTCTTCGTCATTTGACAAACAGGAAGCAGACGCATTGTTTTTGCGCGCAGCTTCGAATACAGCAACTGTGACGATGTTCCACTTTCAATATAATCCATTCCTTTTTATGAGTTCTGGAGCCCCAAATATTCGTTGTAGCGACTTATGAATTGAACAAGTCGTTCCAAATTCGTTAAGGCACCTACCAAAAATCTGTAAACTGGTACATGCATGTCTCATTTTCTCCTTGTAAAATATCTGTTTTGTGTCCCAAGTAAAACAAAGTAACGATGCGTTATTAATTAGGTATATTTATAAATGTTTACGTCTGTGTAAGAGAAATGGGGCCGTTATAACGCAACCGATAATAATTAACCGTTGCTGTTTATTTATTTATTTTTTTTTTTCGTGTAACCCAATTTAGGAGCCTCTCAGCTGATCCGGGGCCTAGGCAGCGTCAAGTGAAAGTCCTACATGGATATGTCTCAAGGAGGCTACGATATCCCATACCGTATATACCAAACTACAGCTTCATAGAGTGAATAGCACAGAAATTGGCTGTAGGAGCCACTCAGCTGATCTGGGGCCTGGGTAGTGACAAGTAAAGGCCCAAGGAGGCTACAATCCAAATTACAGCTTCATAATATTATATTATAGTGAATGGCATAGAAATTAGCTTTAGGAGACACTCCGCTGAACTTGGGCCTATTCTGCTTAATATGTAAGACATAAGGATGCTGCATGCCAAATTACACCTCTACAGTGTGAATACCATGGAAATTAGCTTTAGGAGACATTCAGCTGAACCTGGGCCTGGATAGCGTCAATTTCAAGTCCTAAGGAGGCTACATACCAAATTACAGCTTCATAGAATGAATAGCATAAAAAATAGCTTTAGGAGCCAGTATTCATGTCTAAATTGCCCGTCGCCTGTTTATTGGTATCGCGTTCCTTTTTATTTTTTCCGTTTCACAACATTTGTTAGACCCCCAGCGGTAAACATTTCCATGCCAAAAAGAACATTCCACTAGAAAACTGGACAGAATATTAAATATTCATTCTAGTTTTCTATTCACTCTATTCACCCTATTATGATTCCGAAATGAAACTAAAAGATATCAGTTAAGTATTATGATTCTATAACTAAACTAAATTTTCGTAATCACCACAGACCATACCACAGGGTAGCAGACCATGGGTTTTGGGGAGTTTTAGGGGGAAACGATTAACCATAAATTCCAAAAATGAAACAGTCTGACGAGTGACGCCTCATTGCAATGATTTACTTACGCTGAACACGATGGTGAAGTCGGAATTGCGATCTTATTTCGTTCTCAAACTGGAACTCGTTCAACTGCTCTAATTCGATAACGGAATGAGATATCGCAATTCTCACGTCAACATCGTGTTCAGCGTTGAAACATCTATAAACTGGGGTGTCACTCTTCTTTTTATCTTCGAAAATGAACCATTGGAATCGCCTAAGAAAAAATATATATTAGCCCCCCACCCATCAAAATTTTTATATGTGGGGCAATCTACGAGTATCTTAATCAAAATCCAATCTCACAAAAAGCTGATCCGTGTGAATTTATTGGAACGATGTTCATATTTCTACGACTAAGTATAATTATTTTTTATTATGCTCAACACAATATCAGCCAGGCACAACGGTTCTGCAATGCAAAAAACTGTTGACAAACAAGGCAGGCAATCATGGTCGTACTAAACCTGACTGTCCGTATCAACCGTTAGTGGCTCAGGTACCTTCAGAAACAAGAAACTACACAACAACGGAGGACAATCGTCGTAATGACATCGTAGAAAATCGAATTAGTTTTGCAGATTTCTAGGCATCAGTGCAACGATCCGAGAAAGCGTTTGGTCAAGCGCGCCCTCCCCCAAGTTTCCAGTGCTGCGACATCTTCAACCGATTTGTTTCGGAGTTGGAGCCGTTATTTCAGCTTTGGGAAGATACGCAATAGTATTATGCATGTTGGGCCAAGCCAAATATAACACGGATACCTAATACAGTTTTATACCTATATAGCATAACTGGTATCAAACATCAGACGTCATCAAACTTCCACTGAACCTCGAATCCTTTCAACCAACCAACGTCCAAATACGTAAAAACGTGAATGAGAGGACAGGCCACCTCATAATCCCTTTCTGTAGTAACTCTACCTTAAAGTCATTGCGTTACTTCTCAGATCATTAATTTCATTTTCCTCGTAAATCAATTAGAGTGCCCATTTAACGTTTCTTCCCACGCCAATTTTGCTACAGCAATCATTCAAAAAGTTGGAAATGTTAGTGATGGGGATTGTCTTAGCCAGCATCTAGACCACTTACTGTACTCTGAAGGGTGATCTACAACTTTTCTTCTACTGATACAACATAAAATTGAAGACCACAGGGGAAGAACGTGTAAACTCGGATTTTTCTCGAAATGCTGGCAACTACGGCACTTTGAGGTTGAGCGAGTGAGGAATCCGATGGTGACGAAAAACTTGTCTAAATGGCATTAAAAAAATGGGGAGTCAAATAATCGTGTACAAGGAAAGAGCGCGCTTAATGGTACGGTCCTGGGAAAGAACTACTATTATAAAGATAAAGACATATTATTATAAAGACTTAGAAATAATTATTCCTACAAGAGGATATTCGTACAAGGAGTGCGATATACCAAAAATTCCCTGCAGGAACCCCCAAAGATTGGGAGTAAGTTTTCAAGAAGCAAGGTGTACGCCTAAGCCATTCAACGTGGGACAAGTAGACAACTTCATGGTTTTGGTCTGGAGTTCTTTTTTGGGACCATTGTACACGTCCAGCCATCCACGTAACGATTTATCGTACGATTAGGTCGTCGTATAATAAATCCTTAAGATTTGATCTGCCCAGTTATTTCACAGGCACGTATCGATGAACTCATGCGGTTTCCCACCTGCGGTATCGTGAACGATGTAGCGTCTGTCCATTTTCCTTTCTTTAGTTTAGTTCTAAACATCCTCACCATCATGGCATCATCCGTTGACGATGACGCCATTGCTCTTATTGGTCTTTTGTGTGTAATAAAGAATCGTGCCAATGGTAGGAAAGAACCTACAGTGGTGGGTGGAAAGAGTGGCTACTCAAAAGGAAGCGATACACACATACCAAACTTCTGACCAAAGAGCTGCCTGCTGAACAAGCTGACTTCTGCAACTACTTACGTATGGATGAAGCTGTGCACCAAAACTTACTTTCTTTGGTGTCTCCATTAATCGAAAAGAAGGATACACTTATGAGATCTGCCATTTCTCCTCACGAAAGACTTTCGGCAACTTTGCGGTTTTTAGCTACAGGGAGGTCGTATTGAATGCTTGCAATTCCAAGCCTTTGGTCGTTACCCAGCACACACGCAATGTTTTGTTGATCTGCACAGTCCGTCGGAATGGGATTTTCATTCGATTCCGATGGCTTCCACAAACCTGGAGATCGTACGGTTTGCTCCACATACACGCTTCGATTTATCGTCAAGTCTGACCAATTTTGCTTGTCGTACGATGAATTGAACGACAAATCGTTACGTGGATGGCTGGCCGAAGGCCCCCATTCGAGAACTGCCCGTTGACAGATCACATCCAAGATTCATCTCTAATAGGACCTCGTACAATGGGCTATTTGCCTCCAGCATCCTTTCCCCCGAAATTGAAGACAAAGAATCGTGGGCGGCACTCAAAGATGGGGAATTTCATCATCCTGCACGAGATTCTACGAGAAAACCTTACCCATAATAAGCGAAAAATATCTACAAACTTACCCGCAATAACCAACACATCTTTTCTCTGTAATAACGGTAAGTACTTTAATCTGAAATTTTGATGTGCCCAATTTGTAATAAAATTTTTTGTTAACTGGAATTTTTGATAATTACTCTACATTTCAGGGTATTTTGAACTTAAGCACCATTTTCTGATCAATAATCACAGAGTACTTATTGCTCACCTGAATAATTTGAAAACCCCCAGTTGACACGTTCTTCCTATGTGGTCTTCAATAATAATTATTGAATTATTGTTGTTACAATTATTGTTGTAAGTACAGTCGGCCCTCGATTTATGTGAGGGATGCGGGCCGCAAAAACCTCGCATAAATCGAATTCGCATATTTTGAGTCTATATTCCTGTGTATTAATGGGGGATGCGGACCATAGGGGCTCAAAAAAGTCCCAACAAATAACAGAATATGTATGTATGTACCAAAAAATTATTTATTGTTACTAGGGGTCTCCTCTGAGCCAATTATTCCTTCTTAGGAAAGAATCGTGTATTTTGCTTGGTCCTGTAAGGACTGACGCAACCTAATGTAAGGGCTCATTGCGTCCTCCATCGCTTGCCAGAACTTGGTTCTCCGATCTACGTTATCGTAAAACTCGACAATTCGCTGCATTTCAACTTTCTTTTCAAGAAGTGTATTGAGAGCCTACCAAACACAAAACCGAACAAATTGTTAGTCTATTGAAATTTCCGCACTCGCAAGAACAAAATTTCAAGTTTTTTTTAAAATTCTGCCCTTACCTTCAAAGTTAGCTTTTCTCAGGTAGATCAGGAGCATCCCCGTCCTCCAGCATTAATTCAAGCTCCTCCTCAGTGAATCCTTCTGGGTCTTCTCTAATCAATTCGTTCATGACTTCATCAGCAGTTAAATCAGTGAACCCTGCACCTCCAACAGCATGAGCAACTGTGACGATTCTTTGAATTTCATTTGAGATCGAAGGTGGGGGTTCAGCATTGATTTTCGGTTTTTGGTGATTTTCGGTCCAACAAGCTTTCAGTGTGGAACTTTTGATTTCAGCAGCTGATTCAGCGATGTCTTTGAAGCAATCGAGCATGTTAAAATCCTTCCAACATTTCATCACTGATGCTTCTTTGTCTACATCCATTGCCCTCATGATGCGTTCATAGGACCGTCGCGTGTAGTACGACTTGAACGCCGCTATTATAACCCGTATTCCGAATATGGAAATGGGTCGATAGATATTTAGTATAAAACTCGAAGATAAATTGGATGACCAACGAGTGGTACATCATGATGTACCTTGCCCTGTTACATCTGAAGGGACGTTTACGACCTTTTCAAACGAGCATTCCAACGAGAACCCTATGTCGGGTTCAATCTTTTGTTTACAAACGGAAAGCTGCAAGTCGAATCCCGCGTTGGATAATAAACCTTCAACGTGGCTTATCTTCTGTTTCCCTAGGGCGTCTGGCCCTTGTATATTTATGAGGGGATTTCTTGAACAAGTACGAGGAGGTTGTCTTATGCATGGGGCCTCAAAGTGAAATGAAATGAGTGTTGTACTGTACAACACTCATTTCATTTGCTGCAGCAGCACTCCAAACAAGGCAACAAATCTACAAGTCTTGGAACTGACCATAAAAAGAGTAAAAGTTTCTTCCCATTGAAGAATATTGCCCGTTCCCAGATGGTTCCTAAAATTTCTGCATTGAACCCAAAATATCCATAAATAACAAGTCATTCAGAGAATTTGAATTGCTGATGTCAATAATTGAACGAAAGGATTCCCCAGTGTTTGAACTAGTATGTACAGAAAAATAAACGCCAGAGAAGTTGGCATCATGATCAAGCGATTGACGCGCGCTTCGATCAACCACTATCAGTCCTTCAATATTTTGATCAAAATCCCTCATTCCCCTCAAAACCCCTTGATTTCCCTCATCAGTGGAAATCGTGAAGCCCTCTTGTTGTACTTTTTTTTCTAACCTGTGGTTGATTTTGGCGGTGAACAGTGGTTTCCAATACAGATTTGGTCTTCCTCGCCTCAACATTGGTAGCCCTCAAGCGGAAAAACTCGGCTAGACGTACAAAGCTCCAGATGATCTTAAAAAAATTCTAAAAATTCACCGAAATTTCAAAATTCGTTTTGAACCCCTTCCCTTCCCCTTGACCTAGGGTTATGAAAAGTTTCAAGGATCAATTGAATTATTTTTTTATAATCAAGTAAATTTTATTTCAATTGTATTTTGACGGCCATAAATTACTTAAATCTTACTAATACATATGTACATGGCGCTAGGGGGGGCCTTGGTCCTATGCTGTGTGAATACAATAAATAAAAATAAAAATAAATTGTGGGGTTGGTACGAACCCGTAAACCAAATTTCGCAATTTTAGCACTGTTTTTTCAAAATTGATTTTTTTTAAATCGAATTTATGAATCTACGCATCTTGAAACGTAAACGGTTATCACCGAAGAAAACCAAAATAAATCGGTGATGCGATTCTACCATCAGTTTGTAGGGGTTGAGAAGAAAAAAGAAACTGCGCAGTCGGTAGGACTCGAACCTACGCTCCCAGAGGGAATCTGATTTCTAGTCAGACGCCTTAACCACTCGGCCACGACTGCTCTTGATAATACGAAAAAACGGATGTTCCACATAAACATGGCACAATATAACACACGAATTGCCTGATTAGAGCGCGCGCGAATACGATTCTGTGAGATGGAAATCAAAAACTTCCTTTGTCTTAAGACAAAACATGCAGCTAAATATACAGGGTGTCTAGTGTAACTATGTAACAAACTCAGGGAATCGATTCTACAGGTAATTTGCAACAAAAAATGCCTGGTAGAGTTTTTTTCTTAATCAACTAAAAACTCTGCAAATTCTTGGCACAACGGTTTAGTATCTTCTTTGAGCAGATCACCCTAATACAATTAAAGAAATAATAGATGAAACTTTAGCTCAACATCCAAGTTTGATTTTTTTAAACAAATAGGTATTGTTTAAACAATTCTACATGCAAAAAACCGAGTGAATGCACTGTCAACCATCTGCGACCCATGTTTAAAATTTCATGTCTGTAGCTCAACATAGCAATTGAATTTGTTTAAACAAATAGGTATTTTTTAAACAATTTTAATGACAAGAAACTGAGTGAATATTGCATTGTCATCCATTATCGACCCAAAATCCGACTTTTTTCACTTTTAAGACTTTTTTTCGTCTTTTCGACCTTGTCTCTGTAAAACGGACCTAACTCCCTTGAATTTGTATGTAAAATAAAATCTGGGAATACCGTTGGAAAGAGCGTTAAATTTCCTATCTCTTTCATACAAAATCCGACTTTTTTAGTTTGGCTTAACCCTTAAAGAAATGGCGAAATTTAAAAATCTGAAGATTTTCTTAAAATCATGTTTTTTCTTTAGTTCTTCGCTTTGTTATTACGGAGGTCATTCGGCGGGCACTCCTTAGCAAAAACGTGCCCAGAATCTCAGCAATTTAACTGTATAATTAGTTTTTATTTTATTTTAGGGGGAACTTTTTGAGAAAATCGAGTTTGTATACGAAAAAACGTGTATTTTCATGCAAATTTTCAGGCATAATTCAGACACGTTTCCGCGCTGAATCGAATATAATCTATTAAATCTGAATTAAATCTATTTATGGATCCAAAAGCTGTCACCACGTTGCGCTTCAAAATTAGAAAAACGTACTTTAAAAACTACAGCCACAATTCTCGGTCGATTTTAAATTTGAAAACGGCATATTTTAAATTTTACTCTTTGAGAACGTAAAATTAATGATACAATTTAGTTCTGAATTTAAATTCATTTATAAATACTTTTACTTAACTACTTTTTTGAAAAATCCCGCTTGTAGCACCCTTTGGAAAACCTGCCGTCAGGAATGACAGATTCTCTAGTTGACGAAGATCGCCGGTCAAGAATAGATGGTTTAATTGGACTATTAAATCAATGTGTGACTTTCGAAGCCATTTACGTTCCAGGAAAGAATAAATTGACCATAGGATTTCTAGGCACTTTTGGCTTGGATTGAATAAAACTCTTTCGAACATTAATGTCACTTTCTACACGGTGTAACCAAAGCAAGGGACAACACCGCTCCAATGGCATAACACACGACTGCTCTAGATCGGAGATAAGGCTTCACGGCATATCTGGATACTGGTCGCGGGACACGAGAACCCTCTCAGTCCGAACAGACGTCTCACAAGTTGCATTCGCGGGCGTTTATAAGGTCAGAGTGATTTTTCTGAACTGGTTGAGCGGGTTCGACTACCACAATCCGCGTTTGGGCAACCTCGTGACCCGGCCGATGTTTTATACTTCCGATGAAAACACAAACAACTCTTAGGGCCCCCGCGCTCTGGCAATAATTGCCAGTGATTCAAATTATTTTAATCGCCGGCAACAGAGGAGTTGCCGGGGAGTTCCCGCCACCGCGCACTGGCAACTAAATAGTTGCCTCAAGGGCCCGCTCAGATATACCTAGGCCTGAGCAGTCTCACGATGAATTTTGACGAATGTGCGTGTTTGTGCGCTCATTTTGAGAGGAAGGAGGAATAAGCTGAGGAAACGAACGTTTTGGGTCCATCCAATCCTCAGTTCAAGATGGGCAGTTTCACAAACTATTCGGTAAATTGAGAGAACATCCGAATAAGTTCTTCATTTACTCCAGAATGAGCAATGAATGTTTTGATGAATTATTGGTAGTACCTACGATAATAGTACAATAATAGTAGTACAATAATTATGTTTACGTACGTTGTTCAAATTACTCTGTTCTAATTAGTCTATTATAACTCCCCCCTTCTGCACTACTAACTAGTTAAAGCCAAATCGCAGGAATGCACTTTACGATGTTTAATAAAAAAGTTTAGTAAAAAATAGCTCACTCCACTTTTCTATGATCTCCCCACGCACCTCCAACCACAATTTTGGTTTATTATCTTCGATAATGAACCATTGGAATCGCCCAAAGAAAAACATTTTTTAACCCCCCCTCAAAATTTGTTGGTTTACGTTTCAAGATACGTAGATTCAGGAAATCGAATAAAAAAAAAAAATCCGTCCGTCCGCCGTACGCCGTCCTCTGTACGCCGTCCTCTGTACGCCGTCCGCCGTACGCCGTCCGCGCCACTTTGCCCAGTTAGCGTTGAGCTAAAATTACGAAATGTGGTTTCTGGGTTTGGACCAGCCCCACAATGATCCTCGAAACTTTTCATAACCCTAGGTCAAGGGGAAGGGGTTCAAAACGAAATTTAAAATTTCGACGATGTCTTATCTCCAAATATTTAACTGAACCGTGTACATTTTAGTTCACCTTTGAATGACCTGAAAAATTACAAATCTTTTAAGACCAATTGGATTTTTGTGCGACCAGCCGTTCGTTCACAATGACCGCGCAAAGTTTTAGGAAAAACACTAAACTTTCGCGTCGAAAACGGCCGTTATGTGACCTAACCCCCAGACGCCCAGAATAAAACTACCTTTTTACATCTTCCCGGTAAACTACAGTCTAGAAATTTTAACCGTGAGTCGGGGATAGACCACATTGCAATATTCACTCGGTTTCTCATCTGTAAAATTGTTTAAATAATACCTTTTTGTAATAATACAAATTAAATTTTGATGATGAGCTATGGACTTGAAATTTTAAAAATAGGTCAGAACTGGATCACAATGCAATATTCACTCGGTTTCTTGTCTGTAAAATGGTTTAAATAATACCTATTTTTTTAAACAAATTAAATTTTGATGATGAGCTAGATACTTGAAATTTTAAATATAGGTCAGAAATGGATGACATTTCAATATTCACTCGGTTTGTATGACATGGTATGAGTATGGTATGGTATATTATTGTATGTATGATTTGGTATAATACAGTATGGTATGATAGGAAAGAAATTCGTATGGTATGGTATGAGTACGGTGAGAATATGGTATGGTGCCGATTTGCAACACAGTCTGGTATAGACAGAAGGGTGATCTGCACAAGGAAGATAATAAACCGTTGTGTCAAGAATTTGCAGAGTTTTTCTCAATATTTTATCAGAGACGAGTATTATAGAGTGCTGGCCACTTTTCGATACTCGAAATGAACTTGTCGACATCCATTGTCACAGATAACTGAACAAAAACTGCACAGACGCAGGTCTTCTTCCAGTGAAAACCAAAGATCACTCGACGTGACCCATTCCGTTCGACGTGACTCACCCTTCGAATAGGTCTCGACGCAATTTTTTAGTTGCCGTGATTAAAAAGTTGCCCGTGCGCGGGGCTGCATTCAAGGCTATTCATTTCAACTTCCTCAAGGCGACTAAAAAGTTGCCTAGAGAAAATTGCCAGTGCGAAGGGACCCGTATGGTGGATAAGGCCCGCCGCATATTGAACCCAGCCCACGCACAGCCCACGCCCAGCCCACGCGTGGGGGATTCTGTGAAACGCAGTTTGGCCGTGACGCCGACAATTGAACCCAGCCCACGCCCAGCCCACGCCCAGCCCACGCCCAGCCCACGCCCAGCCCACTTCGCGGCCAAACTGCTGGGTTCAATATGCGGCGGGCCTAAGACCCTTGTAAACGCCTGTTATATCGCTCCCTTGACCCAACCACTTTTACTTGATACCTAGAATGTGAAATCGGCAACTTACTGTTCTGGGATTCCATCTAGTTACCCGATATTTAAGATGAATTAGTGAACTTCTTACTGATAGTGAATGATTTCGTACAATTGCTCTCCTACATTTCTTTTGTATCGAGAGGACATGTAGGTACAGACATCAGGCACACGCCGTACCTGTAAAGTGTCAGTAATATTCGAGCTCATTCTGTTCCACACGTTATTAATACATCTAAGAGATGGCAGAGAGGCAATGTATCATAACTACCAATTTCGTGTACTACCAACTCAACCAACTATTATAATAACATGGCAGCGCACGGATGAATCAGCTAGTTACAGATTCAGTTACAGTAACTGTTCAGGCTCTAGTAGTGACTGTTAAATTCTGTTAGTAAAATAAAGTTACTATACCTAATTATTGCCAGTTTTTCGTGTCTAGAAATAAAATTTATTTAATGTATACCTACTCCCAGGAAACGACTGCCTATTAGTTGAAATCACCACTATCCCTTGTTGTGACAAGTTTGCCACCTGAGTTACTCAAGTATTGTTCTCGCGAGAGTGAGTCAGTGAGTTCGTTTATTGCGCGTATGATGGTATCTGCCTTTGTTTTCGCAACCGGGCTCCTTCTCCACCCGTAAAGACCGCTAGTGAATCACTTCCTCAACGGGCTGATACAATTCAAGATCAGCCGTTTGTTTATAAAATGATCACGCATTATTACCGCAAACAAGACTCAGTCATCGAACCCCTTCTTTGGCAGGCGTATTCTATCTAGGGGTGTGGAATATGATGAGGAAGCGTAAACGCTTCAAATAGCCTTCAAATGTCCAGTAACCTTATACCAAATAACCTATTACAAGAAACAACCTATTACTGAATAACTGTTTTGAGAACTTGGGTGCCTTTGAGGGCCTCTTTGTCGCCGGCCATTCGGGATTCCGTGATAATACGATTAGGTTGGCTGGGAGTATTCCAGGTAATACCAAGTAATAGGTTACGGAAAACGAATGCGTGAAAGGTGTGCGATCATGACTGTCGACAAGTTATTTGAGTGCGTATTGACTTAGTTTCGAGTAACAGCGACCGTCTGGTAATAGGTTTTGGTATTAGATGATTTTGGTAATAAGCTCTCAAATCGCCGGTAACCTACTACGAAAATAACCTAATACCCACAACTATTACCGGACGGTCGCTGTTACTCGATAACCTATTACCAAGAAATAACCGTATTAGCCATGCCTAATTCTGTCAGATCAACTGAAACGAAATGTTTCCAGCGCCTTTTGGGATGGCATGGAATACACTTAAAAGTGAATTGTCGAATGAGAAACATGAAATATCTTGTTGATGACCCAGTAAGTATATGAAAAATATCTTCATGCCAAAGGCTTACCTGTAGGGATGGCCATCGATAGTCGATAGTACCTAACAAAATATCGATATTTTCCATCGATATATCGATAGTGCATAGTACGATAGTATTGGGTATCGAGTGCATAACAATGCATTGTTATTAAGCTGACAATGAGATTATGTTAACCACAACGATCCTTGATACGATAAAATTCGTTAGGGTAAAAGCGCCAATAATGCAAATGTTGACACTTCAATTATTACGGTTGTTCGATGAAAAAAAAAAGTATATCGACAAAAAATATCGATGAAATGAATCGATAAAAATGTTGATATTTACTGAAATGTCGGTTGAAAAATGGAAATTTTTGATAAGTACCTATATCGGATAAAAGAAAATATCGTCAGAAACTCGAAACCCAATACTATCGCACTATGCACTATCGATATATTGTTGGAAAATATCGATATTTTGTTAGGTACTATCGACTATCGATGGCCATCCCTACAGGTAAGCCTTTGACATGAAGATATTTTTCAGGCATATGAAGACTACAGGGGAAAAGACTGCTCTCACTTTTTCATGAATGTTCAGGAGAGTCAATTTTCCCTCGGAAATTGTGTGTATTCTTCACTTGAGCCAATTTTCAAGAAATTGAAAATAGTGATTAATTCATTTTCCACTGTCAAATGAGATGCAACGCTCTTTGTTTCATGTATGAAATAATGTGGTAATATAGCATTGAGCATCCAAAGGTCCAGCTGAGCAGGAGAAAAACGAGGTATCTACTCGTATGTGCTATGAATTCAGGTTTAAACCAAGGTATCTTACAGACTATTGCTGAAATAAAATGTGATTTAAAACTCAAAACGACGATTTATTATCACAATAGGTTCTAAAATATTGAAATAGTGCACCAAAATATTGAAAATTTGTAAAGTAAATGAAATTTGTTTTAAATCACTGCACTTTTCTCAGATTTGTGAAATAAGCTCGAGTTGATTAACTTAAGAAACGCTTCAATTATTGGACGTTATCGTATTTTGGTTTTGACAGTGGTAGGCTTCCACGTCATTCTTCCCCAGTATCGCACCAGATACCTCGTTTATTACCTATACGATTTGGGACCTTTTAAATTCGTCTTTCCCCTGTTCTGACTTGACCATCGTGTCCGCCATCCAAAAATCTATCAGAAACCATCGCTAACTCATTTTCGGAAAACATCGAATTGCCTCGTTTTTTCCCCTGTAGTCTTCAATTGTAACTTTCCAAGACCCGCTGTAATCTGTCGGGTTTCTAGCCGCATAGACGTATTAGGGGGCTGTGTGAACATGAGTAATTACATCGGGACTGGTTCACACGGTAGCACGTCATTGGGCCCTTCGCTTCCCATTGATTCGCGAGTGTCCGTGTTTTGCGGTCATTATCGGCAGAAAGACGGATCGTCGATGAAGCAGAAATTGAGGAAGTACCGACAGCAATTACGATCATGTGAAAAGTTCAGAACAAACTTCATACCGATGAGGGTCCTACACGCGAAATCACATGTTCACTTTCTTGTTTATATCGCTAATCAATCAATTGCCGAAATAAAACGAACCATAGTTGCTTAGTAACCAATTAAACAGCCCACAGCAAAATAGTAGGTATGATCAACATAGTAGGTATACAGAAAACCAAAGAATGAGTAGGTAAACTGCCAACATGGGTATTTTGTAATCTCGAATTAAAGAGGCCTTTTCCCTGTCGAGGTAAAATTGTCCAATTCCGAAAACAAAATGTCGAAATCCAATAAGGGCGAAGCCCCTAGAACTGGACATAGAAGGAGCGTCAGGAGGAAGAACAGTTGTAGAAGTTACAAAGTAGTTTATTGATAACCGGCAAATCTATTAGGTACCATTGGTCTATTCCACCAACAAACTCTGCAACTCTTAATTTAATAGAAATTCACTTGGCATTAGCTCAAGCCTTAGCCAACTCTGCAACTCTTCCGCAGAGTTTTTGTTCCAGCATAGTCCTGAATAGTACACATTGAAAGAAGCCTTTCGGTGGTATTTTCATCTCTCTGGGACCAACAGAATTTAAATTTATCGAGCATAATATAATATAATATAAAACCACAAGAATATGCCTTTATAATATTATTATAATATTATTATAAAGGCATATTCTTGTGGTTTTCGCCTAAATAGTTGTGTTTTTTTTTCGAATTTCCCCCGAATTCGGGTCCATACCATCCTGAAGTTTCAAAAACAGAAATAATTATTGAAAAGCCTGTCTGGTGCGAATAATAAAACCGCAGGTCTTTAACCTTTAGTGAGGTCATTCACACACCCTAATTGGCCGGATTAGAGTGCGACTCGTCAGATAAGCTCTCGAAGCCCCAAGCATCCTTTCGCTTTGAAATGTGAGGTATGCGGTATGCGTATTGCCTCACGAGTCGACCCTACGTACATTCTGAACATTTTGTGAATGAACTTTTAAACTGTAACTCTTATAAGAAAACTTCTCATATACTTGACACTTGAATGCGAGTATATCGCAGTGTATTATAACAAAAATAAAATAAAGCTCGTATGTAAAGATATGTTATTGGTTTTTTCGTTTCACTTTCCTTTCTACATAGTATTAAATACTAATTTCTACATAGTATTAAATACTAATACCTATACAAACACATATACAAATTTTGTATATGTTTTAACGGTGTTTCTCGAGCATATTCTGCATATCGACAGCCACAGTGCAAAAGCCTGAAAGTACCTACTATTTTTTCCAAAAATAAGGTTTTGAGCTTCACTGATAAATTTGGGCCTTGTGCGCATGCTAATAGGAACAGAATTGAGCTACAGCGCTTCATTTCTCCTTAATGGATGTTTGAAGTAACCTGTTACATGGTTACAGTTACTGTTAGAAAACAGTTTTTGTCTTTTCCTCAACATTTTTCATTTTTGTACATACAGGCTTTTGCACTGTGGCTGTAATATATTATTTAACCGAGCATATCTATGGAGCATGTAACACATGGTTTTCGAGCATAACGATCCGAGCCCTAGTATTGAGAATCCTCAACCATGACAATGTTGTTGGTTAACCCTACGACCCAGACTTGGCTTTTGGGTGTGATAAGTGTTTTTAAACCAATCCTTGGGAAATGGCCTTGTTAAAACACACTCATAATACAATGTATGCATGTCATGTAATATTATTTTCAGTCTAATTCACTGTTCACAACGCCCTTGCCCCATAGATGTGCGAAATAATTGGAGCAATGACATCCAGTATTGAGGTAGCTCTACATCTCAATATACTTCAGAAAATGTTCGTCTGTTCATTATTGGGACAGGCCGTTAGCCCGTGTAACGATGAGTCACAAGAGCTACCTATAAATTATTGACATATTCATGAAAACGGTTTCCGCAATGTTTTTAGCGACGACGCCCATTTGCGTGGCGAAGGTGAGTCAGACGGGAGTTTGCCAAGGTGATTCAGATCGGGGAACTCTGTCAAGTGACGGACATGAAATAGCGACTTTAACTACCTATTAAAAAGCATCCCCGTATGAGGCGGTTCTCCGCAAAACTCGCTAATTCGAAAAAAAGACTAGCCAACCATAAAATTGGTCTTGAATATTTTTAAAAACCATGAATGTGTTGTTGACAATTTTCGCGTTCTCCCGTTAGTTTAGAGGTACCTATTTATAGAATAAATAAATAATAATGATAGAATACTTTACATTCAGATGTATCATTCATCTTATTTCTAGATGCCCCAACAATTCTAATAATAAAATATTATTATTTTATTTGATTACTATTTGATTATTACTCCTCATAAGTCTGAATCAAGACTATCGAAAAAGAGAGGTTCAATCAGAACTGCTTATTTCCAAAACCAAATTAAACGCCAAAAATTTTGGGATTAGGGTTTTATATAGTATTATATACCTACATATGATTTTTGGTGTCTTTCGGCAGTGAATTCAGGATGGCCTGGATCGGATTTTGGTAAAAAAATTGTCGGAAATTTAAGTTTTAAAAATTTTGGACCGAGAAAAATAGCTTCCTTTTCTTGAAAAATTCGCTAAAACTAGTTATATATTTAATATGACAAATGACACCTCATTTTAAAGATTTTCCAACGCTGAACACGATGGTGAAGTCAGAATCGCTATACCTCGTTCCTGTTTCAAACTGAAGCATTTTGAATATAAGAAACGTGGTTGTTACTTGAGACATTCTTCCACGGTTCAACTGATATAATCTGATAACGGAATGAGTTATCGTAATTCTGATTTCACCATCGTGTTCAGCGTTTACAAATCTATAAATTGAGGTATTACTCGGGAAGAAGTGGATAAATAGGTACCTAATTTGTAATAAAACCATTATAATGGAGACATCTTACATAAAACTAGTTATTCCTTCGAAAATTCGCGCTTATATTCATGCTGCACGACTGTGGATTTCTTTTTCTTCTAGCGATTTATTCAGACTGGCCAAGGCTTTCAAATGAGTTACTACAGTAATTTTTTTGATTTCCTTGACTTTTTGAAAGGGTTTTTGTGTTCTCCCGAAATTCACTCATGATGGAAGTGAGTTGAACTGTTTACCGCCTCTCACAGAATTTGTGCCACTAAATCAGTCTACACGCAATTTGATCTCGAAATGGTTTTCCATCAATTATGCTAACAGCTTTCACTAATTAGCTAACACTCGAGGAAGTCTAATGCGTATCAATAAGCCCCCCCCCCCCCCCTTGAAAACCTGTGGATCCGCTGATTGACAATTGGACATCATTAATCTATTGCTTCTAGGTAAGCTGGTATCTATAGCTTTTCCAAGTCAAATTGAGAATTTTCCAAACCAAATTGAGAAATTTCCAAATCAAATTGAGAATTTTCCAAATCAAATTGAGAAATGTCCAAATCAATATGAGTATTTTTCAAACCAAATTGAGAATTTTTCAAAGGAGAATTTTCTTTAAAAAATAAAGACAGTAAGGAATTATCCAAACTAAAGTGACAATTTTTCAAATGAAATCAAAACTTTCAATTATGAATAAAATGGCACAAGGCACCTACCATTTAGCCATGGTATAGGTACCTAGTTGAAAGAAAGAAATCCGCATTTTTCCATTAAAAAAAAAAAAAAAAAAAAAAAATCAATTTTTCATATTTTGAGTAAGGTAGGTATTTACGTAGGCTAGTATGTACTTGAATAATCAATGTAGTGGGTTCCCAGCAGCTGCGTTTGTTAACTGTACGAACATGTCCATCATCCAATTGGTACAATCAGCTGATGAAATGGTAGGGATGCTTTGAGCTATCACTTCAATCAAAATGAGATTCTGCGCTGACTCACTGAGAACGTTTCTCACGTATAGCTTGATCTTGGGGAAAGCTTTCTCGATCGGATTTATACCTTCTTAGTAAGAAGTTCTTATTACCTACCTAGATTTAAAAGAAAAGTTTTTGGTTCGTGCCTATATTATTTGGAAAATTCTCAATTTGATTTGTAAATGTCTCAATTTGATTAGGAAAATTCTCAATTTGGTTTGGAAAATTCTCAATTTGACTTGGAAAAGCTATATATGAAAGGAAACCACCAAGCATAACTTTCAAAATGAAAGCTAAGTGACTGATGACATTTACCTACTATATAGGTACCTACTAACTAAAAGTGTATCAGTCTTGACCATGGAGCGAAGAGAAAGAAGGAGTGCGTAGTTATTCGCAAATTAGATTAGTACTGTTACTTTCAGACAAAGTAGGTTGGCCATTGCTCCTACACAATGAAACTATTAAACTGGAAATTTAAACGAACGGCACCGGAGCGACGTAACTGCTTTTTGCTTGAATGATCGCGTTCACCAATAAAATGTTACAAACAAAACAAGGTCAGGCTGATTTCACGGATGGCAGAGAACATGAAATAGGTAGGTGGGATGTGGCTCGTCCGCGTGGGCTACAAATGTGGAGTCACCTGAATAACCATAATCTTTCTGAAATTACTCATAGACTCGATTTCGGTCTTTTAACCCTAGACTACACGGGTGTTTTTCGCACCATGTGATACACGGGTGGGGTGTCCAACACCCCGGATCTCCTCGTGACATTTTTTTTAGCTCAACCACAAGCCGAAAAACGGATTTCCCTCTTATTTGAGAGAGCTTAACGAGTAAAAAAAAAAAAAAAAATAAAAAAATAAAAAAAAAAAAAAAAATAAAAAAAAAATAAAAAAAAAAATCTCGATTTATTGCAACATTTTGAAACACCTAACTTAGGCTGAAAGAAATCATTATTTCCTGTTTATCAAAATTAGTCATAATTCCCGTTAGAAAAAATGTATGACAGAAAAATCTTCTATAACGCCAACTAGACATTAGGAACTAACGTTAGAGAAAGAGAGAACATCGAAAAGTACATTAGTGTCTTCACAGGAGCACTTTGAAATTGACCTTATCTTATAAACCTCAAAAGTCTAAATATTACGAAATCGGCTAATTTTTCTCAAACAACGAATATTTTCCATGCAATATTCAACTTTGGCTCTTCATGACTGCCTACCAAGGACTACTTAGTACAATAGTATAATGTTCAAAATTCACGGGGCACTCACAAAAGTGGCAAAGAAAACGTATACACAGAAACACGGTTGGGGTGTTCGGCACCCCAGAGTGACTTTGGAAACTCCCTACTTGAGAACTGTTGAAAAACTGAACATGAAAATTCACTTGTTGGGTAGGGGTTTATTTACACTGCCACTAGGGACGCCACAAGGTGAGCTTTTCCAAATGACAGCGTTTTGATCGAGCGTTGGGGTGTCCGACACCCCACCCGTGTAGTCTAGGGTTAAATCTTTGTAGTACAGGTTTTTATAACTAAATTGAAATGTTTAAGAAATACCATTATTCGTTTGGAATTAAACCATAAAATGAACTTTTATTTAGCTTGATTCATTAGTAACACTACACAAGCAATAGTGTCAATAGTCATAATTAACTGGCTTATCCTACATAAATAGTACAAGCCCTGCACATAAAGGTATCACATGAAAATGTTGAGCAAATCACAGGCAGCTCATGATGCATCTGTCTGTGGTAGCCTGAAGATGCGGTCAAATGTATTAGTCACAAGCACGTGGGCAAACAAGAAAAACGGGAGTTTACGATTCTACAAGATTGAGGAACAAGGAATGCGACCATCTCACGACACAGTAGGATAAAAACCGAACGTTTCAAGCTCGCGGTGTGAAAACCTTGACCAATTATTACCCTCGAGGTCTGAGGCATCGGGTTCAGAAAGGTCACGCTGATCTGCCACAGAAAGGAGGAAAAACACACCTTTGGTGTCACAGCTTTCTAGAAACCTAGTGATCCAGTTTCGATTTATCGTGGTGATAATCGATTAATTATACAGGTTGGATTTAGTTGGAATCCAACCATCACTGAGGTATTTACCGACTAGGTATACAATAGTGGGCTGTACGAATGGGCAAAGTGGTGATTTAAGCAGAGAATAGTGAACCATTGTAGACGAATCGGAAGGGTTATTTTAATTATTTTTTAATAATTTTATATTCCATATACCCATCTTTGAAACGTAAAACGTTAAAACGCTGGATAAACGGTCAGGACTCCCACTAGTCACAAAAAGACGTATATACCTCACGTATACACCTCACACTAATCAGACCGATATGGCTTTACTCTTGCGAAGAGTGGGGATCAGCTGCGAAAACCCACAAAATTCAAGTTACGCGAAATCGTGAATCCCGCCTAATAACAGGAGCAGAATGGTAGGTTCGAAACAGTACGATCCATCAAGACCTCGACATCCCTATGGTGGCAATTTTGAGCAGAGAGCGATATGCAAAAATCCATCACAGCATGGCAACCCACTGATAGAAGCTATTCCAATCAATCTGCCTCCACATCCAACAAACCACAAACAACAATTATTGTGTATTATACACAATAACTTAACGTTTAAAACGTTCTCTGGATAAGGGCAGTCATTGGGCTGTACCTTAAAACATGTACCAAGTTAATTAGAATCAATGCGGCGAAGTCTAGGGACGTTACGTTCACGTATAGGCGTGAATTCGACCACACATCTATTAGACTATCCACAAAACAATACCTAAAGTTGAATCCTACAAGTACTTGGGAGTCGTACTCGATCAGCGGTTAACCTACCGGGACCACATAAACGAATTAATTAAGAGGCTGCGGAATCGCACAAAGATGATGACACCTCTCCTTTACAGCCCTTACTTTTCAATTGATAACAGGATGTTAGTATATAAAACCATGATCAGGCACATATGGGCATACGCTGTGCCAATATGGGGAACCTGTTCTGCCTCCCAATTCCGCCGCATCGAGCAGCAACAAAACCAGACCCTTCAAAGACACATCGTGCGTGCTCCTCCTCTTGTAAGGAATTCCACAATTGACTTTGGGCTGGAGACCCCCAGTGAGTGGAAACCTCCATTGTAAGCAGGCTGTTCAGGAGCAGTCCAAACCCACTGGTTCTTCAAGGTATTGAACCATACGAAGTCGCTCGGCTTAAACTTCCACGCCATCTTTCCTCATTTTTGCCACAAATGTTTACGTGATTTTTTTATTTATTTTTATTTTTATTTTTAAATTGGTTATTCTTTTGTTCGTTTTGATTTTGAAGTATTTTACTCCGCCATTGACCTTCTAATTTTTGAAGCAATATAACTCAATATAACTATTATGTCTGTACACAACTACAATAAGGTTGTGTACTTGTAATGGTCTTACTGAATAAATCATTTTTAAATTGGAAAAAAAAGAAGACAATTTAATTAGATTAAGTCTACTATATACAAAACTAACAAAACTGTTATATTGTAAAAATAATAAAGTTATAAATTAAAAAAAAACCGTTGTGGGGATGGGTAGAAACAAATTGGAGGATCCCAATGTTTCGACATTGAAAATAATAAATCAAAATGAGAAAGGACCTCACAGGTTGCCCTCGTCTTTCCAGTCCTCGAGAACCCATCGAAGCGGAATTGGAACTATTTGGGTTTCCAGCGATCCGTGGGCCCCGCACCCTTTCATATCTTGGTCCACACCGGGTCACTTATTTTAGTCTGCGCCCTGTGGTGGACGCAATCCTTCAACCGTCAAACATAAATCAATTTATTTACGTTATGAAGCTAAATGAGGTATGAAAATTTCCCAAAATTCCCAATCCCCAGTGAGAGCTTCTCAAAATCCACCTAAAAGAGACCCTAACGCCATTTCCTTCTTTCTAGACGTATTGCACTGTTATTTGTAGTGTAGCGATTCATCAACAAAAAGTATGGACATATTGTTAGGAAGACCCATTTGTAACACTCGGGGTTGCAGAACTATCCCCTTCCGCCTGACTACTGCGAGCCAGCCTCTGCTCTATACCGTGGTGCCAAACTCAATAATGATTTGCCAGTGAACATTAGGGATTCTCCGTCGTTCGACTATTTTAAAATTTCAATCAAAAGAATGTTTTCCTCTAAAGTATCGGAATCTAAGTTCTTCCGAAAAGAAAAATAATTATGTATTAGCTATACTAATAGGTACCAGTGTAATCTGAATCTTTAGTATTTTCAATATTGTACCCATACAGTGGATATCGAGGGTCTCACGGCAACTTCCGACATCGTCATTTGGGCGACTTTTCAGCAGAGCCAAAAAACCATCTGCCAATGACTATGACATTGTTTACTGAGTAATTCAGTAAAATAAATCGTGATTTTTAGTGTTACCTAACTTATACTTAGATCGATCCGCCGGGGGAAGACGCATCGAATGGTATGCATATCTCATTTTGGCCAAAAGTGACGATGTGGGGTGTTGCTGTGCAGTAGCTGTCCAACAGCAACACCCCACATCGTCACTTTAGGCCAAACTGAGTTATGCATACCATTCGAAGCGTCTTCCCCTTGCGGATCGATGTGTGACTTCTCCCCCAAACACGAGGTTTTCCTGGAATGGGGGAGTACATTCATAAGTTGCAATGCTAATTACTTTCAAGAGTAGTACACTTAAGTGTACTACTAAACATTTTTTTCTGAATATTTTTCATCAATTCTTTGTAGATGTTCTTTTTGTATCTTTATTGACTTCCACTGCAATGCTCTTTACTGTCTTTTCGTTCTTTTCAATAAACGAATGATACAAAAAAAAAAAAAAAAAAAAAAAAAAAAATTGTCCCTGTGTGGTGATTAAAAAGACCGATTTTTAGAAAGCGATTTGATAAGCTCAAACGATTTGAAAACATTTTCCCGCTCAAACTTTGTCAGCATCATTCTAAAGCCTCATAATCCAGTATTGGTGAACAAAAAGACAGAATGGGATCAGTTTAAAGTCAACATAAATCAATATATAGATCTCAGTGTGCCACTAACAACTCCAGCTGAAGTTGATGGAGAGTTGAGTCAACTCGTGCACTCTATCCAAACTGTGGCATGGAAAAACACCCCTGAAGAACAGAAAAAGCTGAAGGGCCTCAACTATCCACGTGAAGTTATAAATATGATCAGAGAAAAACGAAAAGCCAGGCGTAAATGGCAAAAACTACGTATCCCCGCTCTTAAAACTGAATGGTACCAACTCGACTACAAACTGAAGAAAATGATGGAGCAGATACAAGAAGAAACCCAAGAAGATTACCTCACATCGCTCACCAATCATCGAGACACTGAATACTCCCTCTGGAAGGCGACAAAGCATCTGAAGAGACCTATCATCCAGGCACCTCCTATTAAAGATACAACTAATAGCAAGTGGATAAAAAGCAACCAAGAAAAGGCTGATGCTTTTGCTCGTCATCTTGCAGATATTTTCATGCCCAATCCTGGCCGCCCTGACGAAGAATCCCTTGAAGAAATTCCCTTGCTAGAACAAGAAATTGACATCCCACTGATCACTGTCAAAGAAGTTCAAAACACCATCAATACTAAGATCAATCAAAAGAAGGCACCTGGATATGATCTGATCACCGGTCAAGTTCTCAAACACCTACCACGAAAAGCACTTGTAAAGATCACGCAAATCATGAATGCCTCCCTCAAGTTACGTTATGTTCCTCAACTGTGGAAACTCGCTGAAGTCATTATGATATTGAAGCCAGGTAAACCTCCTGAAGAGCTAAAGTCTTATAGACCAATATCACTTTTACCAGTACTGTCAAAACTCTTTGAAAAATTGCTGTATGCACGTCTAATTAAAATCGTAGAAGAAAGAAACCTCATCCCCAAACATCAGTTTGGGTTCCGCCATAAGCATTCCACTATAGATCAGGTGCACCGTATCACTCATATTATTGAACAAGCCCTAGAAGATAAAAAAGTCTGCTCAGCTGTCTTCCTCGACGTTACTCAAGCGTTCGATAAAGTCTGGCACAAGGGACTTGACCATAAGCTCAGACTAATGCTTCCAGCCAAATATGTTGAACTGCTTCACTCTTATCTATCAAATCGATACTTCCGGATCAAACAAGATGATGCTTACTCGGAAGCAAAAATTATTAATGCTGGCGTACCACAAGGAAGTGTACTCGGCCCACTCCTGTACGTCCTTTACACCAGCGATTTGCCTGAACACGAGGGGAACACCCTGGCATCATTTGCAGATGATACTGCTATTCTTGCCATTGGTGAAGACAATCGAGAATCGACCTCAAAACTTGAAAGATCCATCGAGAATCTCCATGATTGGGCAATTAAGTGGAGAATCAAGATGAATGAGGCAAAATCAGTCCATGTTAATTTCACCAACCGCCAAATCAAAATTATACCAATTTATCTGAATGGCAGAGTCATCCCTTATGCCAATGAGGCAAAATATTTGGGTATGACTCTGGATACAAGGCTCCGCTGGAGAGCGCATGTAAAAAATAAAAAAAAAGAATTGGACACCAAATTCCGAAAAATGTATTGGTTGATTGGTAGACGATCAAAATTGTCTATCCAAAATAAATTAACTTTATACAATCAGGTCCTTAAGCCAGTCTGGACATATGGTGCACAGCTCTGGGGCTGCACTTCTCAAAGTAATCGGGATATTATACAGCGATTCCAGAACAAAGTACTGCGGTCATGCGTCGATGCGTACCGCTACTCGACCAATAATGATATCCATAACGACCTCGAAATTCCCACAATAAATGAAGTAATAAAAACTCAAGCGATAGCCCATCATCAGAGGCTCCAAGGTCATATCAACGAGGAGGTTGTGAAGCTGCAGGACGTTGATGATCTGCTCAGACGACTGAAAAGACGAAAACCTCACGACCTGTGGTAATAGGGAGTGATGTGTTCATGAAAGTTTGTTCAGTGAGTGTAGTGCTGTGCGCTCCTGCAAATCGTGTTCATTGAAGACACTAAATAGCTGAAATGATGTATAGGATGTGTTATGTATCACAGTCTTGTTTCAGTCACCGATTATTCGTTGTCAAAGAAATGTTGCTAATAAGATGTATTACTTGGTGCAATAAATATTATGAAAAGAAAAAAAAAAAAAAAAAAAAACTTTGTCAGAAGCTGAAGGTTTGAACCACCAATTTTGGAAGAACAGTGACGTGAAATATCACCCCCAAAAAATATGTCAGATGTAGAGTCAATACAGTTTGGTTGACTGGTTGACAGCATAGTAGTTGTTAGTTGCAACATGTTTTGAAATATATTTCAGTCTTAAACTAAACGAATGATATTTTACATCTTCTACAGGGAATTCATATTGTAACAAACTACACGAATGTGGATACTGAAAGAGCTCGCAAACATGCGTCAAAGGGATACAATCGTGAAACAATTGTGGTTTTTTGCTTCTCCCGTAATATTTGATTTTTCACAGTTTCGTCATTGTTTTACTGAAGCAGCGATATATTGACCATTCATTCCCCAATAATGTCACTGTGACGCTGATTTCTATTTGATTCAGTCCCAGACCCTCCATTTGCCAACCTCGAGCCATTGGAGGACAATCAGTTGTCCATCAGTTTCCTATCCTGCAAATCCTCCAGTCCAGAAGTTGGTTCTAATGACGGTTTGTTGCCACTCTAATTCGACGGGAAGCAGAGAAAGTCGGGCCATTGTTAACCTTAATCGCGGCCTTAATTTATGCCTGCTTTTCTCCACAAGTCCACTCTAGGGAAATGAAGATTATTTTCGTTAGAATTCAAGACGGATGTTTTTAATTACAAAACCTGTTTAGTCCATCTGGAGTTCCAAAATCTGTCCATTTGGAGCTTGATAGACGCCAAAAGCCCAGATAAACTAAAATGAAACATGAAATACTGATTTTTAATCATTTTGGGCGACATTGACAGATCACGCATTGAAGGTCTTTTACGCTTCTTTAGGAAGACTAATCGAATCCCACGTTTTATACCTGAACATGAAGATCGTTCAAATTGAATGGGGACATATAGACGATTGTACATGAAGATGGGGAGGGTATAAGTAACATAGTTGCATAGTTGCAGATTAGCCCCAAATTAGGACGTAGCACCCTGTCTCTTCAAGGCAGCAATGTCCGTTTGGTATTTTGGGTCTTAAATAGTAGATAAGGCCAACACTTACTCTTGCAGATTACAGTGACAGATAACCAGTAGTTTGGTACTCACCTGGAAAACAAACAGAAAACAATCGTTAATTGATTTCAAACGATTTTAGACATACTTTCAACATAGAAAATATCGAAGGTAATGAACCGTAATGTAGTGCAGGAAATATTGAGCATGGAATGAAAGTTTGGCATGACAACAGAGAGATAAATAATACTACTGGATTCCTGAGTTGTATTAGGTATAAATAACGAACATTCATCCCTATGAAACGCACACTCACATTAATACCTAGTATACACAGGTTAAAAACTGCAGATAACTGTTCCAAATAAGTATTTTTCTGGCTTCGTTGCGGGGCCAAGTACGACTATTTTCTAGTGTATTTATCGTAGCCTTTAATTCAGGTTCCTCCCCGAATTCTGAGGAGAATGGGCCACAGATGAGAATTAATTTCTGATTTTCTACTTCTAAACATGAAAGAGGGAGATTTTAGCACACTCAAGGCCTGCTCCGGAATTGAACGCATCTTCTCCTCTCTTAGCGAATTTTCAAAGAAAAGGAAGCTGTTGTTCTCGGTCCAAAATTTTTAAAACTAGAACATCCGAATTCACTGCCAAAATACACCAAACATTATATGTACATGTATATTTATGTATTTATGTGTCATTCCGGACTCTCGACAGAATTGAGATAAAAAGTTCAAATTTGCACAACAAATCTGTATATACGGGGGAATTTGGGGAGTTTTATTTGGTGAAGGGGGAATTACCCATAAATTCCAAAAATGAAACAGTCTGTGAAACAGTGTGCGAAGATGGCAAAAGGTGATGTTTTTTTCTAGTGTGTTATAGGGGTGTTAGATAGTTAGATAGTACTATCGATTGATCGATAGTAACCTCCTATCGATAGCCCTATCGATAGTTTTGTTCGATAGTTTTTGAAATTTCAACTTTAGAATTTCTCGAAACGTAAAGGATACAGGGACTACCTACAACCACTTACCACTACCTAGCACACCCCTCATTCTAAGAAGTTCTTATTCTTAGTAAGGACTAGAAAAAGATAACCTGATTGAATTTCGTTGAATTGGGTTTTTTCCTTTTCTTGTTCTATTTTCAATATTTGTCAAACTGAGTCAGGTGGTTCCTAATACCCTGATCTGCTCTTTTGTTTCTCATTCTTGAAGCTGTTTGCTCAACACACACACATGACTTCTATGAATCCCCCTCTATATTAAAAAACTTGAAAGAAATAGCTGCTGGGATTTTGTAATTCCTTTTTTTCAATATTAGTCAGTTGACATTCAGTGCGTTCTATAATTTGGGCTCTTTCAAGAGACGAATTTTTCTTTTATTATGCCTCCCAAGTCTGATGTATGGGATTATTTTGATAAAGATGTGCGTGAGGGGAAATTAAATAGTAAATTTTACCATGTTTGCCCACAGCAAGGCTTGCTGAGTAAGCCCTAAAACATACTAGGTAGGTGGATAATACGTAATTATATGCCGAGCATAGGTAATCTCAAAAACAACGTCGATAGACTATCGATAGTTGATGTTCGATAGCATCGAGACTATCGATAGTCTCAACTATCGACTATCTAACACCCCTAGTAGTGCGACCAGGCGTCTAACCTTCCTAGTTGTGAAAAAGAATTAGGTCCCCCAGAGGCGATTCCGAAAACCTGTTTTCGAGGAACCACTCTCTGGTAGGGTGACTCAAAAGCGATTTGAACAACACCATAAAACGAAACCACCTTTGATTCCAGTTACCTTATCGTCTTCGCAACACGCAAGAATCGTAAATTCCTCGAACCTACGAATTCGTCCTCACGTTATTGTTGTCAACGCCGTCTCCTTGATACCTGTTTTTGGGACTTTCATAAACTGCTCATAAAATACTATACGAAGAAGGAGATCAAATGGTTATTTCCCTATTTTTGAGGGCTAGGTGAACTTTAAAATTGTTGCCCAGAAAATTTTTAAAAAGTTTACATATCACATTTTGCCATCTTAGCACGGAAGTGATCTCATCTTTCAGTAGGTATACCTACTTAGTTTAAAAAAAAATGTATTGTCTCAAAATTATCTACTCTATGGTGAAATCATATGAATATAGCAACATGATTCAATCAACTCTTTCACGGGATGGAAATTTGACGTGACAGTGAGGACATTTTGCAAAACGGTATAGTACGAGTACATCCATTTCCCGTAGCGTTCCATTCAAACCCAAGAGATATCTTGGGAACCTATTGATGCCGTTCGATTTCATTTAATCAAAATATTATTTTTATGTGATTTTGATGAGAAGTCCATATAATTTTTATTTATTGGAAAAGGATAGAACATGCACAGATGGTTGGAACATTGTTTTATCAGAAAAAAAAAATCAAGATTACAAGACATGCAAAATCAAGTGTATAAGTACAAGACACAAAAAATCAAGTGTATAAGACACCAAATTTGGTTTTCGAGATTTCTCCACTTTTAATCTGCGATATTTTCTACTTAAGTTCCCAGTTGCACAACCGCACAATTAGGTATACTCCGAATCACTCATTACGAAAAACACAAATGAACAACGAACTGAAGCTCGTAAAAAATAAACCAACAAATTTTGATGGGGAGGGGGGGGGGGGGTTAAAAAAATTTTTCTTTGGTCAATTCCAATCGTTCATTATCGAAAATAATAAACCAAAAGCAGTTAGCAGTGCGAGTTTTTGATCGTGGGAGACTGAAAAACGATAACCTTTCTAACGAAATGACATTAAATTTTCCTTCTTCTTTCTCTTCAGTCGTTATTAAAGGACTTTTGGATCCATGGAGACATATTGACTAAAGACCGGATTTCTATGCAGCATAGATGCCCCGAATATGCCATAGAATATGCAGTAAAAACTAATGAAATGTGCGACAAATATTCATTAAAAAAATTGTAAAATTCGAAAAATTAAGTTTCAGAACTCGGAAAAAACCACACTAGGTACCAGTAACTTCCCCTGAGGAATGATCGAATGAAATTCTCATTTCGTCAAAATATTTTGTAATTGCTGCTTTTACAGAACATTGTTCGTTTTACTATTTACCTACAACTTTTGGCAAGGTTCACACTATTCGTAGGTAGGTACGTAAAATCTCACAATCGGTGACGATGACTACTCATGTTACTTTCACCGTATCATCAGTTTGCAGTAACACGAGTAGGAATATCCACAGTTGGAAATGAGTATCTTTCAACTTTTCGGAACATACCTACTTCTTTCAATTATAATCAAACTTATCTGGCTCAAATTCTACTATTTTGTGGCATAGAACTAAAAGTGATCCGGTAGATCTACCGGTTTTCTACTTCAATTCCCGGTCTACCGGTTTGAGCTTCAAGTCTACCGGGCTTTGAAATTTTCGACAAAAAATAAACTTGGAGCGCAATAGGGCTGCTGGAGATCAATAATTTTTCATTCCATTCGCCAAAGTTGTTGGTTCACCTGGCAAACAAAACAGAAGAAGTGTACCTACACTACAACCACTACGCCACCAACGTTTCTCTTTTCGGTGTTGTATCTTCTTTCCATTTTACCTATTTTGTATTTTCATCCGTTTCGGGTCAAAATAGATGCCTACCTACGTTCATCAAATAGTACTACAAAAACGTATAGCCCCCCCCCCCCCCCCACCCCACAAAAAAAAAGTACGTGCCGAAGTACCGAAAACTGTGCGAGGGGAGAAGGAATTTCCCTGGATTCGCCCTAGCAAACGAGGTGTTTCGTACATTTTTGTACTTTTTGTAATTTCGAGTCCGGCCAAAGCTGTTCTTAAAAACGATAACCTACGAGTAAGCATCATTGTGTCTGTCTTCTTTTTTAATAGAGCAATCACGAAATCGTTGAAAACTGAGTTTTTCTGCAGCTCAGGTCCTTGGGTTTCAAGTGAATTCATCGAGAAAATTAATGGGTGTGATTTCCTAGCTCAATCTACCGGAATCTACCGGTTTTTTCGACGAAGCCGACCGGACAAGAGGGCCACAGTTATGGCAACACTGAGCCATGAGAACGTGCATCCTAGTGCGAGCTGAGGTGTTATTCGGTAAAAAAAACTAAAACAGCATGACTATAAGAGCGAATTTTCGAAGAAATAATTGGTTTTGTGTAAAACGTCTCCATTAAAGAACATGATGTACATGAAGAACATCTCAAGTAACAACCACGTTTCTTCATCTTCAATGTGCTCTAGTTTGAGAGCGGAATACGATATCTCAATTCTGACTTCCCCGTCTTATTCAGCCTGTAAAAACCTTTGAAATTAGGTGTCACTTGTCACTTTCATTTTTCGGATGAACCCCCCCTCCCAACTCACCAAAATCCCCCTCAGCTTTTGGACATTTCAACGCTGAACACGACGGTCAAGTCAGAATTGCGATATCGCATTCCGTCATCAGATTAGAGCAGAATAACCATGAAGATCATAATATATTATCAAGTAACAACCACGTTTCTCCATATTCAAAGTGCTCTAGTTTCAGAACGGAATGAGATATCGCAATTCTAAAGTCATCATCGTGTTCAGCATGAAGAACCTTTAAAATGAGGTGTCACTTGTCAGAATTTTCCATTTTGGGAATTTGTGAGGAATCCCCCCCCCCCCCTCAAACCCCCCTTAGAGTGGCCCGGTTATGCCCATCTACGAACTTAACTTAGCCTGTCGATTGCCAAGACCGATTTTTTGTGCAAATTTGAACTTTTTATCTCAATTCTATCGAGAGTTATCGTCTGGAATGACACATACATAAATATATAGATTAGTTTGCGCGTGAGGATGACCAACACTAGTTGTTGTTGGTCATTCTCACCCGCAAACTACTCTACTGTAAAAAACCTCCACTATAAATATATATACATATCATTTTTGGTGTCTTTTGGCAGTGGATTCAGGAAGGTCTGGAACGGATTTTGCTATGATAATTTTTCGAAATTCGAGTTTTAAAAATTTTGGACCGACAACAATAGCTAGATTTTATTCGAAAATTCGCTAAAAAGACAAAATTTGTTGTAAAACCAGTTATTCTTCAAATTCGCTCTTATGCCATGCTGCATGACTGTGGATTTTTTTTTTCCAGTTTGGTTCCTCATCCAACAAATTAAGACGATTTGATCACCTCCTGTACACAATCGGAACGCGTTGCAATTCGTTATGCTACACGACAATCTAGTGCTTCCTCATGAAGACCCGCCTACGATTCCGTTGCTCGCCTCGTTTGTATGAGTAGAAGGTTGAGGCCGCTCGTATTGTCCCGACCTCAAGTTGATGAGACCTCCTCCTTCACGGAGCCTTTCACCTTTCTCACTGAGCTTCACCAACAACTCATTATGCAGATCCTTTGGAAATTCTCGCACGTCTTCTCATACCTTCGCATACTTTTTTTTTCTTTCTCCGCCATAATTATGCCCGTTTCTTAATCAAATCACTGAACTTGGTAAAAGTCGTAAACACCGCCGCTTCTACAGCGTACAGTGTAACGCCAAACGAGTTTGCTAAATGTACGTTTGGCTCGGGACGACTGTAACGGGATTCAATCGATTCGATCACGGGATTCTACCTTGGGGAAGTGCATCTCAAACTATATTATCCACGGTTTTTAAAGCTCAGAAAACTATCATTAGAATAATGGAAGGACAATCATACCGAGAACATACGAGAGTCATCCCAAAAGTAAGTTTCCCTATTTTCTTAAAACAAAACAAAAAAAACTACAAGTTGTAGAGACCTACGGATGGTCTCAAGTTTCTTGTTTGGATGTAGTGGTAGTCCTGTAAAATTTTCAGGCCGCTGTGTCGGTTTGTTGATAACCTATTCAGTTAGAAACATGGATGCCCCCCTTGCGATTTCGTCCGATTGTGAAGTGCGTTCTGTGATCAAATCCCTGACCAAGGAGGGGGTTACCGCGATTGAAATTCATCGTAGACTTTGTCAAGCATATGGTGACAATGTGATGAGTGTCCAAATGGCCCGAAAGTGGCGAAAAAGTTTTGAGGAAGTTTTGTGGACTCGTACTTTACCTCTATTCAAAACAACTCAAAATTTGCAATCTCCGCCAGTTGTACATCAAATCCTCTACAATCCAACTTAATAAGGAATCAAAACTTAACGTCATTAAACACGACATACCTACTCGTTCGAAAGAATATGGGATAGTACCTATTCCTCATTTTAAATGTTCATCGACACAGAATCAGTACTTTCTTGTTGGTGTTAAATACTTTAACGAACTTCCATTAGAACTTAAAATTATTAAGAATCAACAAAACTTCAAAACCGTCGTCATTTCCGAGTTCTTGGTTAACTTTTATAAAGTTTTTATCTATCCCGCTCCCTTATTTTTCTTCTCTTGTGGTTTCTAAATAGATCAATAATATTAAATAGAACAATAACATTAAACACAACTTTTGCGCATTTATACTTAACCAAGTCGGTAATTAATTACCTTAATCGGAAGCATCTATGGTTTTTTTTCTAAGTTTATATTACGCCTCTTTTGCGGTACCTATCTAGTGTAATCTTATTGTAGTAACTATACTGCTAATATGTATGTATTTATTTTTTGTTCGTATGTACTGTGACTCCTTCCTCTGTGCACGGTTCTCCATACAGAGGAAGTATATTTCCTGAATTAACAACTATATAACATGCATATTATGTTTGTAGAAATAAATATCTTTCAATGCCGCTTAGATCGTTGACTACTATCGTACAGCGGGAATAGTCGTACGAGTGTGTGGCGGGTATAGTCGTCAGTCGTGATGATTATTTGGCCGGACTGGTTGTTTTTTGCAAACAATGGAACTTTTCGCTGTATTCACGAAGTATTGAATCAATTGTTTATACAGCCCTTTTGGTTTATGAGTGATTCTAAAAATAAGTTCAAACATTTCGAGGTTTTCTCCAAACGTTTTTTTTCCACCGGTTCGTCTCACCTCTCCCTGAACTTTTAGTCCAAAAAGATATTTCCTAACGATATTGACTTGTCTATTTTGGGTCCTAAAACGCTAAATTCTCATCACCACTCAGCTATTTTCTTTTGCCAATAAAAGTTCTCCCCCAAGCCTTGGGAAGTGTCGTTAGGTTGAAAAGATTCAGTGTAACTGAAAGCCTACATAAAGACCTCTTGTCTCAGGCAGTAACCTCTTAAAAAGTACAACCGGGAACAGCGGGAAAGAAGCCGATCGATGGCGAAGAGCGGTGAGGAAGACGGACCCAAATGTGAGATAAATGTATTTGGATAGGGAAAGGCTGCGATATTTGGAGAGAAAGGAGAAAGGAACCATCAAGCTAATTGGCCAGCAGTCAGAAATAGCAAAGAGGAGGTAGAATAGTAAAAAGTAGGTAGGTACCCTATGGAAAAGCTAAGAAGTCCATTGTGTATTGATAAGGAGATTGCATGTCCTGGTGAGGGTTCCTTGCGTTGTACCATATAAAGTTAAGCTTTCTAACTTACCTACCTATTTATTTTCATAATTAAAAAAAGTGTCTGTCACGTTGGGGGTATTCGTTGAAAATTATAGTCACGCGTAAAAGCCCGAAGGGCCGGGTTCTGCAATGTGGCCCACTGATTAGTTCGATGACTCGATCAAAACCGGCGTCTTTGATTTTCGCTATTGATATATTCGAAAACGTCTTTGTTTAGAAGCCCAATGGAAGTGAAAGTAGGCTGTTCCATTAATAATCCACGACTTAGAATGGAAGGGAAGTTGATTTGAACAATGGTTCTTCAACGAGGGCGTTAGACGGCTGGGGTGAGGAGGCGGTCAGTGGCCATTGGGTTTATGAATTTGAGGAGCGAGGGACTACGTTTCTTCACTACGCCTACGTCCCTCCTTTCACTAGTCAAGGATCTTGGTATTCTTCATGTTTCAAATCGTATGTTCATTCCAAAACGTGAAAATATAAAGACCAACAAAACTCTACGTATTGAAGTTGAGTTTCTAGTCGTGAGACACTTCATTTTCACGGCATGATGGTCGTTTTGAATCTCGTCTGTGGTTATTGATAGAGATCGGCCATGTAAGAAGATTGTTCGGAGTGTTCCGCCCCACCAGCAAACATTGAGAAGAACGAACAATACCGAGCGTATGTTTACTGGACGTCACGAAACGCGTTTTCCAGGTATCTATATCTCGGCTCCTATTTAACCGATCAACTTGAAATTTCATGTGGATCTTCTCGGTTTGGATAATAGAAAGCCCTGAAAGTTTCAAGTCGCTAGGTCTAAAGGTAGTCGAGTTATTTAACTTCAAACACCCGGTTTTTCGCTCTTACCTTCTCCTTCTTCTTGTTCAGACAGGCAAAGCTACAGCCTCTCCACCTTCACCGATTGGCTTGAAATTTTGCACCGAGCTTCGTTTCAGGTTGAGACAAAGCCTTAAAAAGATTTAACCCATTATGTCAACCCAAAAAACTTTTATGGATTGACTTGAAATTCTGCACAGAGCTTCGTTTCAACTTTATTCAGAAAATGGATCTCATAACATTTTCCGGCTGCTATAGCATGATACTTTTAAACGGAGTGTTTCTTGGGAGGTTGCAAATATACGAGACCTCACTGAGCTAGTTCCCTAAGCGTACTCGTACTATGGTTGTTCAAGGTGAAAAATGAGATGTATTCATTACGGCAATGATTTCGTGTAGACATCGCGTGCAGAAGTCGGAGATGTGTCCCAGAAACAATCATAACCATCGAAAATTCCAGACCAGTGACAAGAGGGTCACTTCTACAGAAAAGAATGAACCGTAGTGAAAGAATTTGCAGAGTTTTTCTATGTTCGGAACTAACAGAACATGTCAGTCAGGTTACAGTAATTCGCGACGGAACCTCAACCAGTGACTAGACAAGGTCCACGTCGCTGATTTCCCGTGCAGGTTTCATGGAACGGACACAAGAAAAAGTTCGCGAACCCGCTAAAGAGACCAATCTTCTCATCTCGTCTGAGCGAATACACAATTCGGGATTATTGTAGTTAGTTACGTTGTTCCATAGTGGTTACGTTGAGCAAATCGCAATGAATGCCTTCCTGATGTTTACTCTCCCATGAAAACTCCCCGTCTTTAACCGACGATGTCGGTGAGATAAGAATGTTATGGACGGAGATTGGGTTCTTCATCTAGTAAATTAAAGTGGCCATATTAAATTGATAAATTGGTCATTCTAGAATTACATATGGGTTTTGTGTTACACAGCTCCTGAACTGTTCATCCTAGAATTTTTAGCGGTAAAAACACGATCCCCATATGGACCCAATTATTTGAGATCAGAAAGTTGCTCAGGTCCCCAATTTTAAGAACATTGGTAATTACAACAAATAGCAATCCCTACTTATGCCACTCGAGATAGGTGGCTGATTTCTTAATGCAAATCTGAATGTGTTAATTACGGGGTTAAAATTTTTTTTTTCTTTGGCCGGTTCCAATGGTTCATAATCGAAGATAATAAACCAAAAGCAGTTTACATTACATCTGATTCAACCACCAAAACCAGAAAGAGACATTTAGCTATTTGTTAATATAAAATAGGATGTATAGCTTAGCTCCATCAAGGCTACTAGGGAGTCCTGGATTTGTTTTAATCAGATGCCTGGTGTTCATTGTTCGTTTGTGGTGATATTCGTTTTTAGTATTTTTTATACGCTCTCACTCAACCTCGTAACTGGGAAAACTAAAAATCTGTAATTAATTTTTCTTTACTCATTAGATGACAAGTAAACAGGACCCAAAACAATTATAATAATTGCTACTATTTGACTGAAATAATCAGTTTTTTGGCTTTATAGTGAAATTAACCATTTTTGGGTCACTAGGTTATCATCGAATGCCGTCGATATTATGAAGATGATTCACACAGGCTGATAGAAAAACAGAGATAAAATGGCATAAAACGGAAAAGTGACAAAAAATGTCGTGGTTTTTTTCTTTCTTGCGTTTATCCAGAAGTATAACAACTATTTACAATGATAAATCAGGTCGCTATTTAGCTATTTAGTTCACAAATTAACACTTTTTGCGGTGAGAGCCCATCAACTTCTACCGCACTTAAACTTCACGTCACTCATTGTCAGCACAGAAGGTCCAGGGGCTTGGTTCTCTTCAGGCTTCGAATTGGTTGAGATATTTCCACAGACCAGAATATGTAGGAACACGAGAGTTATTTTAAGTCGAGTATAATGTAAGGGGAAATTATTCACTCATGCCGGATGTACTTGAAGAGCTCGCCACTGAAATGTGCGTGTGAAAGCGACAAACTCCTCCGTAATATCCGATAGGATCCTTTGCTTTTCCCGCGCCGAATCTTTCGGAAACGGACTCCGACACAATCGACGTTGATTTTCTTTTGATACGCAAAACCCCGTGAAATCGGCGGTCTTCACAACCGGGTGAAACGTCGGTCCGTTTACCAAAAAATATTCATGCACGATTGACGGCATTACGAAATTCTTATACGACCACCGATTTTGACGAACCTGCCTACTTTCTTTACATTTGGAGTTTCAGATCTCCTAAAGAAATTCTCCAGATTACGTTAGCTCTTATATGTGGAGTTACGGTAGCTCCGTGGCGTAGGGCTTTAATAAAGTATGTCTGAGAATTAGCTTAACAATGAAGCGTACAAGAGCTAAGTTAATGTTCACGTCAATTTTTTATTTTTCATTTAATCAACTGGAAATTGTTGCCTAACAGAAAGTTTATTACAGCAGAACCTCGATTAACCGGGGTGATGGTAGGGAGAAGGGCCCCTGATAAAAAAAAGATGCTCAAATGCATGATTTAGTGAAACAAGGTAGACTAGGCCTAATTTAAGTGTAAAGTACATTTTACCCGCTTATAAAATTTTTACCATAAATCCTTTCGCTAGAATTGTTACGTTACTGTAACCAAAACATAAATCCAACCATAAAACCCTTGTCTTATTAAAAAAAAATCGACCAAATCGCCCAACGGTTAATCCGATCCCCGGTTAATCCAGGTTCCAGTATATATGGATAGTCCTCCAATCATATTTTTTAGATATCAACTAAATTAAGGGTGTAATAAATTTGAAAACTGGTCATTTCACTTCGGAGTTTTTCATTAAAAATGTAGAGAAATTACTCAGTTAGCTAAGTAGGTAATAGACGTTTTACTTGAACGCTTCATGTAGGAAGGTAAAACTATTCGAAATAATTACTTCATTGTTACTTAATAACAGAATTGGATTGGTGAATTTAAGTTAATTCATTATAATCGTAATTGAAGCTGTAAACTCTCTATAAAACTTGAACCAAATTCATTAAATGGATACCTAAATCATGGGTATCTAAATTATCCAAGTTGCTTTTTCTCATTTTCTCATTAGATAATTTCGTCCTGACTCGTTCATCAAGATCTCATCATATTTTTTAGTTAAAAAATCCAGTCATGCAGCATGGCAATAAGAGCGAATTTTCAAGGAAATAACTGGTTTTATGTAAAATGTCTCAATTTTACTGGTTTTATACCAAATGTCTTCTTAATTTTTTTTTCAGAGTAACACCCCAGTTTATAGATTTTTCAACACTGCACACGATGGTGAAGTCAGAATTGCGATATCAGATTAGAGCTGCTGCAGATGAACGGTTAAAATCATAATTCTGGAACGGATTTTGGTATGCAGATTTTTCGGAAATTCGAGTTTAAAAAATTTTGGACCGAGAACAATAGCTAAGAGAGGTTTGAACGATTACTTTAACTATAAATCGCACATTAAATTGAGTTTTAAACCTCCTTTAAACATGCTAAGTGTACCAAAGCACCAACTCCTAAATGTGTGGAAGCAGCGAGGAGCACGAATCAATTCTCGTCTTTGTTTTCCACCTTCTGGGGAATATCAGCCGTGACATGGTTAATAATTCTTCACTTGGTACGTAGGCGCATAATTCACTTGCGTAAAACGAGAGCCGGCAAGGTTGTCAAATGGGGTGACCGTCCTTCGCAACGAGCCACATCTTCTCCCGTGCGATAAGGCTATTTTGTTTCTCAACTCAGCTCTTGTCACGCAGTTACCGTATTCATGTCGTCATACAGATCATTACAGGTCACCAAGAGGGAGCCAGTTGTAACAATACGTTTTCCCAAGGATTAGAAGGGCGAAGACACGAAGACAACCATCAGAAAAATAAGAAAACCCTGGAAACCCTACTTACCTAAATGTGTACAATATGGGCAAAGTCACTGAAAGGTCATGAACAATTATGTAATAGAAAGATACTTATGCACAGGTGTCAGGCCCGTATTAGAACAATAAAATTTCGTTACAATATATTACACTACAGCATATCTCCATAGCCTATTTAATTTCACTATGGCATTGATATTATCTGAAATTTAGATGCTAAGAAATTAGTGAAAGGGTTGTTGAATGACGTTAAAGATGATGTGCCAAGCTGAATGCCTGAAATGGAACTTATACGTTCTTTTACCACTTACCACTTAGTATGGGAATATTAGGTACCCTTCTTTCTATTTTATATTATTCTTTATATTTGTATTTATATATATTAATGCTGTTGATGGGGTTGACTAGTGTTGATGGGGTTGATGGGATTTGAATACAACCTATATTAATGCTTATAGACAGCGAACCTCTTTGTTATATAGGCCATTTTTGCCTGCAGAAAATAAATAAAACATTTTATTTCATATTACACTATAGTATACTATGTATACATCAAGACTTACTTTGGTATTTTAGAGTGTGAAGTACCTACAATACCTACAATACTTCACATTGTCAAGTTTCCTGAGCACCCAATTGACTTTTGCATTGCATCGCAGCTCAAATAAAATTAGTGCTAGTAGTGGATGGAGGGGAGGGGGTTATGATTTTTTTCATGTCAATCGCATGATACAAATGACAAAACCTTTGCAATTGACCTATAAACTAGCAATATGCAACAATATGCAATATTATCAATCTACTTAAGGGTATGGCACTATGCAAAAAAGATATGAATGGCTTACCAACTTATAAAATTAACTATGCTCTCTTGGATAGTTTAAAAAAATTCTTATTGCTCTTTTTTCTTAGTTACTTAAAGCCTGAATGACTGCTCATCCTTATTGTTTGATTCATCTTGCATTTCAATGTTGTAAGGAAGTTACGTAAATAATTACGACGAATACCCTTTTTACTAAGACAAAGCAGCTTGTTAATTAGGGGCCGTAGGCATATTTTTGAAGTGTATAGTAACCGTTCAGTAATTTATAGCCGGCTTACAAAGCATTAATTTTGAAGACAATTTGAAGTTACAAGGGCAAATTTTATCTAAAAAAACAAAAAATTAACAGTTTAACCACGGTAGATACCAAATTAATGATAACAACATTTTTCGGTTTGTCCTTATTTTTTAATAGGCGTAGTTTATTCTAGAGGGAATGGAACCTTTTGGATGTCCCCCTTATTTTTAGTCGGTCCAAACATGTTGTTCCAAGGCTTCTTCACATACTTGAATCCGCTTATCATTTAATCGAGTTTCGTCACCATTTCGATGTAGAAAGGTTTCTTCCTGTATGAGAGATCCGATTATCGTCAGCGTCACAGGGAAATCACATTATTCCATCTTCGTCGAATGGATTAGTTGACATTCCAATGAATCACTTGATCTTCTTCGAAATCATTGCAGGAGGTAGGTCCTACCTAGTTTCAAATTCCTGACGTTGGCCGAAAAATATATAGACGCAACAGTCAGAGACCTTATCTCTCCGATAACTGCCCATAATCCGTAATTATGTACTTCGAAACATCTTGTTAAGGGGGTTTTCGAGATTTATAACGAGAGTTCTATCCGACATTATAATTTGATAATTCGCCGAAAGAGTTAAATGACTTAAGGAATGATAAAATCAATAAAAATAATGATGATGAACCTCTGGTTCCTATAACTATTTGAATGACCTTACGACTTGTTTAGCAATACACAGCGTATAGGTACCTATTACATAAAATAATATTATTATATCTAATCTACTGGCAATTACATCTAATTATATCCTATCTACATTGAATAAAGGAAAGTTCGATACATTTTTAGATGTTTTAAAACTGAATTTATTAAAAATCTGCTTTTTAATTAAAAAAAATAACTTTTAGAATTTTTTCCCCCCAATCACAATCACAATTTTGGCATAGAGTGGTAGACCTCCTGTGTTCTTTGTACACTAATTTCTTACAACTATGGCACTTGGAAAGCAAAAACTAATATGACTAATTGTTTCCCGGCACAGATTATGTTGAATTCCAGAAGTTTAGCTAGTCCTATATCAATTAGGACTACGGAAAACACCAGATGGGGTCCCGAGGCACCCTCAACCATACTTTTTGATGAATAATAATCGTAATCAATCTATTGTTATGTTTTAAAAATATATAATGTCATCCAGAGAATACAGGTGGTTGTAGGATAAATGTCCTACAGTTTCATGAGGAAAGAATTGGTTTTACAATTTCACTTGAAGAAAAACAAGATCGTGGGATCGTTAGGGACCCTGCTACTCGGAGGGTTAATGATAATTCATAATCATAATTAATCTCATTAGTGAGTTGTGTAGAAGAACGCATTTGGCGTACCCTCACTATTGAAAGGGTTAGGACTTAGCTTACTTTTGCTTTCTAATGGCGATGAGTGGCCATAAATGTCCAAAGTTCTGCGCGCGTAATACAATATGGTCGGCCCCTGAAGAGGAGAACGAAAAATGTTTTTTATTACCAAATATGAAAGACCGGTTGCGAGATTGCAGCGTTGCCCAATCAAACAAAACGAACCAAAAAATACGTGGATAGTAAGTCGTAGGTTCCAGAAAATCGCAGGAGACGCCTCGTCACGTTTGTACTTGTACCTTCATCCGTGAGGTAACAACCACGCAGGCTCGAGGAATCGCGAATGGGAACGGGCATAAAGAAGAGTGATATATTATATAATAGATACAAATAACAGTAATACGCAAGTGAGTTTTTCTACGGTTCATAGTAACCATGAGGTGAAATATATGTTTTTTCGCACGGGTGCAGTTCGCACCCGAAAGACCTGGTCTAGCGTAATCCACCGATTAATTTGCTCGGTCATTGTCAACCACTTCCTACAACTTCTAGTCGGAAAATAGCCATCAGCACAAATAAAACACGCTTGTTTTGCTTCACGTATTAAAGAGCTGTAGTCATACCCAACCTAATAATCCAAGGACAACATATAGAGGCAACTGACTCAGTTTGGTACCTAGGACTTACACTTAGACAGCCGTTTAACCTGAAAACCCCATATAAGTGAAACAGTTGGCAAAGTGCGTTAAGAATTCGACAACTCTACTTCCTACTGGCAAGTGACAACATTCCTCTTCATGTCAAACGATTCCTGTATCTGATGCTGATTAGGCCGATTTGGCAGTACGAGAGCGAGATTTGGAGCTCAGCCTGCAACACCCATACTAAACGAATTGAAACCGTACGAATACGAGCACTACGTACACTCACTGGTGCACCCTGGTACGTTAGAAATGAAACTCTCCGTATATACACCTAGCAAACCGCATAAATTCCCACCCGAATTCAGTGGCATCTTCTCAAGTCCTAGACCTCCTCGCGTTTCCAGACGCCTGAAACGTAAATGGCACCCGGATACATATTATATTAACATATTATGTTTTGTTATTCACCACCACTATCTAACCTTATTTTGTTACCAATGTATTATTTATCTATTATCGTCCTACTATTCTTACTATGTTCCAATAAATGAATTTAAATTTGTATTAAGTTGCCACTGGGCAACGCTAAACACGTCAATTGTCATGTGATGATTGTATATTTCTTATTATGTATCAAACTTGATAGTGCTTGATCCACTGATTGCCATAATAAAGTTTCTAAAATTTAAAAAAAGCATCAGCATTAGAATCAGCTATTCCTCATTATGGAAACTGGCAGAAAATTTCACCGTTGGATTCGCGCTCATGTTGACGATTTGTCCTTGGATCTACCTTTGAATCCTCATTGTGGTCCTACAAACTCTAAATAAAATTCGCTTGATAGGGATTCTGCATGATGAACGTTTTCTTAAATACAAAGAAACAAACTTTCTTAACTAAATGCTTGCATACGAGTCTGCAACACGTCCAATCTTAATAAACCAATCTTAAATTAAATTTAAGATTTAACAAATTTAACAAATTACCTCAAGTAATTGATCACAAAACAAGCGGCAGTGTTCACTATATCTATTTATAACATAAAAATATATATAAGTCTGACATAAATACCAAGAACAAATACGCAAGAAATCCGTTATAATTCGAGAGCTTTCGATCGGATGGAGAACGATTTTTGTCCGATGAAAACTACAGAAGTTTCATTTCCCTAGCAACGGCTTGGTTTTCAGTGAAAATTATCGTAAAATGTAGGTAACGCTTTTCGAGGACACTTTTTCGTGACAGTTTTTTATTTTCATGTGCCAAAGCAAAGACAAAATGTCAAAAACTAGTTATCAACTAGATCACCACCTCTAAAATCACAACATCCAAATTTACAGCTGACTGATACACCAGTTTACTAGGCTGGTGAATTGGGGCAAGTCAAATACGGGGATACTATTGACACAGAAAAGCTTTCCACTCTCGTCATTCAGAAGTCAAGTAGGTAGTGCGCCAAATAGCACTGTGGGACAGAGGGTGTAAATGTAATAACATTAGCGAATGTCACCCTTACGCCAACCCTTTAATCTACAAATTATGGTACAAGACCACATTGGAAACGAAGGTGTGACGAATACAAACCAGGAAAAACCAGGTTGCGACTTATTAAGGAAGTACTTGTCCGTTTCAAGGGCCGTCAGAGCGTGCGGGGGAGGTGGGTCACCTCGACATAATTACCGACCATCTGCTCCCTTTAAAAGTATAATGAGGCGAATGTCAAAGGCCGAATACGAATAATAGAGTCGAATGCCGAATGCCAATAATTCAAGTTATAGTATGCTTAAGTGGTTATTACACGTTTGTCATATACGCGTTATTTAATATTTATAATCATACACCCGTTTGGATGCAAAATGCACAACTATTTCGAAGTGTTTCTATTTTCATCATTTCGTTTCTACATTCAGTCATACAAAAAAGTCTGCCGGGATAGAAAGTGAAACAGAGCGTTTCAATAAATTAAGTAGCCTCTGAAGGGTTCCAGATGAGGATGTTGTTACATAGTACATAGTTACATGTTACATAGTCTCCTCTGTAGCTACTAAACTGGGCGAAGTTGTAATGTAACCTGGAGAAACTGCACGTGTCCGATTTTATGAGCGATTCACGGACCATTTGAAGTGAGTAGCGATCCGTTATTCTAGAATTCATCAAGGAAGTGGAGGGTACACGAGGGCTGGGGCTTTTACTTCGTACTCCTACAAGAAATGTCTAACATTCTACATGTTTGGAAATTGAGGTGGTAATTCCTTTACTGGGCAAAGCTTCGAATTCCATACAGTTCGAATGCCTGTAAGTCGCAGTAGGTACTTGTTGGTAGAATGAAGGGATTGAACCCGAAGGGGTTAAACCCACTTTCATCAGGAACCAAGTGCTACATATTTTTTGTGGAAAATGTACAATCTGGTTGACTTCAAATTTCGAATCTTGGTATAAAACTTCGGCTTTTGCCATTATTAGTCGGATACTTGAAATTGATGTATCAAAATTTAATACCTAAATTTTAACCTTCATCCACTCGCGCTAGCGGCAGATTCCCGCATTGTTGAAGAGCAGCGCTCAAATGATCGCCTGATCGGCTTGAAATGGGCATGTATTCTCCAGTTGGGGCCTGCTCAGCAAGATGACAGTGTTCGGTATCGCGTCACTCACACGAGGGGTCCACAGTTACTACTGCAGCCCTCCGAACGTCAACAAGTCGAAAAACTGCGGCAAATCGCCGCACGCGAGCGGAAGTGTTATATTTTTCAGAGTTTTTTTTTTTTTTTTTTTTTTTTTTTTAAGCCAAACGTAAGTAACACTTCACTATTTTCAGTATTATCGTGGTATTCAGTAGATATTAGTATTTTATAACTAGGTACCAATTAGTTTTGATGTGATTGTGGGGGTTGTTTCTGTAGTTTACAGACTTCTAACTAGTTTAAACTTGTGTGTTCGTTATCTTCTTGGAAGATTTTATCTGTCGCAAAACTAACCAGAGTTGCGTTATTTATTTATTAGGGATCGATATCATAATCCAGAGGATATCATTCGAATCCTTGGTGAATTGGAGAGGAAAGAAGAAGAGGAGGGGGAACAATTAGCCTTCGAAATAGAAGATCCAGACTAAGAACCTTAAGAAATCGGAGAAGAGGAATGACGATTGAACTACTTCTTTCCTTCCAAGAAGTAGGAATCAAAAATTAATTTTATTATTTTTTTGCCTTTTTAGTAATGTGAAGTAGCAAAATAAAATTACTTCATGGCTATGGCTGCTGGCTAATGCCAAATGAAGAAAAAAACTACTTCTTTTGTAATGTTCAAAAAGTGCCAATTACGTAGGTAGGTAGGTATTAAAAGTTCTTATCTAAATGATTTATAATGTTCTGATTTATTATTTCGTAATTCTATCATTAAATACTAGACTGGAACGTCATTTGTGGCTCATGACTTTATTATATGAAAGGCTGATCTAGTTTTATATCTATCCTAGTCCTAGGACTAGTCGAAAATGGCTGTAGGTACCCTATTTTACTGTATGTTGACAAAACCGATGTTAGCGCATTTGAATTATACTATCAGTAATTTATCGAATAAAAAGACTGAAAATTACCACATACCTAACCTGTTTTTTCCTCTATGAATAGGAACTTGCTTATGTTTTTTTGCTCAAAATTGTTTTATATGTATATACATATGAATAGGACATCTATAATAGATGTATGTGTTTGTGTGTATGGGTTGTATAGATGTCTACTCATACAAATTCCGTTACTATCGTGTAAGTGGATTGAAGAGTACTGATAAAAAATAATAATTTTGAGATCTGCCGCCGTTTGCCGCACCGCGAGTGCAAGTGTGACTCAAAGGAGCGCTAGCGGGTGGAAGTAACACTTAGCTAAGAATGAGGGTAAAATAATAATTATTATTAGCTTATCCTCATTCGGTTTCCTTCTGGCCATAAGACTATAAAAATAACAATGATCGTCATAAAAAATCAATTGTGTTTCTAGTGACTCAGTATTCAAACGTCGCGTTCTGACAGGTGTGCCAGTTTAATTGGGTGAATCAAATAGTTAAGGAATGACTATAAGAGAGAAGGGCTTGATTAACTTTCGACAAAGGGAATCGGATGTTGAGTTGGATAATGGAATTTGACAGAGTTGTCACCAACTTGATCGAGTGCAGCTGATGTAGCAGGGTGTAATACCTAATGACTGCAATACTCTATCGAGTGGGCGGCCTTCACAATAATTTTAGTTACGAGTACTCAAGTTTCCCACTGGGCGGAAACATTTTGAAACGAGACGGGAACGATTTGTCGGGCCTATTCAATGGCATTGGGGGCCCCTCCGGTAAATGAACGTACCATAAGTCAACTGAGGTGTAGGCCAAACTCTCTGTTTGGTGATCATGAGCGCCCTAACCAAGGATGAGGTTAAATCCGACATCCTCATTTATAAAACTCCTGATGAGATTGCATAATAGGGCTCTGGGAGCTCGTCGTCTCAATTAGGAGGCGGCGTTCATGGTTGGTCACTGTAAATAATGACTTCATACAAAACCAGAAGATGTTTCCACTTTAAAATTAAGATCTTTAGTTGAAAACGTGTTATTGAAGCTAGTTACATCAATTACTGTAATTCGACAACACACTCGCCGAGGTGATAGGTCTCAGGGAGGGAATGTACAAATAAAGAGGTAGTACTTGTTCATTAACACAAAGGCAATATTGACAGTTAAAGAATCATGTAGTATTATCAGTAAAATGGATCTCATTCCTTTTTGCGGCTGCGGAGGATTTTTGGGGGGCCAGTTTTTACAATGGAGTTGTTTTTTTTTGGGGGGGGGGGGGATTTATTTTACAGTATAACACGTATATTGTACCCAAATAAATCCACTTAAAATCATACAACAAAACATTTTATACGGTGAGTTTCTTCAAAATTGGTTTTGCAACAATGAGTCTGGCTCCACTTTCAACAGTCCACTTTTAACTCACACTTTCCCTGAAAATCAGACAGAATATCTGCTGCATCTTCTTCAACATGTAGCAGGGACGAATTTTAAATGTTTTTAATAAGTAATGTTTTTTTATGCTTTATTGAAGAAAACAATGAATTAATTTAAAATTGAGGAGGGTTACAAGTTTTTCAGGTAACTAATTAATTAGGTAATCATCCATAATTGAAATATAAACAAATTATACCTGAGCAAAAACACAAACCGATTTACATCAACCACCAATGTTAGTTTTCCCGATGGTTTTCACAAATTGAAGGATAAACAGCTGTAAGACTGTAGTTTACACTGTGCTTCACAGTAGGCTACAATCTACCAGATTGATCAATTGAATAATGTTGGAGCCGTACCGAAACGAGAGGTGGATAAAGTTGAGTTTGCTTCAAACCCTACTATTTATATATTTTTTGAAGGGGTAGAACTGGTTTCGAGCTTTACCTCCTTAAATTATTTTGGACATAAATTGTTTTGCATTTCACCTCCTCGTATTAAGCGACTTGTGATTATGGATAGGACAATGAATTGGGACGACTTTCAACAGATTTAACACGAGATGGTGATCCCAGTCCGAAATCAAGACGATACGCCTACTCCTACATGACGATACGCCTACTCCTTCGAGGGCTTTTGTTCCCCCTAACCACCGAGGCCAAACAATAAACCGAGACAGGAAAGAGAAACCCTGGAGGGTATCGAGTAACGCCTGTTTGTACAGGAGGTTGGTTGGTTAAATGTGAGAAATCAAATCTAGTAAAGCTTATAATACCTCCTGGTAGGTAGGTAGTTAAAGCACATTAACTGATGTCAGACTGAAGTGGCGGCCGGCGAAGTTATAATTTGAGGGACATAATATTATTCATTTGTAACGTGAGGAGAACGTGCCGACGTCAGGCACCGATAAGCAACGACATCACTTTCAAGCATGACCAAGTAGATAAAGAGCTCCTTCAAAGATCCAAGTAGCTTCTGCTCGTCTCATTACATTTCAGCTTTTGGGCATTCGGAATTTATGTACGCTACAGGAAAGTGTTGAAAGTGCTAAACTATTTTTTAGGTAGATTGAAATCAGAAGTGTGTTTGATGAATACTACAGCTAGACACAGCATCAAAATAAGATTCAGCAATCATAGAGGAATAACAGGACCTTAGCCTCAAAACGTTTTCAGACTAATTGTGGTCGGCGGCCCAAATCTTCCCCGTTCCGGCTTGAGTGTTCCAAAACAAATAAGACGGTAGTTAAGTAGACCAATGAATGGGATTGAGATCTGGAAGATTCGTTCCACTGAAACTGAAAATTCGTTCCACCGGAGGACAGAAGTAAGAAATAGCTTAGCTTAGCAGTTGTATATCTTTTTAGGATTCAACACAAATCTTAAAAAGCTATAACGCTGAAGCTGGCTTGTTGAACAATTTCAGCTTTTTAAACGATCTTCTCGCCTGAGGGGAGATTTCGAAACGGGTGCTTGTGAAGTGGTTAAGACATAAGGGGCGTGGAAAGTGGATATCATATGTTTTTTTCGGCTGCTGTAGAATGGTATTTTCGAGGCGGGGTGATTTTTACACTAAGTGTTTTTTGGGGGGTATCACATCTTTTTGTGGTTGTTGTTGAAATTAATAAATGAAGCAAATTTCAGTTTTTGGTTCCAAAAATTTTCCTTGGTTGAGATAATCGGTTGAAATCAAATGGTACTGGGTCATGTTATAAAGAAGTTCTGTGCAAAATTTCAAGTCAATCGGTAAAGGTGGAGAGGCTACAGCCTTGCCTAACTTAATAAGAAGAAGAACATGGTAAGGGTGAAGGGATTTTGAAGATATAACTCGGCTCCCTTTAAACCTAGCGACTTGAAACTTTCAGGGCTTTTTCTATTATCCACACCAAATTTTAAGTTGGCCGGCTGAGGACCTGTCAAAGTGGCTAAAATTAGCCTAAATCGCAGTTTTTTGTTCCTAAAAATTTCTTGGGCTGAGATAATGGGTTCAATCTGTTGAAGTGTACTGGCTAAAGTTGAAACGAAGCTCTGTGCAAAATTTCGAGTCAATCGGTGAAGGTTCCGTTCGTTTTTCATGCTGCTGCGTTCCTAGATATTGTGGCCTGCTTTAATGTTTTACAACATAGATAAAAATGCTTTGTTCAAATGTACGAAAGTGTACAAGAGTTACTAGTGGTTCGAGAGCTACCTATCCTGGGCTCAAGTGGTGTACAGGAGCGACTACAATCAGTGCTCCTAAAAGTATTATTCGTAATATTCGGAAACAAATAGATTTTAATACAATGTTGAATATAACATAATATTATTATGCATTATTAATATACAAAAGTTATTATTATTTTCTGTAGGTACGTCATCTATCTTGAAAAATGTATTATTTTTTCTCCCACAAGGCCCCTCTTAAGGAAACGCGTATTATAATAGTGGCTAGAAGGAAGACTGATGAGGGACCTTGTGGAAGAAACAATGATACATTTCTCAAAGTAGACGACGTACAGAAAATAAGGAAACCTATAAGGATACACAAATAAGGAAACTTTCCTAACTCGTATTTAAGTCTTCGCCAAAATTTGATGATGAAATGACGGCGAATTGAGTCAACGAAGAATTTACCCGCACCCAGTTCATCACAATATTTGAAATTTGAGGTATTTTTCGCTTCCTAATGACCTCAAATGAAATCCGAAAGCATTGAAACTGCCCTACAAAACGTGACTCGCCTCTGCCAAGGACGAAAGCTGTAAAGCGGATAATATGAAGTGACCCATCCTACACACCGTTCTAATCGGTTATAAACGCGCATCAATAACAAACCCATGACCCACCTCGTCTCACGTAGACCGAAAAAATTGGAAAACCTCCTGAACTCATCCACTGCACTTTCACGCGTGTTAGTCCGGGTATTGGAGAGCTGTTACGTTTTCTCTTACGAGTATCCAGAAACGTCGTCTCTAAATATTGAAAGGCCTAACCGGTTAGGCCTATTATCAGTTATCGACGCTGTCCATCTCCATACTGATTCATATTATCACTATAATATTTCACTTTCTTCAGGTACACAGAGTGGAAAGCAGTCTTAAATGATGAATTAAGTAGGTACTAAATAATACTTATCCCCCAAAAATCACCCCTCGCAAATGTCATTCTACAGCAGCCGGAAAAAGTTAAAGATATGTCCTAACCACTTCACAAGAACCGTACCCTTTTCAATATCTCCCCTTGGCGCCATGGTAAGACGTTTTACACGTCTATTGACATAATACTATGGCGCCAAGGGGAGATTTCGAAACGCGTACGGTGCTTGTGAAGTGGTTAGGACATAATATGTCTATGGGGGATAGTGGATATCATAACTTTTTCCGGCTGCTGTACCTGGTGTTGATAAAATTGAAAAGACCTGTAGAGACAATTTGCAAGAATAAATTGATAAAATTAATAAAACAATAAATTATTTATTTATGAATAGTCATAAGTTAATAAAATAAATAAATTAAGCACGGATAAAGGAGAGGCTGTAGCTTTGCCTAACTTAATAAGAAGAAGAACATGGTAAGGGTGAAGGGTTTTTGAAGTTATACAGGGTGTCCCATCTAAACGGGCCCATCGGGAAATTACAGCCTTGCGGTGCGAGCTATCGAAAAATTGAACTTTTTCATAGTATTTTAACTCATCTTCACGGTGCCGAAGTCCGATTTTTATTTTTCCATGTTTTAGGGTCTCAAATCATTGATTGAAACTTACGGTTTCCTCTTGACCCCCCTTTTTTATTGCTTTTTTCGATTCTAGGTTGAATTTGGAACAGAAAATGCCTCTTTGAAATTTTTGTTTTTGGGGCTTCTGAGTTATTTCACTTTTTGCGAAATACAGAAAATCGCCGATTCCTTTTAGACGTTACCAACACTTTCTTACTATTTTTATCTTCGATTTTTTTCACCACACTTTTGAAATCAGCATTAAACTACCTGTCATTCAGTGTGGTGAACATCTCAAAAATTGAAGAAAAAATAGTAAGAAAGTGTTGGTAACGTCTAAAAGGAACGGCGATTTTCTGTATTTCGCAAAAAGTGAAATAACTCAGAAACGAAGCCCCAAAAACAAAAATTTCAAAGAGGCATTTTCTGTTCCAAATTCAACCTAGAATCGAAAAAAGCAATAAAAAAGGGGGGTCAAGAGGAAACCGTAAGTTTCAATAAATGATTTGAGACCCTAAAACATGGAAAAATAAAAATCGGACTTCGGCATCGTGAAGCTGAGTTAAAATACTATGAAAAAGGTCTAGTTCAATTTTTCGATAGCTCGCACCGCAAGGCTGTAATTTCCCGATGGGCCCGTTTAGATGGGTTCTTTTAAACCTAACGACTTGAAAATTGAATGTGTGTACCTTCCAACAACGTTACAGCAAGACAAGTGCTTTGTTTCTAGGAGTATGAGATGAGCCTAATAAAGGTCGTTTAATCGGTATGTTTTTACTTGTTTCGATGGTAGTAGACCCATACATTAGGTATTGTACGAGGGTGGATCAAATATAAACGGGACTTTTTTTTGTGTAATTTATTTTTATTTTTAACGTAAAAAAGAATATCGTTTATTTTTCTACATAATCTCCAGATTTGGAAACACATTTTTCCCAGCAGATAGGCAGCTTTCCAATTCCTTCCACGTAGAAAGATGCAGGTCGTGTCTGCAGCCAATTGCGCACGTAGGCTTCAACTTCAGCATTACTGTCGAATCTTTGGCATCCCAAAGCTTTCTTGAGAGGGCCAAACACATGGAAGTCACAGGGTGACAGGTCTGGACTGTAAGGAGGGTGTTCCAAAGTTTCCCAACCCAGTTGCTCCAATTTTTCTTTAGTCAAGGCTGCTGTATGGGCGCGAGCATTGTCATGGAGAAGAACCTCCACCTGGCGCACACCTCATGGTACCCTAGCTCCTCTGTGAGTATGGAGTAAGTGCTCCCATAACTTATCCCAACCTCACTTGCAATTTCAGAAGTGGTACGACGTCTGTCATCTTCAATAAGCCGTCGAACACTGCTGATGTTGTCCGCTGGTGCGAGGTCTGCGGTCATGGCTCTAATTTTCAACACGATCACGACCCTCCACGAACTGTTCATGCCATGCAAACACTCTGGCTCGCGACAGTGTCTCTTCCCCAAACTGGGCAGTCAATCTCCTCAACATTTCGGCCGGTTTTACGCCTTCTGGGGTGAGAAACTTGATTATAACGAGTTGCGCAATTGATGGAGGTACCTCTTGCTCTGACATCGTCACTGTGGACACTGAGGGGGTCGAGGAGGCGAGCCCACGTGCTTCCCCTACTCCTGACAAACCTACCCAACAACAAACAAAGCGGGAACGTTCTCCCTCCACTATTGTGCCTGAAGGGCGAAAAGTCCCGTTTATATTTGATTCACCCTCGTATTATGAATGGGCGAGATAGCCTCTGGCCGAAGAGTAGAATGGCCGTGGAGTGTCGTTGGCCGTGAATCATTTACGTGAAAGAAAATCACCTGTTTGGGTGAGTAAATGAATGATTCAGACAGCCGGAGTTGACTCACAATGAACTTGGTGGACAGCAAGGTTGCTCCTTACGTAACTTGGGACAAGCCAGTTTTCATCAATCGAACTGTCCCACCGTTCAACGACCTACAAACCACCTGATGGGTACATCAGTTTAAACCTCCCAGTAGCATCACATCCCAAAATACGTTCCTAAACCATAGGCCAGTGGTTCTCAAGCTTTTCCCTACCGAGGACCACTTCGTACCCTTCAGAATCCGAGGTGGACCACATACGATAGAATTAATATTTCCACAATAGTTACACAGGTTTAGCCATTCATGGTTTATAAATCGTCACTTATGAAGCAACGCATCCTAATCCATTTGTCCCAATTTTTCAGGAGAGCAAAAAAACTGTTTTATTCCAAAACTAACCGTAATTTCGCACTATAATTTAGCTCACCTTATGCTCCCCAGAGGGTACAACACGAATCAAGTTGTGATGAAGAGTAGGAAGGCTCCCCCAGTTATAAAGGGGAAAAAATTGTTTTTACTGGGTGTATCAACCCCATTCTCCCAAATTCACAAAGCTGCTAACATAATGTCATTACGGTTAGAATGAACAAAATTATTGGGCCAGCCATCGAATTAGCGGAAACCTCCACTCCAGAGAGGTGTGTATTTTTTTGTTGCTCTCTTTCGATGCTAATATTTTTTTTAACGTTTTACTGAATTTGATTTAAAATATATATGTATAAATAAATGAATTTTGTTATAAACACAAACTTTTTCTCCCTGATTCATCCATATACATTTTCTGAAAGCGATTACCTTCATAAAAAGGGCGAATGCCTGGAAACTAGGTGGAAAAACCACGGTTTTTCAGGATAGCGGTACCACATACCGATGTGTTCCCTTTCCGACAAAAAAAGACCTGTAGGGAGCAAAGCAGTGTGTGTACGTTAATTTTGCCGAATACTGGTTTCGGTGAAATAATGAAGGTAGCATTGGTCCCATATAAATTCCATGGCAATAGGAGTAGGTAGGTTTACACCTTCTAGACACCGATATCTCATAAAATACCAGAATAAAAAACTTTGATGTTAATGGTCTGTTGGCCAATGATAAGTCAGTTAGTACCACTTAAATCTTGATAATTTTTTGACTTTTTGCGCACTCATACTATGTCGTTGGTGTACAATCATGTTTCGGATGCGGAAAAAACTGTTGTTTCTGAAGAGGAGGGTGACCATCGGTCGTTAGATGGTTTCTGACAACATAAATATTTGGCTCGATGGTACGACCTAATGGGGTTGTAAGTAGGAGAGGTGGGAGAGAACCAATATTGTTCGAGCCAACCCTGTCGGTTACAGGAGCACAACAGACTTCCGAGGGATTGAAGGGCTTCAACTCTTCGGTCGCCAACCGCTTGGCGGCTGGAGGTCAACCAGTCTGCACGTCTTGAGCAGTTTGCAACTCAAAAGCCCCCTCAGGACCAACGACCAACGATTATGTTGCCTGGTTGAGAGTCAACGACCGTATCAACGAGTCTGGGTTCGCCCGCCCTCCCGCACCATAGACAAGAACGTACAATTTTCCCGAATCCCTAGAAAGAGAAATGTGAAATGTGAAGATATCAGTTAAGTTATTTTTGAAGAAAACATTCGACTTGATTATAAAATGTGAAGAAAGAGAAGGCGTTGATATGCACTAATATGTATGTTATAATAATATTATAATATGTATATTGTAAGTTTGAGCATATTTCTGTTAGTTTTCTGGAAGAGGAACTTTATTCATCACTAACGTAGCCAGGAATTTTGTTCGGGGGGGGGGGGGGGGGGTCCCAAAAGCAGGGGATTCCAGGGGTACCCACTCGGGAAAGGTTTTGGCAAACAGGGTACTAAATAGAGGGTTTTAAATTTTAAACTGATTTCAAAACTTTTCATAATAATTATTAGATTGAAAAGATTATTGGAAAAATCTTTTTTTAAATTCAGGATTTTTCAATGTTTTCTAATTTCTCAATATTTCGGGGAGTCTGGACCCCCTGGACACCCCCCCCCCCTGCCTACACCACTGGTATTCATTTATATTATACCTTGTAAAATGATTTCATGATGGTCTCTCAAGAAAATCTGTGAAGTGAGAAGAAAACCATAGCAAGTACCTTGTGAATCGGCTGAAGGGCCAAACATTAAGTAATTTTAACACAAACAAATCCGTCAGTCAATAAATTAGAATCCTCCATTATAGAAAAGGTTTGAGCCTGTCCCTAGAAATCGTGGCCTCCAGAATTGAGAAACTGGTCTGTGCCCGTATCCCGAATTTCATACTTTCAGGGCAATTTTAACTGTGCGAAGTGGCTCGTACAAGGGTTACTTCATTCAATTTTCGAAATCTACATATCCACGTAAGGTTATTGAAATGAGCATGATGGCACTTCTAAACCGTTGTGACGTTTCTTATCGAGCTCGGTAAATCCTTCTTCTCTCACCGCATCATGAACTACATAGTACCTACATTTTAACGAATTTTCGATGAAAAGGAAGCTATAGTTCTTGTTCAAAAATTTTTAAAACTCAAATTTCCGAGGTGTTACCTACTCGGCAAGAATATCGAGACGAAATTTGTTATAAAACCTCGAAACGTTTTACATAAAACATAAATTTTTACATTGTTAAAGACGGAAAATATTTACATAAAACCAGTTGTTTCTTCGAAAATTCGCTCTTGCAGGCATGTTGCATGACTGTGGATTTCGTCTATTTAACTTTTTTTTCTAGTCAATTCCAATTGTTCATTATCGTAGGTTTAGAGATGAACAATCACATTACTCGTTCGAAGTATTCAAGTGTATTTAAGCCGAACCAAAATGTATTATTTATAGAATGCAGACATATTATTTAATATTAGATCACGACCCCGAAGCCATTACGGTTTGGAATTGATTTCACAATAAAAGCAGATCACAGTGAAAGGTGACGATTTCAGTTCAAATCTGTCAAAAAAATAATAGAAACAAAAGTCGACGTCACTACAACCAGCGATGAAAGTCAATTCAAGCCATTTATGGTCACAGTGGTGTTCTGGTAATTTCAGCTGACGAATGAGTTTTGCTTCAGGACTGTTTCTGATTCGCTTCCCACAATCCGATTGAGTGCTATTGATGGAAGACAATCTAAACGTTACGAATCAAAGACCAAAAACCGTTGACACTCTCGTTTCCAAGATCAATAAAATCAATAATCGATACAAGATCAACAATTAATATACTACGTATGACCGCTCATTTCTATTAGAAGAACACGTTGCGACACACCATTTGACGCGAATGAATAATTCATCGTTGCAGTTTGTTTTCAATCGCGTTAAACGGTGTGTCGCAACATTTTCTTCAAATAGAAATGAGCGATCATACGTAGTTTAATAATTGAAATCTTCCATTCCATGTCCGAGTTATTTCATTGGCGACGAGGATAAACCAAATATTACCACAAGACGACAGCAGGGACACTCTGGTCACGAGGATGTACCACTAGAGGATGTAAGACAATATAGATCGATATTAGGCAATTCGACCCAGACATGCAATCGTGGGAATATTACTTGCCATATTTCGAGTTGGAGTTGAAATTAGCCAGAATTATGGATGAGGAAGATTGGCGAGATTTACTACTTAAGGGAGTCAAGCTTTCAAAATGTTAGTAGGCTATTTTATGGTGAAATTTATCAACGACCTCAGAGCATTAGCGGGAAAATGCCAATTTGGATCGTCTCTAGAAGAGCGGATTAGAGATCAGATAATAATTATCTGATTATTGTTGGAATTAATGAGAGTATGTGGCAATGTGAGTTCTTGAAGACATTTCCAAGCAACGATCACACATTAGCCGAAGTTGAATCACTGGCAACCAGACTGGAACGAGGTAGGGAAGAACAGATACGTTTGGAAAAAACTCTGCAAATTCTTGACAACGGTTTATTATCTTCCTTGTGCAGATCACCCTTCTGTCTATACCAGACTGTGTTGCAAATCGGCACCATACCATATTCTCACCGTACTCATACCATTTCTTTCCTATCATACCGTACTGTACTATACTAAATCATACATACAATAATATACCATACCATACTCATACCATGTCGTACCAAAATTCGTTTTGAACCCCTTCCCCTTGACCTAGGGTTATGAAAAGTTTCGAGGACCATTGTGGGGTTGGTCGAAACCCATAAAAAAAATTTCGTAATTTTAACTCAACGCTAACTGGGCAAAGTGCCGCGGACGGCGTACGGCGGACGGCGTTTGGCGTACGGCGGACGGACGGATTTTTTTTAATTCGATTTTCTGAATCTACGTATCTTGAAACGTAAACCAACAAATTTTAAGGGGGGGGTTAAAATTTTTTTTTCTTTGGGCGATTCCAATGGTTCACTATCGAAGATAATAAACCAAAATGAAGTACGAGGTACGCGGTGTGGGTGTGGGAGGGGGCGTAGAGACATAAAAGGTCTCGTCGTATGACGCACTAGTTGCCCTCCTGCAGGCCGTATTACGTCATACGCTCGTGCGTCATAGGCTCTGACGTACTTGTTGGCCTCCTGCCAGCCGTCTTACGTCATACGCTCGTGCGTCATAGTCTCTGACGTACTTGTGGGCCACCTGCCAGCCGTCTTACGTCATACGCTCGTGCGTCATAGGCTCTGACGCACTAGTTAGCCTCCTGCCAGCCGTCTTACGTCATACGCTCGTGCGTCATAGTCTCTGACGTACTTGTGGGCCACCTGCCAGCCGTCTTACGTCATACGCTCGTGCGTCATAGGCTCTGACGCACTAGTTAGCCTCCTGCCAGCCGTCTTACGTCATACGCTCGTGCGTCATAGCCTCTGACGCACTAGTTGACCTCCTGCCAGCCGTATTACGTCATACGCTCGTGCGTCATAAGCTCTGACGTACTTGTTGGCCTCCTGCCAGCCGTCTTACGTCATACGCTCGTGCGTCATAGGCTCTGACGCACTAGTTGGTCTCGTGCCAGCCGTCTTACGTCATACGCTCGTGCGTCATAGGCTCTGACGTACTTGTTGGTCACCTACCAGCCGTCTTACGTCATACGCTCGTGCGTCATAGGCTCTGACTCACAAGTTGGCCTCCTGCCAGCCGTCTTACGTCATACGCTCGTGCGTCATAGGCTCTGACGTACTTGGTGGCCTCCTGCCAGCCGTCTTACGTCATACGCTCGTGTGTCATAGGCTCTGACGTACTTGTTGGCCTCCTGCCAGCCGTCTTACGTCATACGCTCGTGCGTCATAGGCTCTGACGCACTAGTTAGCCTCCTGCCAGCCGTCTTACGTCATACGCTCGTGCGTCATAGGCTCTGACGTACTTGTTGGCCTCCTGCCAGCCGTCTTACGTCATACGCTCGTGCGTCATAGGCTCTGACGTACTAGTTGACTCCTGCTAGCCGTCTTACGTCATACGCTCGTGCGTCATAGGCTCTGACGTAATGGCCCGCCGGTCGCTTGTGTTCTGACGTGATCTGAGGGAAAGGGTGAATCAAGGGAACAAATTTTTCCCGTTTCAGTTTATGTGCCAAAGCAAAGACATGAAAATGTCAAAACACATTGGGACATTTTATGTCTTTAGTCCCCACCACCATCACCCCCCCATTTCCTCCCTCATTACCCTAATATACACCCTAATAAACCATGGTACATTAAACACACATGTTGTGATACTACAACTGTTTCGGTTATCCTGTGAATTAAGGTTTACTTTCAAAATTCACTTCAAAATGAACTCGAAAACACCTCTAACACCCAACTACAATTTCACGTAGCATTCCTATCCATACACCCTAATAAACCATGGTACATTAAACACACATGTTGTGATACTACAACTGTTTCGGTTGTAGTATCATTGTCTTCTACAATGTATCATTGTCTTCTACTGTCTTGACAATGTCATTGTCTTCTGTTTAACTCAGCTTTCCGTACATCCACGGTCGTGTGCAGGGCATGGAAATATTCGATAAATTGAGGGCTTTCCAACGAGTGGTGAACGATTTTCATGGGTTGGAAAATGAGGAAGTTACTTTTCGTCAACAGTTTTCGTGACGATTTTTTTGTTTGTGTGCCATAGCAAAGACATAAAATGTCAATAAACCAAAATTCTTGATACAACGGTTCATTATCTTCTTTGTACAGATCACCCTTCTGTCTAGATCACTAGGTCTAAATGTCTAGATCCTAAATGTTAGATTAATTTTTATTATCAATTATCACTAATTATTAACAATTTTATCAAGTACCTAGTGAAAATTATTATAATTTATTGTTAGGTATTAATAATTCGTATTTATTATTAATAATAATAATTATTAATTATTACGATATAATTCTGGGGTTTTTAATACTACGTCGGTAATAATTTTTCTATAAAAGAAGTACCTACCAACAAACATTCGATATTACCTTCATTTCCGTAGCACGAAACGCACCTCAGAACAATAAACTCGACATCACTTAAGCCATATGATGTTCCAAAGAGCTTGTTAGTATGAAAATGGACCTGTATTTCAACAGTTTGATTCACGATCGTGTAGTGAGGCACAATCTTTGAGCCGTCATTGTGAACGAACGGCTGGTCGTACAAAGCTGCGGATGGTCTTAAAAAATTCTTAGGAACAAACTCTATCTAAATATGAAATAAAAAACATACCGTTCTATATGAATTTTTCGAGATATGGAATTTTCAAAATTTCAAAATTCGTTTAGAACCCCTTCCCCTTGACCTAGGGTTATGAAAAGTTTCGAGGACCATTGTGGGGTTGGTCGAAACCCATAAAAAAATTTCGTAATTTTAACTCAACGCTAACTGGGCAAAGTGGCGCGGACGGCGGACGGCGTACGGCGGACGGGCGGATTTTGGTTTATTATCTTCGATAATGAACCATTGGAATCGCCCAAAGAAAAAATTTTTTTAACCCCCCTCAAAATTTGTTGGTTTACGTTTCAAGATACGTAGATTCAGAAAATCGAATAAAAAAAAATCCGTCCGCCCGCCGTACGCGGCACTTTGCCCAGTTAGCGTTGAGTTAAAATTACGAAATTTTTTTTATGGGTTTCGACCAACCCCACAATGGTCCTCGAAACTTTTCATAACGCCGTCATCACTCCGTAATTAGCAAGAAGATTTGGAAACGAATCGGTAAACCAGATTTGACACCATATCCAAACTTGATCGCCTACACAAAGTACCTACCCACATTAGGAATGACAAGAGTACAGGTATCAGCATTTGGAAGGGAATTCAAACTACCATTAATTGTGGTAGAGAAACACGACGTGCCTCGGATTAGATTGGGTTTTAAAATTTGATCAACCCTTGCCACCAGGAGCCGAAATGTGCACTACTAAGGAAAGAAACACCACTCATCCCAACCCAAGCAGTACAGCTTGGCCGAAAATGACAGTTCATCACAAAAATTAAGCATGAAGGCTCTGCCTCTTATGCCTTTTTCATATGACTTTTATGAGAGATCCAGGTTGCATATCGATTGCTCCAAGTATCTGAAGAAAAGGAGTGCAATTACAAACCCTCATAAAACTCTGATAACACAGGGAAGGAAACGGAAAGGCGTTCTTTAAATACATGACTGTTTTATTTTGACGGAATCACACATTTTCTGTACAAACAAGGATGAACACCAGGGTTGGTGATTCACGGGTGAATCAACGAGAAATTGTACTTGGACAATCACTGAGTGGTGACACGCAATCCTGACGGTATAATCAGAAATATTCTGCAAGTGAATGCTCAAAAATGCTTTGTTCATGACGAAAATAGAGATGAATAAAAAACGAGTTCTAGTGAAACTAGTGTATGTGATGCAACGGGAGTGCTGTAGATGACTCCCTGATGCTGCTATGTTTCGTTGGTCAAATTCACTAATACAGTCATCTACTCTACTGAACATCGCCTTCCCACTTGGAAAAAAAATCGACAGTCACGCACCTTGGTTATAAGAGCGAATGTTCGAAGAAATAACTGGTTTTTGCAAATTTGAACTCTTTATCTCAATTCTATCGAGAGTTATACGTATTATTTTTGGTGTCTTTTGACAGTGGATTCAGGATGGTCTGAAACGGATTTTGGTGTAAAATTATTTCGGAAATTCGAGTTTTAAAAATTTTGGACCGAGATCAATAGCTTCGAAAATTCCCTAAACTGTCGACTTTTGGGAGTACTGTCCAGATAATCAAAATATGGAATAACAAGTATGGATAACAAAATATGGAGACAAATCAAAGAGATTTCAAATGAGAGTACCTACTTATCTATCGATACTTCTAGAGGTAGTATTGAATCTCACGGAATTTTCCAAAATTCAGTCTACCTGTGCGACCTTTGCTTCATATGAATGTTTTCGTTGATACTAGTACCTACTCATAATCGAATCAAAAGTATTAACAACAAAAACTTGGCTAAAATTCAATTATGTGTACTTCTCATATTGATCGGTTTCTGACGTCCCTAAATTACTACGGTAATTTATTTTTATTTTATTTTTTCTCATGAACTATTTGTTTTCCCCGATCTATTTAGCTCTTTATCAGAGGTTCAGCGAATCAGTTAGTATATTTTTATACATTAAAGTAGGGATTAATCTACACTCAAAAAGTAAATAATATAAAAACACGTTCAACTCCAAAAGAAGAAAGCAAAAAATTAACGAAATAATAATTATACTTATAAATTCCACATAATAGGGGTCATTTTTATGTACTCTACACCTTGCCATAATCATCAAAATAATAGTTCTTAAAAATATACACCATCTTAAAAATATATAATATATTTTAATATATATTAGTAGTTTTAATATATATTAGTAGTAGGAATATAAAGACGTAATTAAATAGGTAAATAGTGAAATTAATCCATCAAAAGAATCAATAAAATGGGCCATACAAAATATGGAAAATATTAATTTGATATATTTTTGAAGAAAAAAACATTTTTTTTTTTTTTCATTAATCATTACCACAACTAAGAACGATTATTAAAAAATACTTTATATTATAAATAAAATATATAAAAACTAGGAAGTTTTAATAGTAAATAGTTTTAACAGGAAATAATCAAACTAGTTAGAAGGAAAACTTCATATTGTTCATTATGTTGAAAGACTTTCAAAGCCCAAATGTTTGAGAGCGAAACAAAATTTTTGGAGCGATATTAAACTTTCGGCAATTTATAATTTAATGATACATCTGTTCGAGGAAAATACGGGGATTTCAATTTTTTAAGAAATCCCAGTCTTATCCACACAACACTACATTTTACACTCATAACTATCATGAATTTATGAAAAGTGTTTAGCGTCACTTTGTAAGTACCTAATAGAAATTCGACAGGATCTCGACAGAAATTCGATCAAAGGAGAATTTTGAAAGACCAATTCCATCATGTTGAAAATTGAGGAAGGTTTGGAAAATGGCCAAGGTCCAATGTTCAAAAGTTCAATAAAGTTTCATATTAAACCGTTATTTTATTATTTAAAAAATTTATTAATAGAGAAAGACCGAGGTATTAAACAATCCTCAAAAACCCCAACCGGAGTATAATACTCCTACTTTTTAAAGCCATGATTTATGAAATGCTTGAAGTTTTGGAGTTAGAAATTCAAGTGGGTTTCAGGATTGTTGACTTCAATTCAATGTTTTCGAACGAAACGCCGGTACATGTAAATGAAACAACAGAACTAGTTACTTACTTGTTGAAGGTGGCTTCGTACTCTTTGATTTGCTTCCGGGAGAATTCGTGAAATTCAGCGTAGATGGACCGCCTGGATTTGAACTGATGCTCGATCTGCATGCCGTTCTCCATCGCGTCGTTGATCTGGACTCGCCTCTCCAGAAGACTGCTGAGCTCATCGCTGGCAGGCATCGCGAACGGGATGTCAAGTGAGATGAACTTTATTTGGAATTAGCGATGTTTAGAAGAGTGAGAACGATCGAAGCGAGGGATATCGGAACGAAGTTACCTAAACCGAGGGCTCGGGCAGACTGACTCGGCGACGAGGCGCTGGCTGAGTACAGGCGGTGCACCCCACCACCACCCTGATGACACCCACTTGCCGACCAACCCCACGATGGGACACCTGTCCAGGGCTTTAGAATGATACAATATAATATCATTATGTAGCTACCACGTACCAATCCGCTATCCAGACGTGGCACAGTGTGTACTTTTGCCAATCTAGGAGGACAAAAATCTAAAAAAAATTACATCGGTTTGTATTGATATACCAGTATATCGTCGGTGAAACAGCAACATGCTATAACTCATTTTTCCCAACTTTTAAGGAGAGACAGAAAACTGTTTACTAAACTTTCGTCGTCTTCTATGCTGAGTCGTTGCCTCGCCACAACTGCATTTAAACTGAATTATAGCTTGTTGGCAACACTATCAATAACTTCCCAGGGAGTCGTTTTTTCGAGATCCGGAGCGAAAATTTGAATAAGGAATGATGTCTAACTCATTTTGGCCAAAAATTGACTTATAGCATGTTGCTGTTTCACCGACGATGTCGGTAGTAGCTGTACCTACAAGAAAAGTTTTCCTTGGGGGAAAAAACAATAGATCATGGATATGTCCATCGATGGAGGTGTAATTAGAAAATTAAAATGATGAAATAAATAAAATACACACGAGATATTTCATGGAAAATTTATTAGCATCAATGACTGTATTGTTTCTGGTTGTAGAGATAGCTGGATCGCTATTCAACTCTAGATTGAAAGTTACAAATTCTGCACCTTCTGTGGTCTTCAAATTCACATTGAGATCACCACATAGAATTATTGGAATTGTGCTCAACTCAAGTTCATCAAGTACCTTTATGATTCCCACAAGTTTGGGACTGTATGCCAATAGATGAAGTGCGAAAAATTATTGTTAAGGTGTAAGATGAATCTCCTTCTGAACCAAACTGCAGTTGGTTCGCTGCAGTGGCTGCTGATTCGCTGTTTGTGGCGGTGGATCGGCCAGTATTCCCTCATTTGGTTCAAGAGATCCCCTACACCTTTTCGTTTTGTACGACATTTTTCCAAAATTGGACAACTTTGAAGTGGTTGTATGGTTCCTTCATTCATCACATGTTCTACCTAGAGCAGTTGAACAGTGAAGAACGTCTCAAGATACAACCACATTTCTACATTTTCAAAGTGCTCTAGTAGGTATGAGAACGGAATATTCTAGTACGAAAACGCAATTCTGTTTTCACCATCGTGTTCAGCGTAAAATAACCTTTTAAAAGAGATTATTTGTCAGACCGTTTTATTTTGGGAATTTATGGGTAATCCCCCCCCCCCCCCTAAAACTCCCCAAACCCTCCTTCAGCTTATAGATTTTTCAACGCTGAACACGATGGTGAAGTCATAAAGGCGATATGTATCTCACGTTGTTTTCATATTATAGCAGATGAAACGTAAGAACATCTCAAGTATCAACCACGTTTCTTCATCTTCAAAGTGTTCCAGTTTGAGAACGTGTCTCATATGATAAGGCGTTTATGGTTTATGTTTCTGACTCCCCCAGAATGAATTGTGCATAATATGGTTGTAAAAATTCAAGTTAAAACTGTTCCACTTGGAACAAACCCTTATTAATTCGAAAATTTAATACTCACCATTTTGGTACATCTTCAACGTGCTCCAGTTTGAGTCCGGAATAAGATATCGCAATTCTGATTTCACCATCGTGTTCAGCGTAACGAAACTTTTAAAATGAGGTGTAATTTGTTTCATTTTTGGAATTTTTGGGTAATTTTCCCACCTCCCCCCCACCCCACCGTAGAATTGCCATCGTCTTTAATGACATAGGTACATATATACAATGTATGTCATACATATGATTTTTGGTGACTTTTGGCAGTGGATTCAGGATGGTCTGAAACGAGTTGTGGTAAATCCTTTCGGAATTTCGAGTTTTGAACATTTTGAACGTTTTTTCCTTTTTTTTCGAAAATTCGCTAAAATCCACAACGGTTTATTATTTTCTATGGAGTCGTGTCTATTTCGAGTTTCTTTGGAATTTTCTCGTTTGGTACGGACACAAAATTTGGTCAACCACGTTGAAGTCACTCTCGGGACGTTGGTTCGAAAACTTGTAGATCTCATTCGAAACGTGTAGCTTTCTTCAAACAGCTTCTTTCTACGATGTGTGAGCGCCATTGAGCTTTTATACTCGTACATCAGTAGGAGAAAGGACAACGAGGGGAAAAAACTTCATATTCTTTCAAAAGTTGAGAAAAAACGACATTCTCTCCCTCGAAGAGCGCTTCGGAATGAGATACTGCCTGTCACCAAATTGACTGAGGCCCATCAGATTTTACTTTCTAAATCCGGGCGTTCCTCACACACAACGACGTTTTTGCGGCGAGCGGCGGTAATTACAGTTTAGTGAGAGGTCCGAATGATCCGAAAAAGACTTTTCCTTCAGAATAACCGCCGGAGTTTTTGTTCAGCGAAGGCCAGTAAAGATCTAAATGTTACGCGGGTCTGAGATGATAAAATGATTTCTCTCACATCCTCACTGTAACAGGAGCGACTTTTGTGCCTGGAGGGAAATTTTTGAGTGCCGCAAGTACGCTCAACGTTCAGTACGATCTAAACCTATGGATTACCGTAATGTTTTGGAAAAGACATCGTGGCTAATACTGGGTTTTAGAGAAGACAACGTCCAAAGTCATGCAGCATGGCTATAAGAGCAAATTTTCGAAGAAATAACTAGTTTTATGTAAAATGTCTCCATTGAAGGACTTGATGTCCATGAAGAACCTCTCAAGTATCAACCAGTTTCTTCATCTTCAAAGTGCTCCAGTTTGAAAACGGAATAGGACACCGCAATTCTGATTTCTTAATCGTGTTCAGCCGTTAAAAAAAACCCTTTAAAATGAGTTATCACTTGACTGTACCATTTTGGGAGTTTATGGGTAATCCCCCCCCCCCACCTAGAAACTCCCTAAACCCCCCTCAGCTTATAGAGTTTTCAATGCTGAACACGACGGTGAAGTCAGAATTGCGATATCTCATCCCGCTATCAGATTAGAGCAAACTAAACATGAAGAACATCTCAAGTATCAAATACGTTTCTTGATACTACATACCAAATTACAGTTTCAAAGAATGAATAGCATCGAAATTAGCAGCAAAATTTCAAGTCTCCTACCCCACGGAAATCACACCATAAGGAATATCCATGTTGAAACTATTTCATGAAATTTTATTCGTTTTGGCAGCCTTGAAATTTAACAATAGGTCGTCACCTACAGACGAAGGAGACCATCAAATTTTTAGAAAGGTAGTGAGTTTGAAATTAGTAAGTACTTAAAAAGATAATAAACCCAAATCGATCATTTGCTTTCGATTGATCAAACATCGATTATTCAATACCGATTAATTGGTCACATCGATTATTATATTACGATTAATCATCTGATGTTAATAATCAATTATTGGGTTCCAAAGTCGCATCCCTACTCTGCAGGCCACCTCAACCTGTTCCCCATCATCAGGTCCTGATCAGGACCTCTAAATTGAATGTCTTAACTTTCTCACGTCTACCTAACAAGGAAACAGAAAAATCATCAACGTTGATTTTTGGGTAGATTTGTAAGGTTAGCATTATGACGTAATTGATTAAACCTTGACACCTAATCAACAAGAGAGAGCATCAATGGGTTTCCGAGACTTCAATCACAATGAAGAGATTTCACGGGGGCATGAGTTAGCGGATAGTCTCGAATCCGGTTTGACACCCTCCCATCCCCTCCGAGGAAGGTCGTCACTTTGCATTGACGACGCGTCGGCCTACGGGATTCAAAAGGATTTCACGGCTCGGAGTACCCACAATGGGGTTGTCGGGGAAACAGTGTCCATCATAGGATGAATTAATTTGACGTCACTGATGTTACTCGCGTGCTTCCTCGTTAACGGGTTTCACTTGATGAGATAAACCAATTATGATGAAATCGGTGGGACAGCTGCGCCAGTTATTCGCGAATATGATTTTGGTAACCATATTTTGACTTTATCAACCACAAGGGATTTAGGTGCTACAAAAATTATGAGTAAATGCTACATAAAATTGTATAAATTAAAATTCGTAACAATAAAACGATCCATAATTTAACCCATCCTCACAAAATATATTGGTTTACATTTTCAAGACACGTAAACATCGAATATCTTGATTCAAAAAACCCCATTTGAATCGATTTTTGATTAAAAGGATTTGTAAGGTCATCCGTTCGATCACAGTAACATTCGTACTGACTGCAAAATGGCAATTCGTGTTCACCTAAATAGATCACGTCCCCAATTGTTCTGTACAATTTTGTTGTTTTGAATAGAAATTGTAATGGACTAGTGGTAATCTACCAATAAATTTGTCCAACCGGTTTTGTCAAAATTCTTAAGTATGTGAGTGGTGCCTGGTTATTATCTAGCCATCTGCAGTAAAGCACCACTCACATAATTACGAATTTTGACAAAACCGCTTGGACAAATTTATTGGTAGATTACAATTTCTATTCACAACATAATTATTATGTCTTCAGCTTTTGATTTGTTGAATGAATATGAAGGGTGTGGTTGGTTGGGCCCTTGAAAATGCCACCTGTATAAACCAAAACAAAACGCAGTTCATTATATTCTCAAAGGAAACAAATCTTTCAGAATAGGGTGTGCGCATGGTTCGGAAATTCGCATTTTTGTCCCCAAATTCGTTTTTAGCGCCCTTAAAAACCCCTCAAGGATTAATTATCAGGTCAAAACTCATTCTGGTTAATGTGAAAATTCACAAGAAAGAAGCGAGCGTTTGAAATATTTTGTTTGTCTGCGAAACGGCCTGAAAACGCCCGCTCTTCGGTCTACGTTGGTAGGTACTCCTAAAAGCGATAGCCAATCACCTTGCCGAATATTTTTATCGTTATCAATCCTCATTTACCCGCGAATTTATAAACTGCCTCTTGTTTATTATCTATAAATTCAGGAGAAGGTAATTTTCGCGCAAGAGGTCGACATGGCGGGTTAACATGGAGCGAGCGGAAAGTACGGAATGCGGATTGCTCTGTGACTTGTCAGCATCGAAGTTTGGGAGCGTACTTCCATGGCCTTTACCAATCACAGAGCAATACGCAATCCGTATTTCCCGCTCCATGTGAACCCACCTTTAATGTTGGCTTCTTGCGCGAAAATTACCTTCTCCTCAATTTGAGACTAGGTACCTACTCCTGACTTGAGTGACGTCATTTTAAATTTTTTTCGAAGACAAAAAAAAATTTTTTTTAAATAACGTGCACACACCTTATTGATAGTCACTCAATCAACCCTTCAGTTGATTGTGACCTGGGGATCTTTCTTGACTTCGCAGGAGTTTCATTTTTTTTTAAATTTTTTATAAGAAGGTGCGTGGATCCCTTTACAACTGTTTTGATCTAGCCCCCACTTTACTAATCTCCCAATTCATACATTTTTGTGAAATTTTCTCAACTAACCTTAGGGACGAGGGAACTCCATCGGATCGGGGTTGGTTTCAATTCCATAGCTCGCCATGTTCATGGCAGGGACATATTCGACAGTCTGGCAGAAGTTTCTCGGTGCCTCGCTTTCGAACTATTACAAGTTGAGGGTGTGCTTTTTCATGTTTGCTAAATTAAGGCGTTCAGGGAGGCCCTACGCCTGGAATGTGGCGCCTCGCCAAACAAATTTAGTTGGTCGGTTCTTGCGCAAAGCTGGTGCGAGGATTTGGAACGCCCTCCCACATTGCTCTGATTTTTCTTCGTTCCGATCGTTAACTGAGAAACACGCTCAGGATCTGCCTAAAATTATTTATTTTCTTTCGTTCTTAAAACTTTCAATTCTTCTACTGTTAGTGAATTTTCGAGAAAAGGAAGTTCTTGTTCTCAAACTGGAGCACTTTGAAGGTGAAGAAACATGGTAGTTACTTGAGACGTTCATTCTGACTTCAACATCGTGTTCAATCGTTGAAAAATGTATAAACTGAGGTGTTACTCGGCAAAAAAGGTGACAAAATTTGTTATAAAATCAGTAAAATGAAGATATTTTTTTCGAAAATTCGCTCTTGTAGCCATGCTGCATGACTGGGGATTTTTTCCCCTAGTACTCAGACGTGTGTTATTTTTGTAATTACATCACATTTTAGTAAGCGAAAGAAATTGTTCATTGCCCATTTCAACACCACTTTTTCTCTGAATTCAGTGCTCGAAATGATTTAGCAAAAAAAAGACATAAATAAACCTTAAAACTAAAAAATCGACACATCGCGCATGTATCGAAGTAATAAACAGCAGCAAACTTCAACCGCCGACAGCATAATAATATGCAGTTGGTGAGTATTCATTTTTCAAAACAACAATGATTAGAAGAAAAAGGTTCGACCCACTGCAATGCCCACAACCCACTGGTCGTACCTATGGGTGCGCACCTAGCCAATATTTACTTCGATGTGAAACTGAGCTATAAACTAAAGGAGTGATGGGAGAAGGGGAAAATATTTTTACACTACCCAAGTTGACCACGAGCTTGTGATTGGTAAACAATTATTTGCAATTCAGCTTGACCGATATTTTCAAACTGGGACAAACTAAAATAACAATTATAGAGGAAACAATTTATTTACATCAATATTCTGCATAAATTGTACAGGGAACTCTTAATTGAACAAAAAGCTTCAAATCAAAATCAAAATATTATAATAGCTTATGACTGTCTAACATTTCTTTCCAATCCATCATGAAAAACTAAATAGAACCACAGTTTCTAACAGAGGGTTTTAGGAGGAAATGGGATGTTTACATGTTGAGTTCCCTATTTGTTCTTATCTTCCAACAACAATATGGCCACTGAGCTTCCCAGCAATGAATATATTATATATATAATAAATTTCCTTATTGTACCTACCTAACGTTATGAAAGCAATTTCGAGCTTTCAAAACTTTGATCGTCTGAGCTTGATTGAACAAAATCAAACCCCCCAGAGTAGAGTAGCTGAACGACAGTTGTTGAGATTAGACTGGAAGGAGGGAAATGGATAACGAAGGAGAATCGAGTTCGGGTAATAGATGAACAATGATCGTTAACTCCAACGTACTTGACACAAATTCGTATCATGTCAGGTCTGATAGATGGATAATTCAATAAGGCAACAATTTTGGTTTTGGCTGTTTCGGTGTTTGAATTACACAGAGGAGAGATAACAAACACAAAATGTATCGAGTATTACTTGGATTAAAAACTTGAGCGACGACCTACGAGGTAGTAAGTAGCTAGCCACCAGGAGCACAGCTGGTAGAAGAAGACACTGTCTAGTTAGATTTGAGTGTCCAAACTGAATAAAACTTCACGGTCATCAAGTCGATTTCTAGCTAATTTGGGATTTAATTTTACTTCCTTGGGATTTAATACTTTGACGTTTCATGAATTTTGTTGTTTGGTGATGAGGGACAACTATTGTTATGAACATGTAAAATTAGAGTATGCCATCCCAGCTTAGTTAAGGTGTAGGTACGTGGTGAGGTTTCAGCGATCCCAAGTGGTCACCGGGTCACAAACACCCTAACCTACGAACTGGAGAGTACAGAGTCAGCTTATCTTGAATAATAATAACAGGGGACCAGTGCAAAAACTGCCTGTGACGGATTTTAAACACCGAACAGGAGATTTTTGTATAGGAATTGCATTTTTATGCAATCAGCTCTCAAATGGCCTTTCTAGATGAGGTAGAATTCACCGAATCCTTGTACAAATCCTCGGTTTTCACGGAATAGATAGAAATAGTTACAAAAACTTGGTTTTTACAGAATAGATAGACGTTTCAAGAGTTTACTTCCACGATTTCGGCCTTCATAGTGAACACATAATCAAGGAAATGGTGGGCAGAGAAGGTACGAGGTGGTTGGTTAACTTACTTAGATGAGTATTTCTAAGAAAACTGCTTGTCTACAACGAAAGTTCAAGAGTTGGCCGTTCAGCTGATTACTATTTACTTATGGAAACGCGTTCTTAGCTAGTCCGAATTTGTTTTTAACCTCGGGTTTCCTCTGAATATTGGGCAGAACAAGAGCTGAAATTGGACATACTTTTCCCCGAAAATGTCCCTGAACGCAAGACAGGGAACCAGAAGCTACTCAGAACGAGGGAAACGTATGGGATTATCAGAAAGGAATGAAAAGTCGAGGATTTCGGAAGTTTGATGGTAACTGTAAGTAGAGTCGCTCGAAGTCAATCTCTTGTGAGGGCAGTAAGACCGCTATGGAAATTCTTCTGGCTAAAAAGATAAATCTCTGAGGGCCACTAGAATCCCCAGCATTTGACCTCGAGAAGAAAACGAATGAGACCTCAATCATTTGAAATTGTTGAAATGTATTTAACAAACGTCATTAGAAATTCCGTGCGGTGAATATAAATGGTGTTTTTCTATGAATATAAGAGTGTGTTTTGCAAGACAACCTCGTGAGCTTTTATTGGAGTATTGACTCTAATGTCGATTCACAAGCCCTTGGAATGGATATACCATATGGCAGATGAAGGGAGAGTAAGTTACAAGATGAATGGCAGAGGAGGTCAAATAGAGATTCTCCAAGATGAGTGGAAAGTCATTGAGTTATTGATTCAACATGGAACAAATATTGAGTTGATTACCACAGAAGTATGCAAAACAGTGGCGGCTACTGATAGGAGCGTGTGCACTCCAGCCAATAAACCAAATGCTCTCATCCCATTTGAAGAGTAAGTTGGATATCTACAGAAAACAGGGTTTTACTATTTGAATCAAAGTGCGAAACATGACCAATCAGAAGCGGCTCGGTACTCCACCCCTCTCCATTGTCTCATATTGCCCTATGACTTACGCTTGATAATTTCTGGTTTGAAGGTGGCAGTCCCTGTGAGATTGACTAATAAGAGAGCGCAAAGCTACTCGCAACGAGTAACTATTACTTGTTGCTCCGTCGTCAGGGGCGCTTTTTTTTTCGTTATCTTTCCTCGTGCAATCTGTAATCTCAGATCAGACAACATTCGTTTGTACTTTCGTTTTCGTGGTGTCGTCCATTACTTTCTTTTTCCGTTTGCCGACAATGAATAATTCAGTAGAGTTCATCAAACTGAACTATTCCCGTCAAATGTTCAGTAGGTAGATCAGTTTCTTGTCCCATTATGTTGTACTGTGCTGATGTATTCTCACAATATTGGTAAGATGCATGATGCCGTCCTTTCCTGAAAAATCGTCCAGATTCGTGTCGTCAGTTCAACGCCAAATATTACACAGCGGTAGACTTTGCGAATGTGAGGTGAGTAACGAATTATTTTGCTTTGTTTGTGTCCTTTGTTGTTACGATAACTCGTATAACCAAAATGAGCCTTGGGTTGAAGATGGCATAAGGGATCTGGTCCATACAGATCTGATCTATTAGAGAACATTTTTCAAGTCTATTGTACAACTACATAATATTATTTAGTCACGTTTGTAATTTGAAGATGAGTAAGCATACAAGATTTATCCTGTTTGTATATGGTTGAAATTGGCATTTGGCTGGGAAAAGCACCTCTCCCGTCCGAAAGGTTCGTACGGGTTATGTCCTCAATGATACAGAATAATCTCGCAACTGGACCGTACGAGAGGTTAACCACAAGGATATGAATAGTGTAGAGGAACGAACTTTTCTGACGAACCTTTCTCACCATTGCACTGATACTTGAAGTCTCGATGAATAAATGTATAGAGAAGGATCACGTTCATAGGAAAGTGGAACGGCCAAAGAGTAGGTTCAGCAGACAAAAGAGAAAACTAGTCAAATTAAACAAAATAACACCATGAGAAAAGGAAGGAGTCTAATCTTGATACAATACTCTCGACCCATCCACCTGCCATATGATCGACTCGATGGTATTTTCTTTCAAGGAAAACATTACAGCAGTACATAACTAACTATTCATCAGGGATGACACACTTATCATATTTGAATGATAAGTGTGTCTCGAGTAGGGCGACTGGTATATTACAGAGTGCATCCTTGAACTGAATTTCTAGATTGAAGTAGGATGTTTACCTGCCAAAATTTTAGATAGGGCAGGTGATAATTTAGCACAACAATCACAATGTGACGTCATACGATATGCTCCGAATTGCAATGAAAAATCTTCAGTACTTTAAAACGATTTTGGACGTCAACTGATGGTAGTCAAAGGTATGAGCAATCAGTTGGTCCCCAACACGATTCAGAGACCATGGAAGAGGGTGTTTTGAGAATAACCGTAATGTAGAGGGAAACACCAGTCGTAAAACGTAATTTGCTCGATTTACAGAGCCGCTAATCAGGGAACTGCTTACCTTTATTGACGTTTTGTATTCGAAAGAGTTTATGCGGGAATCAGCCAATTCTTATACCAAAGAATAACGATAAATATTTTATTTATTCAAATCAAGCCGGCGAGGTGCCCAAAACGTCGACAAATCCTTTGGAAAGAAGAAAAAACAAAAACCACATTGAGAACAGAAGGAGAAACGAAACCTTAATTTATGCGGCAAAGGTGAATCTACATTTTAAATTATAATACAAAAAGAACATTTTCTACAATATCCATTTGTTGTTAACTCATAAATGAGCTATTTTATGAATTTTCGGAAATTTGTGTGAACTATTGGGTTCATGGTGCTTGAAAATAAAAATGAGAATTGAACCTAATTCAAGTGCCAGTGTTATTAACGTAATTCAATCTACAAGAGCGATTCTCAACAAATCATCTTCAGAAAATGTGGTTGAAAAGGCAACAAGTTGAAGAAGTCAATGAACACTTTTGTTACTCAACTAATGCTCTACGAAACACATCGCGTTCTCGCATCAACTGCGTTGTACTCTAAGATATAATTGGTGTAAACATTAGTGATAATATTCCATTCTTAATTCGACATTTGCGAATTATGCCTAGTAACAATATACCATGAAATTTTCATTTTCTAAACGGAACAAATAAATCGTAAAAACCATCTACAAACGTTGACTAGGTAATTGGAAATAACAATGTTCAACACAACGGGGATTCAACCTCGAACGATGAAGGTTTCAAGTAAGTTCTTGGTTTTACTGGAGATGTGCGAAGTTCTCGAAGGAGAATTACAGCAGAGCGTTGGTTCATATGTGAATCAGCTTCTGGATTTGAACTGTCAATAAAAAAGGTCAGTGACACCACGACGAATCACCAGAGTTGAGCTCTCGCGATTATGCATGAGAACTTAATTTGTATATAATATGTTTTGGTCTTAAAGCGCAGAGGGTACTTGCAAAATTCCCATGGGTTGAAAGCCAGTTTATGGAGAAAAAACGAAATTGAACTCATTCAAAGCGCCTTCACTGCAAAACAAGTCCGATCTGGAAACGAAAAAGAAACAATGAGAAACTTGGAGGGATTCACTGAGTAAAATGATCAATTCAAACGATAGCTTCTCAAAGTGAAAATTCTTCATCGTTTTAAAAGAAGCAATCCTGAATTCGATTGATGTCCTAATTAGGCAATTTTCGGAGGTCAACAAAACCTGAAATTATTTCAGAATCCCAAAATATTACAGATTTACAGTATTTCCCGCAGGAGGAACCGAAAAACATACAAAAAACAAACGTTTAAACTTCGGGCCAATTTTAAAATACAACTAAGGGCAAGAGGGGATCTAAAGTTGACAAACGTAACTTACATAGTGACGATGGAGTTGGTCATTGGAAACACTCAGGAGGTTTCAGGCTAATCGTTTTGATTAATTTGCACGAGGGGCATTCCCTAGTCCATTATTTTGGGAATGGCAGAAGATTAAGGGCCTGCAGGACCTAGGCTGTAATTGACTTTTCCAACTAAACCTTCCAAACTAGGTCCTGTAGGCCCTTAATGATTATTCAATTAAGTCAACGTCAAGGTTAACTCTTGCATACCTTGTTAGGCTGCATAGGCGGACACCTCCAATTGAACAGATAATACTGCAAGTTCCCGTCTCCTATGCCAAACTTCAGGGGCTCCAGAAATTCCTTATTTTCCATCAAATCCAAAGCGTTGAAAACGTCAAAGCCAGACTGAAAAAAAATACTGTACCAATAAAAACCATCGCGACATGGAACAAAAAGACAAATATTTCGGAAAGGCGGAAGAAATTATTTGGAACTGTTACTTACATTTTTAGCTGATATAAGCGCATCCGTCATAAGCTCCGTCCACCCAGTTTTAGTCGATACGTTATAGAAAGAATATGCGGCTTTGAGATTCCTATGAACAGCGTGGTGCATAACAGTCGAAGGAAGAGTGTAATAACTGACCATATCTGAAATGGATAACATTAAATAATTAATAACGAAGTGGATTTCACCATGAAATTAGCTGATTTGTTCCATGAATCGTATAGCTAAGTGAACAAATCAATTGGTTGGATTGGTATTTATTTATAGCCTCATGAGTTTATATAATATATATAATAATTATATTATGTTCAATATAATTCAAGTTCCACAACCCAAAGTGCAGACATGTCTACGACATATTATCATCCTTGATTATAATGATTGTTATAGAAAGTGAAGAGAAATGTAGCAGACGTAGGTGTTGGGTTCGATAAGACGAGTGGATGAACTTAATCTTGAATACAAACCACGTTGTTGTTGTTGTTTTTTATTTTATTTTTTTTTTTTATTTGGCATTATACATGGTATATAATATATATTATAGCCATCACGTTGTTGTTTTAAAAACGATTTTCGTGAGAGAAGTTGAGATTTTCCGAGTACTGTTGAACCCAATTCATAGCCATATTTCCAAATAAGTTAATGTAATAGCTCCATCAGTAGGTAGGTGAGCTATCTCATACATTTTTCAATGAACAAATTAGGAAAATTGGTACACGAACAATTTTGCTTCTGGGCATCAGACTCTCAAGTGTTGCTGCAGGAAGACGTTAGTGCGACTTCACTATGTTTGAAGTGAATTTAGCATTGGAAAGCAGCGGTATGATTTTGTCTATTGACCAGTGCCATCCGATAAAATAGTTGGGAAAATTGAGGGTTCTCCCCCCCCCCTGGAATTTTACTAAGGAACGCCACTGGGCGTAGCCAAACATTGAAAACTCGAGGTGTAATAAATTGTGCTGTAGAATCGTGACAAACGTACTCACCAGTAATTTCCCCATCTCGCTCAACAACGAACGCGTCAACAATGCCCGGTTGAGGGAAAAACCAATGGCGGAATTCATCTTCCGAGAATACGGGGGCCAAATGGAACTTTGTTAAATACTGAAAAATAGAATAGCGTCACTTGTATGAATCAAACAAAATATCTAAGAAATAGGAGGTTTACAAAGTGGGGAGGGTATTGTCTCTAATTGATTGCACACTTTAAATAAGAGGTGCCTTCGTAAAGCAAGTTCCGTTTCATTTACCAGTCGCTGCTGCGGCAGATACTCTGATCACCGATAAAATTTCACAGTACGATTTCTAATTAGCTCAGCCATTAAAAACAATCGCTACCATTTTGAGCTCTCTATCAGTTGTGTGCACTTCGTAGCGATTATTTGTAATGGCTGAGCTAATTAATAATCCCACCACTTGTGAAATTGGTGATTCGCTTTTTGAATGTAAAAAACGTGAAACCAAATGACATTCATCAACAAATCTGGCCATCCACTTAACAAGTCCATCACTAACCACAGATGGACGTCCATTTCATTCTTCGTCCTTCTTCGACCTGTCTAACCCATCTTCTCACTATTGAATCACTCTGCGCACTTTCTTCGTAAACCTCGCAGATTTGTTGATGAATATCAATTGGTTTCACGTTTTTCGTATTCAAAAAGCGAATCACCGATCAAATTTCACAATACGATTTTTCATTAGCTTAGCCATTAAAAACAATCTCTACAAAAAGCGCATTCAGCTTGAATCAGAGTAACTGCTGAGCATTCGTGGAATGCCGAAGGTACCTCGTAGAAGGGCGACGGGCCACGTTACAATCGCCTTTTCCAACCACCTGTTACAAGCAACATGCTGCGAAAAGCTGCCGCATGCTCCCCCGATACGTCCTTTTTCTGGTTTTCAAGTTTTGCCTACGGATGTGCTGACGTGTATTCCGTAAAAGCATATTATCATATAAATGTTCCACATTGGTGCCAGGTCGAGTCATGGTTAGATATCTGTTTGTCTACTGTCCAAACTGCAAGGATCTAATCATCGGTATATCAATAAGTTGCGACATTCTGCGTTTGATTCGAACTTGTTTTTCGAATCAATACTCAAGACCTTAAACGTTTTCTTGAAATCGTATGGTTTAGTTAGTTTTCTATGAATAACATGGCCCAGTTTTTGGTTTACACGACAAATGGGCGAATTTTAGTAATTGCATTTTTGAATTTCACTTTCTCAGAAACAACAGCTATCAAATTGTGAATGATTTAACACGTGGTTTCTTTATAAAATCCAAAAGATATTTAGAACACTACACTAAAACTAGCGCAAATAAAAATGCGTCATTGCCTGAATACAATTAAATGTGAAACTCACTTCACCCAGGAGTTTTCGTGCCTTGGGCAAGTCCTCGACTGTCATCTTGCGGAATCCTGGAGTTTTCGGTTGGTCCGGCAATTTGAATAGTTTGAGCGTCCTTTGCATTGTCATGTTTCGGCTCAGATGAGAAAATTTGACCTCAATTAGTTTTTTGGGGTTGAGGGAGCGGTGCCAGTACCTGCAAAAATAAAATATTAGAGAATAGAAAGGCCAAATAAATATATGATAAGTAATAGTATTGTATCAATTCAAGATAATATCTGTATTATAATATATTATATTGGTTAGAGAACTCTCAAAATTGTTTCTTACCCCACAATTGATAAATTAAATTTTCGAAATCTCTTATGCCATACCTGCAAGTTCCTACAGGTTTAGGCAGAACGACTCCTGCAGTGTAGACAGCTTGGAAGATTCCAGTGAGGTTCACCCTCCTGGTGATTTCTCTTATCAAGACCGGAGCAACTCGTTTACTTCTCAGCTTCTTGTGGACGCACAGGAAATTGATTTCGACCATAGTTTGCTGCCTGCAAGCGGGGAAGAGAACAGAATTAAAGTTGTGACATGTTGATATCAATGTAGTTGTGTTATCCGTTAAACGTGAAATAGTGAATAAGAATAGAACAAACTTTTCCAGAGTTAAATATAAGTAGCATTTGCAATTCATTGTTAACATACTGTTCGTAGATGTTGAGTTTGGCAGGGATTGCACTAATAAATCCAACTAGACGACCGCTTTTGGTTACTCTTACTCCGCAGTGCCACTCTTTTCTCCATCCTGGGGGTTGCAGAGCCCTAAAAACAAAGGTTGGAAATGAGAGTTGCATTTAGAGAAAAATATCCATGTTATCTATGTATAGTTGCCAAGCCGTAGGATCATATAGAATACAGCTTCGGTAGTACCGAATTGGTATTAACCATTTCAGAAACTGGGGAGGATAGTCGAATCGAAACATAGAGTCATCGTCTTCTACGTAGTTTTCAGTCAAAAGAGTGTAGAGCTCTTTGAGAACCAGAGGATCGTCAAGGACCAGCGTGTCCCACTGGAACCCTTCAGGGAGAGAATAAGGCTCTTGACGGATTTCTGTGGAAGTCTTGTCAGGTTCAATGGGACCACTAGCGGTGATCTTCTCATCTACAAATAAAAGGAATTGAGCAAAAAATTATAAATGGAATATACGAGACATAGATGGCCAAAGTCATACAAGTTTGTAAATACAACATCGTACGGGGTCAGAGAATTTTCCTCAATGCGTTTCAACACTAATCACATGAAAAGTTCGAGTAGGCACTCAAATCATTAAACATTCAATAATATTGAATGTATGCTCTCATGATTTTTTGAGTCACTGTAAGTATGGTGGATGTGTGGTATCCTGATGTGATGTCTTCCCACCATAGGATTATGAATGTTACTATAAATAGTAAATTTACAGTAGTTCAAATGACACTCATTTCAACTCAGATAACCTGAAAAATTACTGATATTTGATTGAGAATCGAGTAATTAAATAAACAATGTTACATTACTTAGTTCCAACAACCATTCATTATCTATAATGGCTATGATCGTCCAAGAGTTCTCATAGTACTTACAAATTAAGCAATTAATTTTTATTGAGGATGTAGGTATCCTATCAAACGAAAAAGATTGAATAAAAAAATCTAAATACCCATTTTAGGGACAGGTTGAGTGCTCCAGAACTGGAACTGCTTTTGCATGGCCTCTTCAGTTGTCTTGGCAGGTTTTTGGTGAAATGAAAACACTTCCATAGCTTTCTTAATTTCCTGTAAAACAACAGACGAGTTGAAAGAATTTACAGCCAGTTGCTGAACAAATGATTATGGGGTAAATATGGTCAAGGACAAGGGTTAGGGATTTTCTAGTAGGTGAGATCCTGCAATGCTGAGGAGTGAGGATCCATCAAAGTTCTTGTTCAAGATTTTCGAAAATGGATACAGCATTCCAAAACCACATTACAGCAGTTATTCACACACCCGCTGGAGCTTCGAAGCCACCAAAAGCATTTGACAGCAAATTCCAATGAACCTAGGAATTTCAAATAGCATTCTACCGGGTTAAGCCTCATTAACCCTTATCCGCGTAGTTACCTGTATTGCCCAAGATACGTTATTGTCATAAAAGTTACCAAGGACGGAAATTCTCCCTCGTTCTCGAGAGATATTTCTGAGTTTGTTGACACGCACAATTAGCAGTTAGGTCCTTACAGTTCCTATTCACGATGTTCCTAATTGCGATGTTCACACTTGACTCCATACTACAGTGAAGATGAGTGACTACTTCTGAAATTAAAATTATTTATCTGCTAAAATCAGAACTCCCACAGGCCACGTCAAATGCATTCGGTTCCGAGCCCTTTTATGGATTCTTACTACACGTAAAACTTCAACCTATGCAAGGTAACATTCTGTTTTGAGGTGGCTAAACACCATGGCCAAACAGCTGAACCAATTTGAGTGCGGTTTTTCAATGAATAATACATCAAACGGAATACGGAAACCTCAGGCTGAATTAGAAGTCTCCTCTTTCAGTCTGAAACCGGTAGTGAATGGAGGTATACCATAAATTCTTTCCCCCCACATTTTCTCTTTGCGTAAATGCGATACCATCTTGAGTAAGAAAATACATACAAAAATATACTTCGGCTATAAGCCGGTATGGGGGGATCATATCACTTTATGCGTCGAACGGACATAATTCTAGCAAATATGAATTCAAACGTAAGTTACATTGGAATCTACAAATCAATGTCGGTCTATGAGAAATAAAGATGAAATTCAGGATTCTATATAATACAAGAATACCCTAATCATACTACTCATTGCGTATACACCATCGCGGCCAAACGGCTGAAATACTGTGGCCGAAATGTATTGATTCTCACGTTGATGTAGCAAATTTCACTATCATAGCCTACTAGTGAGCAGAACATTGATATTTTAGATTTTAAAGGGGGCAGGTCGTTATGTAACTACGTGAAGGTAATAGTGTGACTGAGGAAAAAAATTAGTTTTACGTCAATAATGATTGAAGATGGATGGAATACGTGAAATCGGCTAATCAAAATAGCAGCATGGTCATGTCATTACACTAGGGCGGCGACTGAAGGATAACTACCATCTTACCTGGAAAGACAGATTACAACCAGCAGCCACTTCTTCGTCGTTCATTTTTACCGACCGGATCTTCACAGCATCATTATTCATATTCGCCTTCTTCCTCCGGTTCCTCTTTTTAGAACTGAAAATATTATAATGAAACGAGTGTCAGAGAATCGGGTGGAGCATGGCGATTAATGCACTCGGAACAATCACCGCCCTGAGCTAAAAACGCCTTCCCACCGCTTATTAAACCCAATTCTGGATACAACCCATCTTTAAAGCAATTTTATAATAATTGAAAACACAACCCGTACCTTTTTGATTTCATAGAGGATTCCTGTTGATCCCCGGTCCCATCATCAACATGCTCCTTGTTCTCGCTGTTCTCACTCATAATTTCAATAAGTTCGGTTCAATCACACACCAAAAAACTATTCGCGATTCGTTGAATTGTATTAAAGCAACTATGTAAAAGAAAATAGTTATTTATGCAGAAACAAAATCAAAATAACAGAAAATAAAGTTATATATCCAAAACTGCCAATGACTTGAGGATATGAAGCCTCCCTAGCCAGTGGTACCAACAAAGCAAAATATATTTATCTGAGAAAATGATTCATTACAATTTTGTATTTTTGACGAGATTCTTTTACTTGCGGACTTTGAATAACCTCATGTCTAGATAAATTGTCGTAGTCCTTATATTTATATTATACATTATAAATAGGGTCTATAGTCGTACTTTTGAAGCTTATCTTGGAAGCATTGAAACCCGGTAATTCTTCAACTGAAGCACCTTCAGGGGTTTCTAAAAATTCCTGGTCACTGTAATCTTTCTTTCCAGTTTCTACAAAATCCCACGTTTCTTGATACCTAAAACGAAAAACCCTGGATCTATAGAAGAATGAATTCCATGCCCGGGATCCAACTAGGGATGGAACATCGAAGCAAAAACATCGATGTCAATATCGAGTTCATAGATGGTGCAAAGCATCGATACCTTCAACATCGATATTAATGTAGTATCCATTTAAAAGTATAGTATAGTGCAGGCCTTCCCAAACTGTGGTCCGCGGACCCCCTAGGGGTCCGCCAACCCTAAGTGGGGGGTCCGCAGCAAATGTAAATTTTGAAGCAAATTATACCTACAGCATAATCTCGGTAGTCCTGCGCTGTTGGACTTCCGAGAATTGTTTTCGTTGGTTCTATTGACTGGAAGAGTTCAAAGAAACAAGTACTGATCTAACACCAACTTGAATGACAGGGGAGTTTTGAGAAAAACAGAAAAAACTGTGCTTTCTGGAAGATATTTTTTCAACTCCAAAACCGTCTAGAGTCCTTCCCCTGAGTAGGGTTGATGTGTTTAGTATGGCTCGGAACCTCCCTCGAACAATACTATTGAATTCGAAATTTAGCACATGTCCCCTTTTAACATTGACCGCTTCAATTATTTAAAAAAAAAAACAATAGAATGTAGTATACAGTTATGTTAATATAGTTATCTATATTGATTAATATAGTAACTATTACGGATAACTGTCATCCTCCATGCTGTTTTTCTTGCAGCGAACCTCACCACCAGTTGCTGAAACAAGCTCGAACAGGATTCTGCAGCTGAGTACATAACTCATATTAAAAATATGGGCAATCCACTGAATTGAGGTGATGACCAGTATAATTGGTGGCCCTGAAAAGGACCGTTGTTTTCGTGCCATATTTTCATTTCTAGGAAGTTATATTTTTGAAAAAATCCTGGTTCGATAGGTAGGTTTAGGGAGGTACAGTGGAGTTTTTAGTGAAAGCCGTTTGGTTTTTTCGCTCACCTGAAAGATCGTGCTTTTTGGATTGTCCTTTTTTCAGCTGGGGTGCTATATATAATTTTAATAATTTTTATTTAATTCTCCTAAAAAACTACAATAGTTCATTTTTTCGATGGTTATCCTCCTAGACCGGCAAAATTACACTGTGCGCCGCTTCAACAACTCATTAAAGATTTCACTGAGTTAAAGGCCAACCGCATTAAGTCCATCTTCATTGTGTGATCAGCTATCACCAAAAACTACTCGATAAGAACAAAACAGAAAACTGAAATGAAACTTGATTTTCACGAAAAATGTAGAAATGGATAGTGAGGTAGAAGGTATGGTAAAAAGGTGATTAATCAACCATGTTTTGGTTTAAAAGTGACTAACAACCATTAAATATTTAAATGAATAAAAAACAACAACAATAAGGGTGACTAACAACCAAGACAAAGGGAGGAATCGATTTTATTCATTTATGACTAACATCTAGGATGTCAAATGAACAATGGCGCTGTTTTGATTTATTTACATTCGAACTACACTGCTGGAGGAGGACCAGGGTCAAACGATGATCACAGGAAATTCAACCCGACTCCAAATTGTATCCCATCGACTTTGACGTCACCTGTGAAAGTTCGGATGGGGAAGCAGTAGTTGATTTCGGCTCGAGCTATGTTGGCCAGCTTGAAAGCAACGCCAAGGCCAGCAGCGACGCGAACTGTTTCAAAATGGTTGTCACCTCCTTTACCTGGAAAATGTATAGGTGGTTCAATTGGTCCGGATGCAATGCCGAATTGTACACCGGATTATTACTAATTAACTAAATTATTTACTAAGCTTTAAATGAATCTTCCATCCTGTTTATAATCGCTAATGGTTAGGAATCGTCAATTGAGACAAAAAGAACATGATTTCAATCGTCGAAAATATTTTTGCAGAGAAAATTGTTAAAATGTACTCTTTTGCTGCTTGAAAACTTCTATACATAAATATTCCGTAGTATCATCAAAAATAGATGAAGGGAGGGTAGTAAACATGCACAATAAACAATCATCATTAACATTGATCAACATGGCCTTGGGGGAGCCCACTGAAGTGAGCAATCAACATAATATGCAGACGACACACACTCACCACATTTGAAAGAAAAAAATTTGGCTCGTAGGGAAAAAAAAAATGGTAAGAAGGCCGCCTCAGACGATCTTGCTGTAGCTGCTTACGGTTTCCAAGCTGTTTGCTTACAAGGATTGCTCCTTTCTATGCTGGTTAAACTTCAATCATTTATTAATTAGTTGTTCACTATCCCCGATTTTTGCTACTTATTACTACTACATATTATGTCACTCTTAATCGTTTCCAGAAAGAAACTGCTTCCACCAAAAATAAGTAGCAAAAATCGGGGATAGTGAACAACTAATTAATAAATTATTGAAGTTTGACCAGTATAGAAAGGAGCAATCCTTGTTAGCAAACAGCTTGGAAACCGTAAGCAGCTACAGCAAGATCGTCAGAGGCGGCCTTCTTACCATTTTCTTTTTCCTTATGAGCCAAATTTTTTTCTTTCAAAGTGGTGAGTGTGTGTTGTCTGCAGCTTGTTCGGGTTCTTATTCTGAAACGCTGCACATAAAACCCAAACCTGCTCTCTAGCGGCACAGATTGAAACAACACACTTGACCTATCTCAATGCGTTGCTTGTATTCTCGCAGTGCGATTTGGATTAACCTACTCATCAACATCTCAAAATATTGATTGATCTTACCAGAAATGAAATCTCCACAGTTTCCTGCATTTATCCATATGTGGGTTCGGAAAAGATCGCCAAACCCGCCCTCTCCAGGTTTGAATGGTAAGGGGGAGTAAATATGTAATGATCCCGCATAGTATGTCTGAAAAATTATGATGAATACAGGAATTCATAGAGAATACAAAATTAATAGAGGTTCTATGCTCTGGTTGACACTATAATTTCTACTTACGTATACAAAACATTTACTTACAGTGCCACCTACGAAGTCCCCATCTTTCTGAGGTCCCAACGACCTGAACTCAAATCCTCTCACATCCAATGGTCCCCCAAGATAGAAATTGTCTGCTACGGTGTGACTTTCATCCCATTTGTACATGTGACCGACATTGTACCCAACTTGGAACATCTGGAAATCAACAGTCCAGTAATTGCCAATGAACGTGTGATCAAATCCCCATCGTCGACAAAACATGCGCTTGTACGAGATTGGATACCTTATAGCTCAACGAATAAAGCCAGTGTGGACAATGCTATTCTATTCTATGCTATGCTATTCCCCCCCCCCCCCCCCCCATTTATAACTTGAAATAAGTATCGAATGATGACTCACAACATCTTTGAAAATAGGGACATTCCACTGCATCCCGAGTTCTCCTTTCAAGAAATTGATGTTGCCTCCCAGTCCTGAATATTCCAGCATCGTTCTGATCATCGAGCCTTTGACAGGGAAAATAGGGCTGTCCCTTTGGTCGTACATACAGATGTGGCGAACGGCGGATTTCAATTTGTTCCCGGCATCTTCTCTAACCTCAAAAGCAGCATACTTACTGCTGGGGAACAATTGTCTCCAATCCAATTCGTACTGGAGGTTATGCTTTATCTGAAAGTGCCCAATACTATCATAACTAAAAATATAAGAATATATGTGAACACGTCAGGTGAAGCCAACTTTGGGCGTGCGAGGAAGCATTGCTAGTTAATAATATAAACAATTAGATATTTGATAATGAATAAACTAGATAATTACTTGAGAATTAGCCATTAGACCAAGGTCCAACATGAAGCCCGTATCCCTCAGCTTGTAGCCAGACATCGGCCAGTCTGAGTCATTCCGAAAGATGGAGGCGGAACCCCTGCAGATTTGATTTATTTTTAGATAAAAAATCAACGTGCAAGAGGTTTTTCGTCATATCAACGGTACAAGTTGTTAAGTACGTCATAGCAAGTCACAGAATTCACTTCAACACTACAGTACATACCTCGCTCATTGGCTGCAATAGTGTCATATCTCCAAATAGGATGATTCCGGGTAATCGAACATTAAAAACCACTTCAACTTTTAAGAACTTAGAGCTTTAAAAACTAGCTTTGAGAAATTCGTAGCGGAATATATCAAAGGTGAAATGGTTTTCAAAGTTCGGTTACCCCGAAGATTCAAATTTGGAGATATGACATATGGACCGGATTCATAATTAAAAGTGAGCAGGCTGATCTTTTAAATCAAACTTCCATATGAAATTTAGGTTTTGTTTAAATTTGTCATTAAAATTGCATTGCACCATGAGTACTTACACAGGCTCATATTTAGTGAGGAACGGTTTTGAGAAAGTAAAACCCATATTATTGGTCCTTTTGGTGCCGAAAGTGTATTCTCCCCGGAGGCTCTCTGCTTTCCCAAACAGGTTTGGTAAGGTTCCTCCAACGACAAGCATGGCTTCATTGTTGGAAATGACCGTGTTGATAGAGGCGGACACCCAACTCGTTTCATTGACGTGGAAGATTACCTGGACACAAATAAGTACAAATACAGGAGAGGCTCTTCGCTGACCTGGAGTGCAGCGGCATGAGCGCTCCTGGCGGCAGAAATCCTCAAACCGACGCACAGTGGTGCAGGATTGTCGAAAAGCGTTTAATATTTATTAACTCAATATTTCTCGTATTTGGAGACGAAAACCTCCACTTTATCACATTCACAAGTTAATGAGCAGAATTAAGGTAATATCGAGAAAAAAATTATTTAATTCGCTAGAATAAAAAATAACAAATAGCGCTACAAAATAATAATAATATTAAACGACGTTCTAGCAATCCATAACTCCTCAAACGGAAATCCAGCTGGTAATGAAATTCATCACAGCATCGACGCCTTTGACGCAAGAATGTATTACAACCCCGCGCGTTCGTGATTTTTTACCTTAAACGCTTTGATCTGGCATTTGCACTGACAAAACTGACTCGAATGCCGACCGGAGATGATGAAAATCGGGCCGAAGATCAAAGGTGACAATAACACCTTCGTTTCAATGTCTCATGAGAGCGAGAACGATTGACAGGTAAGTTCATGTTGTACCAGTTCATTCACCTGTATTATTCAAAGGGGCGGATGGGGGCAGCTAATTGTGATCGTTTTTTTTTCCTCTTCAAAATTTACATGTTCGTGAACGTTGAGTCAAAAGAAAAAACTGTAAGAGAGTTAGTTCTCTTCAGGTCTTCATTTTGTGGTAGCGAAAATTCCCTAATCTTCACAACCCAACGATTGCTTACAACGAAGTTAGCACCCAGAAATTCGAGAGATAACTTCCCCAGAAGGTAACAAAAACATATTCGCACCCAGCAACTCTGGATAGAATAGATGAAAAATCCGAATTTTATGCGCTTCCTGACCATGTCATTCGACGATCCTGAACCACTGTGCGCGCACCCTTTCTGAATGGTTCTTGCTTTTAAAAATATTTCAGTTACCAAAAACATCTCCTCCCCTATTTAATAATATATGATCAATCACCTCGCTGGCACTCGCATCTCACAAATAAAAAAACATCTCCCAAACCATAAATCACATAGGTTCATATAGAATAGTTTGGGCAGAGAGAACTCGTCATGAACTTTTGGTAGACACGTAAATTAATTTGACGCCAGGAACGCTCATGCCGCTGCACTCCAGGTCAGCAAAGAGATCTCTGATCTGATACAATCTCTGATCATTCAAATAGAAAGCGTCGCAAGGATGTCAATAATAGATAGTTCCACATGTCGCTTCATAGATCGTGGGATCATAACTTTTTACATAGGATTCGAATATGCCATTTTAGCACACATGCATACAACATGCTCCCAATGCGCTCCAAGTCCATCGATGAAACCAATAAATAATTTACTTCTGGCAATAGCAATAATAATAAGTTCTATGGCCATGTCACTCACACAAAATGGATTAGAGCAATAACAAAATCAATACAGGAACAAGATCATTTACCTCATAACCGTGTTGTGATGAATTTTCTCCTTTGCTAGTTTCGATGTCGATTACAATTTTTTTGAAAACGCCCAATTTTTGAAGGTGATTTCGGACTTCATGTGTAGTTTTGATAACCTAAAACGAAGACAGTTTCATGTACCAGTTCTGTAGTTATTTCGCATACTAAATATTTACTCATCTCTTAAGGAATAACAAGTATGTATGTACTTCAATAATTGAACTATTACTTCTTAATTATTCAGATAAATCAATTTTGCAAATGCCCAATTTTTAACGATTGAAAATGTTTAAAAGGGAAGGCTTACTTCTTCGAAATTGTTTGCGTTGAAAAGAGGAGAGACAATGTAATTAAGTAAAGGTGCTTTCGTTCGTTTGATTCCATTGAATGATACTCTGTCGACTCGTGCCTGGAAAAATTACACAAGTGATGTAATTTATCAAATAATCTATTAATTCAAGATATGGTTAAGTAACCACCATGTGGTTAAGTAGTACTAAAAACATTCAAATTATTAACTCATGTGTATTTTGTGTTTACCTTGGTTGTTAAATTTAGTTGTTGTAAATCATCTTCTAGATCACGTTCTTCAGAATTGTCATTCTAGAAATAAAACATCAAAATATCAGAAAATGTAGAGTGCAGTAAACGAATTTGTAGCAGACGCACAGCCTCAAACCAGAAGAATATTAATCGTTTAGCATACTACCTTCATAATGAATCTTAGTTCTGCCACTACAAATAAACCATCTTCGTCATTCCAATTCAGACGAACAATATTTACTGATTCATGGTACTTTTACTAGTATCAAAGATGACAGAACCGCATCATGTCCCGCTATTGTCACTACAATATAGTATACAAGGGTATATGGGAGAACATCAAAAATGTTGAAAGTATGTAGATCATTTTGAAATAATTGGGCTTTACACTGTTCCTTATTTTATGAATATCGACGACAGATCCTCCCAGTGGCAATGAGAGAAGAGGCCGGCGCTTCATCATGAACATCAGATTTGCAAAAGAAATTTAAAAGCCGTATGGACGACGAGACAAGCAAAGTATATAAATAAATCTCGCTGCAAGAGGCTCGAGCAAAATATCAGTGCACGCATGTTTGTCCTGCTGATGTTTCAAAAATGAACTTAAATGCAAGACGAGAAAAAAAAAGAACCAGCAACAGAAGGAAATCAGGTTCAATATGTACAGAATTAAGTTCCCACAACACAGTTAGTGAGTTGTGTCAATTTTTCGTGTGAAAGTACGATGCGTGGGACCTCATGAGAAAGGAACTAAATCCATTATATTACGCACATTTGATTCATTGTGCGGCGGAGCATAACTCATGAAATAATTTTAGATCGGAAACCGGAATACCGTCTTGTCAACTACACTATTGTAAAGAGAAAATAAATTGCAGGCCAATTATCATCTTCGATAACTGTTCCTTATTTCCTATTAAATTGTACGCTGAAATCACTCTTTTCAAGTCGCATAATGACCAGGCACTACTTTTTTCTTTGACCTTTTCACAATCAATTATCGGTACTAAATCAATGATAAGTTTAGGATGAGGATTAATCTGCTGATCTACAATGCCTGATAATATTCGGGATGAGGTCAAGTAAGCAGTAGGTATCTCGATTAAATCATCATCAGAGACAACAATTTGCCAAGCTTACTGCTGACAATTTAAAAACCCTTGTTGGATGATCAAACGTATTACGGCACTCGACCAAGAAATCACTCTAGTCACATAACTGAAACATACACAGGATACACTCTTACTATTGGTTGCAAACCAAGACTGCTAAAAATTGAATTTCCTAGAAAAATAAAACAATACTACAACTTACACTACCACCTGTTGTACATCTCATTGTGCTTTATTTGTTTCACCTCCATCCTGATTTTGATTATTCGAGACCTATTCGTTTGTAAGATTCACATCAATATGACTTCACTGCTCTTGTAGGTCTTAGAAAGTTTCCTGTTGTTAGTGGTTTTTGTCCCGCCCTTAGATTTTCAAGTTCAATTCTAAGTCACTGTTATTTATAGTTTTGCTTCCTTAGATGAGTGCCTCTCTTTCAAGTCATAATCATCAACCAATTGTAAGAGGGACTCTTATAAATTTTAGTCATTTGATTTTTGTCTGTATTAGTAATTCATTAAATATACCTACGTTTTTCCTTCAATGTACCTAAATACATACATATTGGATGTTATGACGGCAGTCATCAGAAGGACTTGTTATTCATTGACCTTGTACTTGCTTGAATAAAATATATTACAGCCTAGACGTGTTTATGCTCATCTCATGATAAAATGAGTTATGTCAGCTGGAGGGATAAGTACTATAACATAAACTCCAGTTGTGCACAACGTGCAATAACGTGAACCAAAACTAACTTACTCTCCCTCTTTGCTTAGCGTGGACTGCCCCCATCACTCCAACGAACAGGAAAAACTAATATCCGAACGTGAAAAAAATAAACTTTCAAGAAAATTATACTAAATTTGACATTTTCCGAGCAGTCCAGTTGCCGAAGGAAACCCGCGAAGAGGTTACATGTCATAGCCTTTTCAACCACACATATCACTTGCAAGTGAAAATTTTTCGTTAAAATTTTCTAACGTCTATTGTATGAACATGAACACGCGTGAATTTTTGAAATTGAATTATTTCAGTTTTTATGCGCAAATTAAACCGTAACCCGAGAAAAACTCCTTTTCAATTGATAAGTAGTGCAGGTTGAATCAAGGAGTTTTGATAACACAGATACTGAAGCAATGACGTCATCATTGACGAGTGCTCTTAAATTTCAGTTTCGTGTACATGGAAGGTGAGCTGTATTACGTGGGTTAAAAAACTATAGTGCCGTCACAATCAATTTCGCGAATATCTTGTCTTGGTCGGTAGGATGTATTGAAATTTCCGCCTGGTGCCGCTCTTTTTATCTAGAAGGAGTCATGGAAGAAGTTGTTTGGAGACAGAAAGTCTTCATCCATGACCAGTGATAAAACGTCAGCTGACCATGGTATTCTACTACAATCACTGTTCGCAGTATTGTAATGTACCTAATGACGTTGACGTTGCGTGTCTCGGATTGAAGTTATTTATTGAATTATGAAGTGAAATTTCTTTCTGAATTGAATTTTGTGTAGTTCGTGATGGCGACTCCCTCGGTCAGAATGAATATACCAGGGAACGGGATTTACGTCGTCCAGGGGGAGATGGTCATGCTTCTGACGGCTATGAAAAAAGTTAAGAGATGGTCTTCCCATACCCATCAAGTAAGGGTTTATTGCCATTATTCAATGGTATTAATCCTAACTAGGTAATTTCTTCGAAACCGGCGAGTATTCAGCATGACTGAGTGCTGTGTTTTATGGTGTTTCGACTTGTATTGTACCGAGGTCATAATATGCTCCTTGTGGATGGTCACGCCTGTTTTGTTGACCTGTCAGTAAATTAATATTATCTTGCCCTTTCTTGGTTTCTTACGTGTCCCATCATACGTGGGATAGTATGTGCCAGGTGTTTTATGGATTAGAAGCCTAATAGGCTTACCTAACATCATTAAACATGACATCCTCCGCCGACAGCTTTTTCATACAGTTATCATGGCTGAAATAAATGTTGACACATCCGCCTTATGAACAAGATACAATTCACTCATATACCCAGACAAAGATTAAAAATATTGTGCAGTAAATTTCTCCAGTGGGTTCAAGGCTGTCAGCAGCTATTCCATTGCCTCCCAGCTGCTTACTCGATAAGAATGTTCGCTTGCTCAGGAATATCGAATCCGAAGACAGTCAAAAAGTAGTCGGGTAGAGGAATTCCGAATTTTTGGAGAATTTTGCAGAAGTTTGGACGCTCGGCTGCACTAACCTTTGTCCAATTATTCATCTTCAATTCAGATCGCTCAGCGTCCCACTAAAAGAAAAAAACCATACCACAGGCTTTGACAGTTTGACACCCAATCATATAGTGAGCTGGCAATCCTGTCCAGGAAAACCTGGCTTAATAGCTGTTGACTGAATAACTGTTTCATTATTCTATGATCATTATATCAGAATATTTTTCTATTCCACTGTCTGGCAAATGCCTCACAATATTCCCCATCTACAATATATATTGGTACTTATAAAAACATTGATTGTGGGTAGTCTGTGTGCTTTGACAAAATCAAGACGCATAGCACTACATGCCTGGTAGCCCACACACCTGTTACTCGACCCTTCGATCTGAGGGTCTAACAGTTGTACTATCCACAGTTTAAGCCATTAGCACCATAGGATTTTGTTTGGAGCTAAGTAACTTAAACGAGCCATCTATTTCAGGATGAAGAAAACGAAATTCTGGTCCGCGGGTTTGCAGACCTAAAAGAAGTGTTGAACCAAATTGGCGATCTAAAAGAATTGGAACCTAATCACTTTTTAGGCCCGTTCCTCGACGTGATCCGCTCAGAAGAGACCACCAGTCCCATCACTAGCCTAGCTTTATCATCTATCCTCAAATTTTTATCTTACGGACTCATTGGTAAAGTGTTGAAATAATTACGTTTATTATATATTATAATATTGAGTTATGCTGTTCACATTCTACCTACTACCTCCCCCCCCCCCCTAGCTCTTGAGTGTATTCTAACCTTTAGATGATTTTTCAGATCCGAAATGTAAAACTATTGCAAGCACTGTAAAAAACATTGCTGATGCCGTTACGCATGCCAAATTTGTTGGGACGGACACGACCAGTGATTCCATCGTTCTTATGAGAATCCTCCAGGTGAGTGATTAAAAACACTATGGATACACTTATTTCTTGCTTCACAATACCGTTAGAGGAGTTGTACCTCATCTGATCCGACATCGTTTTTGAACTCTCTACTAGAAAACTCTCTACTGAGAACTCTCTACTAGAAAAATCTCTACTGCTTCGGCGGGTTTTTATTAATTTAAAATTATTTATGAAATGAAAAAAAGGAGAAGAAAAAAGTCCTATTTTGGCCAGATTGGTCCTCGTTACCGGGTTGGGTATAGCAAGTGAAAATTAATTTTTCGATAAGTACCTATATTAATGTAAATTCTATCAACTACTCTCGAGTTAATTTGCAGAATAGGCTCAATAAGCTGTCTTGGCTATTTTCATTGGTTACTCTCCAATCGACCTCAGAAGCTGTTTTACTGCTGTCCTTTCTCTTGTTGAAGGGGATCGGAATTTTTTATTTGATACCTATATTAGCTAGTTAATCTGATACATGGGGTACACTCGTACATATGTCTGTCTGAAGTATAGGTTAGTTGTACATCAACTAAACTTTAGGAGGTTAAAAATATTTTTCATAGAATGCTAATGACTTGGTTGATCTCTGTTCCTTTTAGGTTCTTAAAACATTGATGTTGTCTCCAGAAGGTGCTTGGTTAACCGACGAAAGTGTTTTTGAAATCCTACTCAGCAGTTTCAGAATTTGTTTTGAAACCCGCATCAGCGGTAAGAAAAATTAAATACTACCGGTATCTCTGTTTGAAATCATCTCGTACGGTTCCCATATTACGAGTTGTCGTATTTTCAGATTTACTTCGAACAGATGCCGAAAATTGTCTCCGCGATATGGTTCAGCTTCTGTTCACAAGGCTCCCATCATTTATGGATGACCCTCGCCGAGGAAGTCACTTGAAGGTAAACATAATTTCACGAGTGGGCACAACTTGATTTACTAAACAGGCTGCTAACAGCGCGAGCGGGCTAGCTGTGCCAATATTGACAGACAACTATAATTATTTCCGCAAGCTGGGAGGATCTTCAAGGCCGCCTCTTTCTCCTTTTCCGATCTAAAAATACAGAATAATTACGTTATTTCAATCCCCCTATCAGTACTTACTGTTTATTGGTATTGTTGGTTATAATTCCACATTATTCAACCAAGTAACTTGAACAACGTACTGTGGTATCAATATTTTTAATGTTGTTTGTGCAGCAAAAGCTGAAAATTCAGTCGTCAGGTGCAATTGAGGCTTCGAGAGGAAAAAGAAAAATCAGACCACCACAGAAACTAAATCCTAAAGAAGAAAGAATCACATCCAGCTCTGGTGAGTATAGGCCGGCGTTTACCATTTACAATGCATTTTTCTTGGTACATACAAGTTCTTTCTTCTTTTATGTTCGAATTTGTTTGAAAAACTGTTGATAGTTTTGTTCGAAATTTTCGAAAAGATCCGAAATCCCTTTCAAACTGGGCGTCAGTTTCTTCTCTACATTAGTGTCAGGAAATGACCCAGCTGTATGGGGAAGCAGTTTGCCACCCCATCGTTACAGCAGCGCATTCAAATAAAATTTATCTGTGCTCTTTCATCTTTGTTTAGATATTAGGTATGTATGCAGAATTAATGTGGATATTGATTTTCATACAATTTTGTTTTTGTTAATCGCTACATGGACAGTATTACTCAGAAAAGGTAGGCTTGACAACTTGAATTATGCTGTAGATGAGCGTATTTTTCACGGTTATGCCTATTCTCATGTTTTTTATTCCAGAAAACTTAGCAAATAAAGAGATGTCTCAGAGCTTAGAAGTGTTGGACATGCAAGGATCTATACATCAGCAAGGGCACTCAGTACAGGGATCTGATGTGGGTTCCAATGCAGCTTCTCCGACTACCGAAGTTCCTCCAACCCTAACAAGTCCTGAAACCCCTGCTAAAGGTAGGTATATTTATGCACTTCATAATATGAGGTATAATATACTTCAAGTATAATATTATTATACTTATTATTATTATTTTATCATTACCGGTATGTGAAAGTATCAACTTTTATGGTTTGAGGTTTCAATTCCAATTTGGAACGCTATTTGAACGAACCCAAGCCTACAGATATCCTATCTGATATCGTTCTTTCTATCTGATATCGATCTTTCCTCTGAGTTGTTTCACTCTATCCGTGTTTCCAGAAGAAGTAGCTCCTCCCCCTACAGAGGAATCAGCAGTAGAGAATGCTTATGATGAAAAGTCTGATACAGTAGATGAACCACAGAGGGACATTGAAAATCAGTTTCCTCAAAGGGAAGAAACCCGTTGCGTCGATGGCGTTGTCATCCGCATCGAAGACTCCAGCAACGCCTCCACCAGTGGTGAACCACCAGATCACCAGGTTTGATCCTAAATCCAGTCCTAGTAGCAACCATTGAATCCTCCTATTATGTTGTGTTCCAAAACTGAATTTTGTCTGATAATGTTGACTCTGTGTTGCATGTTTGATTCTACAACCATCCGCCAGATATTTAAATTAAGAGTTACAGATTTTTAGAGAATGAAAAATTAATTCGCAGATTGACGAAGAACTGGGACCTCTCCTCTCGGCAAAATGCGCTTCTGTTCAAGAGCAACGGTTGAGTGAAGCGATGGATGAAAATGTGCCTCTGGATGAGCCCATTTCCCCCCGTCTCTCTGAAAACATCCCACTAGTCGAACAGGAGCTGCCAGCTTCTGAGAATTCTTCTGAATGGGTGAACAAGCAGGGTGTTCGATTTACTGCGATTACCCCTGAAGGTTGGTTCTGCTTCGAATTTGGTTAACTGGAGGTTTTCACTGCCAAAGAAAACTTTCATCGAATTTTGGTAGCTCATTAGTTGCATCAGCTCGACAAATATTAGTGCGGCCCTGCTTACCAATATCACTTATCTAGGTATGATTGAATTTTTTGTTTTCAATTTATATTGTTTAATCAATTTGGTATTTTCCAGCTCCTGACGTGTCAGGACCGTATGGTCTGCTCACTGTCCAAGAGCTCCTCAGGTTCCTAGCCACACTGTGCAATCCCCTGGAGAAAAACAACACTGATTCCATGATTCACATGGGCCTCACTTTCATCACAGTTGCATTTGAAGTCGGTGCCGACAGCTTGTCCAAATTTCCATCTCTCATGTCGATTGTCAAAGATGACGTCTGTCGATATCTCTTTGCGGTGAGTAGAACTTACTTGGACTACAGCTAACCCAATTTCACGCAGATCCTGCAAGGTCTGCGACGATTTTTTGCTGTCATCGGCGAAATCGTCGCGTCAACGAACATGTTCTTATTAAGAAACTCATTTGTCCCCAAATCCTATTGTTGAATACCAATCAAAAAGCCAATAATTGTTGTTGGAAAGCGCTCTAATAGACAGCTCAGTTGACACATTTGAAAAAGAAGATTGAGGAATATCCCATTCTGAGCTTATACCAAGACAAGTTAAACCACTCATAGGGCCATGAATAGTTTTGTTCTGTCTGTTATAATATAACAGATATATTATACTGTCCTCAATCTGTTGTCCTACCAATTATATATAATTATGGCTTTATTGCTCAACAATTTGGTTGCAGTTGATGTCAACTGAACGCCTGCCAGTTTTCAGTGCTGTTCTTCAAGCGTCTTTCTTGCTTTTCGAGTCTCAACGAACCCATTTGAAATTCCAACTGGAACACTACCTGACCAAACTATCGGAAATAATCGTGTCAGATTCGCCGAAAATATTGTACGAACACAGGGAAATTGCCCTGGGTGAGTACGTAAAGCGTATTTTGTCTTATACCATCGATATCTTTCCGATGTTCCGTTACTGCTCGACTTTTGAAAGAGCATCTTTAACACATCACTTTTCCCTTTCAGAATCCCTCGTCCAAATGTGGAGGATCCCGGGCCTTGTTACAGAACTTTACCTAAACTACGATTGTGCTTTATATTGCCCCAATCTGTACGAGGAGTTGACCAATTTATTGTCCAAGGTATTACTTTTTGTCCACTATTCACCACATCTTTATTAAATCAGTAGCAGCGATAACATCAAATCATTATTTTCTCTTTGTTTTCAGAACGCGTTTCCTGAATCAGGCATATTCAACACACATTTGCTCTCCTTGGATGCGTTACTTACTGTGATAGATTCCATTGAAAGTCATTGTAATAGTAGAATGTTCAACGAAAGCAATGGATCTGCATCAGGTGATGTACCAAATTAACACGACCATAATATATATATGATTTTTAAATACAGATGAGCATAGTCTTGTTTCGTTCAAGTATAATGTAGGTATAGTATTATTATTATTATTTTTTTTTTTCAAGAATCAAATTGATAATCCTTTTAAACATACAGGTTGTACTATTGGGGAAGAGATGCTTGACCATACCAGTAACTACATATTGAGAACGGGTACACGGCAAAAAATATCTTCACACATACCTAGTCATGAGGAGCTTATGGCAGTAAAGAGGAAGAAAAAAGTAAATATGTTCAATATTAACAAGTTTTACTTCTCGTTTGTGTATGCTACCTAATAATTAGTATATTCGTTGCAGCTTTTGGCAACGGGGACGGAGCATTTCAATTCCAAGCCGAAAAAAGGGATTCAGTTCCTTCAGGAACACCATTTGTTGTCGACTCCGCTTGATCCCAAAGAGGTTGTCCATTTCCTTCGGGAAAATCCTCACTTGGATAAGAAAATGATTGGCGAATATATCAGCAATCGTGCGAATCTATCAGTTTTAGATTGCTTTGTAAAGTGAGTTTTGTGTACTGTGATATCGTTCAATAGTGTTTAGACGATCACTATGACGTGTGCACAATTCTGAGAAATTCATTGATGGTTTCACCTTTGTTTTTCCAGATCTTTCGATTTCACGGATCTGAGAGTTGATGAAGCTCTGAGGTTGTATTTGGAGACGTTCCGGCTTCCTGGTGAATCACCACTGATCTCCCTCCTTATGGAACATTTTGCTGAACACTGGCATGTAAGTCATACAAATACCCATTCATTAAATTGGTACTGTTGCCGTAGAGATATTTATTTAGGGACAAATATGGGGCCATTACAACCATTTTCATGGATGCGTTATTTTAGGACCGAATCTGATTTTTTCTATGTCATTTCCCAACGACCTGCGATTTTGATTATTTTTATTCTACCACTTTGCTTTTGGTTAACAGAAATGTAACAATGAGCCGTTTGCTAACGCTGATGCGGCATTTACGCTAGCCTACGCTGTGATTATGTTGAACGTTGATCAACACAATCACAATGCCAAGAAACAAAATGTCCCTATGACTGTCGATGACTTCAAAAGGAATTTAAAGAATGTTAACGGAGGCCAAGATTTCGAAGAAGAAATGCTGAATGAAATGTACTCCTCTATCAAGTAAGCATAGTTGATATTTATGATCGTAGCATTGAAGTTTCTGAGTACCTTTGTAATTCTACTTGATTTCTCACACTATTCTCCAGAAACGAAGAAATTGTTATGCCAGCTGAGCAAACCGGTCTTGTCAAAGAGAACTATCTGTGGAACGTGTTGTTGAGAAGAGGAGCTAGTAAAGATGGCGTTTATATTTATGCTCCCAACGGCCTTCTTGATCACGATCTGTTTTCATTAATATGGAGTCCGGCGGTATCAGCTCTCAGTACCCTTTTTAACAAGGCCAAAGACGAAGCCATATATCAGAAAGCCATATCTGGATTCAGGTCAGTTTGAGGTTATAGTTCAAAATAATATTAAGGGGAATCATGTTTTCATACATTGGTTTCCCAATTGTCATGAATTGAACACATTTTCAACATCTACCCTCTACACTTTTCTACATCTATGCGCTACAATTTGACTACGAGAACTTCTATCAAGTCGATATCTGGATGTCGAAGTTCAATTGAATCATTGCTTGAGTTTTTCATTGTTACATGTTTTGGGGCCTGATATGAAGCCGAAAAATGCGTCAGGCCAAAATCACTACACCCTAAGGCCTTACAACTCTGTTGCTTTTCAGCTCACCATCATCTTAAACCACTCGTTAAAACAGTTTCGAACCGAGAAAACCCCTCCATATCTCCTTAAAATGTGTGATAATTTTGACCTTTTTCGTTTACTGTTATGCAAGCTATTGTCATTTTAGGGCTGTGTTTATAAATAGGAGGGTTTCAAATAAATAAATAAACAAGGTTCATAAATTGAAGTAGTGTGAAATAAGCATTATGGGTGATTGAGCTCCCAAATTAGCTGAGTGAAAATAATTGGAATCGCTTGAGTGGTAGTTTGAACTCTCAAAACATCTATGTGACTGGTATCCGAAAAACATATATAAGATTCGGTTTTTGTCTGCTAATTAGTATCGCCGATTATCAAGACCTGTCAACTGAAAAATGTGTTCTTTGATTTACAGAAAATGTGCCATGATATCAGCTCATTATGGAATGAGCAACGATTTTGACAATTTGATCGAGACATTGTGTAAATTTACGTCCCTTCATACCTACCTTGATGATAAGAGTGATGTAAGTTTGAATCGTAAGACTTTCCATTACATTTGTTTTTAGCAGACTCAGTACCAGTACTTTGTGGAAGGGTCGTTGTCAAGGCAAGCAGTGGTGTAGAGTGGTGTCGCTTCGATCGAACGCACTACATTTTTACCTTATAACTCTAATTATTTCTTGTAGTTATCAAAATTATAAGGAGAATTGAGCGAGATGTAGTCAGTAGGGTGATCTATTCTGAAAATAACGCACCGTTGTAGAAGAATTAGCTTGCAGCGTTTTAAAATGTGAAATTTACTCCTATTTTGCAGTCACCTGAAAGTTTAGCTGTAGCTTTTGGCGAAAATCACAAGGCTAAACTTGCTGCCAAGACAGTCTTCAACCTGGCACGTCGGCACGGTGACATCATTCGTGAAAGCTGGCGAAATATCTTGGAATGCATTCTACAACTATACCGCTGCAAACTCCTACCCAAGTTCCTCATTGAGGTACAAAGCTTTTCAAATGAATAATTGTTTCTTTCATTTATCATGAAAAGTACCTATTATTGTGCATTTTATTTCAGGCTGAAGATTTCATTGAGTTGAGTGGAAAAATTTCTCTAGTTCGAGAAGAAATACAACTGAATCAGAAAATCGAAACTGGAATCCTTAGTTCTCTGTATTCTTACATGATATTGGGATCGGGTAGGGAGCTCATTCTCAATAATTGCTATTATTCCAATATCATTTGCATGCGATTGTAACTATCGAGTTTATCAATCTATTCATGACAGCGTTATTCTTGTAGAACAAAACAATCAAAAAGGCCCTTCTGCTGAAGATGATGAAGCTATTAGACTTGCACGGAACTGTATCAGAGATTGCCACATGGAGCAGCTGATCACTGAATCGAAATTCCTCCGTCTCGATTCTCTCCAGCAGTTCGTGAAGGCCTTGGTTGTCGCTTCGTATGGGCCAGAGGGACACGTTTCATTGGGTTCATCTTACAGTGAAGACACTGCTGTATTTTTCCTGGAATTACTTCTTAAAGTTGTCATTCAAAACAGGTACTAAATAGTCAAAGATCCAATCGCTTGTTATAATTATATTCCATGTACACCAATTAACCCTTTTCTCGATATCCTCTATACCTCCAGTGATATCTTCTGGTTGCTAGTGATCAAAAATGGTGACTGAAATTAGTTGTCTGTCGAGACTTGCTAGACGCCCCCCTCCTTAATGGTAGTTTTCTAGAGTCCGTTTGTTTCTCGACATTCTGATGAATTCTCTGACGTTTACCTATGAATTTTAGCTGTATCTTCCAGGAAATGTTGATAATATCATTGAAACTCCCTTCCTCCATTGAAAAGCTATACTCCTTTCATCAAGAAACGGTACTTGGATAATTTCTCAATTTATCCTGATGATAACGTGACTCCAATAATTCCTGTTTGTTGGTGGTGCTCGTAGCTAACGCCTTGGCTTTTTCAGGGATCGAATAAATACAATGTGGTCCAGCATTCGAGAACACATTTATACGCTGCTGATGGGAGCAGCAGCCTGTGATCACCATTTCCTCGTTGAGAGATCGGTCGTGGGGCTTCTACGATTGGCCATCCGGCTAATGCACAGAGATGACATGAGCCCCATGGTACAGCTTAATTGTTAATTCGTCCTTAACAGCCCTGGTTCAGCATAAAATGATCTATTGAGCACTTCTGTATAATTGAAATGAATTGCCTCAAAGGCACAGTAATTAAAAACAAGAACACCATTTATTCTCATTGTTGGTCTAACTACATACCTATTTGCCAATTTCTAAATCCTAGGCTTTAATCATGTATGTGGGAACAGATCTAGATTATTTGGTATTGATTTCAGGTATTGCAATCTCTCAGAATGTTGCTGCTTCTGAAAGGATCCACCCTGACTAGAGTCAGCAGGCAGGTGTCCTACGGGATGTACGAACTTTTAAAAACCAGTGCTGCCAACATTCACTCGGCTACCGACTGGGTGATCATTTTCACGCTACTCGAATGCGTTGGAGCGGGTGCTCCTCCCCCTCGAGTAGTTAGCAAACCAATCTACTATAATGACTCTGGTAAGATATTTTCTCTGCTACGAAAACAGTGTCGATTGAGGTGTTGATCTAGTTCCTTTATGCCATCTTTAGTGACAAGTCAAGACAGCGTCTTTAGTTATTTCAGTGACTGTTGAAATTCTTCTATTGTCCAGGTGCAAAATCTGAAGGTGAAGTTCAAGCTGACAGTGGCCTTGGGAACGAAAGAGGTTACACTTCCGACTCGGAACTGAGTAAAGCTGGTAGTTTGCCCATATCCCCCAGCAATAGCATGGATACCCCTCTTAGTACACCAACTGGATGGATCCTGGTTCGTGTTAATAATAGTTTTTATCATTAGTAATTTAGTTACGTAGAACCCCACCTAGCATTGCTTCCGTACATTCAAAAATAACTTAATTACTAAATCGTCATTAAGCATCACAATCTTCCCTCCTGTTTTACAGCCAATCTATTTGGACCAGGGGCATCCACTTGATTTTGGTTGTAGTCCCTGGTGTTGTGATACCAAACACTAACCAGTTTTAATGGTCTTAACTTAGTCATGGCGTATGATCCACAATCAGCGGTTGATTTCTATTAGCAGTACTGCTTCCTGACGCCATTTCAACACCAAAAACTATACAGGAATGTCTCCATCGTCTAATGAGTTGACCCTCACAAATTTCAAATCATTACTGAAGAATGATTTTGAAGGTCGTTATTGTGAAACAGACAGTGTAACAAAAGTCTACTGAGTTCAAGCCATTTTCTACTGCCAGCAAATACCCTAATAGACCGTGTGTACCTACCATAGTGAATCCCAGCCCTACTAAAGCATGTAGTCACATTATTTAGAATGGTAGCTATACTAATTGTTATACACTTTATCTGATCTTGGTGATTCATATACATTTCTTCTACAACTTTGTACAATTTACTTTCTAAAACCAGGTTGGGAGAGAAGGGGAGATCCAACCAGTTTCTATAGGAGGCCGCATAATGCCTCCGGACTTCTCTCAGATTGAACGTGAATTCTATCCACACGATCCCTACTCGATGGTCAAGTGCTGCGAGAGTCTTGCTTTTCTAGTCAGAGACGTTGTACACATCACTCCATACAACTTTCAAAACTGCGTCCATTGTCTGAGAACGTTTGTCGAGGCTGCTGCAGAAGCTTGTACGTTTCATTCTTAGTTTGCAACTTTTGTTTGGCCCTTATATACATTTTTCATTTGGAGTAGCGAATATAAAACAAATTAGTAAGATAACTCGGTATTAGAAAGATTTCAATGAACAACTCGATTTGCTTATAGCTGAAAGGAAGTACAATAAGAAGCTGCGGGATGCTGCTAACCACAAAACCAACCGAAAAAGAAGTGGTAAGAAGAGGGAAGAACGCACGCAGAGCCCTACAGGTAATGCTTATGATGCTGATGAAAGTGATTCAGATGACACCCCCGGATATCAACAAGTCTGTATACAGGTAATTTACTTAATCATGGGTGTCTATACTTTCTCTAATCGGTTTAGCTTATATTGTTCTTTTCTTTCAACATTAGTTAAAATAGAAGGAATTATGTAGAAGAACAACATTATTTTATACACTCACTTTATTCTTGATTTTTCCTACAACACAGTACGTCTACCAAAGACCTTTCACGGCGAAGAGAACTCTCTTCAGTTTCAATGGCGTCGGCTTTTTCTTTGTTATCTCCAGACCCCTTGGACAAATCTTGGATTTCTGTAGCGTCATCTACCAGTTTAGGGTTGATCAATCTCTCGCCTTCTTGAGTCATATGTAGATCGACTTGTCCGACTGTCTCCTGATTTTGATTCAATACGGTCACTGTTGGCATACTTTTGTTACCCGTTTGGGACTCGAGGTTTGTCGGGTTTGAAGGAATGGTTGGCGTTAGTGATTCACTCATGAGAGATATTCCTTCTGGTAGTGAACACTGTAATAGAGAGAAAATTGCTTTTCTGAGCGTAAAAGTTTTGATCGATTTTGAAAACCACAACCACACTCGGGTATTGAACTGAATAAATATGCCCACCATAATCACTAGAAAAACTACGCTTGCCTTGTTATTTTGTTTCTCGAACTTTTTTCAGTTTACCTATCGTTCGCATATCCTAACGCCTCTATTGCAGGTTAATTGAATTTCCAGATGTGATATCAATGGCCCTTGGAAATTTGCCAGTCTTCTGGTCTCAACCAGAGAATTACAGGGGTAACAGGGTGACAATGATTTTAGTTTGGACAGAACAATGTACTTTCATGTTTAACGCAAAATGTGAGTTACCACTGGGCATGTTATCGGAATGCAATTAATCCTATCCTATTATGAGAAAGCTACGGAAAGCTTCCTACCAAATTCGTGATAATAATGATAACTTACCGGAAAATTCAATTATTCACACCAACTATTTTCGCTTAGACACAAATTTGTAAATGCGAACTTATGTTCACGTACTGTTATTTATAATTCTCGTAGGAACCAGCCACTCATCTTTATTGAAGTTGAAAGCAAAGAATTTTCTGACTGTCTGGTAGGTAGGTAAATTACTGTTATTTGTGAATGCAGGTACGCATTCAATTTTGGTTTATTCAATAATGAACCATTGGAATCGACCAAAAAAAAATTTTTTTAACCCCACCTCCCCTCAAAATTTGAGGGTTTACGTTTCAAGATACGTAGATTAAGAAAATCCAGTTAAAAAAAATCCGTACGTCCGCCGTAAGCCTTCAGCGGCACTTTGCCCAGTTAGCGTTGTTCTAAAATTACGAAATTTAGTTTACGGGTTAGGACCAACCCCACAATGATTCTAGAAGCTTTCCATAACCCTAGGTCAAGGGGAAGGGGTTCAAAATAAATTTTGAAATTCTGAAATTTATATGGAACGGTATCGTTTTTAGTTCACATTTAGTTAGAGTTTATTATTTCGAATTTTTTGAGAACATCCGCAGCTTCGTACGACCAACCGTTCGTACACAATGAGGGCTCAAAGGTTGAGCCGATATGAGCCTGTCAACACGATCGTGAATCAAACGGTTGAAATTCAGGCCAATGTTCATACCAAGGAACAGCTGTTTGACACATCACATGGTTTTTGGGATGTAGATGTTTTTGTTCTGAGGTACTTTTCGTGCTACGGAAAGAAGGTAATTTCGAATATTTGTTGGTAGGTACTTCTTTTATAGAAAAATTATTGCCAACGTAGGTAGGTGGAATTATATCGGTACCTTTTATTTATAAGATACGTAGAATCCGAAAATCGAATTTTAAATATATGTTTATATAAAATAAATGAATGCCCCTTTTCGAGAAATTTGAAATTCATTCAAATTCAGTGAGTCATTAAGTTTCTCCTTTCAGTTGCTGGACCTGATTCACACACTTCACACCAGGACTGCACAAATATTCAAATGGTGGGCGGAGGAAACCAACGAAACAGAACAGATATCCCTCTGGCCGAACGCTTGGTGCCCGCTCTTACAAGGGATTGCCAGAATGTCGGCGCATCCCAATAGACAAGTGAGTTATCTAGTGGTAATAAATGCGAATCTCTAACAGCGGCAAAAAACTTCGGTTTCAGTAGGTGAGTAGTTTCACGTGGTGAGTTGAACATACTTTGCTTCTTTTGTTATCTAGTCACGAGTAGGTATAGGTTTATAAAATTGAAAAGTTCTCCTACATCGACTTATTTATAACGTGATATGTTATACGAAAATTTGACGACTTAATTTCGGAAAATATGGCACTTTGAGGTTTCATCACTCCTTGAGCGTAAAACTTGCGTTACTGGAGCTGCAGATAGGGACGAAAAGTAATTAGGTAAATGCTAGAAGTAATGCATTGTAGTAATTGACCTATGTTTGATACACTTTTTTTGTGATTTGCCACACAGGTTAGAATGAACGCCATTACCTACCTGCAACGGTCATTATTGGTTCCTGATCTCCAGTGTCTGACTGGCGAGGAATGGGAGTCTTGCTTCACTCTCGTCCTGTTTCCTCTTCTAGCTCGCCTCCTGGAACCTGGTGTTCCTCTGGAAAGCCTAGAAGAGACTAGGATACGAGCAGCCACAGTATTGTCTAAAGTGAGTTTCCATATCCATTATCTGATTTCCTAATGACAAGTTCAGGTTGTTCAGTAAATTATTTCTCATTATACCAATGGAAAGTTAGTGGACTTAAATCCGACTGGGCAAAAAGTGTAATGTGAAGTTTTGGGCGTTTTAAAAGCCTCTCAAAAATAACCTGTAGTTTCGTCTCATCCTCCTGGAGAAGTTCCATATTGGACAATAGAATAGCGGAGGATTGATTCAGTTGGTAATTATTTCAGTTTTATTATAACTTATTATTATTTATCAGTGTTCTTGGGTAGTGCATCCATGCCTCAGCCATCAACATCCCAGGCTAGGTTGCAGAATGTAAAGGTGTGACTGGTGTTAACAATGTTGCATCTTAATTGCGTTTTTCATACATGTGCTACTTCTCATACAATAAATTAAGTGACCCTTCTTGCTGAGCTGATTGAAACGATTTGTGATTATCTCAGGTATTTCTGCATCACTTGACGCCCTTGCAAACTCTGCCCAGCTTTGCACAACTTTGGTTGACCATTTTGGACTTCATGGACCGATACATGCACGCTGATAATAGCGATCTTTTGGTGAGTTCAACGCACGCTCTAGATCTATTTGGATAAATACATTTATTTATATAATACCACGTGTAATTTAACGCATGCTTACCTACATGTACGGATCATAATACTGTTGTGAAATCAACTAAACTGTACCCAGATTCAATATACATGGAAAGCTGAAACACATGCCCTAAAGGTGTCCTTGAAGGATGCTTCAGAAATTCAGCTGATTTTGCCCCTAAACAGTTTCTCGGGATTCAGTACATCTCGACAGCTAGAATTTGGTACACAGTTGTTTATTGCACAGTAGAAGTGTACAAAAATAGGAAATGTTGGTAAATTCAGCCAATTTTGTTATACTCGAAGCTTATAAAAAGCTCTTCGAATGAAATATCAAAATGCCTATTTCTCGCATAGCGATGATTGACTACTAACATTGAGCAGTCGTACCAAGCAAAAGCCTTACAGACACCATTCAATAATGCTGTTGGGTTTTGCTGTTTTCATTATAGTCGTATATTGAAGAAGATAAACTAAAATTCACGAGACATGAATGAAGCTCCTTTGTTTTTTTATCTGTTTATTAGACAAATATTCACTCTTACACTTTTTCTTATTTTCGTTCCCATCAAATTTTTAATATTCTTTCAAGTCACAAACTGTTGTAAGAAAGTAGTTTTTAGAATGTAAAAAATAAGAGGATGACGTCTTCTCACCTAACTATCCGTTCCAATTACATTTTTAACGAATCTCTTTTTTCGCTCTCCAATCTATTAAAACTGCCAGAACTTATTGAACCTTCTTTCTCAGCCGAAAAGCAATATAAACATACATGTTTGTGGAGGTTACCTCTTTTTAACGTTCGCCGCTACCAGCAATGCGACCGGAAAACAGTCAACGGTTTATAGTAAATGCTTTGATAGAGCTTTTGCACGAAAACGCCGGTGCTTTACTGGGCTCTATCTACTTCTTCTGTTCAATGGCTTGTTTTGACATCGAACGAGGGGAAAGCCAATATATCGTCACGACTTTGATCTGTGTAGTTTCCAATCTCAATGATTTTGTGCTTCCAGCTTGAAGCGGTTCCAGAAACACTCAAGAACTTGTTGCTCGTTATGGACTCTGCCGGAGTGTTCACTGGTCAGGACGGCCGAAACGAAGTGTGGGTAGTGACGTGGGACAGAATCAATTCCTTCTTACCAGCTCTGCACGGGGAAATATTCAAAAGCAGTCCGTCAGTCGGTAAATTACCTTTTACTTATATTCTCTTTCCGAATTATCTCCAAAACTCTTTTTCCTTCATTATTTGGAATGACATACGTTGGGGATTCCAAGTTGCTCGTGCTTCTATAAAATGTAGGTTGAACTTTTTCACGTCAATAACAAACAACAGAGGAGAAACAATACCTGAAATACTCTGCTAGTAGTCACTTACTGTAAGTGTCCCCTTGACGGATTTCAACGACAGAATATGTGTTGGTGAAGTATCTAACAATTTTCAAGTACCACAACTCTGTATCTAGGAAAAAGGAACTTAGCTAATCGTTGAAAAGCTTTCAATTGTTCAAGCTCTCACGTTGCCAAGTCCCTCTTCTTTGCTGACTAATGCGTGTAATACTGAAAAACATATACATGGTTCCAATTTGTTATTGTATACTAAAATCTACTCATTGGTAGAAATAACTATTTTTTTTATCTCACAATAATCGTCTAATTTTGTACACTTGTACGGCATTGGCTTGTTCGGAAATGCAAATAAGGCGGCTCTCAAGGTTATTTTCTTTCTCACAGGTGTAAAAGAGCCTGAGATCGGCCCTCCAGCCCAGGACGTGGAGCAAGAGACTGAGGAGCCTTCGCTTCCTAAAAATCAGCCAGCGGATCCATCTCCATTCCAACAGCAGGCCCTTCCCTCAGGCCTTCCAATGCAAAGTGTGTTGAGTCCGCCAGCCCCTCCACCTCACTTGGTGCATCCCATCCCCGTTCGGCCCCTTCCTCGGTGAGTTGATGATCATAAGTGTGTATGAATGCGGTAGGTTATCAACAGGAAGAGGCGCTTGAGTGCCTTGACGGACAGAAGGCTGAAGGTGTTGATTCTACAGGCAAAGCGTTCTGCGCCACCACGAGAGACCAGAAGTCTCCCAGTAACCAAATAACAAAACCTCAATCGTATTGAGGTTTTCCCTAAATTGTTGGCGAAGACTTTTCCTCTATTCCCCCATATGTCCGAATGGCTGAAATATGAGGTGGCTGTCCATTAATCTATTTATTACAAAAAGCAGACGAAGCGTAGCAGTAAGGCCGCAGCAATAAGGTGCGCTAAAGGCAAACATAAAGCTGAGGTTGACCGTACAACTGAGCAGGACAGCATTTCTAAGGTGGCAGTCAATAATACTCAGATTCGGGGCAGCCCATGTGAGAATTGTGTCTAAAAACGCTTTCCATATTGCACATCTACACATAGGTAAATGTGACTGCTTCTAAATTCCAAAAAAATGCCGATCTTTTTTTATCGTGAAATATTGTGAAGAAATAGGATATTTTTAGTAAAAGTTCTTTCAAATATTAAATATTAAACGGAGTTCAAATTGGTCTCTTCACATTGTTGTTAGCATGATCACGATTTGTTTGATGTTCTACTCATTCGGTTTACTGTTTCCAGCCCTGGAGATGTTGTTGAAGTGACGGAAAACGGGACAACCTCCCTGCTCTCGCCCCACAATTGGCAACCACCAGCTCCTATATTCCCTCACATGGGTCAAGTAAGTGTAGAATCTGGAATTTGAAATAACTAATAGGTTCACGATTATCGTCCCTTAAGATCCAACAAGGCCTAACTCAGTTTTCCCAACTTTTCGGAAAAGAGACAAAAAACGGATTTTTCCACGTACCGTAGTAATTTCCATAGTTATCGCGACTTTTCTACGTTGAAGAAGCCTTTTCCCGGAATGCAATAAAGGCCAAAGTCAAAATGAGCTCCAAATCAATGAGCTAGAAAGGTGGACTGAGAGATTTCGCAGTATCCGTTCTAACTCATTTTGCCAAAAAATTGAGTTAGACCTTGTGGGATCGATATACTCCATACTTGAGGGTGGTATGAGAAGTAAATGGTAATGCTCTGAGTCTGACCGCTTTCATTCCCATGCTGGCTATTCGACGTTGCGATACGTACTTGTATAGCCTACGATTCGGGAAGAATGTAGACAGTAAAAGGCTTTGGGCGTTGGAGGGCTTTTCCTCGATTTCAGCTCATTTTGACTCGGAACCTTCTCCCTAATTCCCTTCATCTGAACCTTCGTGCAGTGTTCCCTGAATAGAGTTAATACGAACTAGGTAAATCAGTCGCGACGAAATCGTGGAAACCCAAACAAAAACAAGAGTATTTGAAAAATCTTCTACGAGTATTTCCACCATCATCAGTAACAAAACAATACTACATAGTACAACAATAGTATTGTTTTGTTACTGATGATGGTTTAATCACTAAATCCGGCCCAACATTGTACTCATATTTCAGTGGAAATAGACGATTTTTCAAATACTCATGTTTTTCTTTAATAAAATTAATGTTGGATACAAATTTTATTCGTTTCTCTTTTCTACTCGCCATCCTCGTACTGCTGAACCAATATTTCACCGACATGTACCTATTCAATGATTTAATTTATTATTTTTACTTTCAATATTTTGTTTACCGTTTATTTTATTTTTTGTGTTATCGAGCTACATTTTTGACAGTTGATATCCACACCCATCGGCCCACCGACAAGCTCTCAACCACTCCCTGTGTACCCCGGATTTGCCAATATGCCCCTTCAAAATCCAACACCTTCGGCAAACTATTACTGTCACGACGCGGTGAGTTTTGAGTGAAACTTCGTTTGAATTGGTAATTTTTCCATTACTATTTGGTTTATAGTTTTTTATTACTAGATTTTTTGTTTAATTTTATACATTTTAGTTTTCTTCTAGTCTGTAGCCTTTTTTTTCTGATTTTGTTTGTATGTTTTTGAGAGTTTTGATGTCGTTTTACTGATTGACTTTTCCGTTTTTCATTTGTGATTCACTCAACTCATACCAATTTCCCAGTAACTTTGTCCGTGACTGAGTCATCGTATTGTTAAATTAGGGGAAAATAGATTAAGAACTAGGTATGTACTTACTTGAAAATTGGCACACATGTTCCGTTCAATTGTCCGTTCAATGTTCCGTCCAGAAAGACTCTATAATCTTATGGTCGGTTCAGTCAAATGGTGTTAAAAATGTGATTTTGTAAAATGAGGTAGGTATAGTAGGTTTTTCAACTGATTTATATGTTTTTTGGGTCGCTGAATCCGAATTTGAAGTTTGCTGGTCGGTCTCAGGTCAAAAAACGCAAAACACCTCCAAATTTTGAACCTTGTCTCGGTTTTTCGCAAATATCTTGGAAACGAAGGATCTGGCGTAAAACGTCACCAGTATCGAGGTTGAAGAACATAATATTCGGCGTCGAATGACGTCCTAACTTTCCATTTTGACCAATTTATAAGGCCGCAATCGACGATTAAAAAAGAGTTAAAATGTTTTCCAACTTTTGTGAAAACTGCAATTACATGACTTTTTACATGAATTACATGAAATGAACACGACTAGCCCAATAAAATCGATATTTTAGATCCCCAAATTGGTGGTATTAGAAATGCTCTCTACCCTGCAAAACCGATAAATATTGCCAAAATTCACTGGTCATGTGTTCCGATTTCACTTCATGTGTTCTGATTTCACTTCACTTCTTGAGTCCCATTAATTTTTGAAATGAAGGTCAGGATGCAATAAACTTGAAATTTAAATAGTCATGTTTGCATGAAAGTCGACAGCATCCAATACATACGCCAAAACAGAAAACAACGGAACTATTGACCCCCCCCCTCACCCTCCAGATTTTAATAGGCGTTTAGTACGTTACTTGAGAAGGACTTGACTAAATATTTGACCCAATTTCCAGGGAATTCTGAATTTGTTCCACTGATCAAACCCTAATTTTCCTTGAATACCTCATTTAACACGTCCCTCTTTTCTGGTAAAGTGTGAGGAAAGGGAACGACACACTTTACCTGCCATATGGAAGTACATAACACACTGCGACACAAACACTTGACACTTGACCAAACTCCGCTTTGGTTTCAATGGAGCTAAGCTCATGTTTAAGTTGAACCTGATCTGTCTTCGTCTTGTTTGCCAGACTCTAGGTTCAGATTGACAAACCCTTCTTCCCCTGACCGTTGCAGGACAGAGACATATTACATGAATTACTTAATATCTGCTCTGAATATGTTAGTACCTCTCACACTGCCATCAGGTGCACTCTACAAATCTGACACACGCAGAATGCGTATTTGTAGAGTTCGTCTTGTCTACGTCTCCAGTAACATATTGTGGCAATCCTTTGAAACTTGTGAGTGTCTCTCATGTTTTATTATTTCCATGTTAGGGACAGAATGCTTCTCAGCAGCAGCACGTTCCACATACGTCAAACGGTAAAATATCACCAATAATATTCTAGTACTTGACTTTCATTTTAAAATCACAGGTGTCTTACCTCAAATTCAGCCTGAGTGTAGGGTGAGCCAAAACAATCAGTGCAGTTTCAAAGAGCGATTAAAAAAAAAAAAAAAAACATTTGGCGCATCTTGTCGAAGAATGCGGTTTGCTTCAATAAATTCCATAAACCACCCCATTTTGATTACTTAGTCCTAAAACTTATGTCAGGAAGGTGGCCTCAGTTTCGAACTTTCAAAATGTGGGGTGATTGGACCGTATTTAGTCGAGGAGAACGGGTGAACTGTTACAGCCAACTCTCAACATTTTTTGGGCCCGAATCGGAACAGGGTCTCAATGGTGAAACGGCACTGGTTGTTTTGCCTCACCCTGTATTTGCGTTTACTTCTAATGATGATTTGAGTTGTGACTGATGCTCCTAAAGGGTGTTTCAATAAGAACGCGTTGTTTTGAGGTATTCTCTTCACATTTGATGAATTGGGTACATTATTTTGATCAGAAATTGGAAGTACTTTACGAATTGTTTCATGCAATCAAACTTTCACAATTTTGATAATGTTTAACAATCAGGACGCTTTGTACCTACCTTGTTCTCAAAAGTATGAATGATCTATGAGTTTTTTAGTGCAGCCCCAGAGCTGGATTCCATAAGTCCACACATGTTTTAGGATTTGCTTGTAGATTAGCAATTTATTATGTCCTGTTAGTTCAGAATACTTACCGAGCAGTCAGTACAATGTTTTGAATTTTATATTAAATTGATTATTTAAAAAAATAATATTCTGCTTCCGTCTTAATTTGGCATCGAGATTCATTCCTAAATATTTACAGTATTAGCAAAGGGATTGTTCATTCATCATGACTGTTATCGTTCTTACTTTCTTGTTCGTAAAGTTAGTATGGGTAGATTTCCATTCATCAAGTGACACCATGACAGCCAACATAGTGCGCAATTCAATCTTGCGCTCTCATTGAAATATCCTCAAGGTTTTTGAGAGGATACCTGGCTGTCACCCAGGAGTCTCGGGTTCGACTCCCAGTACTGGACACAGTCTGTAGTGACACCACAGCTTATTTTTTGTGACCAACTTTTTACAGATCATAACATACCTATAACGAGTATGTTACCAAAAATCTATTCAGTGTGTTTTTGAATTTTCGTTGACGCACATTTTATCATAGTGTGTTGGATGACTTCGGCTACGAAGGGAATGTTTAGGTCTGTATACAGGGTACGTGACTAATATGTTATTGATGTGTGTAGCAGCAGCTCCCCCCCCCTCCCCGATTCCCTTAGGCCCATATTGGTCGAATGAGAGAGGTACAGTGGATCTGTGGTCCAGGAGGGTCTGAGGGTTCTCGTTCTGTATCGTACTTTGCCCACTCAGGGTACCCAAGAGTGCACTAAAACGAAAATGATCAAAAAAGCAGATTGGCGCTTTTGGCATGGTGGTAACGTTATGTGGACTGCTCTTGCCAGACGTTGGTCCAGGTGTAGCCCTAGGCCTCGAACAGTGTTGCAGGACTGTAGGATGTGTCCGATGTGGTATAGACTTGGTGTGTGTGGTGATGTTGGTAATGTAAACTTGGTCAGTCCAGATTAGTTGGTGTTAATGTTCAATCTCCACTGTTATGTCTAGGTTTCTACCATCTCCATGAAATGAAGTCTTGTAGGGGGAACACTCTGGAAAGATTTTTGGTAACATATGTTGTCAGCAAACATTTTTCGCCAAAAATAAACTTAGTGTAGGCAGCTACAATAAAAATAAAATTCTTTGACAAACTGGCGACTAAATAATGAATAAAATGAATCCATAACGGTTGTATACCACCCAATTTTGTGAAATTAGTGTAATGAAAAATGGAAATATTTTTGTCGGTTTGATGTGTCGTACTCGTACTCACTCGAGACGTCCTAGTTTTCCATATTCTCTTCGAGTTTATATCAGTTGATCCTCCATCTAACTTTCCTTTTTCTTTGCTTAGCTTCGGGCGGTGGAACCCAGTCGCTCCTCCTCTCATCGGCAGGTCTGATGGACAACACGCCGATCTCACAACTGCCAGTAATTTCTCCGCCCACCACATCGTGAACGCATTCGCGCCGTTCCATCAACCATCTGCAGTACAGAATTCCACCTTGATGACCGAGGTCGGCTCGCGTTAAACAGACCTGCTCAACACTAACAGAAAACCATTTGGAATATCAGTATATTTAATTTCATAATATTATTGCTTCAAAGTCGTAAATAAAATGAGCTTCACACCTTTGGAAGGTTGTTCATAGTGGGCCTTTTTCTCTTATAAGTATTATAGGATTATGCTTCTCCTAAATCAATTTCTTTCTCCTTTGATTAGTATTAAAATGGGACGACTGCATCACATTCCGAGGAAACTTTTGTTGGGGTCCTGTTGGCGCATCCATACATCAAAATTTGAACATTAGGCAAGCAGAAAATACACCTTGACCATGAAGCAGTAGGTACCTAATTGAACAGCAGTCGTGTATTCGTCAATCGAACATTCCACCTCAGTAATATTTTGTTGTTTTTAGTCGTGTATTCCATTTTATATTTTTCATATACCTATTTATTTAATACTGAGGGCCGGTTACAGTTCTCTGACTGAGCTTAAATGGAAGTTGTCCGATATGATTGATCATGTTTCATTATTTTCAGTAGGTAATACGAGGGACGATCAGGAAGTAAGAATACAAAACGTTTTACGCAGCAGGAAAATTTTTGTTTTCAAATGTGGTACCCCTGCGATCATTCTGAACAAACGAAGAGGTCCGGCGTTTAAGTGCGACTTTAAGTCGTGGAATTAAGACGTGCCTCCTTAACACGGCAGTATTTATGTTTGAAATTTTGTAGATTGCATTATTTACAGAGGCCGTTACTGAAACGTTTAAAACTCGGCGCTTCGCGCCTCGCCAGGGGGGCAAGCCCCCCTGGACCCCCCGGATCTTTTCTCTTCTATACTTTGTATAGAACGAGGTATTTGCTATGCAAAACATGAATAATGTTTTTGCGTCCGAATGTTGTTTACAGTTTTATTTACTCAGGGCTGTATCTCAGCTTCTTCGATATTTACAGCGGTTTTGGCAGTATATAATTTATGCATAAATTAAAGGCTTTCCAACGAATGGAGAACGATTTTTGTCCGTTGAAAACTAAAGAAGTTTCATTTCCCTAGAAACGGCTCGGTTGTACGTGAAAATCATTAAAAATCTTCGTGACATAATTTCGTGACTTAAACTTCGTTACGCTTTTCAACTCTGGTAGGCCACCGCAAAAACATTATTCATGTTAAAATTCAATGATTGAAAGTTCTTCAAAGGATGGTCATAACTGAACAATGTCAGTAAGATAGATGCTGTCTAACCTGATGTCTATTAATTTCTTGGTATCATACCCATTATGGAATATTTGTGTTAAATTATCCTTCTTAATATCAATTATTAGGATAACGGATAGTTCATAATGTCCCAACGTACCTTATTTTATTGTATATACCGACCCTACCATACTACTCAACCTCTCATTCCTCATATGTATATAACAAAATGAATGTTAGTCTTTCTTCGTCGTGATATTTACGTTTGGGATTTGATGAAATACATCTGAAGTTTCAAAGACGTAAAGAATGAATATTTAGTGCTGTGTTCGAGGGTTTTGAATGGGATATTGAAAATGTTAAATTTCTATCATCAATTATGTATATTTGTTACAATTGTATATGTTGTAGATAATAGGAAAAAATATATATATTCAGCCCGGAAATTTGTTTTCATTCAATACCTACTATTGAGCTTCTGTAAACTCCAACCTAAGAAAGACCTCATTACGCAAGTTCTTTTGAATAGTTATGGACTTTGGCCAAAAAAAATATTAGGGTTGGGCCATCGAAGCCTCAACATGGACGTTTGATGTTTCAGACATCGAAAGTCCACAACATCGATGGTACCGATTTATCGCAAACATCATCGATGTTTTATTTTTAAAAATCAACAAAAAATCGATATTTTTATTTGTTAGTAAAATATCGATATTTTACATTGAATATAGATATTTGTACAATGACACGTTTATGGATGCGAAAGTAGCAAAACAGCTCTGTAGAGACTTCTCCTCTCTGCACAAGCTTGACTTAAAGAGGGGAGGGAGTAGCATGAAGTAATTCGTTATTTTGTATACCTACTTTCATGTTGTTTTTCTTGATAAATGCAATTTAAAAACATCGGTATTAAACATTGCTTCAATCTTAAACATCGACGTTTTTTGTCCGATACATCGATGTCCCAACCCTAGAAAATATCTCCAAAAGACCATCTTCAACTCTACTGTCGATGGTTTGTTACTGGTAAATGTCAGTCCCTATTTGTTTTGACCGTTAGGAACCTCTCTACCTACCACTAGTGAGAAGTCTGAACAAAAAATTCCCTTCGTCCTACACAGCCCTTGTAAACTTACTTTTGTTCCTCGTATTATAAGATTTATGAACAATATTCAGTTTATAGTATTAACGGTGTAAAGTTGAACTCTCGGGTCTCAACCCAAAGAATAATAATTATTAGGAGTAGGTCCTAATTATTAGGAGGAGGTACTAATAAAATTCTTGTCAAAAGCAGAAGAATACAAATTTTCAAATTGGTGTAAAAAAAAACCTGGAGCTCTCAGGCCATCAAGCTGAGGGCCTCGTCCGAATATTAAAATAATTTTAAATAGAATTATTCAATCTAAATGTGAAAGGACAAAACTGTACTTTCATCATGAACTTGAGTGCTGTAGGAATAGAAACATCGCACTTTTTCAACTTATTTATTTTTCATCTCATCTCAATAATCTTAGTCAAAATGTTGACTTCATAGTCATCAGTGGTATAAATGTATCAAAATTGTCTGATAATTCTTGCCTCGCACGAGTTGAATTTCTTCAACTCGTTTTGCTCAATTCTTCACAAACGTCACAACATATTTTCTTCTACAATTTTTGTTATAAGTTGATTTTTTAAAATATAATAACAAATTAAGATTTTCATCCAAATTTAACAAAAGCGAGCTAGGTACAGCGCAAGACGAACAAAATAAGTACATCAGAACAATTGGTGGAACTTTAAAGATTACAGCTCTGTGGGAGATAATTGTGAGTTAGTAGTTAGGAGTTCATTACGGCGACTGTATTCAAACTTATCCGTTTTTATAAGCGGGTACCTACTTATACCTTACGAATATTTTGTACATGTAGAGCCTAATTTGATCATACAAAGTAAAGTTTTACAATAATTGAAGTTTCAGGTCTGAAATAGCAAATATTTGCTCACCTTCCTTACTGAACACAACGACCTACTCGGGCTTAAAAGCTTCTTTGCACATGAACGAATTTCGCATCCCAGGAATAAAGAGAAACATTTTTCCATTGACGTCATTCTATTCAAATTATTACATATCAAGTTAATTCAAGCGTATTATTATAAAAACTGCTACAAATAATCAAGTAAAATTGCATACCATAACGAGACCTCAGCAATATAAGCTGGTATTTTAAACCAATCGATTGAAGAGGTGGTTTTTTCACGTTCAACCCAATTTGTATGTAAATAAGTGATTGAAAACTACTACGATCAAAGTGAATTCAAAACTGGATGGAAAGATAACAAGAAGGTCTTTTATGTAAAACGTGAACATTATATCACAACATCGGCATATTTCTTGACCCACTTTCAACGCCGTAATATATGTCTCATTTTCAATATCTGTGACACAGCTAACAATTGTTTTTCGGACTTCGAATAATAGTTTTTCAAATTTCCATCCGATATATACATAATTGTTTATTAACACCAAGATTATCGTATCAAGAATGGAATAAATATATAAATCAAACTGATCTCTCATCATTTCATCGACTGCTAAAGTCAATATCAACACGGGCTACTCTAAGAACTTTCATATTTCAACAAAAATAGGCAAACGCGATAATTATGTTACAGTACCCAGTATCACATTTCTTCCTTGTTACTCTTTTTACAATGAAATTCCATTGCAATCAATATCAATTTATCTTCGATAGTTGCGATTTGTACATGAGAATTTATTTCAGTGATATTCGACTGACTAGTAACATAGATGAATAAATAGATGAATTATGACTTATTACAACATATTACTTAACATGTAGGCTTTTGAGAAATGTCATAGGTCATCATCATCACAATATGATTATGACGTGTACTCTACGATCCTCTATAAAATAATTGTTGGTGTTAACCTGATTTTCACGTTGTAGAATGAATTGACAAACGTTAAATTTACATTTGTTTGGTACAAATTAAATCAATTATGGTGAAACTGCGGAAATTGCTTTTTTTTTTTTTTTTTTAAAAAGTACATCTGAAAGTGGCGGGCTTATACAGTGCGTTTCTCAGTGATTAGGAGCTGGAGTGAAAGGAAGGTGTTAAAACTGAAGGAAGGTGGGAAAGATACTACTCCATTATCGTTCCATTATCCAATTTTCGTTGGCAAAGCTCCTCTCCCTCTACCTAATGGAGACATGAACATTTTTTCTGTTTTGAACGATCTTTGTGCCTGGGGCCGATGACCACTTCTTGCAGATACCAAAGCGTTCTGAAGAAATGAAAAAGCCAACTCCCCCAAATGTTCTATCGAAAACTGTTTGTCAGATCAAAAGTAAAACCTGCAAAACTACCTATGGAATCGCCCATGTTATTCCCAAAATCCATTGATGAGCAATGCGTTGCTAATAGTTATTGTTACGAGTATATTATTGTTCATTCCCCACCGCTAATAACGTTAACGTTAAATTAACGTTAATCCCTTAACAACTACTTAGACCATATTTAGATAAGATTTATGTGTGCGGTAGAGGTACAATGCAGTGGGTTTTATACCTGATAACACACAGTCCACTAGGTACCAGCTCTCTACAGTAATAGTTCTCTTACCAATAGTATTATATTTTACCTATATACCGTATATACCAAATAAACCGATTTATATATTAGAAAAGTATTCTTTTTTATCCTGGCTCTGAACAAGTATACTATCTGAGCGCATTGCTCATCACATGGACCCCCACCCTCTCCTGATTTACTGTTATAATTTAAGTGCATTTTGACATCGATGAACTGTAGTTAAGCAGGTAATTGATTAAATTATGCCATCTCCCAAAGTTTGTCTTTGATATTTTTCCATTTCTATTTCTCCGAAAGAATTCCTTTTCGCTTTGGAACTTCCTCCTAACAATCCTCATCCCTTCAGCTGCCAATGACAGCAATCTTCCTTAAACTTTTCTGTTATATTAGCTCACCTCTTTCTGGTGTACTCCTAGGTATTGTTTATTACTGACGATGTTATGATCACCATTTCAACAGTTATAACTTAGTTTTCACGGTAGTAGATAACTTTTTTCGATAACTCCGTTTTTATAGATTGGAACGTAGTTGGTTATGTAACTGAACAGGGAAGTTTTGAGCAGTAGTTCAACCTTTTGTTTGCAGTGAGGTGGGATCGCTTGTTGAGGTTGTGTTTCCCTGAAAAAAAAAAAAAGAAAAAACAATTTTGTCACATGGCTGATGGACATAGAAAGTACTTAGTAAACGTCTTAGTAGATGTTTTAGGCAAATAAAAAATGCAATAGCGTAATAGAGCATGCAATAAAATATTCTCCTCGTTCCAGTCTCTGCTTACTTGGACCGTCAGAGGAGGCTGGGACGAGGAGAATACTAATAATCCTGGAAGATGGCTTAATAAAGCCAAAAGCTCGGAACGATGGACTTTTTTTTTCAAATTTTGTACATCACTAAATCTCCAACAACCCCACAAATACGGCCAGCTATATTTATAAGTTTATACGTTTATCTTGTGTTCATGCCATCGGCATTCGATAAAATCCGACATGAAGGTCCAGGACGAAACAGCACCCGAACTGCTTCATACAGGCGACTTCTTCACGGCCCATTAAACCCAAAAAACGACTTCACGTCCCGTGTTATCTCGATTAATTGTTCTCTATATAAATATCGTGGGATGATTGGAAGCTGAGACTGAGTGGTGGGAGCAGCCTCCTTCCGAGTCGAGTCTAACTATAGTTATTTCCCGTCCCCTCTCCTACAACACTACCGCCTCCGCCGTCTGCGGATTTCTAAAATATTTTTTCCTTCTCTTTTTACCCTTATGGCGAGTTGACCTATATTGTTTCCTAAGCTTGTGCCTTCCGGGATACAGGCAATTTAACCGAATCTGGGAGGCGAGGCTGGTCTTGGGAGGGGATTTCTAAAAATAAAGCTCTAGAGCTGCTAAACTATGAAGCGAAAGGCGGTTTTCTTATAATATAATAACACGATAATAATTATTAAGTAACGCGAATTTAGGCCTGCAGTGGATTGACGGATCACCCAAAAACTAGAAGAGGTATTAGCGCAGGGAATGTATTACCTACCTATTACAGCGTGGTGTACATCGCAGGGATGACAAGATGGACGTAAATAATTGATTAATTATTAATCAATAAAATTCACTCTAGATGTGAGAGTAACTTACTTGGACTTACACTCTAACACCCTGTTACCCTCTTATAACATAAAATCTCCAATCTATATTCTAATCCGCTGAACTTATTTGAATTAAAGTTTAAAAAAAATATATTATCTACAGTTTCGGAACAGTACGATGAAGTGGATTCGATTAGAGTCGAGATTAGAGTGGATAAAAGTTATAATAAAAACTCTGCAAATTCTTGACGCAACTGCTTATTATCTTCTTATTAGTATGTCACGTCGGAATGCTTGACAACGGAGAGAAATTATCTGTATCCCCTCTAAGGAATGCCTCGTTCACGATATGGGAATCGGGCGTGTGAAATCTAATATAGACATAATCCATCCCTGAAACTTGCTGATCACAATGGTGAATCGGTTCAGCGGTTCGGCCGTTAAAAGAGAAAAGAGAAACTTAAGAGTTTTACATAATATATTGCCGAGGTAGGTAGATAGAAATTGAAACCCCCAGAATCGTATTGGTACAAATACAAATTATTTGTAATTAATTGATGATCTCTACGAACGTTTCAACTATCATTTTGAGATTTAGACAGGAGGGTGATCTGTCCAAAGAAGATAATAAACCGTTGTCATGAATTTGCAGAGTTTGCGATTATTTGATGCGTTCGAGGAGGACATCCGCGACGTTCCCTCACCTTCTAAGTCACCTACTGAACAATATCTAGAAATGTCAGACGATTTTTAAGAAGATCCTATTTAACGCACATTGGATATGAAATGTTACACATCGCCCAACTTACGGATATACTCGTATAACACAGAAATCAGTCGAAGGAATGAAAAGCGTGTTGAAAGGTGGGGCGTTTGTAGGAGTTCATATATTCTGTTTCCTCTCTCTAAGCATTGAAGAAAAAGTCTGCGAACGCTCGAAAATAAAATGTGTGTGTGTGTGTGAATATATAATATTATTATAGTAGATGTCTATAATTTTGTCCAAATGGAGGAATGAGATATTTTAATAACAACATGTATTTTGGGTCTTAAATCCATGGAAATACAATATACCTACATATGTCTGGGATTGTTGATCCTATATACAAAGTCATAATGCTGTGGGTATCTGAGGTGTCATTATTACAGCTCAGGCACGAACCTGATACTATACATGAGCAGGCTAATACAGGATAATATCCTGTATTAGCCTGCTCATGTATAGTATCAGGTTCGTGCCTTAGCTGCAATAATGACACTTCAGATACTCACAGCATTATGACTTTGTATATTATGCTGTAATGGCCGTTAAAGTAGTTCATCGCAAGATCATTTTCATCAGTAGGTAGTTTCCGAGTAACTTTGTTAGAAAAAATCAGAAATGTGTGTGTGGGAACATGTTCTCACGTGTTGAGAACATAATATGTTATCTCAGAGAAATTAGTGGTTAAGAATTAGTAGCTAATTCTACAACTGTTGTAGGATTGATCCTTGAATTTTCGAACTTCTTAACTCACACACGACTTATAGTACTCCGGGCACATTTCTTAAAATAACAGTTGAGAACGATCTCAAACAACGTAGATTTGTCCGCAGTTGGCCTGTCATGAAATTTAATAATGGAATCGTATTCTCCTTGAAATGACTGTATGAAAAACCTGGTTGGAATAAGTAGATAGTCGGAGGAGGAGTTCGTTATGATTTTCAAATAATCTAAACGTGAAATTTGGGACCTGGCCCACATAAATCATAGTCTACATAATAATGTCAACTACCCTAGCTACTTAAATATTTGACACTCGTATCGCCCTATTTAAAGTAGATATTCAATTCCAAAAGCTGCGTATCGCTTGCAGACTAAGTTGCCGACTCTAAATATACATACGAAGAGGTAAAGACCTCCCACTTCAGGTAGCGATTAATTAGGTTTATTTATAAATATGCGGGACGCCTCTTGAGACACCTCACGGCCCCCATTATTTCGCAAACAATAGAAGTGACTTGTCAGAACAGTGATCTAGACGGAAGGGGTAATCTAGAATATGAGGGAAATGATAAACCGCTGTGAAGGAATTTGCAGCGTTATAACTTGAAACGCATTTCGACGCCAACTGCATGATCAAATCGGTGGTTTTAGTGGAGTTGGCAATTGTCAACGAGTTTTTAGTTTTTTAAGTAAAAAATCCAGTCATGCAGCATGGCTATAAGAGCAAATTTTTGAAGAAATACCGAACTGGTTTCATGTACTCAAAATGTGATGTTTAGAACATCTCATTCAAATATGGGTAATCTTAAACTTATTGGGTAATTATAAATAATATTTGTAATATATTATTATAATAAGAATATTATTCGGTTAATGTCGTATGCATCACCGTGTGGTGCTCTCTGACTAAAGATTGGTAGGTAGACTACAAGTACAATAAGTAGTTACTTGACATATTGCAAAGAAAAAGTTCTACCCAAAACTCCGCATACTTAAAAGGGGTTAACACTCCCCAAAACCTCCTTTAGTGTGGCCCGATTCTGCACATCTGCAAATCTGAATTTTTTTATAAATAATCATAATATGAATTATATATAATATTATATATATTATATATTATAATATTATATATATTATATGAATTATATATAATATATGATTTATATATAATTATATAAATTATATTAAAATTATATTATAAATATGATTTTTGGTGTCTTTTGGTAGTGAATTCAGGATGGTCTGGAACGGATATTGGTAGGTATAGGTACCTAAAATATTTTCGAAAATTCGAGTTTTAAAAATTTTGGACCGAGAACAACAGCTTTCTTTTCTTCAAAAAATTCGCTAAAATGTCCATCTCGTATGTCATTCCCAATCCACGAAAATGTCCCTTTGTTTAGACGAAACACTGAGATGCAAAACTACGATCACACTGAGATTATTTGGCTGCTACTGACAACAGATTTGTTGATCTGGGATAAGATCAATACCCCCACCAGTCATTCTACATAGAATATCATTCTACAGCGGCCGGAAAAGTTATGATATTGACTTTCCCCGCCCGAATTTTCCCTTCGAACTAAAGAGATGTCCTAACCACTTCACAAGCACTGTACCCGTTTCGAAATCTCCCCTTGGCGCCATGGTAAGACTTTTTATTACTACACATCTAATACTACCCACTCCGGACATGGAAAACCATGGAGCGTGGACGTCTATTTAAGGTTAAAGATGGTTAATTCGCCTTCTGAGCTCTTCCACGAAACTGGGAAGCAGCCCAGTAACCGAGAACAATGTTCCGTTATTTATCAGCTTGGACTCATTCAGTTGAGTTAAGGGCCAAAAAAGCCGGCGAATCCCGCTACAACTGCCAGGGGAAATTTATAAGATTGTTTGATAATGTTTTTTCCTTGCCATGTGACGAATTTATTGTTGTGGTACTATTTTTGTTACTTTCTAACAAGTAGGTACCTACTCATGATAAACATGACGGAATATAAATTTAAATTTCCTATATTTATAGCCGAACTTTTAAAAATTGAAAGATCATTTAATGATCTTTCAACTTTTGATGAAAATGTCGTATTGCAATCATTTTAATATCAGATATTAAATAGAAGATTCTTCAAATTCAACCCCGTTCAAAGACCAAGCGAATCCATCCCTCAGTCTTCGCGCCTCAGTCGGTACCGAATCCCTTGATACATTCAAATGATCAAAAAGTGTCGGGATATTATGCGGAGAGAGGGATTATTATGGTGCCACATAAATTCAATCAAAATCTGGCCGTAACTTAGGCCTGAGGCCGGTTACACTGGATGCGAATTCTGATGATCACAGATATAGTTGGTAGAGATGATCACGGATATATATTAAAATATAGGTTTATGTATGTGTCACTCCAGGCGATAACCGCTCGATAGAATTGACATGAGAAGTTCAAATTTGCACAAAAAATCCGTCCTGGCAATCGAAAATTCGTAGATGGGCAGAATCAGGGGGGGGGGGGGGATTACCGATAAATTCCCAAAATTATATACTTCACATTTTAAAGGTTTTTTTTACGCTGAGCACGATGGTGAAGTCAGAATTGCGATATCTTATTCCGCTCTCAAACTGGAGCTTTGAAGATGAAGAAACGTGGTTGATACTTGAGATGTTTTCATGGACATAATGTTCTTCAATGGAGACATTTTCCATAAAACCAGTTATTTCTTCGAAAATTGGCTCTTATAGCCATGCTGCATGATTGTGGATTTTTTCCGATTTATCGATGTCGATTTCTCAAACCTACTGAGCATACGCTAGCATGAGATTCCTTACAGTCGTAACTCCGTAAGTTGTACAGGCTCATGCCATGAGTATCATCTGCGCATGCGTAAGCCCTATTAAAAAACCATGTTTTCGTAGGAACGAGGTACGTACAGGTACACCAACTGATTACATGAACCCATGTAAAGATGTAAGTATGCTCCAATGGAGTTTTTCAAGCTCAAATTCAAGAGTCCTTCAACTTATCCGAGTCTCCTGACTAGTCATTATTGATATTTACCTGGTCATGGGTAAGAGATTCGCGACGGTTGGTGGTCCCTTCTGCAGTAAAATCCCAATTGTTTGCACTTCTCACACAGGTGCTGAGGATGAACTTTGGACTGGTCGGAAACGTCGAGGCCGTCCGGCTTCTCCAAAGGCCTCTGTAACATTCGGTTAAGGATTGTAATTACTGTTGAGTGGGAGGAAAGGAAGATCCAATGTGAACGCGATCCTTAACAATTATTTTATGGTGGTACCTGATGTCAGGAACAAAAAGGTTGTCATTGGGGGTGTCTAGCAGGCAGTGGTTTATGTTCAATATGGTATTGTAGAATGCAATCTGGGAGACACCCAATTACAGTTTAGATCAAGGATTAATCCGAATCGATTATATCAATTTTTCGACGTTTTTGAGTCGTTTTTGGTCTTCAGAAGGTCTATTTCATCCTAAATGAACCCCTCAATTCGATTCAAATTCAACCTTTTTCGAGTTTTTGAGTCGAATTTTGGAAATTCCGATGAATCAATCTAACTCAATTTTCTTCCTTAATCCGAATAGATTATAACAATTTTTCGACGTTTTTGAGTCGTATTTGGTCTTTGAATAGGAGAGGAAACATAGTAGTAGAAGAACAGTGCTCATTGATGCGCGTAAGTCAACTCACATTTGACACCCACAATGACTTGACAGTCACAAGTGAACAACCCCACACTCGAACACGTGAGAAACACCTGGAGGAACTTTGAAGGACTGGTGAGGTCAAGTTTCAAGCACAGGCAAGGAAGTGGGGGCGTGGCTAAAGAGGGCGTGGTCAAATGTGGGACAGGACGACCAAAAAGGCTACCAGTGAATTTCGCACATTGGTACTGATATGGTTTGGAATTTCTATGAAAAGCACACAAATAAGCGCACTTGAAGGGGCTGATTATTTTGTTAAAAAGCGCACAGGTTTAGAATTGCTTCTTGCTCGCGCCTACAGTTCCTTGCTCCTTGCCAATCGCAGTTTACAGCACATACCTACGTTTACAGTCATTGGTTATATTCAGTGATTCATTGTTCATATTAGTTTTGTAAACGCCCTAGCACGGTATCTCTTGAAACCATCCCCCTCAACTTTCTACTTGGTGTCTCAGTACAATATTTTTATGTCTCTGCGTGAGCGTGTCGCTCCTCGGATAGAAATGTTTCGTATTAGTACAACTAATATCAGTTCAGTGCTTGCTAAAGCACAATTATATTTTCGTCCGCTTCCGACTTTTTACAAATGTAAAGTAAAGAAATAATATTACAAAGAAATAATGCAATTGTTGAAAAAAAGGAAATAATAGAATGTGAACATATGTTTCCTGCCATAACCGATGCCCAATTTAACAGGTAATTTTGGTAGACGTGAGTAGGTATGGGTTTGAATTCGCAATTTTCAGCTCGTGTCACGTTTTAGTTGAGTGTGCGAATTTCAGTGGTCATTACGGTCGTTCTGTGTGCGCTTTTCAGTTGTAGAGGCAGGAGTGCGCTTATCAATGGTCATCGCGGGCAGTGCGCTTTTCAACGTCACCGACCATAAGGGCAAGATATATGAAGGACGTAGTAGTAGTTAGATGTCGGCTATATCGTTACCAAGAGTGTTTACAAGTCCAATTAGGTAGTAACTATGAATTCATCTTATAGGTATCAAGTATACAATTTATATTTAATGTACTGAGGATTTTGTAGTGAGTGGCCAGAATCGTTAGCGCTTGTTTGGAGTCACCAGTGGTGCTATCCAAGATTGTTCCACACAGGAGGGAAAATACGACCAGGCAATAATCTAAATTAGCTAAGCATATTCCACGAGTACATGCGATTACAAAAAACTTGAACTTTATTTTAAACTTAGACCAAAGCATTCTGTACAGTCCGTTGATAGATTCTGAATCCTCAACTGATACCTTTTCATCGAGAATCGTTCTTGTACTCTTTTTCATAATGCCAAAAAAATCGTATAGCCTGAACATGGAGCAGGGCTTCCATATAGTTGGAGGGCATCACCTGCTTTGCCTCTTGTTTAAATTTGTATATAAAATGAAAAAAATTTGTTGTTTTCGTTTTTGCTGAATAAATGTCAGTAGATTCGCATACCACGGTGACGTTCACACAGCGATCCTCCACGTACGTCACCAGAGCTGTGAACTTGAGGAACGAGTCTAGAGGCACCGGCACCCTGAATTCCACTTTGGAAATATAAATAAGCGAAGGTCTCTCGTGGGTATGCAGGAAGGCAGACAACCAAGCAAGTTCATGGGCAAGTCTCATCAACGTGCCACCAAAAAATGTGTTTTGATGGTTGCGATACTCCGGATGGGGATGAAGCTCTGTACATTTCATAGTGTCAGATATCCATAATGTGTCGCTTGGGAGTTTTCGTTTGATCAAATTGATGGTGAAGGACGATGGGTCCAATGTCTTCATGTACTTTTCGAAAATCATTTGCTGCTCGTCGGCGTGCGGTGGATTTTTAAGAAGAGAAATGTGTTCTTCTGCTGATCTTCGTTTCTTTCTCATCAACGCTCTTTGCAACTGCTCCTGCTCGAAGACCCCATTCGGATTCAGTTTATTGACAAAAGCACCTTTACCGGTTTCTGCGTTTCTAGCTCCCATCACGAAGTAAGCTTTGGTGAACAATATCCACTCGTCGTTTTCGAAGAAATCCGCGACAATCCTGACTTCCAACGAGGTCTTGCCGGTCCAAACGACGTGGCCGCTCAACCTCAAATCGTTCCAAACTTTTGGTCTTGACTTTTCAAAACTAATATCGTCAACTAGAATCGTCACTACAGTGTATGGAGTCACAGGACTGTCTCTAGACTTTGGATTATCGATGTATTTCAAACAAAGCCACACTGCAAACATATCAGCATCTTCAAGTACTCTTCCCACTCTAACATACCCTTTTACAGTTGCGTAGTTATTTTGAAGTTTTGTCGCAGTAGATAAAGGTACCAAGCACTCATCATAGCCATCTTCCATCGTTCTCACAGGCATTTCTTCTTGTGAAACCGGGAGAAGTTTGTACAACGCAGCTCTTTCGTGAGAGTTCGTCTTGGCGAAGCCCATCGGGGTGTTCATTATTTTGGAGAGCTTGGTCTTGACATCTTGTATAGTTTGTGTGGGTTTTTTATGGTCTTTTGACTTTTTGTCATCTTTATTTCTATCGTGTCTCATCCACGCACTGACATAGATTTGTCGGTGTACCGCAGTGCGGACAAAGTTACGAACTCCATGTACGCACATCGACATTTTGACAGCTCCATACATTTTAAAAACGTTAAAATTCGAATATTAATTAATAACCATGGCTTCTCGTTGTGTAGATGAATTATCTAATTTAATGGGTTTAATGATATCAGCGAGAATGGTTACTTATAGGGGAAACTTGTCAAAATAAACTTTCTGAACTTTGGTAAACAAGTGGAAATTTGGAAGATTAATTGTTTTCCATCAAACGTAAAGGCATCCAAACATTTAACAACAAATTTCCCCTTCAAAACGAATTCGACAACAAGATTATTTCTGTAAGATTAGAGATACACCGTTCAGCGTCAGAAAAGGATAATTAGGTACCTGCTTGTGAGGGTAGACGTTGATATGGCACTTTATACATTGCTGGCCCATGTTGGCCCAACTGTTCCCAGACATCCATTTTCTCTTGCATTTGGGACACTTGTATTCACCAAAGCATCTCTTCTTTCCTTGGTACGGAGTCAAGCCTTCTCCTTTTGGACGAGCCTGAAAAATATTTGTCCAAAACTCGTATACGTACTGGGGTATACTAACTATTTCATAGAGTTACAACCAAATCGCTTGATATTTTCATTCAGTTATCCATATGAATAAAATCATAATTCTCTATTAAATTGGTTGATACGTGTGGCATACATCGAGGTAATCCAACTTGGAAACTGCTACCATCGGAATTTTATTTCCTGTAGGTATGCAATATCTTGTAACGCGTTGGAGCATATCAATAGCTGTCAACATGAGGGGGAATCATAAGGCAGCCTGTCGGGTCAATGGTTCAAAAATCATTAATTTTTCAAATCTCCTTGTCAACAACTTTCATTTGAGTCCGTAGACTATAATTGTAAAATCTAGACCTCCCCCTCCCACCACCCCGGGGTTAGGAGTGGAGGGGTACCTAGGTTACTTTACGACCTATGCTCATACCTATCTAATATACATACACAATTTGCGTACTTTAAATAATAATAATCAATCTGCACAAAGAAGATAATAAACCGTTATGTCAACAATTTGCAGAGTCACTTTTATACACTGATGTGCGAAGTGAGACTACTGTCCTATATATATATACACTTCGCACATCAGTGTATATATCAGTGTATATCAGTGATGATATATCATCAAGTACTGCGTGCTAGTTACCGACTCCCACCATCTCCCATCACCACCACCATCCATCTCGGAAATTACCATCTGATCACCAATTTGAACAAATATTTTAGCGCATTACTCAACTTATTTCACACGGTAATTGTATGTGTACACAGCAGTGATCTAGACAGAAGGGTGTGATCTGTGCAGAATTTGTGGAAGAATTTACAGCAGAGTTTGTTTTTATTCGATTTTCTTAATCTAAGTACCTCGAAACGTAAGCCCTCAAAATTTTATGGGGTGGGGGGGTTAGTTTGATTTTTCTTGGGTGATTCCAATGGTTCATGATCGAAGATCCAGTCAGATAGTGACCGGCGGCAACTCTTTTTTCCCGGTAAATAAATGGATAAATAGATTGAAAATGAGCAATAAATAAGCAATAAATCTACTTTCACGAAGTTCAGAAGGGCTTCCAACGCGAACGAGGCGTTTCCCCTCAGAATTAGCGCTATCCTCTACAAAGAGGACATGGCATTGTGTTAATTAGTAACAATTGCCTGCGTTCTATTAGCACGAGCTTCCATCCGGGAACTGGGTGAAGGTACGAGTCCAGTGGAAGTGCGGGTTGACATTATGGAATGAAGTTCCCAATTTGGGTTATTCATTACAACCAATTAAATATTTCACAAGAGTGCTGTACCTAAACCATTACTTACCCGCCTGCATTTTTAAAGGGTAAAAAAACTCAGCTGTTAATCATGCTAAAACGAAATCCTGTCATTGGGAAGTACGCGAAGAAGTAGGTACTTAGTACTTCACGGGAAACATGGAAAGTTTCAAGGCTGATCACCAGCTCAATCGTCCAAGCATGTCGTTACATGTAGGTCTGCACGAACGCATTTTTTGTGAGACTGGCCCTATTTCCAGTTGTATACGATTAATTTGAGTCTAACTACCTTAAAGTTCTATTTGCTTGAAAAAGTTTCATCCTCTCGGGAAAATGTTCAATTTTATTGAATAAAGGTTTTAGTTGGTGGAAATAAAAAACACGGTTGATAAAGAAGGAAAATACCTACTATTTAAATTTACCTCGATTCTGGGTGCAATCTAATTCCAAGTTCACATTATTATATCCAGAAGTGCATAATATGCACAATAAGTGCACATTATTATTATTATTTCTTGATTATTCGAACCAAGAGATGTATACATACAGGGTGATCCGCTCGGAGATGCAAATCAATTTTTACATAAAACTACATCAGAAATGGAATGAAAGGCCCCCAAAAACTCTCTTTTTCTTTTAAGCTCAAATTGCTTCACTTTACTCCATTCAATTACAACTTTTGACCACATTTGCGGAATTAGCGTTAAATTTGCCATCAGATGAGTGTATTTTGATTCTTGACAAGTAGGTACCATCTAATGACCACTACAGCAGCTCAAACATAGACGAATTTGGGAAAATAAAAATTCTGAAAATCTGAAAAATTTCTGAAAAATTCTGAAAAATAAAAAGTAACGTTCTAGTAGTACCTACTACTCTTCCAAAACAAGTCCTGAAAACTTCTTCATTCAATAGGTTTTTCAACGGTATGATCAACTGTAATACTATCTTGTTCCTTCGATCGGCAATTCAAGTTTAAATGCAAAAAAGTAGACATGGGATGATGAGCTGGAGTTTCATCTATCATTTAGTGATCTAGACAGAAGGGTGATCTGCACAAAGAAGATAATGAACAGTCGTGTCGAGAATTTGCAGAGTTTTTCCCCTGGGCCCGCCGTTGCTCTCGGCGGCTCTGCATCTAACACCAGGATAATCCGAGAAAATCACCAGGATAACACTAGGATAACACCTAGAAAATCGTTAGTAAGAAGAATAAACTTTGACTATGATGATGATAAGGTGGGTGATTTATTCGTGTTTAACGCCCGGCGAAACCAGATTAGTTAAGAAAGATAAACTCAAAATAAATGCTGGGGTATTTTAAGGGGAAATGACTCACCATGGGGCAGTCTTTGATGTAGTGACCCTTGCTGAAGCACAGGTGGCAGAGATAAGTGGCCGGCGGCTGTTTGTATCCCTTCTCGGTGAGGCAGAGGTCGTTGAGCGCATCGCTGATGTCGCCTATTGAAGCGGAAATTACAATTCAAATTTGAACATTCAAATTCATTTTCGACATTACGGAGTTGGATTCCCCCTAAACATCGTAAGTACTATATTGAATAATTGAAAGAATCAAGTCTTTTCACAATAAATAATTTGACGATTTGAGTTGACTGCTAGAATATTGAATAACGCGATGAAGGAAGTGAGGTTCGTTTTTAAATGGCGCTTGAACGGTCACGGAAAAAAAACATTATCAGTAGAAACTGCAAGAGCCTGCTAATATGAATCATGACCTTACAAGCACGTAGGAACTGAGCAACAGTTTAACGTTACCCGGTTTAATGATAATTTTGCCAAAACGTTTGCATTGTCAAAATGTCTCAAGTAAGGTTTTATTTGAAAAAAAAAAATAATAAATAAATAAAATGAAAAAAATAATTAAAAAAATAGTGAGGATTTATTGTACCTACTTCCTCAGCCATATGGTCTGTCGTAGGTTGGTCTTCATAGTTTGCTGCTCTGAACTAATTTTGAATGGATTTCTATACATTTCCTTCTTACGTTTCGTACAATGTATCGAAGGGAATGAATAAATGTGATCAGAAATAAATCAGAACTATGTGATCACAGGTTGAAGGGGCCTCGGAAAAATAGACGGGAAATCCGATGCGCGAGGGATTTATCTGGTTTTTAAATTCTTAATTTTGCTAGGTTCTACTGAATTTCCTTTCTAGCCTAATTCCAAATTTTAATTGAAATCAAGACTATTTGAAAAAATTAATAAAAAGAAAAACTAGACGAAAAATCCGAGGTAAATGGAATCCGGGGTCATGACGTTACAGCCAAGCCGCCTCGTACAAAATGGCGACGAGCTGTTTTGACCAAATATTTCAATTACACAAATATCGCTCATTTGCTGCAATAGTGCCATATCTCCAAATTTCATGCTTCGGGGTAATGAAAAAAAAAACTATTTCAACTTTGAAAAATTTCAAATATTTAATATTTAATATTCCGCTACGAATTTCACGAAGCAAGGTTTCAAAGCTCTAATTTCCGAGCTTTAAAATCTGGCTTCTTGAAATTCGTTGAAATCGTTTTTTTCGATTACCCCGAAGCATTTAATTTGGAGATAATATCTCCTAATTGGCGAGAACAGCAGTGGCGTAAGTCCACATTTTGAAAAATCGAGCCCACCAAAGGCCTCCCAAATGAGTCCTCTTGGATGTGCAGTAGTGGCGAAAGTCCATCCCGCTTCGTTCGGAGATGAGCTAGACATTGTTGGAGGTCGTAACTTCAAACTCGATTTTCTCGAAAAGCTGTTTTTGGACTTAAGTCACTACTGTTCTCACCAGGCGATATGACACTATTGCAGCAAAGGAGCGATATTTTTAAAATAATACAATTTTGACATTTCACTCTTAGTTTTATTATTTCAAATTTTTGTGGTGTAAGTTCCTCATTTATTGTATACGACCTACATGTTTATGAAGTTCATACTATAGAACTTTGCCGGGGGGAGGGGGGGGGGGTGCTCTCTAGTTGTCGGTGCCTGTGCAAGTGGACAAAGTCTGCCTTTCATTTGGACAAATTTGACTATTTCTTAGGGACATACGTGGATATATTTGAGATAAATCGTCCATCAAGCGTACCTATGGGGTCGAGAGGTGCCAGGGCCGCGAGGTGATATTTGGTGTACCCGGTGGGACCAGTTGGGTATCCAGGCCAACCCGTCGTCAGCATTTTGCTCTGTAATGTCAGAAAGTATGAGAAAGAGAGGAAAAAAACTCATCACAACAAACAATAAATAACGATGTTGAGGGATGTCGAGGGTCGGTCAAATACCTTTGTAATAATAATTTTGACCGACCCTCGACATCCCTCAACATCATTCTTACTGACGGTCAACCTAAACCACACACACACAATAAATAACGTTTAACAATAATTGATTACGTCTGTACAAATGGTTACATTTCGTTGAATCCACCACAAATGTTCATCTTAATTAATTTCTTGTGTTTGTTCCTTCGTAAGTGATATACAGCAAAGAAACCTTCAACTTACGCGTAACTTTTCAGGAAATCCAAGTCTTGGCTATACCTTGAAAATATCGTATAATATTTGATGAAATACTTCAATGATTCTGTTTCCCACCAATTAATTGTCCATAGAATGAAACTGAAAACTGACTGACGACACCTCAATGTCATGCAGCATGGATATTAGAGCGAATTTTTGGAGAAATGACTGGTCCGATTTCAAATGTCTTCATTTTACTGGTTTCATAACCAATGTTGTCATCTTTTTTGCCGAGTAACGCCTCAGTTTATAAATTTTTCAACGCTGAACACGATGGTGAAGTCAGAATGAACGTGAAGAACATCTCAAGTACCACGTTTCTTCACCTTCAAAGTTTGAGAACGGATTAAGATATCACAATTCTGAAACTTTGAAATGAGCTGTCACTTGTCGGACTGTTTCATTTTGGGAATGTATGGGTAATTTTTCCCACCTTAAAACTCCCCTAAACCCCATTTAGAGTGGCCCGATTCTGCCCATCTACGAACTTTCGATTGCCAAGACAGATATTTTGTGCAAATTTGCACTTTATATCTAAATTCTATCGAGAGTTATCGTTTGGATTATACACATACATATGATATTTGGTTTCTTTTGGCGGTGAATTCAGGATGGCCTGGAACGGATTTTGGTATAACATTTTTTGGAAATTCGAGTTTTAAAAATTTGGGACCGAGAATAATAGCTTTCTTTTCTTTGAAAATTCGCTAATAGAGAAGATAAGAATTCTCCTTCTAAAACCTTTCAAAGGACCCGTTAAATCTGAACGTCTATGAACGCCCTAAATGACGATAGATGAAAGCCCAGACCTGGGTCAGCTGGATAAATGTCACTGATGAACCTCTACCCGAAGTATGCCTTCTTTACACTTTTTATGTATAACTGTAATATGTAATTTTTATGGATGAATATTCAGGTGCAAACATACAAGTAGGAGTGATTTCGTACGTTTCGTCGAGAATCGTTCTCTATGTTTGTTTTAATATTTCAATCCATCAATTCCATCAACTCCGTCCGACAGTATATTTACGCAGGGATGATAGAGGAGACCGGAGGATGTTGTGATCTGGGTTCACGAAACGAATTAATTTAATCACAAGCCAGACTGACTCATCGCCGAACATAGCTGCTTCCGAGCAATTATTCGACTAATTTTGTTGCCAAACTCGAAAGAACTGTTTTGTTACACTCTCCAAGAGGGACCACTACGCAGTAATATAATGTTTTCGCCAGTAAAATTCAGTAGGTTCTCAAAGTAGTGAATATGTGTTTTAGAGAATCGAAATAATTAAAATGTACGCACCTCTCTTTCAAGTAGAGAATCATTTTGTGGTGACACGAATTGGTCCAAGTGACAATTGTATCAATTGAATTACCGAAAAGTTCATATTATAGTAATATTATACAGTAAAACCTAGATAAAAGGAATCCCAAGGGGCAAGAATGTTTTTTATCTTAAATCCAAGTTCTTCTTGAATCCAGGTTTCCTTACATTCAGCTTTTAGCAGTCAAAAATTCCTTACATAGAGGTACATAATGAATTTTAAAAATTGAATGGGGAACATGTACTTACACGTATCTATCATCGTTTGATCATACTTGGGAGCTCTAGAATTCATTACAACAAGCGAAATTGACTGAGGAACAATGTACATGTATCCCGTATTTTTTCCCATTCAGTTTTGTAAATTCATTATGTACCTACCTCTACATAAGGAATTTTCGACATATTTGAACGTAATTTGAATTTGCGTTCAAATCTATCTGCATACCTTATCATCAAAATCTTTGCTCTCCCCACAAATTTGTCTGTATGACACATCATCTCTTCTTAAAACCTTCCAGCCATCCATTGCTTCCAACCAAGTTTTTGATGTTGTTTGATGTTGAAGCAAATTTCTGGCCTTCAGCTTTGCTTCACGCTCAACTTACTGGAATGTTTCGACTTCTACACTGAATTCCGCAGGTCGGGCCCGTTTGACTTTTTCATGTCCTTCCATGTCACTCAGATTTAATTGACTCTTGTCTTTAAAATTTGACACAAAATCGAGTCAGATCTTTCCACTGAGTTTCACTTTCGATTTCATTTATGACCGCAAGTTTCTGGCTTAAGAATAGGAACTTTAACTTCGGCATGTCGTTTACGAGAACACATTTCGACTGAATTGTTTTAGGAAGAAACTGCTTATAAACCACGAATGATTCATGAATGAGAAGGTGGGAACTTCCTTACACAGAGGTGGCGTCTTGGAAATTTTCCTTACAGAGATAAGAAGACGAAATTCCTTACAAAGAGGTTCTTGTTTTTTGGGCCCCAATGGGATGGGATCTGAAATTTTATTCCTTACAGACGATTTACTTGTAATATAATAATTATTATACAGGGTGTCCCATCTAAACGGGCCCATCGGGAAATTACAGCCTTGCGGTGCGAGCTATCGAAAAATTGAACTGGACCTTTTTCATAGTATTTTAACTCAGCTTCACGATGCCGAAGTCCGATTTTTATTTTTCCATGTTTTAGGGTCTCAAATCATTGATTGAAACTTACGGTTTCCTCTTGACCCCCCTTTTTATTGCTTTTTTTCGATTCTAGGTTGAATTTGGAACAGAAAATGCCTCTTTGAAATTTTTGTTTTTGGGGCTTCGTTTCTGAGTTATTTCACTTTTTGCGAAATACAGAAAATCGCCGTTCCTTTTAGACGTTACCAACACTTTCTTACTATTTTTTCTTCAATTTTTGAGATGTTCACCACACTGAATGACAGGTAGTTTAATGCTAATTTCAAAACTGTGGTGAAAAAAATTGAAGATAAAAATAGTAAGAAAGTGTTGGTAACGTCTAAAAGGAATCGGCGATTTTCTGTATTTCGCAAAAAGTGGAATAACTCAGAAACGAAGCCCCAAAAACAAAAATTTCAGGGAGGCATTTTCTGTTCCAAATTCAACCTAGAATCGAAAAACTCTGCAAATTCTTGACACAACGGTTCATTATCTTCTTTGTACAGATCACCCTTCTGTCTAGATCACTAGGTCTAAATGTCTAGATCCTAAATGTTAGATTAATTATTATTATCAATTATCACTAATTATTAACAATTTTATCAAGTACCTAGTGAAAATTATTATAAATTATTGTTAGGTATTAATCATTCGTATTTATGATTAATAATAATTATTATTAATTATGATTAATTAATACGATATAATTCTGGGGTTTTTAATACTACGTCGGTAATAATTTTTCTATAAAAGAAGTACCTACCAACAAACATTCGAAATTACCTTCATTTCAGTAGCACGAAACGCACCTCAGAACAACAAACTCGACATCACTTAAGCCATATGATGTTCCAAAGAGCTTGTTAGTATGAAAATGGACCTGTATTTCAACAGTTTGATACACGATCGTGTTGTGAGGCACAATCTTTGAGCCCTCATTGTGAACGAACGGCTGGTCGTACACAGCTGCGGATGGTCTTAAAAAATTCTACGGAACAACCTCTATCTAAATATGAAATAAAAAACATACCGTTCTATATGAATTTTTCGAGATATGAGATTTTCAAATTTTCAAAATTCGTTTTGAACCCCTTCCCCTTGACCTAGGGTTATGAAAAGTTTCGAGGACCATTGTGGGGTTGGTCGAAACCCATAAAAAAAATTTCGTAATTTTAACTCAACGCTAACTGGGCAAAGTGGCGCGGACGGCGTACGGCGTACGGCGGACGGCGGACGGCGGACGGCGTACGGCGTACGGCGTACGGCGTACGGCGTACGGCGGACGGACGGATTTTTTTTTATTCGATTTTCTGAATCTACGTATCTTGAAACGTAAACCAACAAATTTTGAGGGGGGGTTAAAAAAATTTTTTCTTTGGGCGATTCCAATGGTTCATTATCGAAGATAATAAACCAAAAAGCAATGAAAAAGGGGGGTCAAGAGGAAACCGTAAGTTTCAATCAATGATTTGAGACCCTAAAACATGGAAAAATAAAAATCGGACTTCGGCATCGTGAAGCTGAGTTAAAATACTATGAAAAAGGTCCAGTTCAATTTTTCGATAGCTCGCACCGCAAGGCTGTAATTTCCCGATGGGCCCGTTTAGATGGGATACCCTGTATTATAATAATTAATACAAAATAAGCTCCCAGCTTCTTCTTCGTCTCTGTTACGAAACTGGGTTGTTACTATTTCGTATACGAAATAGTATACTGCTAGCGACCCTAAAACCCCGACATAAGTGGGGAAAAACATTTTTCGAGCGACCCTTACCCTCATTTTCAGTCATATTCGACCTTCTGCCTGTTTCGTTGTCATATTCGCCCTGAACTTTTTTTCTTTCACCTTGAATAGCGTCTCTCTGATTGGTGCTATTTCCGTGGTATTTACCGATTCGAAAAGAGGAGAAAAAAAAACGAAAAAAAACCTATATCCTAACTAAAAATCGCATTTTTGCTGTATTCGCCCTTCTGTCCGGATGGGGACGATATACTGGTTCCTTACACCCAGGTTTTACTGTAGAAATAAATGTATATACTGATGATGGCCTAACAGAACTAGTCTAAAGAACTATTGAAGCTGTTCGAGCAAGAGAGGTGTGTACCTGTAGAACTTATAGAAAACCTATAGAAAACATTAAAACCCAATTGGCATTTCAAGAGCGAGAGATGGCTCAAATTAGGACAATTTTCTGCAGTATTCGATTAATCCAAACGCCCCCAATAAGCCACAACAAATGCCTCCGCGACAAACAGAATGAATTCTAAACACCACAAAATCAGAAAAACCTCTACAACACTCTGCTTAGAGTAGTTTACGGGAGAGACGGAGCTACTCAAACGAAAATTCGGTATTTGATTCCTCTTAATGTTTGATCAGCAGCATTCCCAGCTTATTTGGAAAGCATCCAAAAACGACGGACAGAGAACCAAACTATTTTTAAACAAAGAATTGAGTCTTGAAAGAGGTTCTTTTGTACCCACTATCGTTATTTGCTGTTTTCCGTATTCGTGATATGGTTTGTAGTATTATAAACACCGTCCGGCTATTTATGAACACGACAACTAACCCTATTGGTGTGTAGGGTATAAAACGACAGCCTCCACTGCCTACACATTTGGCTTTAGTCTACCAATAAGATGTACCTACCAACTCTTAATTGACTCGATTGCATACAACGTTAGCGCCCAAACTGAAGGTGCCGATGGTGTGTGGACACGCATGTTGGCATCCGTTAGTGGCCGATCCCAAGCCGTCAAGGGGCGGTCTCCTAGTATAATAATATTATACTAGGATATTATACTATAATATTATACTAGCGTCCCCGATCTTTGATATATTACATCAAAGATCGGGGACGCTTCTGTTGGGAGTCCGATGAAGAGAATTGAACGGTCTCAGGGCGATCTATCGTCATTTAAACCGGTGTAAAATTTTGTTCCCCAATATGACCAGGAGAAAAAATTGTTTGTAAAATTTGAGCGAATTTTCCAAAAAATTGTAAAACTCGAAACTTCCGAATTCTCATACCAAAATCATACCAAAAAGTGTAACCCTCCAACATAATCAGACCGCAGAAGTAGTACCACTGAGTGCCCCCTTCGCTTACGCCCCTTTTGTAAATGTTTCCTCGCACCTTCTTATAATTTACCCATGTAAATGGTCGTAGATTTCTTAATAACAACGTTAAAAAAATACCATCCTGAATTCGCTGCCAAAAGACAACATATACTTACTACCACCTTTCTCCAGTATATATATACGAGGGAGGGATTACAAAAGACGTTAAAATTGTGATTTCGGCATTTTAAAATGGCCCAACCGGGTCCTCGGTAAAATTGAACCAATTTGCGGGCCAGTACTTACCGCGACTGGAATTTTATCAATTTCTGCCGAAACGGTCCGTAGAAAATAGGCAATCATCGTACTTGTAGAACGAAAGGCAAACACTTGTAGGTAGTAGATGTTTTGGTTTTCGGTAGTATAAAAAACACGCAAATATTGAGAAGAGGAACATAAGTTGTATTCGTGGGCGATTACTTACCTACTAGCGAAATAATAATAATTTTTGGCTGTTTAGGGATCCTTAGACCTATCGCCTTTGATTTTAACTAATGAGGACATGAAACCTGCAGTATGATTGATAGCTGAAGAAAACTCCACCCGCCGGTCTAAGATTGTCCTATCGTGAGTCCTTCACAGAGCGTCCGAAGATCGCCATCGTTAGTAAAATTTACTAGTAACGTGTTCCACCATCCAAGATGTCCAATTTATTATTTCTTGTTTATGTTAACAATACATCTTTCTTGCCTACAAATATACTACGTATATTTACCAACTAATGGCTCATTAATCCTACTAGAACATTAGACGACCGAGGTGAAGGTGGTTTTCAATCCTAACGATTCTATTTCATCCTTATTTCAGCAATACCATAAACTATTGCCAATGTCCTTACTTTTTGCAATGGTTTCGTTATTATTATTCTTTCAAGTGATATTTGAGCTTCACAGCCCTACATTACTTGTCCCACTTTTTGGTATGTAAACTATACTTCAGGCATAAGGTGATTCAACGAGTTACTTAGTAAATAACAATGCTTGGTACACCTACCTACATCTTACAAGTACCTAGTTACAAACCCCATCATTCATCGTTCAACGTTCATTTGATTATTTCAATCATCACTAGATAATTCATAGTGGTGTTAAAATCGGCTTTATATAAAAGATTGCCTTTTATTGAATTTTAGTAGTCAGTTTAAACGTTTTGTAGATGAGATTATATCGTTTGTCAAGGATTTAATTTTTCAATTTTCTGATGGTGAGTAGTAACTAGAAGAATGTATAGCTGAGGTTCCAAACACTATGGACGAAGAGAAGAACAAATAAACCGAAAAAATCGTTTCGATGGATCTTTTCCTATATTTAGCTGTGTGACGAAGAATATATTCGTCATCTCTCCAAACACAAAATACCGAAACTTGTACAGTACCTAGATGTTGAATGATACAATGAGATTACCGTCCATTAAAAGAAAAATCCACAGTATGGCGATAAGAGCGAATTTTCGAAGTTAACTGGTTTTATGTAAAATGTCTCCATTTTACTCGTTGTATAACAACTTTTGTCTCATTGTTCAACGTTGAATACGATGTCTCATTCCTTTATCAGATTAGAACAGAAAACACCCTTTAAAATGAGTTGTCATTGTTTCAATTTGGGGATTTATGGGTAATTTCTCCCCCCCCATCCCCTCCCCCCCCCACCGCCCCCATAGAGCGGTCCAATTCTGCCCATCTACAGACTTAGTCTTTCGATTGCCAGGACGAATTTTTTGTGCAAATTTTAACTTTTTATCCCAATTCTATCGAGAGTTATCGTCTGGAATGACACATACATATTATTATGAATTGGGATAAAAAAATATATATAAATAAGATTTTTGGTGTATTTTGGCAGTGAATTCAGAATGGTCTGGAAAGGACTTTGGTATGCAAATTTTCGGAAATTCGAGTTTTACACATTTTGGATCAAAAACTTCCGAAAATTTGCTAAAAAAGGTGCCAAATGTCGTAATAATGGACTAAGAATGTGATATTTTTCCGCCCGAAGGCTCTTTAGTGGTATCCTACCCAACTAACATACACCTAATTTCGTGAAACCATGAATTGAACCTGTCAAGATCAAGACTCTCATTCTTGTCAGTTCAATTACTTTCTTTACAAATATTCAGTGCTGAACACGATCAACTATAGGTCATTCTTTGGTAGAAATTTCAATTTTCAAGATGAATTTATATTTCTAATGAAGCAATTTTAAAGTTGAAATGGGTAAACATAAACGAGGTGTGTTTTAAAATTAAAAACCTAATAAGGGAAGTAGGTATTGATTATTCTTATATTTATGAAAGATTGGATTATACGTGGGTTAATTAGCTCCTCTTCAGAGCAATCTCGCAAATTGTATCCGTCAGATTTCTGTGCAATTATACTGTTAGTCGAGGATTGTCCCATAGGTTGGCTCAAGTCAGGTTACTGGGTTGACTCTTTCTGTAATCAATTTTGTTTCATTTTGTGTCTTAAAACACAATCTCAGATTTTCTCAAATAAGTCAGTCCATTAAAGAATTACACGAATTGGCCACTAATAAATTCCGAAAAATGAAGCCCTCTTGGTGTGCCATCTAGTTTGAGTCAAGCTGAACGCATCACTACTCGATTCCTTGTTTCTGACCAAGTGTCAGGACTGTTTGTAGGTTTGGCCTTTCAGCTCCTACACAGGCGAGGTGAATGAAATGAGTAACTGAGAAGATGTCTGATCTGATATCGTTGTTGATTTTAATGTCATCGTGTACTAGAATGGACACGTGGCGCTGATGGTCAATGTACGAGTGTCAACGTATTGAGTGCCACAGTGGATAGGTTATTAAGATACTTAGGTAATTAGTAAATAAAAGAATGCAAGCAATTGTTAATATACCTAAGGTCAAGCTTTGTCGTGTATTTGCCGGAACCTTTTTATTGTTCAAGTCTTCAAACAATTTCATATTGCCGAAGAACCTTCAAGCTGGTTATGTTTTTGGACGTACCGGCATTGCTTCTGGGTGGTACATGATCATTGGCGGCGGCCCTCCCAGATCTTGGTATCGCGATGGCATAGCTTTAACTGGGTCTAGCACTCCTGCTTGGAGCTGCCCCAACACCCCCACTTCGACCATAATCTCACAGATACCCTCGGACAACCAAGTTCTACCACAAAAGACCTGTTACATATCCTGATATCACCAAGATTTATCTTTCAGTGGGCTCGAGCCGCTCGCGATGAAGTACGGGAAAATTTGAGTTTGTCGAAGGTTTAGAACGATATCCAAGTGGCCACGGTATCTGGTGGACTGACTCGGACATATCCCGAATGGCTCGATGTTTGGTCCATCCGCGGAGTTCCATCTCCCCCACTATCTACGGCTCCTCTGATGCCTCCCTCTACCCTGGAAACTATTTTTCGCCCCAATAGACGACAGTAACGGAAGCCAAAGCTCGCTTGGCCAGCAATCGGGGCTTTGGGATTCTGCGGCGGGAAATGACCTGATTCGTCATCCCAATTATACCGTCATTACTGAATCCCTTAATGGAATTCACCAACAATACCCCCCTCTGTAAGGGTTCAAAATGGTTGTAATACTACAGGCAGGCTATCACCAAACTCGTACTGTTATGGCCTCACATCCCGAGATAGAGAGTCCTCGAATTTAATCATCGAGAGTCGAAAAACATCCATCATTTTGAAATCACGAGGATAATTTCAGTTTTCTCCGAGCTATTTTTCGTTATTTATCTATATTTTGTCATCTGTTGGTAAGATCCTGTTGAAGTCGTACCTACGGAATTGATGGTCCAACCAATCCAAGACCACTTGTCAGGCAAAATTTTCCACGTTTGAGTGGGATTTATCGAAATTATTGTCTTGGTCCTGATGAACGGAATAAGTGAAATGTCTATGAGATAGAAAATATTCAATTTATTGAATTTAAAGTTGGCGGGTATTTGGGGGGTTGTAGGAGGTTTAGTGAAAATTAAAAATAATAATCCTTCTTTCCGAGCTTTTGGCTTTATTAAGTCATCTTCAGGGATGTAACCAGAGATGGGCGTATTCATAAATATGAATACGAATAAAATTCATAAATCAGAAAATATGAATATGAATACGAATACAGATATGAATATGAATACCAATGATATGAATACGAATAAAGCCATAATCACATCGTTTTGTAAATTTTCCCAGATATTCACATTTTTTTGTCGATGTCACTCATATATTCCTATTTTATGAAGAATTTTACTTATATTCAAGTTTTTCCACAAAAATCTACAAAATCACATTTGTTTTGTGAATTTTCCCACTACTCACTTTTTTTTGAGAATTTTCCCGCAATTCACCTTTTTTGTGAATTTTATAACTTTTGCCACTTAGGGATGAATTACACTAACGTTTCTCCTGTTAACTGGAAATTTGACCAACATTTCAATTTTTTACATCAACTTTGCTAAAATTTACTGTATTTGGTGTGAATTTTACTCAAATTTTCTTATTTGACAATGACTTTGACCAATATTCAAATTTTTTGTCTAAATGTTTCCACAATTTACGTCTTTGTGTAAATTTTATTAAACATTTTGCCATTTATGGGGGAATTTCACTAACGTTTCTCATGTTTACTGGAAATTTGACAAAAATTTCAATTTTGCTAAAATTCACTGTATTTGGTGTGAATGTTGCTCAAATGTTCCTATTTTACAATAAATGCTACTGAAATTCAAGTTTTTTCCCCATAAGTTCTACAAATTCAATGAGTTCCTCATATTTACAACTATTTGTAATTCAGATTCAGAGTCGCTAACAATAGACAGACCTCACGGCAGGTTTCGTTTCTGTTACAACCCTGAAGATGACTTAATAAAGCCAAAAGCTCGGAACGAAGGATTATTATTATTATTTATTTTTCTTAAATAATCCTCCGACAACCCCCCCGCCAAATACCCGCTGGCCAGATATGCAAGGAGGAATTGATAAAACGTTAACCAGGTGAATTTAAAGTTGTCAAGAACAAACAAGTTGTTTGAAACAACTCACCCTCCCACTAATGATTCTGCCCTCCCTGCCTAACGTAGTAGTGGATTCTGGTTTACCTTTCCAATTTTTCTAGTTTCATCCATGAAACATAATATGTTACGGGCCAACGCAAATAAGAGCCCCCAATTTAACCCTCGCCCTCTACAGCGGTCAGAAATGAACTCAAATCGTCGTAAGTCGGTTGTCCAAGTTATTAGCACTCATTGCTCAATACGTCTTGTCTCGCATTACATCTCAAAAGTCATGAGCTTGACTCCGCTGGACGAGATTGGAGTAACGAATTCATCTTGGAATGTGCAACTGCTCAAAACGTGCATTGAGTCCCAATGCCACTGTTGTATTTAGCAACCCCTGCTCCTGAATGGACTCAACAATGAACTGGACTATTGAATTCTTTCTAGGCATCCTTTAAAATTGGATTTCACGCGAGTAGCATAGTTAATAGGTACATTGTCTTCGGGGCCGAGGAAACCTTGCACTGTATGATTTTTTGTACGAGTTTAGTCTTTAGTCTTTATTTACGTTAGTTAAAGCACAACTAAAAGAACCCAAATTTAGGTTTTTAAAAAAGAAATTGAAGAAAACAAATCCAGTGATGCAGCATGGCTATAAGAGCGAATTTTCGAAGAAATAACTGGATTTATGTAAAATGTATCCATTTTACTAATTTTATAACAAATTTCGTCTTTATTTTGCAACACCTCACCTTATAGATTTTTCTGAACACGATGGTGAAGTCAGAATTGCGATATATCATATCAGATTAAAGCAGATTTGGCGTGAAGAACATCTCAAGTACCAACCACGTTTCTTCTTCTTCAAAGTGGTCTAGTTTGAGAACGGAGTAAGGAGATTTTACAATTCTGACTTCACCACCGTGTTCAGACAAAACCCTTTAAAATGAGGTGCCACTTGTCAGACTGTTTCATTTTTGGAATGTATGGGCAACCCCCCCCCCCCCCCTAAAACCCTATCCACCCATCTGCGAGAACTTAGCCTTCCGATGGCCAGAACGATTTTTCGCAGTTTGTGCCTAGTCAATGGAAGAAATTCCCCCTGCTTAGCACAAGTTGATTGGCGAAAAATATCACTCTTCCCAGAGTCTGACATTAGGGTAGAAAATCACCACATTCCTCTACTATTGATAGCACAAATCGATCTGATGATTACAAACCCAACCGCCAACCTATTGAAAATTTTTCAAACTTCAAGAACTCAGAAATAATGTCACGTGAGCCAGAATCCTGAAAGAAAAGGGTAAAAGCATCAACTAAGAAAACAGATTATTAATCGAAGTAAAAATTTATTTGGTAAACAAATCGTATTACAATATAAAGTAGGTAGGTACTTTGAAAATAAATTAAGTAATCACAAAGGCCTTTAATACTTTCTTCTTATTCTAATATTTACAAAATATGGTACCTAAGAAATATTACACGATAGTACAAAAGTAGGCGTACTTTCTTGGGAATGGCGCGTAAAATCTCACTGTCAGTCTTGTATCAGTTGTGTTGTGAGCTTTACGCGAGTTTTGATATAGGCACCGAGTAGTTAGAATTACATTATCTGGTAAATAGTAGGTATCGTAATTTAAAATCAAATTAAATCCTATGAGTACAGAGTGATAGGCTAGACTGTTCAGGTCAGTTACTAGAAGATGAATTAACAAGGGTGCAAGTAATTAATAAGACTTATTAGTGTAGATGGGTACGAAACAAACGCAATCACCACAATACACATAACTGCTGCAGGCAAAGTTTTATTTCTGCCACCAGAAAACATTCAGTTTAACCTTCCAATACCAACGAATTTGATGGACCATATCACCAACATATTTTCAAAATACCAGAGGCTCTCTCATTCCTTCAGGTTTTTAACAGTTTTGCAATGGTGAAAAAGTGTGGGGTAAATTACACGTTTTATATACGTATATAGGGACATTACCTACCTATACCCTTATAAAAATATTAGAAAACCCAAATAGTTTACCATATTCACAGAGAAAAAATGTATACTAAGAATTATTCTTATGAGTCTTTATGACGGTTAAAACGTAAACGTAATAATCATTTTAATGGCTACAAAACTGATCACAGATTCAACCGAAATTCGGCTGATGTACCCGCCAACCATATGCCACGATGACCTTTTTGTATGCATAATAACTTTAGTTGATAATTTGCGTGAACAAATATTATCTACTGAATATATCAAGAATACATATCACAAAATAATATTTTTCAGAACTGCGTCCGCCCCTTCATCCGTACAGATAGAATCTAAAGGTTTTCTGAGACCTTTTAGAGCTACGATGAGTTGCCGAGAAAGGCGTTGTGCCTTGTCAGCAGAAGCATTCAAAACGCCCAGAGCGTAGTCCATCTATGAGCCGCTTTTTGCATGTTACTGGCGTCCCTTACATTAGGGTAGAGCGTTTCCCTTTGCCACTGAGATCACAGCCGGAATGTTCTGGGCTTTGGGCTTCTTCAAAGTGTCTGTCTTTCCTGAGAAATAGTCTTCGATGTCTTGCAGGCTGCGCCCTTTGGTCTCCGGAAGATAAAAGTAGAAGAAGAATGTACCGAGCATGGAAACGGAACCGTACAGCCAGAAGGCGCCGTGATTACTCACGAGATCCTGGAGGATGGGATAGGTTTTCACGGCGAAGAAGACGCTGAAATGAGCTGTGCACGTCGTGAGTCCACCCATCACGCCTCTCACCTAAAAGTCAACAAAAAGCATTTGTTACATAAATTTACAAAAGATTTAGGCGATTCTTCTGTGAGAAATTGCCAAATACATAATATTATTTGGAATACAACACGAGTTTTCAGCCAACGTTGGCTGTCCATTCCATCTTTTCTACTGCAACTGGCTGGAGGCAGCGGCGGTTTTCCAATCACTTGGAAAATAAATGACCTCCGAAATAAAAATTTCAAATCGCCTCCAGCTTTTTGTCTACATAGTTCGTTGAAAGAGACAATAATACAATAAGTCAACCCAATAATAATCAAATAATTCAATACAATAAGATAATAAATTCATCGATCGCCGTAAATATTCAATTGATTTCGAAATTCCAAAACCCTAGAATGCCGTGGCATTTGGTGGTACCTTGGCAGAATTTTCATCAACCGCCAATAATCCACAGGTTTTTGGTTGAGGAAGGCGGAGTTTAGTCGCAACGAGGGGCATATGTTGGGCCAACAGATGCAGAAGAATGTATCCACGTAGGTGCCATCCGGATGCGCCCAAAGCCTAGCAGACATTAGTACAACATGTTCAGCGATTGTCTGGAGGCGGTCTGCACCGATCTTTGTCTCGTCGCTGGTGGTACAGCCCATGTGGGGTCTTGACCAGCTCAAGCAGCTGTCTCCATCCCATCCGATCCCAAGCGACAGCCATTCAATTCCTGACTTTGATCCTGATAGTTCTCCTCCACCTCATCCAGCCAACTAAGATCTGGTCTTCCTCTGGACCGTCTTCCTCGTAAGATGCTGCTTGGCGGTTTTGTTTCTGGGATGCGGGCAACGTGGCTGGCCCAATGCAGCCTCCCACATTTGATAAATCCGGTAATGCGCTGGTCATTTTAAAGGGAATAACTGTGTGCCTTCCCCGATATTTTTTCTTGTTTGTATCACGGTGCCATTGATTTTAGCCTGGTAAACCACATTCTTCCTCCTCGTCAGCTCCTCACAGCTCGCATCAAACCATCCATCCGTCCAAGGGTGAGCCACCATTCCATGCACAGCATCGGCAGAGCTCGTGATTGACTCCTTGGCCAACTCCCAGGAACGATGGACATCAGCGTCTGCTTCTTCCTGTACACCCTTACTTTTTTCAGCTTATCCACATGGTATCGTTCTGGTCGAGCTCCACGCAATTGCAGGACATTGGAAGTCCTTGCTCGGACTCTTAACTTGCAGTGGTCTGAGTCCACATTGGCACGCCTAAGTGATTTAACATCCATTATAGCAGACTTGTGGCGGTTGTCAATGAGGACATGATCGATTTGGTTGCATGTGAACCCATCCGGGAACTAATAAAGCAGGATACAAAATTTAGAGAAACCAAAGAAGTTGCTCTTCGATTGGCAGTCACACTGCGTATCCTTGCGATTGAAGACTCATTCACGAGCCTCATGTACCTACACCTTCAGAATATCTTCCTCCCATTCCGATCGGCAGACTTCAGACCTCCGATTTTTAGTCTCGCAACAGCCCGGTAGACCGGTTTTGTTCTTTAGACATGTCTACTGAGAAACCTTGGACACGCATCAGAGACCAAAAGGGTGCAACGTGTCTACTGGTGGGGACTAGGCTTCAGAGTGGTCATACATTTACAGTGTAGAAAAATCATGATAATTACCTGAGTGGGATAAACCTCTCCGATCATGACCCAGGGAACGACGAGATAACCCATGACAGACGCCACAGTGAAAAGTAACAAAGCTGTGACCGGTATCCACGTGTACTGAGGAGTAGCGCCTTCAGCAACCCAACCAGCCCTGTAGTACATGTACGTTCCGAGGACCAGCATCGTCACACCGCATCCAATGCCTGTTGGTTTACACAGGAAAATTCATTATTTTTACTGATTAGAAGGACGAACTAAATCGAACAATGTGGGAAACGAAGCCTTTTTTGAGGATACAGGATAACAACATCCGCCCCTCCCGACTGCACGTATTATCACTTTTAGGAGGAACATCTTACAACAACATCGACATAAATACTTTGATGCATGCCCAGATTTAAGTTAATAATATACAAGATTTCGTTAATTTTTTATGCCATTTGTGTTTGTGAAGTTCTGTTCACCATCATTTAATAAAACATTTTGAACTTGAATTTGAAACTATGGCAGGCCTGCTTCACTTAATAGAGCTTCAATTATTATAGAGTTTCAATGCATATTCCACAAAAACTTTGCGCCAGTTGGTTGGAGTTTCCTATCAGTACACGTCCCGATATATCCTACGCAGTTCTACGTCGTCAGGTAATTAAACATGGGTTAGCCATAGATTTTAGTCTTAAAACCTTGTTCTAACTTACTGGATAAGAACGTCAGAGGCCTCTTTCCACAGCGCCTCAACAAGCCGGCAGATACAATGGTGAAAACCAATCGAACTACTCCCGTCAGCACAGTAGCAAGATGCTTATCCATTTTGGCTCCGGAATCCTGTTAACATGCAAAAATCAAATTTTAACACGATAACAAATTAAGGTTTCCGGAATCCACTTTGTGTTTTATCTTGTGTTTGTTGCACAAAAAATCTGTCTTGGCAATCGAAAGGTTAAGTTCGTAGATGGGCAGAATCGGGCTCCTCTAAGGGGGCTTTTGGGGAGTTTTAGCGAGGTTGGGGGGGGGGAGGAGATTAGTACCCATAAATTCCAAAAATGAAACTGTCTGACGAGTAACACCTCATTTTAAATGATCTTTTACGACGAATACGACGGTAAATTCAGAATTGCGATATCTTATTCCGTTCTCAAACTGGAGCACTTTGGAGTGTTTTTGAGATGTTCTTCTCTTGAGATGTTCTTCACGGTTCATCTGCTCTAATCTTATAACGTAAACAATCCTTTAAAATGAGGCGTTACTTGGGAAAAAAGGAGACAACATTTGTTTTAAAACCAGTAAAATAGAGACATTTTACATAAAATGCCATGCTGCATTACTGGATTTTTGAAGGGTGAAGGAGGAGTGAGAAAATTCTTTTTGTTTTACATTTCACTCACTTCAATATTTTTTCGAGACCGGACGTGCAAGTAAAAGTAGGTATAATAATTATACTTTTATTCTCCTATTCCGTTTTGATTTTAATAGCTCCCTCTTAGATGTCAGTCATACTTAGACTACAAATTCGAACCACCTACTATCTACTACTACAAACTAGGTGGGATAACTACAATAATCTGTAAATGAACACCGTCCAGTGTGTGTCCACTGTATAACTCAAAAATATCTTTCCACGGATTACAGCAGACTTTCAAAAAACACATCGAGTCCCAACTGTCGGGCTGAAACTGGTTTGGCGAGTTAAGTTCGGAGGGTTTCGATTTTGCCCATATTTACCAGGGGGAAATACGAGAGATGGAATATTCATGGGCGGTAGAAGAGCGGAACCAGTCAGAACGAGATGGTTTGCAAATATGATAAAAACTTCGCCACAAACCCCGGTGGCCTTCAGAGTCAGATAGCAAATGTAGTCAACAAGGCGCTATAACGCCTTTCGAGGACTCTTATAAACTAGCTAAACAGAGATAGTCCCAGAGTGCATGGGAAGGCAACATTAGGACAATAATTCAGTTTCATTTAGATATTTGCCATCTTGACTACTCACGGTCGTTGAATATTGGCAAGATATATATGTACAATTATGTGAAAAAAAAACCGCTATAAATTCATCCAAAATGTATCTTCTGTATAGGTCACTGATCTATAGATGAAATAGCCAAGTAACTTTCATATCCAGACGAAAATAAGTGGAGTAATTACGTAAAATGTTATAGTTTCGTTCGAATAGGTGACCAAATGACCCTCTCCGAGTGTGTGGAATTCGGTAACTAGCTCAGTGACGGTCTCGACAATACTTACCGCCTTATACAATTTATGGATCATTACGTGTACCTCCTACATCTTTAATCGCTGTCAAGACGCACATTCGAATAAAATGTCCAAGATACCTTCATTCTGAACAGACGGGAAGTATCACGAAATCGGCAGCAGAGAACCATGTAATGTGGTGTGATCAGCTTCTCCTCAGAATGAAAATAGACCAGAAGTTTTATTGTTTGATTCACGTTTTATTGTTTTATTGTTGACGAATTTTGGGTTAAATATTATGATGTTGTACAATTTTCAGTAATACCATAAACAATCTGTTTTACCCCTTGAATATTGAATGTTTCAAGGTACAAATAATCCCAAAATCGAGTTTTTAAAAAATTCCACCGTCTACGGCATTTTCCGAAAGTACTAGACGAATATAATACAACTCACTCTGAACCCACCTTCAGCCAAACGATAATCATAGAAACATGGCCTCACAGAGGGTGACATTTCGAGTTGAAATTATTCTGTATCTATTTTTCATTTTATTTATTTTTTTTTTTTTTATTAACCCGCCAGAGACAAAGTGTGAGCCAAAATGACCCGAGAAATGGAATAAGAAATGAAACCAGATTGTTTCCCAAAAGGTTTTGAATGACTCCTTGCACCTTATCGTGATGTTGGGTCAAAATGACACCACGTTTTCTACGGAAGAAAAACTTCAAAACGAAGTAGCTTAAAAATTCCTCATAGATTTCGATACAGACTAATATTAAAAATAATGAACCGAAATTGAGAAGGGTTCCCGAACGGGATAGAGATAATGGAGTGTCTCTAACAATATGCTGTGCCAATAAATTCTCGAGAGCCGTTAATCGTGTTTTTCAACCTTCATGAGATTTCAAGGTTCATTTGATGGAGCCGGTATTGAAAAACTGACGGTTTAGTATTTTCTTCAGAGGATTCCCTGGATACCGAGCTCACTTGGTGATAACCTTGGAAGAGTCCGGCTCCATGGTCGGTCAGATCACTCAGTGCGATTATGATCGTGTTAAATAAACGTATTTGCCTCAGGGTTTATACCATATTCCTACTGGCATTCCATAACGGTTTAAATAGAAATATTGGCTGATGGGAACAGCAATTATGCATGCGGCTTTCTCGTATCCAAGGCGTGGTTAAGATGGTAGCAATGGGACAAATGGCAAAACCGCCGTAAAGGCCACCCATATTGGTTGAAAGATTCAGCCTATAGGGGCGGCACTATGGTTGAGGGTACAGATGTCGCGATGTTTGCGATTTATATCAAGAAAGTGCAAATGCAAACAGTGCAAATGTGTAGCGGTAGCAGCTTCCTGATAGAGAATCATGGATTACCCTACTGCAACATTTCCACGTATTGTGAAGGGCTTAAAACTTTAAATGTAATTTATAAATTATAATATTCTATTTAAGACCTTAACGAGCCTTTGAGGAGAATAATGGTTCTTGTTGTAACCGATCAATGCAATTTATTTTTCCACTAGGTAGTCAATGAAAATGAGCGCATTCGCTAGTTACGTACCTCACTACTTGGACGTACCTACTTATGAAACCTAGACAAATCCAGTTCAGGCTATACACCACTTGAACGACGCACAATTTACTGCAATTAAAACTACAAGGAAATGTTTACCTGGAATATTTGAACGGCGTAGAATGTTATAGGGTTGACCCCGGAAAATTGGTAGATGAGGAAGTAGAGAGCGAGGATGAAGTACGGCCAGTAAGCCGAAGGTTGCAACACCCCACGCAGTGTCTCCTTGGCGGTCGGCTTGTGTATGTTGTTCTTCCGAGCGAAATTCTGGAAAATATTCAATTTGAATTAATTTTTTGACTTATTCATACAAGAATTGTGTAATTGCGCCAATTAAACCTCTTCTAATACACATCTCATATAAGTTTTTCAGTCAGTATAACATTGTTAAGGGACACCACATTCTTTCCGTCCCTCAGTCATGAGAAAATACTCGCATCTCAATTTAGAGAACCACCTTGTTCTCAGCTTTCATTTTCATTCAAATCCAAAGTATTAATGTAAGTATATGGATGTATACAAAAACCAAAAATAAAAAATGATAATCCCATCAATAGGGAAAATGCAAGGCTAAAGGACTGTTGATTATAGTAGGGGTTGAGAGGTTGTGCAGGCGGGTATAATGTATTAGGAGTTCTACCGGCCGAAAAGGGATTAAATAAAATATAAGCTATCGATGGAATACGGTGACAGAGTGGACTGGCACATTTAACGAGCAGAAACAGGTGATGGGGCGGGTGAATTAGCGAGTTGACGAGGTACTTGACAGGGTTCCGGGTTATCCATTGAATAGAAATTATTCATAAAATGCCGTGTATAGTCATCGGGTGAAACCGGTAATTGGACGAGTGAGCGAAGCGTGTGGGCGTCGCGAGAATACTTAATAATGCTAACAAGGTTCACACTTGATTTAATGGTATTCATTTACATTTGTAACCATTATTTTTGTATTCATATCAATTCACATGCTAAACTGCACTGCCCGATTTCGAATAATGAATCAAAATCTAATAAGTGGGATTTGGTCACAGATCAAGATTTTACATAATACTGTCTCCCGTGACGCGAGACAATCCCTGCGATGTCTAATAAACCCCATGATGAAGGTTTCCTTAAGGCACGTATTATGAGAACACACTGAAACTGGCTCATGATCAAAATCGTGTGACTTCAACATTGATACCTAGCAGGAACTTGATATCGATGAAGCAAAAAAGGTTTTAATATATCGGCAAATGAAATCTAAATGACCGTCACCTACCACAGTGTTTCTATAACTGGGAATCGTGCAGCTTGGATAATTCTATCGAAGTTATGGTCAATTGGTTCCACAAAACATGTACAACATGTATAATATACATGTAACAGGAGAAATCTTCCGAACAAATTCAAATTTGATCTTCACCGTGCCAAGAACTTTCACCGACTATCAAATATTGGAGACTCGAGTTCAGTAAATTCGAAGAATTTGCATAGAGACACCTATCAAATCTAAATAAAAATTACCCTGATGTCTTCTGAAAATGTCATACAATTGAATGCCGTTATTTACTACCTATTTACACTAGAAAGCAATAAGATTTTTATCATTACTAACCTTGCTTAGGCCATTAACTATTACAGTAGAGCGTCGATAATCCGGATTAATTGGGACCAGGCCTCATCCGGATTATCAAAAAATCCGGATTTGCAAAAATAGGCTGTTTTATGCTTTAAAAGTATAGAATCCTAACTGAAACCTTGAGAATTCACTTAAATAATATTTAATTATATATTATGTAGGTATGTACTAAACAAGTCAAGTAGGTACATACAGTTGAAGCTGTTGTATATTATTACTTAGTACTGCACATTAATGAAACCGAAACAATACAGCACAGAATGTGAAGTACAGTACTGTACTGTAACAGGTAAAGTAAGTATAGGAAAAAATTTAAAAAAACTCTGCAAATTCTTGACACAACGGTTCATTATCTTCTTTGTACAGATCACCCTTCTGTCTAGATCACTAGGTCTAAATGTCTAAATCCTAAATGTTAGATTAATTATTATTATCAATTATCACTAATTATTAACAATTTTATCAAGTACCTAGTGAAAATTATTATAATTTATTGTTAGGTATTAATAATTCGTATTTACTATTAATAATAATTATTATTAATTATGATTAATTAATACGATATAATTCTGGGGTTTTTAATACTACGTCGGTAATAATTGTTCTATAAAAGAAGTACCTACCAACAAACATTCGAAATTACCTTCATTTCCGTAGCACGAAACGCACCTCAGAACAACAAACTCGACATCACTTAAGCCATATGATGTTCCAAAGAGCTTGTTAGTATGAAAATGGACCTGTATTTCAACAGTTTGATTCACGATCGTGTTGTGAGGCACAATCTTTGAGCCGTCATTGTAAACGAACGGCTGGTTGTACAAAGCTGCGGATGGTCTTAAAAAATTCTACGGAACAAACTCTATCTAAATATGAAATAAAAAACATACCGTTCTATATGAATTTTTCGAGATACGAGATTTTCAAATCTTCAAAATTCGTTTTGAACCCCTTCCCCTTGACCTAGGGTTATAAAAAGTTTCGAGGACCATTATGGGGTTGGTCGAAACCCATAAAAAAAATTTCGTAATTTTAACTCAACGCTAACTGGGCAAAGTGCCGCCGACGCTGTACGGCGGACGGCGTACGGCGTACGGGTGACGGACGGATTTTTTTTAATTCGATTTTCTGAATCTACGTATCTTGAAACGTAAACCAACAAATTTTGAGGGGGGGTTAAAAAAATTTTTTCTTTGGGCGATTCCAATGGTTCATTATCGAAGATAATAAACCAAAATGAAGTACGAGGTACGCGGTGTGGGTGTGGGGGAGGGGCGCAGAGACATAAAAGGTCTCGTCGTATGACGCACTAGTTGGCCTCCTGCCAGCCGTATTACGTCATACGCTCGTGCGTCATAGGCTCTGACGTACTTGTTGGCCTCCTGCCAGCCGTCTTACGTCATACGCTCTTGCGTCATAGGCTCTGACGCACTTGTTGGTCTCCTGCCAGCCGTCTTACGTCATACGCTCTTGCGTCATAGGCTCTGACGTACTTGTTGGCCACCTGCCAGCCGTCTTACGTCATACGCTCGTGCGTCATAGGCTCTGACGCACTAGTTAGCCTCCTGCCAGCCGTCTTACGTCATACGCTCGTGCGTCATAGGCTCTGACGTAATGGCCCGCCGGTCGCTTGTGTTCTGACGTGATCTGAGGGAAAGGGTGAATCAAGGGAACAAATTTTTCCCGTTTCAGTTTATGTGCCAAAGCAAAGACATGAAAATGTCAAAAAAATGTGTAAATAGGTACCTAAGCCCAACTGTAATGTCAATTTTCTGACAATGAGTTTTCGACTATAGTTTTCATACCTTTTTACTTAAGTACTTATTGCAATTTGAGACTGATAATGAGCTGTTTGCAAATAAAAAGTCTGATAACTACTTTATTACATCTTATTAATCTATTTTCAAGTTCCGATTCACAGTTGAATGTATTTTATTTAGATGTCGTAAAATTCGAAAACGATGGAATGACGAAACCTGTCGACTACTGACTCAAGTGATACTGTCGACTTCTAACACATGTAGGTCGACTACTAGTGCAAAACCATGTCGACTACTGAAGAAAATGTTGGTCACTGGTATCGACTACTACCTAGAGCATTGGGATTTTTTACAAAACTTGTTTTTCCCTTTTCAAACCATGTTGAATAATATTTCCCGCTGCCAGGTCTTTTAGGGAAGGATCTTGGGTACAATGAACAGGTTTGCAATGAGAAAAAAACCGAGTGAATATTGAAATGTCATCCATTTCTGACCTATATTTAAAATTTCAAGTATCTAGCTCATCATCAAAATTTAATTTGTTTAAACAAATAGGTATTATTTAAACAATTTTACAGACAAGAAACCGAGTGAATATTGCATTGTGATCCAGTTCTGACCTATTTTTAAAATTTCAAGTCAATAGCTCAGCATCAAAATTTAATTTGTATTATTACAAAAAGGTATTATTTAAACAATTTTACAGATGAGAAACCGAGTGAATATTGCAATGTGGTCTATCCCCGGCTGACGGTTAAAATTTCTAGACTGTAGTTTACCTGGAAGATGAAACACTAGGTCTAAATGTCTAGATCCTAAATGTTAGATTAATTATTATTATCAATTTTATCAAGTAGCTAGTGAAAATTATTATAATTTATTGTTAGGTATTAATAATTTGTATTTATTATTAATAATAATTATTATTAATTATGATTAATTAATACGATATAATTCTGGGGTTTTAATTACTACGTCGGTAATAATTTTTCTATAAAAGAAGTACCTACCAACAAACATTCGAAATTACTTTCATTTCCGTAGCAAGAAACGCACCTCAGAACAACAAACTCGACATCACTTAAGCCATATGATGTTCCAAAGAGCTTGTTAGTATGAAAATGGACCTGTATTTCAACAGTTTGATTCACGATCGTGTTGTGAGGCACAATCTTTGAGCCGTCATTGTGAACGAACGGCTGGTCGTACAAAGCTGCGGATGGTCTTAAAAAATTCTACAGAACAAACTCTATCTAAATATGAAATAAAAAACATACCGTTTCATGAATTTTTCGAGATATGAGACTTTCAAATTTTCAAAATTCGTTTTGAACCCCTTCCCCTTGACCTAGGGTTATGAAAAGTTTCGACGATCATTGTGGGGCTGGTCCAAACCCAGAAACCAAATTTCGTAATTTTAGCTCAACGCTAACTGGGCAAAGTGGCGCGGACGGCGGACGGCGTACGGCGTATGGCATACGGCGTACGGACGGATTTTTTTTTATTCGATTTTCTGAATCTACGTATCTTGAAACGTAAACCAACAAATTTTGAGGGGGGGTTAAAATTTTTTTTTCTTTGGGCGATTCCAATGGTTCATTATCGAAGATAATAAACCAAAAGTACGAAGTTAAAGAATATTACACAATCTAGTCCGGGCTCTTGAAAAAGTCTTTAATTGATTTCTGTACTGCAGTAGTTGCATTTAGCATTTGTATTTTTTCCCGGGCGTGAATTCCGGTCGACGGTCCGGATTTTTGACGTCCGGATATTCTACTGTATTTAAGGAGACCGACCAATGCAAAAATTTAAAAATAAAATAAATTAGGGTATGCACTAGGTTGGCGAAGTATCATACATTTTAATTTGTCTCCAAATACCTGTAATTCAGCCGCTTCCAGATCCACGTCACAAGTTGGTCCTCGGAGTTTAGTCAGGGACTTCTTGGACTTCTCGACTTTGCCGGAAGACATGAGGAAGGACGGTGTCTCAGGGATGAGGAAGGCGCAGATGAGGGCTAAAGCCGGAACGAGAGACGAGATCAACGCTATCGTCTTCCACGGTATGAGAAGGGCTCCAAGGGAGTATTCAGTCAAGACCCCTAAAAACATTACGATAAAAATATATAGTTAAAAGCAATTTAATAAACGGGAGGTGAAAGTTAATTCAAATACAAAAACAAATTTATTCGAATTTTTCCAATTCCTTCTGTCTCAAGCGCCCACTGGCAAATGTACTTCCCACGAAACAGTTATGTTTAATTTCATGTTAATTTACTAATTATTTTATTGAAAATCAAGAAATCATTTCTCAGTATCATTAAGTTATTGTTCTCTGTATCATAAGTCTATTGTAACTTGGCTTACACCGTATCCTCCGATGTTAAGTTCCAGCCATGCAGTATGAATGAATTATATACCTAGTGAATTTTTGAAGCAACGTACTGCTAGGTACTCAATCTGCCCTTCAGTTTTCAGTCTTCAGTTTTGTATGGCTGATTTATGTACACCTAATTTATTAAATCCTTAGATTACTCTGAAGAAAATGGATTTAAAAAATCTTCCCTAAAAGTAGGTATGTATAACTAATCCATTCATCGGTTGGCCTTAAAATAAGTAGATCTCTTGAGATAAACAAAATTTTAACAAGTTTTTGAGACGTTGATTTATTTACATGCGGTTCTGATCCAAATGATGTCATTTATATTTTTCTCTAAGTAGTTAGGGAATTCTGGCACCGAAAGATTGCATGAAAAACGGCAGAGTAAACACTGAGAAAACCTTATCGACCATCTCAGTTTCCCCTCTGTTGAATATCTTAAGATGACAAGATGAGGGATATGATCATTGTCTCGTTGAAGTATATTCGATTCATCACTCAAAACTGTTCAAGTACCTACGCTCCTACCAGAAGCAGATGTCTTATTTCAATCAACTTGTATTTTTTTTTTTTTTTTTTTTTTTTTAACTCCATTCTAATTATTGAACCAAGTTTACGATCGATCTTTCCGCCTTACGAAGAACCTCCCATCTACGGACAGAATTGCCAAGACAGATTTTTTGTGGAAATTTGAACTTTGTATCTCAGTTCTATCGAGAGTTATCGTCTGGAATGACGCATACATAAATATAAAAATATAGGTATATGTAATACATAAAGTTGGGTCGGGGGTCTCAGAATTTGAATCTGAATGATCGGCTTCTAAGACCCCCGACATAGATTTATATAGGTACATATGTACATATGATTCTTGGTGTCTTTAGGCAGCGAATTCAGGATGGTCTGGAACGGTTAAATGTTTATGTGTTAAATGTTATCTACTTAAATGTTTGGGAAATTTGAGTTTTTAAAATTTTGGACCGAGAACAATAGCATCCTTTTCTTTAAAACATTTAAAACAAACTTTTTCATTGTAACATGACTGATTTAACACTCATAGGGGACCACTCGAGGCATAACCACTGAAGTTCCACAAGAAGAACAAGAAGGAAATGGATATTGAGTTAATACAAAGCCATCCGGGAGACGTCCTGCACAAGAGGGCAATCCCTGTACCTACCTCATGTAAATATGAAACCATCTATGGATGCCAGTCATTACGACAGATGTTTTATATCACATAGTTACGATGACCAGCGGAAAGATATACTGAGATACACGGTACCACGCTTCAGCCTCTTCATTAGTAGATTCTGAATAAGAAACTCCTAATCGTTCAACACTTTTTAGTTTCAGCGTGAATAACGGAACGCGCTCTATTTCTAGATTTCTTTGTCAGTTGAAACATCGAATAGTCTAATTGGCGAAAAGTCACGGGGTCCAGTCTCGTGGATGTATAAAATAGTTTCGTGTGCGTCAGTAGACATAGAATTATCTCGCATTCGCGAGACCTATGAACCTAATTGCCCTTAGGTTTCTTTCTATGCAAGCTAAAATTAGTCATAGTAGTTGGATTACCTTCCGCAGTCAAGATAAGGAGTTTTTTAGTTATCCGCCGGCCACGGAATGCTACGATTAGATTAGAGAAAAGCTAATGATCGGAAGTGTGTTTGAAAGAGGGCACATACTCGTAGTGTGATGACATTAGCTAATAGGATGGAGACGGGTAACTCTCTGTATATGTGTATCGGTTGAGTTCGTTTATTCGTTTATTCGATTAGGCGATGAACGTGATTGTACACCGTATGTCATACGGTCATATCGTGTCTACATATACCTACATATATGTCGTATCTACATAATATGTCTACACATCTACATAATAATACGGTGTACAAGCGACTTCGCTAGAAGAAGTATAATATACTTCATATTATGATCTAAAATTGCTTTCTTTTTTCAAATTCATTGCTGTTTATCAATGCCACGGCACATGCGCGAACACAGAATATCATTTATTTTTCAATTCGTCATAAATTGATGCGAGGCCGCGTTTCCGAATATAATCGAAAATATTGCGAAGAGGTAAAATAGCTAGTGACTCGGAACTATTCAACGCGAAACTTGATCAATATCAGAAATGAATTGAAATATTCAACAGGTATGCTGTGTAACGAAAACGACGATCGGCTAGACGGAAAAATAGATAAATATTTGCCTTCAAATGAGTGTCGATGCTGACATGAAGAGAATAGAACTGAGGTGTTTTTCCGACAATAAAAGTCGCCGTTTGAAAGGTTCAACAACCGTTGTTCACCGTTCACCTGTGTACACGGAATTTAACATTCATTACAATGACAAACATTCCTGTGTAATTACTAAACGAAGGTTAAGGACAAATAGCGTTGAGCTAAATCATTTTGTCATTATCATACTTGAAAATACTGAATCTAACTAGAATGAATGGACCTTGAATGAGCAATATCATAACTGTGAAAAAATAATCTCTTTATGACCGAATGGCTTTTAGTCCAGCGGTTACAAATTACGAGCCATACACACCATATCACTCTAACAATCATCATTTCCGTTATCACAATATACCTAATACCATAACACTCACATCTACCAAATTCACACCAAGTTACATGTGATTTTTTTCAGCTGTAGTTAATGTTGACATCAGTTGGAATATGTGACCTTCCGTAAATACGTTGAAACAAGTGTTGATATATGACCGAGTAACAGGTGAAGTGAGAAACAAAAAAAATTAAAAGAAAGGATAATAATATTATCGAAGGACAATTTATAGTCTTGTTTGTCGCATACGAGTCTGAGCCAGTAACCTTTTTTTTATCTTGTAAACTTACATAACGATCCCACGGTATTTCAATATCGGGATTCGCCAGGAACAATAGACATGATATTTCTGACGTTTAATCTTTGCCTAGTACTCAACCGAAAGATAAGTGGGTACCGTTAGAAAGTTGGTGAGTATGAATTTAACAGACTCAACGGCGACGAGCGCGTGTCTTATAAGCGTATGCGCCTGGCGCTAATAGTTCCTGATAGCCATGAACCTTGGTGATATAATGTCACTGACATTATACATAAATACACAATTGATAACCTATTTGTGGAAAAGAAGGTATTTTCAAATGGGAAGATGAACATTATGCAGATAACGAAGAGTAGATAGACAACAACCTCAGAATTGAGCCTCAGCTATCGCTGGCGTAGCAACCTTCAGTATTGTTTTTTGTGTTCTTTCTGGTGTCATAAATGTAAGAATATGTTTTTTTTTAAATCCACCGACATGCATGGTCTGGAAGGAATTTCGGTATCGAAAATTCGAGTTTTAAATATTTCGGACAGAGAACAATTGAAGCAATTATTCAATAATTATTGTTAAAAATATGTACTTAACTACATCGCTACTAAGGGGACACTCATTCTATTACCTGCCTTTTCCAGGATTGAACGCATTACCTCTTGGATGTAGTGCTCTTTCAAAATGCTAATAGTGAGGGATTAGCCTCGTCAAAAATTTATCACGCACGGATCGCGCTCTGAAACGAATGTGAGGAGTGTGGGAGTACACGAGTATAACCCAGCAATACCAGTACAGGCGGAGGGGCGATTGTGCCAAAATGTTTCTCCGGCGTGTAACTACGGAGGTAAATAGTTGGAACTCACCTAAGGAGACGCCGACAGATGCTACAGCAGCAAGTGTGCCTCTGAGATGAGGCTGCGTTGCTTCCCCAGTGTAGACTCGCGCAGGAGCTCCAACCATTCCTGAGCCGAGGCCGACCAGCATCCTTCCGACGTAGATCATCTCGAGGGAGGTGGCGTTGGCGACGAGGAGCCACCCAGCGATGGCAGGGAATTGTGTGATGATCAAAGTGCGTTTCCTGCCTATGGAGTCCATCAGGTAACCGCTCAGAAGGCAGCCGAATGGAGTTGTCATTGAACTCAAACTAGCTGTAAACAAACCAATCCAAAATCAAACTACAAGCGTACTATTTCAAATATCGAAAGTGACTTTCAAAGCTGATTTCCATCGTTGATGATACACTGATTCAGACGAAAGTCAAAACTTTTACCTCACTCGTTAACTCCTAAGGAATCGATGATATCGAGTATTCAAATCGTCGATGTTCAGGGACCCAGGGGAATACTCTGGTCCCAACAGTGTTTCAATATAACTGTTCCGCATGAACGAAATGGTAACCTCATGTAATCGGTAACCTAATGCGATTTGAGCTCGAGATTGAGCCGGAGACCGAAATGCTCAAAAATTGGACTCTAAGCCGGAGAAATGAAATTAAGTAATCCCAAGTGCCAATGAGTAAATTTAACTATCCTGTAACAGTAAATCTCCGGAGAGGTACATTAACCGACAAGTTCATTTCTGATGTGAACGTAGAAGAGAAAAGTTAGTAGTGCATTGTTGTAAATCATCAGCATTGACAATAAAAAATGCCACAAAAATTACCGACTAAAATTTCATTCGACAAATCATGTGTCGACTTCATGATCCCCGGCCCTCGATATCTGGATAGGACCGCCTCTCTGGAGGGGTCTCTTGAAGATAATGAAATCAAATCACTCCGTTAATGAAGGCAAACAACAACAATTGAAGCTTTCCGATCGAGTCCGCCCGCTCTCCAATCATTTTTCTCAACAGTCGAAGAATCTTCATACAAAACAACTAACACTGGTTTACCTTTAGATTTTAATAAACAGTCAACTATTGAAGGGAAATCATAAATGAATTGTATCACAACAAAGAGGACAACTAAAAGTTACAGGAATATATGTGCACTCAAGAGGTGGTATAAATTTGGCGAAATAAATACCCAGAAAATGTAGGTAAGCTTTTAGTAAAACCAACCACACATAGGTACCACTAGCTTTAAGGCGAAAATCCAATAAATTAGAATACCAAATTTTGAGTGTTAATTTTTAAATAAAACTACCTTCTAAGTTGTTATGTAAATATGTACGACGTAGACACGATTGAAAGCTGTATCACTGCAGCAGATCTAGATTTTTCTCTGCATCGGCCATACACGACTGACGTACGCCGATCAGAGTCTATGAAATTTGGTAAAAGCCCCTGAGGAAACCCTTCAAATGATCATTTCAATCACATAATATGAATATTATTCAATTTTATCATTCAAGAGTTGTCTACTTCTGACGACTAAGTCGTAACACCAGAGGTTAAGTAAATTAATGAAGAAAATGTACGTACCGATCCAAGATGCTTGGTATTTGTCGATAGTCATAAATCCATTATCTGGTTCCTCCATCTGTGGAATGGCAACTGCTGGGAAGCCAAACGCCAAACCCGTATTTATGGTACCGATATTGGCCATGAGTGAGGCACATACCTAGAAATGCAAATTGAAAGTCAACCTCTGCAATAAATAAGAAATATTTATAAAATACGAAATTGACAGCAAGTAAATTGACTGTCGAGTATTAAGGTTGTGGTATGAGTGTAGTTACCTAGGTTAATTAGGTATTAATAATTATGTATTCGTTCGTTTTCCTCTGTGAGGGGTGTCCATTTTTACGTGCAAATTCAAAAGAAAGGCTTATTATTCATTAAGCCTAATTATTAATTTCTATAAGATAAAATTCATTCTTTAAAAAATGCCTGAATCCACCACCATCCAATCCGAGTTGCATCCAATCCCTGGTTTTTGAATACCGTGAATGGCAATGAAACGTACACCAACGAATTTTATTATAGTCATTGAGTTTTTCAAAAAAATTCTGATCGAAAACAAACGTTGAGTTTAAAATAATCACATTCGTGTGGGGTCACCATAGACCCTAGACTCACTATTATATCCAATCTGTTTAGCCTAATCCGTTATTAACGTATTCATGCTGTTAGTTATTTCATATTGCTAATTCTATAGTCTTCCCTAGTTGGTTTAGAGGGGATGAATTTGAACTCACTAGGCGGTAAATGTATAAAAATAAAAATGATAAATTTAATTCGATTATGGAAAGGTTAATGGCTCGATTACACGAGAGTTGGAAATGCAGACAGATGGGCAACAGCTGTGATTTCACCAGCAAGATGACTATGGTGAGATTCCAAAAGTCAGTGAAAAAAAATCCACATTTATGCAGCATCACTATAAGAGCAAAAAATAACTGGTTTTTACTGGTTTTAAAACAGATATCGTCTCCTATTTTGCCAAGTAAGACCTCAGTTTATAGATTTTTCAACGCTAAACACGATGGTTAAGTCAGAGTTGCCTTATCACATTCCGTTATCATATTAGAGCAGATGAACTGTGAACAACATGTCAAGTAACAACCACGTTTCTTCTTCTTCAGTGCTACAGTTTGAGAACAGAATAATTCGCTAAAAGATCTTACTACTCCTTTGACGGTTTTCTACATTTTCATAGGTTTACTCCATTGATCTTACTCAAATCTTCTCTCTTTTCTGTTACAAATGTAAGTACTCTCATGAAGTAGGTGATAATCATCATGTTCAAAATACAGTAAAATAATGTACGTACGAGGTCAGTTTGGTTGTTATGGCCAACTAGTCGCACGCCTCTGATACTGTAATGCCATCATATTGGGGAGGGGGGGGGGGGTCATCTGCTACCGCGAAATTGACAAAGGGGCGACGAAGGACTAGTTGTGATTGACGGGTGATGCAATTCGCTTTCCGGCGGACCTAAGATCGGTTTGCAGCCTGCCGCCGTTTTTCTACTTCGTCTAAAACGGTTATCCAATTGACAGATAGATCTAAGTCATTATTCAATTAGTTCATCAGTTGACTTTGTCGCTCTCAGGATGAGCGGAACCGTAGAACGAGGAAAACTGCGTAGTTTGGTTCTTCCAGCGAATTGTTTTCTGACCTCCTTTGATAGCGAATCGTTGATATTCAACAAACGTGCAGCTAATAGTTCGATCAGGCTACAGCAAAATAAGATGAATCTTTTCTCTTGAAAATAATCAAAACACCTACGTGAAAGAACGTTCAACGAAGAACGTTCTGCGAACGTTAAATGTACGTAAAAATCATGGTCATAATAATAATCAAGCCAGATGTATAAAAAGTAGTTTCTCTGATCTCCGCCCTCACTTCTGTCCTAATTGTGTCAAGGCCCTGCTTTCATCCCCATCCTTCTCACCCATCTTATCTACTATCACGTGTCAGTAGCTTTGTGTTGGTGTAACTCACCAACCTGGATTGGAAACAATAGGATAGTGGACGACGCTTTGTCGAGCTGAGCTCCGTCCTTGAACATTGAAATTCGACCACTAGACACACCAGGAAACCTCAGGTTAGGAAGTACCACTTCAATATTTATAGAAAAAACTGTTGGGTAACATCAGGAATCAAATTAGAGTACGCCAAAAATTTGTCGAAAAGCTTCCTTACTGAAGTATCAAAAGTTACCCAAAACTTGCTAAAAACGGGTCATTTGCGCATTGATCCAAGAACTTTATATAAAACGACCCAGGACAACCCAGTACAAATATGTAGATTCTTCTAGTGGGGAAAGCTGTTCAGCTCGTTTACATTCTGCGCGATCGTAATTAAGTTATACTTGGCTATCCTACCATACAAATCCCGTGCACTGAATATGGCAAGCATGACCCGCTGAGTCACTGAATATTCTCCCTTGAGATAATCAAGATTTTTGGCTCTAAATATGGTAGAAGTAAAGAAAGGTATAGTGTTGTTTAGACAATTTTGAATAAAATAATAATTGTTTCTCTTATAATTCGCCAAATTTTTATTTCTTCACTAATTTTTTAGTTGAGGATCCCGGAATGTTACGTACCTAGATACGTTCCTCTTAATAACCAAGTTCAAGTTCGGGAATAACATGTATAATACTTCACGTTACATGGGAATGGCTTCCTTAAATACTACCCAATTGAAACTTGAAGCAGTCAAGGTCAGCTCGTTAATCCAGGTTTTCTAAGACTTATTACTCATTTAATTATAATATAATTATGTTCCATAAACATATTATGTTCCATACACTCGCAGAAAATCAATTGAGATGACAAATATTCAATTTAGAGGGGTGTGGCTCAAAATCCTTCCTACCTACCATCCTTCCTTCCTACCATCCATCCTCACTATTCTTGTCCCAACCAGCAAAATTATAATAATATTATTGTTCTTAGAACAAAACGAAAACAGGTTTTTTTCAGGAAAAAAGTTATTTCTGTCACAAGGTGACGATTTTTTTAAAAATACCGTCAAACTGCGACGTAACAAACGTTGAGTTCGCCGACAGAGTCAGCAGGGAATTGCACCCTGACATCAGCTTGTTTCACCATTGGGGAATGTCGAGTAACGTTTTTGTTATTTGTTTTACTGCGAGCAAGCAAAGTTTCGCTGCACCTCGTTTTTCAAATTCCTTGGTTATTGGTGCATGCTATGAGGAGCCCACATGCCTATAGTATACTCAGGATCAGATGACTAGGCAGAGGCCCGGAATCTTGGGCTCGAATGGACTTTTTAAAAGGGCTCAGAGTTGTCTTGCTGACTTTAAACTTCAAGAATGAATGACAAGAATTGTAAACAACAGAGTCCACTAAATGACTCGACGAAAGTGACGAAATGTGGAAATGAGGTGTTGGGCGCGCTTGCTCCTCACGAACAACCTCATTAACTTCGAAAATATTTGACACAGAGTAGGCAGATATTTTTTAAACGGACGCCCAAACTACTAGTGTCTATCACCTGTTATATCTCCCAAACCTGCTTCCATTTCACCCTTCAACTTATACCCATTCAGACACAAAAAAAGGGGTTGTCTTCCGTGCCTTTGTGATCCGATATAGGCGGAATGTGTAAAATACGTAGAATAGATCCCCCAACAACAGTCCCAACGACCTTCGAACTCATTACCGTAAGGTTGACTGTACTAATTTCTACACACTCTCACGCCAGGCCATAACTCGCAAATTCTGTTTACATAAAGAATTGACATTAGGATTTTTCCGTTTGATTGTAGAGGCGATTTTTATCCGTCTATGAAGGCCATGAGATAATTAATATTTAGATTCGTATAAATGGTATTTATGAAGACGAATTGGGCCTAAAACAGACTTCAAATCTATCTGAAAGCCCATAACAGCTCATACATGTAGACAAACGTGATTTAAATGGTCGAATTACAACTCTTACAACAATTACAAGATTACAACTCAATACGCAGCAATGACGGAGGTGGTTCTGACTGAGTTATTAGCCAAATCGCAATTCGAGAAGAAATCAACAAGGAAATGAGTCATCATCTGCACAAAGTTGAACAGAAACGTTGGTCGCCCTCCTGTGAGAATTCATAATTATTTTTGATCTGTGAAGTACTGACCTGCCTCAGAGAGCTCCCTCGTTTCCTTTTGGTGCCTGGAAGTAATCGGACGGATCCTTCTTTCGCAACTCTGTCTCCAACGATTTTGGCACTTTGCGGAGCCACGAGCGCCTTCAGACTCTCGAGGTCCACAATGCTGCCGGTACCAGCTTTGATACTGCAACAAGATACAAGGAAATGTTGAGAACAATTCCATTAGTTCGTAAAGAAGAGTTGAATAACAAAATCGTAGAATCGATTGTCTGCTAAGATTGTTTAAGTTATCAGTATATTCGAGTGTCAGCTGTACCACGGTAACAAGTTAAGTTGCACAAAAAATCTGTCTTGGCAATCGAAAGTTCGTAGATGGGCAGAATCGGGCCACTCTGAGGTGGGGTTTAGAGAAATTTTACCCATAAATTCCCAAAATGAAACAGTGTGACACCTCATTTCAAACGTTTTTTTACGCTCAACACATTAGCGAAGTCAGAATTGCAATATCTTATTCCGTTCTCAAACTGTAGCACTTTGAAGATGAAGAAACGTGGTTGTTTCTTAAGATGTTCTTCACGGTTCATCTGACAAAGGAATAAGATATGGCAATTCTGACTTCCCCATCGTGTTCAGCGTTGAAAAATCTATAGACTGAGGTGTTACTCGGCAAAGGACACAAAATTTGTTATCAAACCAGTAAAATGGAGATATATTACATAAAATCAGTTATTTCCTCAAAAATTCGCTCTTATAACCATGCTGCATGACTGTGTATTTTTTTTGTACATTTGAGCTCAACAAAATAATGACACTGAAAGACGGATTAACGTTGTTTGTGACGCTTTCATTGGCTGTTTAATCATTTTCGCGTTCCATTATTCATTTCAGCTCACGCCACCGTAAGAAACGGGAGCCGCTATTGTGTCATTGACAAACAGCGTATTAAACGAAACCTCATCAAAACATCATACCACCTATCAGATTGCGCACGTCCTCAAGTGCGCACAATGATCTACCGCCTACAGAGCCCAGAGGTTGAGACAAGTTTTGCAGTCAGGTTGAACGGAATGAATCCCAAGCGTTTATTACAATAATTCTAATTATTACTAGGTATTACTATTACTACAATTATGCATCAGTATTTTATAGAATACTGAAGATCATTATTCAAACAGTTTAGTTTGACTGTAGAAATAGGTAGTATTAGTAAACTACACTCTAAGTAAGCCACCGAAATGCTGCAAAGTATTGTCAATAATGTTCTCAACTGGAGGATACAGCTTAAAGAAACAAAATCTACCCATATTAGCGTGACTAATCAAAATGCAGTGGAAAAATAAGGAATATTTACATTTAAAACCTCAGAATCTCGTCTTTCTACACAAGTACCTACGGTTATTAGTACTTTCCTTGATCTCAGGAAAATTACTCAAATCGATTAGGTTTTTTACGAATCATGATTTGTGTGTAAACAAATACTGACATATTGATTCGATTACAAAAGATGACGATTTAATTGAAGCGAATGGGGCAACTCAAATCATGATGTGAGAAATTGGATTCTTCTTAGTGGCTAGTTACCTTCTGACCAGTGAAACAATTGATGTTTGGTTTGTGAGAAAGGAATATTTATTGGCATTCTGATAAACGTTTTGTATGTTCCCAATTCAATTTGCCAGCACTAGTCGGTCCCCTTCTCATTGGGAATCCATTAGCAAGTTGAGCCCTTGAGTTCAATTTCGTAATCTCTTTCGTATGGTTTCCTCGACGGAAGAGATGGTCGGTGGTTCAATGGCGACACTTGTTTGCATGTCTGATCCGACGTTAGGTTTGTGAAGCGTTGGATGACCTTTTTCATTTATAAACTCGAACCTTGCGGATATTCCGTGACGTGAATCTCGTCAGGGCGTTCGCCCATTTCCGATTACGTGACGATCAAGTTGCCAGCTCTGTGTCACTTAAAGATTGTAAGTACTGGAGCACATATCCGGGATCTACATGCCAAGATTGACTAAACATCGACAGGCATTGAATGCATTGCTCTACCCTTCCGTGACTAGTATGAGGTCTGTTGAAAAATATTCTTAACTGAGCACCCAATTCTCCACTCCGATAGGAGGTCCTATAATTTCACACAGGTAATTGAAATTGTTGATGAAGTTGTTAGGAACATTCACAGCCCCCTAGGTGCCGAATTATGAATATTATTGGGGACCGGAACTATAGGATCACGGGGAGGATGGGAATATTGTTTGGAATATATCCGATACGCCTATATACAATGTATATATAGGGTGGGCCCAAACGAAGCAAAGATATTTTGAAGGTTTATAGGAAATTTTATTGATGAATTTTTTCGTGGAACTTGAAAAAGTTCCACGAAATATGGGTCCGAAAATGAGGCCTACTGAGAAAAATGTTGAAAAAAAAAAATCTAGAAATCGTGTTTTTAGCCTCTTTTCATGAATTACTCCCACATGGCTTAATGTCTCAAAATACGTATCGAGGAGAACCTTTTAACTCATTAGCGGACCCATGTTCACCGGAACTTTTCATTCAGCATGAAAATTCCTATAAATTTTCAAAATATCTTTGTTTCGCTATAAACCTACACGAAAAATTACCATCTCATCGGGCCTTTGAGCCAATTGAAGTTACTTGATACGCTCACTAAGCGACGTGTTGCCCCGCGAGCCCCAAGCGGTAGCCCCAAAATCCTTATTGATTCATTCGTTGGCAATATCGGAAATTCGAAAAATCGGATATCCGAAAGTTACGACAAATTCTAAGATCATCTTCTGCCCCGCATGTCATTTTTCAAAATCCTACGTAAGCCCTTGAAACATAAATCAATTCATGTTCAACTTGTTTCCCAATGGATTCTCAAAAATTCTTTTTCATGAGCCAATAACAAACACTACATGAATACTTTTTTGTAGAGTTGAAAGTGGCGTTCATCTCTTATTAAGTTTTGTTACTTTCGAGTTAAATATAATTTTTATGTCCACTATTAATACCATATGACCCAAAATATATCCTGAGGTCAACGTCAGAGAAAGGCACGGGGATTCTTTAATATTTTGGAATAATCTGGTTTAAAATAAACTGGAGTCGGTGGGTGGACGGCGATGAATTGTTCAGCCCTCGTCTCTTGTTTCCTGGATTACAATCGTCAAACATTCGGAATTCAGATTGACTGGAAGATAAACATCCCTAAATTTACCGTGTAGAACGCGACCCGGTAGGAAGAGGGATAGACCTATTTAGGCTTCCCGTAGGGCAGAGGTATTATTAGCAGGGAGAGAGTATGCCAGCCATGGCGTGAGATGGAGATTTAAGACATTTGTACACCAATCGCATGCTTTCCTAGCACGAACAATTATGAGTAGGTACATGCCTAAAAATCATGTGAACCCACTCACATTTTAATCGACTCGAGTCGTCTGAATGACACTTTATTATATAAACGTGTCGAGTGACATTCGGATAAATGTCCAACAACCCAGATCTACAGAGCAGCTAAAACACCTCTTATGGTTACTTCGGAGGAGTTGATGATTAGACAAAGATTAGTTGGGTATCTTCGTATTACTATTAGGTAGATTGTGATATACGAGTAGGTACTTGTGCACTCTTCCATTAGCTCCTTTTTGAGAGATATCAACTACCTATACCCCAGCCGGCTGAAACGCATTTGGTAACGATGTCTCGAAATAGAATAATATTGGGAAAGACGACAGTGGGTGTCATGACAGAACCCCCTGTTGCGTTCTAATTACTTGAGATATCTGGCTTTAATGGTCTCCAGAGAGTAGGTACCACTAAGATCCCAAAAAGCCTCGTTAGGTTTTATCAGCTACTTGGGCCCTGGAGTATAACTACGCATTCGAAATCGGACATCAACAACAAAATATGGTAAACCCCGAGTAACACAACCAGCCTTACAATACCAGGCTAGAATCGTATGAAGACATAGCATCCCCAAAGTCTAAAATTGGACTTATACGATGAGACTGGACTTACACGATGAAATATTGACTTTTTCCAACGTCAATTGCAGGTATATGATAATGATAATAACAGAATAGGTACCTACGTGTTTGAAAAGCTTCATTATTCTTAAAGAGTTGCTTTAACAATGAGACCAACGAGGTACCACTATGTAGGTTTTTGCATGATTTTACTTGAAAACACAAGAACACCATGTTCTAACCAGTCGTATACCGAAATCATTACCTACTTGAGTAATATTTGATCCTGAAATATAGAAAAATACCAAACTTATATGATAAAGCATGATATGCCCACGGCCAAGAGAAAAAAAGCCCATTACTTCACCAATGTTAGCACTAATAATTAGTTTATTTAACGTGCAATTATTGCACGTTAATAAATGATGTGATCTATGAAACGTCGTGATACTTTTTTTTCTTTCTTGCGTTTATTCAGATAATGAAAAATTAGTTACAATGATAAATCAGGTAACTATCAAGCTATTTACTTCACAAATTAACACTTTTTGCGGTGAGAGCCCATTAACTTCTACTTCACGTCACTCATTGTCAGCTCGGAAGGTCTAGGGGCTTGGTTCTCTTCAGGCGTCGAATTTGTTGAGAGTTGTCAAGTAGCTGGATAGCAGCTGGATTTGGAAGCCTGCGCTCATATCTCATAGCTACCTTTTTTTATGACATCCGGTGACTGAGGTCTTTGTGGAGGTCATCGTTCCTTACATACCAAGAAGCGTTTACTATGCTCCTCAGAATGTTTGTACAATTTTGATAGTCTTCTTAGCTGTGCCACCCCACAGCTGTTTGCCATAGGTCCAAATGGGCATTAGCACTGTCTTGTACAGGAGCACTTTATTATAGATATTGAGTCCCATGAGCCAGTACAGTTTCCTGAACTTGATGGATAGTTCTTCCTTTTGTTTCTTTACATGCTCTTTCCATTTAAACTTGGCATCTAATCTTTCGCTGAATTTGCATATGGTATGGTATTCCGATTCAGTAACAGAGGGATTGGTATTATGTATCGTTTTATTCGTGAAGTTGACATGTGTTGATTTTGTTTCATTGAGTTTCATCGACCACATCTTCGTCCATTCATTTACAGCAACGGTTGGACGTGATAGTGACATAGATTAGATATGAATAAATCAAGCACCGAGTCATCTATGCAGAAATAATGATTTGTGGACATGAATGTATCGAAACCTAGAACATTTAATGCAGACGTTATGAACCATTGAGTTGGTTAAATCTAAAACTGATTGATACTCAGTGGTCAAATCGTTGAGCAGGTACTTACAGTATGCAGTTTGCAAAATGTCTTTTACGGTGGTATCTCAGTGCCATTAGAAGTGAGGGATCGAATAATGTGAAATCGTAATTCTGTCTACACATTAATCAAAATCACGAAATACCATGATTTGTTCTTTTCCGTATGATTCTACTAGATCAATACAAAGCAATGAATACATCAAGGCTAGCTCAACCATAGAAATTTTAGAAATGAGGCAGCAGGGGATGTTCATAAGTAATGGTTCTCCTATTGGTAGCAACATTGTCACGATGGTCTGAATTAAATGAATTTTACTCAACTATTTATGTTGTATTCAAAATCATAGGAATATCGAAAATAGAACTATTTTGATATTAATGGAATTTAAATTCAGAACCCCAACACCCAATCGTTGATAAATTTCCAATGTTAGGTAATCGGTATGTAGCATTTTCAGTCAAATTCACCCTTTTACAAATCAAATTCAACCTTTTACAAATCACATTCACCCTTTTACAAGTCAAATTTACCCTCTTTGAGCAATGCGAAAAATTCGTTGAAGGGCAAAGAAAAGGAACTAAATACATTCAATACGACCGAATAGGTGTAATAATAGTAGGTAGTACCTATAAAAGGGTGAAAGTGGTTTGTGAAAGTGAATTTGACTTGAAAATTTTATAATTTAAATTCACAGGGAATTATCCTGCGCAACACACGGGTCAAAGTCTAGTTACTAATATGAAGAGGACAGAGGGGGAGCAGATGGCAGAATTTCACACACATGTTCAATGAAGGTCGAAGAAAGAAGTGGCTGGGTGGTGGGTACGCAAGGAAGGCCATCGCTACCCACATACACGGGGGACTATGGAAATGTACTACCTCAGCTGATCACGTGAAGTCGGCATGGGCTTCGTAACAACTCGCAGAACCGCACCCCGTTTAACCGGTCACCATGTCGCGAGGGGTCCTGATGAGATCGTTTTCAATTAGGCCAAAGAAGAGGAAAACGCTGTACTTAAATTCTTTCTCAGAGGTTAATAATTATTATTTTCTGTCTAGATCACTGTTATGTATACAACATACTTGTTAAGGCCCGTTACCACACAACATAATTGGAGTAATAAAGTGAAATATTGAGTGTTGAAACCATGTTGGGTTTAATCAGCTGTTGGAACGTGTTGAGGTTTTGTCGGTTCCACCTTCGAGCCCTTATAGTGAAAAGCTGAACTTACAAGACTTGGGTTTTCGAGATTTTACAGTTCTCCTTTCTCTAATATATCGTATGTAAGGGAGCACCTACTAGGTATTTATTTGGTTGGTCTGAGCATAAAAGCATTGATTTCCAATGTATATGGACAGGATGAGCTGATAGAGAGCCAGCGGCAGGACCGACCCAAAACTAGTTTTTATGTATATATTTTTTAATCATCTTTATTGTTACAAATGGATATTATACATCTAGTAAGTAACTTAGTGTAATAATTTATTATTTTCGTTCTAAAAAGGCAATATCAAAATTTGCCAAAACAATCGTTCGAAAAACGATCCAAAATGATCATATTTTCTTCTCAAAAGATTCAACTGTCAAAAAAGGAATTATAGAAATTGAGCTGAATTTGTATGCAAGTAGCCTAATAACGTGCAGTTTGACCGTCATTTATTGAATATTTGGGGGGTAGAACCCCCGTCTTATAAAGAAAAAACTGAAATATGAGTACACAGTTAGACCGGTTTCGATGATTTAACCATCATCAGTAACAAAACAATATAATATATTGTTTTATAATATATTATGTAAGAGACGATTTTTCAAATCCTCGTTTTTCTTTAGAGGTTTCCACGATTTCGTCGCGAGTGATTTATTTCGAAATTTCGTCTGCCCAACCAGACCTAGCTAGCAACCCCCCCCCCCCCTCCCCAAGCATGAAGTTTCTAGATCCTCTACTGCGTATAAGAGAGCGATGATTGTAAACAGTAATAAGGTAGTGATCATCCTTGATATTTAGAACAACGATCCGAGTACTGAAAGCAAAGAAGTCTTGGCGAGATTTCAAGAAGAATAAAAAGGGAACAAGACGAAGGGGGACGAAGGAAACAAAAAGAGATAGGAAAGACCCCAGTTCGACTTCCTCTTCTCCCCACCCCGTGACAGCAGAGATAGCGGAGTAGAAAGACTCGGTTTCACGTGACGGTCACGTGAGGGCAAGCGACGTCTCGGCAAGTCAGCTGAGCTCTGTTTACTACTTGCCGGTACAACACATCTTTCTTTTACATTTACCCTCTGCGCTACAACCTGGGCCGATTTCACCAACGATAATATTTATATTTATATATATTATAATATTAGGTATATTATAATACGTTATAACGTGTTATTGTAAACGGAGTTGTTGGATTTTCCCAAATTCGTTATACACGATTCAGTCGATTTCGGCCGACAGTCACATAAGGCCGACTCCACCGAAACGTTTCTGATCCGAATTTAATGGGGGCAGGTTTATAAACTCTTCGACTAATTAGTTAAACCACGACTAGCGTCAACATTACAAACCGACTACACAACTGATTTTATCGATATTAATAGCCTGTTATTTATGCACATGCGATATTTGAGCAACATGAACATGTCGTCAGAATCGTACAAAACTGCGTATATACGCCAAGGGCAGTCAAACTGGAATACATCAAACAGGACAAGAACCAACGGTGGTTCAAGTGAGGCTTTCTGCAGTAATTACACATGTATAATTCATAAGGAGCTCTTGATTTGAATGCAACTTGAATAAAATATAAAATAACATATACTTAGTTATTTATGTTCTGTGGGCTGGGAAAATAACGTTCAATAAAATGAGAATTGAGGCCAGAGATGATTGCATGGCTGTACCCATCCATTATCAGATTTATAATAAATTATGATGCCATGATGTGGTGATCCAAAACTAAACATGTGACTGAGACAAACAACTAAACAAAATATCTTATATAAGGTCCAAAGACAGGCTAAACTAAATAACTGAATCCATAGTAGTGAAGGTCCTTTTGGGCATAGATTTTTAGAAAAGAGCACTATTCGGAGATGTGCGGATGTTGAGGCTGGAGTATATGAAACAGGGATCGAGTGTCAATTGTCACAAGATTCTTGATGTAGAAAACTGTGAAATAGCTCGGACAGTAACTGATCTCATGGCAGATAATAAAATTTTTACAATATCACCGTTAGAAACCCATCCAAGAAAGGCGACAAGATAGATGTGGTGTAATGCAAATCCATCATTATTTATCTTGATTTATTTGTACATTCATCTTAAACCTGCCATCATCTATGCCAAAGATATGCCTTAACGGGATTGGTTTATCTCGAAAGCTAAATAATGCTCCAATTCTATAAATGATTGATATTCTAGTGAGAATTATACAAAAACGGTGAAATTTATACGGTTATAATATACAAAAAAGCTACAGAAAGCTTTACTTAAGTAAAGCAACTATTAATTAATGACATTCAAATAGTTGGATGATATGACCAGAGGGCCACTATTCGTCCTAAACATTTCAGCTAGTTTGGACCTGTTTCCAATCATACGAAAATTTACATTGAACTCGTGTATTATACGGAGATAATTCCCATCCCTATTTTGAGGAGGTATTCAAAATTTGATCCCCATTAATTGAACCGTACAAGATTCAGGTTGGTACAAGGTGCCCTAAAACGTACCTCTAAGTAGAAAACCCGTCCAAATTACCCTACAAAGATCGCAAAAAGCAGAACTTCTTCAATAATTCGCTTAATTGGTTGAAATCGAATTTTAGATCTCCGAGCATTGAAAAGGAGTCACGACATTCGTGCAATATCTCAGTTGTCCAATGAAAAGACGCTGACTGTCGCTAGAGGACGAACAAGGAGAGAGTCCAAATCAATACTACTGTGACAGAAGTAATCAATTTCCCGACAGAATAAATTCCGTTTTGCTTGAGAAAATCAAAACGTAGGATGAATTCACGGAAATCATAATATTCACATCCAATTTTATACATCTTGAAGTTTGAAATCGTGGATAGGCACATTGTCATTGTACAAAACTGATATTTTGTTTTCCACTATTTTAAATTGTTTTGTGAAAACACAGAAAAAGCCGTACCAATCTACGGGGAGGACAGAAAACAGGGAGAGAGGAATCGTATTAAGTACATCTTCCAAAAGTAGGTATAAAAAATATAATTGGTGTAAACAGTCAATTCATGGGCATAACAATACCTACATTACACTCAATTCTACAATATACTTCAGCATTTTATCAGTTGATTCAGCCTGCATGGTAATTTGGTATGATTTAGATTACACAGTTTGGTAATTTGGGATAGTCACAGTAATGAGAATGTGTAAATGATATCATTACATACCTTCCGTTGGTTCAATATTCTTTATATTCTATAAACAGCTCATGAATAACAAATGACGTTCGAGCTTCTATAATGATGCATCATTAGAGAGAATTGTGCATAGGACAAAGACGTTGTTACTACCCAATCCGTACAATATTGTCTGAGGTCACGATTGGACATATTCTTACAAGCTCTTTTATTCAAGCCCAACCACTCATACCAATTGAGGTTAGGCATTTATGTTTATAACCATAACTGGTATTTTAGAACAATACATAAATGTGTGGTCCTGAAATTCCAGAAGATTTTCAAAATTTGTGTTAATGTTCAACATTAACACAAATTTTGAAAATCTTCTGGAATTTCAGGACCACACATTTATGTATTGTTCTAAAATACATACAAATTTTGTTTCTCGGATGAAAGACCAACAATTTCGGAATTTTGTACAACTCGAAAATTGAAGAAAATTACTATGGAATTAAACCAGAATAAATAGATGACAACATTTGTTACCTATTTATTTTATTATTATGTATAAAATATAAAATATTAAAACATTAATATTTAATGTATATCGAAAGTAAAATATAAAAGTAATGATATTTGATTCGGTAAGTTACTTTGAAAATTCGCTTCTCAGGACTCGCTGCATGACTAGAACATTTTTGGTGTATTATTTTCAAAATTTCCTCATCGTCAATAGTATAAATTTTATGACGCAAATAAATTTTATTGACGATGACGCAAAAATATTTTCATTTATTAAACAATCTTCAAATAGAAAAGGCTGAGGAGCCAATTAATCAATATTTACAAATTTTGAAAATAATACACCAAAAATGTTCTAGTCATGCAGCAATTTCGTTATTTAATCATATTTTAGTTGAAAATGACTTGAAAATAGTTTGATGAACAAGGAAGTTTTCAAGTATTTGGATTTTCACGGTTCGATATTTTGCAAATATGTTGTATTAAGTAGTTGGTAGTTCAAGTACGCTACTTCGAAAATTGTCACACAAAATCGTCTCACAGCAAATATTATTAGGTACGTCATCATGAGTATCATAATGAGACAATGTCAGTCGCGGAATCTTGAACAAGTCGCTACAGCGATTTATTGACAAATAAAACTATTCTTACCTCATGTTTGTCGTAGTTGATAATAAAACCGCTTCTCAAAACCGCGATGCTGCTACCATCTCCCGACAATATGTAACGCAACAAATTTTCTCGCAACAAAAGCTTCTCGATGTTTCAAACGTTAACACGAACGAACCTCGCACATAACGAAAATATTCCAAACTGAGCAGCTTCCAGCGGCTCGAGCGGTCTTATACTCGTAAGACCGACCACGTCCCCTCCCCCTTTTCAAACCGACTTGGAGCGCAAGGAGGCATTTTTTCGGTGCGCCATCAGAAAAAGCGAGGGTTTTTTCCTTTTTGGTAGCCTCATTCTTCGAGTGGGCCATCGGTTTTTCGGTATTTTCCATTTCGCAGTTTTTAATGAAAGGAAGGCCATCAATGTTGAATTTTCAATCCCCGAGGAGAACAGTTTAATTTATTCATTTAATTTGAACATAGCAGTTTCAATTAATGCTTCAAGGCACTAGGATTGATTGTCCACTCGACATTATACCGTGTTGTCACCCCGGAGCGGATCCAGACTTTGATCTATAGAGGAGGTTATAACTAACTTATATGTACAAATGGATTGAATTCTACAGACAAATTTTAACTCTTTTTATTGCGTATAGAGCGTTTAAGGAATCACTGACAATACTTAACTAAATTTCTACGTAACTCCTACATGTTCACGGCCAATTCAATGTTTTTAGCGATTTTGCTTTTTGAATTTTTTTAAATAAAATTTTCTTGTATTGTAAGTATCTTGAATTCCCAGACAACAGTAGAACTAAGCATTTATATGTACTAAGTACTAAGTATTAGTGCCAAAAATCCACAATTTATATATTTATTTATAAATTGTGGATTTTAGGCTCTCGGAGGGTCATGCGCCCCCCCCCCCCCCCCCCCACGCCAGCTAATATGATAAGCGTTATATTATTTATATTGAGTGTGGTGGTTTAGGTTGACCGTCAGTAAGAATGATGTTGAGGGATGTCGAGGGTCGGTCAAATGAAAATTGATTTATGTGCCAACGTTTCGAAGAATATATTTCTTCATCTTCAGGGCCTAAAAAACGGTTTCATAATTGTGATTACAGTTCTATGGTGAGAAAAATGTTGTAGTTATTTAATTATCATTAGTTGTAGTTGTTGTGGAAATGTAATTATATGTAGTTACTTTAAATAGTTTGGTTAAACAAATGGCGTTATTGGTGACAGATATTGGAAAATATCCGTGGTAGGTTATTATACAATGGTACATGCTATTGTACATGGTATTGTACATGCTATTACTATAGAAAATAATACAAAATGTTCACAAAAAGTTAAGTTAAATATACAATAGAAAAAGTAATAAAAAAATTTTTTATCTGTTGATAGTTAGTAGTTCATATGAACTACTAACTATCAACAGATAAAAAAATTTTTTATTACTTTTTCTATTGTATATTTAACTTAACTTTTTGTGAACATTTTGTATTATTTTCTATAGTAATAGCATGTACAATACCATGTACAATAGCATGTACCATTGTATAATAACCTACCACGGATATTTTCCAATATCTGTCACCAATAATGCCATTTGTTTAACCAAACTATTTAAAGTAACTACATATAATTACATTTCCACAACAACTACAACTAATGATAATTAAATAACTACAACATTTTTCTCACCATAGAACTGTAATCACAATTATGAAACCGTTTTTTAGGCCCTGAAGATGAAGAAATATATTCTTCGAAACGTTGGCACATAAATCAATTTTCATTTGACCGACCCTCGACATCCCTCAACATCATTATTTATATTGGTATCGACCAAGTGTAACCCCTCAAAATGTGTTGATTTATGAACTAAATCAATCGTCAGTAACAAAACAATACTGAATACTGTATTTTGTTATTGACGTTGGCTTAATCGCCGAAACCGGTCTAACAGTGTACTCATATTTCAGTGGAAATAAACGATTTTTCAAATACTCTTGTTTTTCTTGTGTTGATTGATGTTTCAAGAAAAGTTGAAAAAAGTGAATAATAGAAGTTGAAACGTTCAAAAAGCCATAGCTCGAACACTGGAAATGGGTTTTGATTTAGAGTATTTTTTGAGGACCACTCCTGCGATTCGTTCAGGGCATAATCAAAATGGGCGTGAACCGAACAGTATTAGGTTCACGCTCATTAATTAAAACTTAAGGCCGATTCTCGAGTTTCTCGTTCTGCGATAATTTTCTACGGATAGAATTAAGGATATTTTTTTGGTAGGTAGCTCTTGATGTGCATTGTTGCCCGTGTAGGTTGGTACAAGAATTAATGATGGATTATATAGGTTGGCCCTAGTTGACAAGCTGAGTTAGTTACCGACTACCCCCCATTCAAACGGTCGACCTTCTGCGTTTTGGTTTATTTCAGTAATAAACCAAAATAATATATTATGCCTCAATGCCAGGGGAACGAATAAACCCCGATCAACTCAATCCACAGAGATCGTTTACAAAGCGTTGGATTCCTGGCGTCGAATTCTTTACAACAGATTCCACAACAGACTAATAAAATGAATTACATAATATTCAATTTTATATTATATGGTCTGGGTTTTACCCGACACTTGCTCACCCAAATAAGGAATTTCGATCATAGCTCTCTCACTGTTCAATCCAGGAGTCCTGGGATCAAACTTGCACTTGATTCATTCAATGACGCAATAAGGAGGAATTTTGACTCGACACGAGGAGCAGCATCGTAGTATCTACAAGGGTAGGTACATCAATTAATAGAATACCCGAAATAAACATGTGACATCACAAACAGCTTCCTATCAATAGATTGTGTTCAATTGGAAAGTACCCAGCCATAACACAGCTCATATCACGTTCCTTTCTTCATTATACTCATTTGAGATCATGGAGAAGTTAACCATCAAGATATCAAAAGAAAGTGTACTAGTCATTTGAGATGTTTCCCATTTTCGACAAGTTGAAACTGATACCCATTTTTTTTCCTAAGGTGCATTCCATCGTTTACGACACAGTTCATTTATGATGCATTGTTTAGAAGTCGTAGAAGTCGAAGAAATGGTTATTCAATCGCTCATTGATTACTACTCGTGAAATTGCATTGTGGTGAATAAATCACTGTCAAAATTAGTATGTTTAATTTTCAAATTTCAACGTAAGCCTTCAAACTGTCATGATTACCTATGTTGTATAAATTTTATTTCAGGCTTGTTTCACATCTACCTGGCTGTCGTTTGTACGACATCTAAAAGACATCTAAAAGACATGTGATCTGTACAGACGTTTTGAATATGATGCACTGGGTTCACCCGATCAACATTAGAAGAGACGAGGTTGGTGCGTTCTTTTTAATTTTTGAAGATTTGAGAAATGATGGGGACAAGTTTTTTTTATAACTATTTTAGGATGAGTGTACAAACTTTTGATGAGCTACATGTAAGAATCAAAGATTCACTTCTTTGAAAGCATTCTCTGGACACTAATACCCAAAAATCTAGACGATCTCGGACGAAATGTACCAAACCCAAGGACAAAACCTAGGACTCCACAGAACTGGTAGATATTGATGTAGAATTTTTCAAATTAATAGCAAAATAGGGGTATTTTAGGGACCCTAGCAAACATCATAGAATTATATTTCATGGATAATCTGAGTTCTGTTCGTTCAAGAAACTCAACGAAATCAATGCATTAAAAACACGTCATTACACATTTAAACTGCCCCAGAACGTCATTTATTTTTCTTTCAAGGAAAAGTATAGGAACTAAATACAGGAAAGATATAGAGAACTGGTAGATATTGATGTGGAACTTTCAAATTAATAGCAAAATGCGGGTGTTTTAGGAACCTTAGCCTAGACAAACCAGCAATGCTCCTAGTCCCTAGAACTTGTTCAACCTCAACAGTATCTTCCACCTTGTAGCCACAAATCCATTGATCAATTAACATGCTACAAGGCGGCTTCTTTTGTTGCTATCGCTCTAGCATTTCCGACTCCCGTCACTCATATAGAGAATCCGGTGGCAGACGCTATCACCTTTTCGAGTTGATAAGTGACCCGAAAGCGAGCGTTATCGATCCTTAAAACTATAAAACATTCGGACTAATCGCATTCGGACTAACAGATCGCCTAATTTTGAAATGATACTATTGGCCGTTGATAGCGACAACGATACAGATGAATGTCATGCTTTCATGACGCCATGTCATGCTGTCAAGGCAAGGGAGGAGGGGACGGTTTGTATCTATCTTGATTACAATCAATCCGTGTGTTGTAATGAGATTAGTATTAAATAAGTATTAAATGTAGAACTACATTTTTTAATTTCCGAAAAGTAAACCCACCTTGTCTATTCTGTATCATTAGTCAACTTTGCATTTAAAAAAAAACGAGAAAAATAAGGTTGTGAGCTAGTTAAATGCTTACGGCACCGAATGCAAAGCTGCATGAATACCTTGCAGATGTGAAAAACAGGTTATCAGTGACAAAAGACACGGAACATGACATGATTTTAAAACCTAGAGACGATAATAGGTTTCAATTACTGCAAAACTCATCAGTTTTCTGACTTATTTAGTTAAGGAGCGTCAAGGTGAGTAATTTCAACAATTTATCTATGATTTATTATAATCACTTTCAATTCATGTATTATGTAGATCAACTTCTAACACAAATATTCAACGCATTCTAGTAGTCGGCCACCAAGAAAAAACTGAATTAGCAGTAGACAACTGCTAAGGAGACACCTCAATATTCTAGCACTTCTGCATTGTTCTTTATAATATGCGTTTTTATCATAGTAACGCTTTTGTAAGAACCTCCTTTGTTTGGACGAAATATTCCTGATTCGAACAAGGAGTGACATAAAATCGACGTCTTCTACTTACGAACCACTTCTTTTGTGGTTTGGAGGATCGGGTACTTGTGGTGGAAAAAGTTGTCTCAGACATAACGAAAAATTTCCGGCTTGAAAATATTTTGTGATTATATGGAGTAAGTACAATGGAGTTGTACCACCATTAGTGTGCACAGAAACGTTAAAATACTTTGGGACTCGCCTAATACTCGTATTTCCCCCAAGGAAAAATATAGGAAAGAAATACAGGAAAAAATATAGAGAACCGGTAGTTATTGATGTAAATTTACAATATTTATATTGTTGGTGCAGTGACGTGGCACATTTAAACTGCTCTAGAACGTCATATATTTTTCCATTAGGGAAAAATTAGTTGATTTCGAATTGAAGTTCCTTGAACGAACAGTTCTCGAGAACTCAGATTATCCATACATGAAATATAATGTTTCGTAGTGCAGTTGTGTCCGCATTAGTTGTTTTCATCATCAAATTAATGTAATTGTGTAGCTTCTCGAAAATGTTGAGGAATCAGATTTCATGAAAGGGGAACAACGAAAATTGATCTTAGATTTGGTTCATCTTAATTCAGACCCTACGTGAAGGAATTTTAGCTCATACGGCACCATCTGCATCTTTTGATCCAACAGACCGAGAGAATTAAAATTTCGAAAATAATTCCCCAACCGGCTGGCTTGCTTTCTCGCGGTTGAGATGGACTTGTAAAACACCTCAACAAATTGAAATGATAGGTAAACCGATTTTTCTCAGAGCAACAGGGTCAATCCCTACGATTCAAGACATTGGTTCTACAACGTCAACTTGATGCGATAGCTCTCGTGGGCTATTCATCCGAGGAAAGAATCCACAACGATCAATCTGCTTCTCTGAACACCAGAAAAGGTTATTAACATCGAGATAATATTGTTAGGCTGTCCCGTTGTTAATATTATCTGACCATCTAAAACAACAAGTACGACACTGACAATTGAAGATAATACGAATGATCAGAAAATTGCTGGTTTGTCTAGGTTCCCTTATTTTGAGAGATTAGTATTTGGTTGTCTTGAGTCACGAGTTGAAAAATCATTGTTTCCACAATAAACATTGATTTAGAGGGTCAACAAATCTAGTTACTTATACCGTCATTGAACTCAATACCCCCTCAGAGGCCTTCAAGATAACAATCCTTGGGGTCACAGCTCTTTTTCAAGTTTCGTAGTGCAGCTGTGTCCGCATTAGTTGTTTTCATCATCAAATTAATGTAATTGTGTAGCATCACGGAAATGGTGAGGTATCAGATTTCATGAAAGGGGGGAACAACAAAATTTCACCTTAGATTTGGTTCGTAGGTTCATGTTAATTCAGGCCCAACCGTGATACCAATAAAGAATAATAGCTCACACTGCTCTTAAACTGCATCTCTTGATGCAACAGGCCGACCGAATTGAAATTTGGTACATATTACCACATACACACTCGCACGATACATTTATAAGTCTAGAGTTTGTCAGATGGCCGGTCAATCACGCTCAAACGGCTGAACCGATTTCGATAATAATTTCCCAACTAGTTGGCTTGCTTTCTCGCGGTTGAGGTGGACTTGTAAAACACCTCAACAAATTGAAATGATAGGTAAACCGATTTTTCTCAAATAGACAGAGTCAGTCCCTACGAGTCAAGACATTGGTTCTATAACGTCAACTTGATGCGATAGCTCTCGTGGGCTATTCATTCCACAACGATCAACTGCTGCTCCGAACACCAGAAAAGGTTATTAACATCGAGATATCGCTTTAGGCTGTCCGTTGTTGATATTATCTGACCATCTAAAACAACAAGTACGACACTGTCAATTCAAGATAATACGAATGATCAGAAAATTGCTGGTTTGTCTAGGATCCCTTATTTTGAGAGATTTGTGTTTGGTCGTCTTGAGTCATGAGTTGAAAAATCAACAGGCTTCCCTACCATTCAAGACATTGGTTCTACAACGTCAACTTGATGCGATAGCTCTCGTAGGCTATTCATCCGGAAAGATTCCACAACGATCAATCTGCTTCTCCGAACACCAGAAAAGGTTACTAACATCGAGAAAATATTGCCTTAGGCTGACCCGTTGTTAATATTATCTAACAAGACAATTCAAGATAATACGAATGATCAGAAATCGTTCACTGTTTTGTCAAAACAAAGCGTTGAGCAAACTAAAATGAATCTCAAACAAAAGAAGAAATCGTTTAAAAACTTATCATCGATCTTTAGAATTTGGTAAAAGTTGCATTTCCATGATATTTTTGTAACACAATACGCATCAATGGATTAATTTTCAGTGATGCCCACTATAACAGAAAGAGTTCGCTTCATAAGGGTCTATTCATATTGTAGTGGTACCTACACTATTGAATGGAGATCAGTGTCCATCCGGAGGTCACACGTAGGCAGTGTCGCCTAAAAATAATCAAAATTAAAATGATAATATAAACTAATAAAATTTAACTAATATAAAACTATAAAACTAATATAAAACTAATAAAATAACTAATATTAATAATAATATAAAGTAACTAATATAAAATAAAATGACTAATATAAAACTAATAAAATTTAACTAATAAAATTATAATAGGAGTACCTAAGTACAATAATCGTGTTTTTGACCGAACCTTTGACGCGTGGCAATACCTCCGATTTTTGTTGTATATTATTATTACACTCTACGGGGACACACACTCTACACACAAACGCGACACCAAAATTCGTGATTTTCAAGTTTTGTGATGATTTTTGCTTACAAGTTGTAAGCAAATATCATCAAAAAGCGATGAACGATTATTTTACGACGAAAAATGGCGAAGATAAACCTCCGTAGCAACGCATAGGTTGCGCATATGCTATATAGTTACAACCCGTGCTACGGAGGTTCTTCGCCATTTTTCGTCGTACAACAATCGTTCATCGCTTTTTGGAAAGCTCTTAATTTATGTAGGCCTATGTGAAAATGTGACCTCTCACGCTGCTAATTTCCCCCTCCATACATCATTGAGTCACATTTCCCCAGAGTTGTCACTCATGCAGGAGCGTCATTGTTTACTAGTATCAGATGAGGTAATCTTACTTCCCGTAACAATTTCTTTTTTAATGATGAAGAAAAAACAAGCGAGAATGATTATGAGGCACCACTGTCAAGATAAAGCTTTTGTTACAACATGAAAATAACTCACTGTGTAGCGGACTAGTACCTACGCAAGCTGTTTGAATTGATGGACACTCACCGGTGTAAATAAGAAATGAAAACTACGAAGGATCGAGCAATTTTCGTCGTTTTCGAGTCGAATATTGGTTGTGTGCAAGAGGTGTTATTTTTCACGTTTTTAGCGATGTATGACACGAAAACAAACGTAACCTACTCAACAGGTTCCAAGCATGAAGAAGGAATGCTGAACATGCCAAATCTTGAAGTTTAGTTAGCTCATTGAGCAGGTATCAAGTATCTCTACTGAATGTTTGAAGCTTTTTTTTTTTTCAGATGATCATGATCAATGTTTTTCCTTCAATTATTTATCATCTGGGAAAAAAAGCTTCAAACATTCAGTAGAGATACTTGATCGCGACTAAATACCTACTTCCCTCATTACAAAGTAAACTGAACAAGTCGAAGAAATCTTTACTGATCCCTACAAAAAGTCGAGAACAATGTGATGGCAATGATAACGGTCAACATTGCCCTTACATTTTTCTTGATTGTTTGTAGGGGTCAGTTAAGATTTCTTTGACCAGTTCAGTTTACTTTGTAATGAGTTAATTTTCTTTTTGTAGTTGGGCCATGAATTTATGAATATGATGCCTCGAAATGAGAAACTATCAAATGCTTTTAGCTACTTACGGCGTATGCACGGTTTGGTTATTCTGTGACAAGTAAGTTGATACAAAAAATCCTCCTACCCTTATCATCGATCTAAATTAGACAACATTGCGTCTGAAAGGTTCGATTTATGAGTTCGTTACAGCCAGACAAAGCACATCTGGTCACTCTCCAATGACGTTTCCTCGGAAGATTTTCGGTCTGCCCTAAATGCGTCGTAGTCCGGAGTTAACAATGAGGGTTGGCTGCCACCCTATAGAAGGGAGCAGGTAGATAGTGGAAAATTTCCCATCCTAAAGATGTTCATAGGATCGGTGTGACTCATCTCACACGTGCAGTCGTCCTTTCCACTTCGATCCACGCCTGTCTTGAAGGGCCGAAACAAACTTACTGCGCATTTCTCATACAGACCCACCTGCCTATTTGGAAGATGTCCATAGAGAGATGATGACGTTAGATGGCCATATTCGTACAGTGAAGTTGAATGTTGCACAAGGAGGCACAACGTTCATGGCAAATCTGAAGCGATTCATGCGGTTTTTCATTTGTCAACAACAACCACCGCGTATGAAAATAAGAATTTACCTTTGGAAATGTGAATACTACTGCCGATTAAAATGCAATTTTAGTGGAAAGAGAGAACTCAAAATAACAGAGCAGAGTACGTGGTACTTACGCAAACAACACTAGCTAAAAACACAATATTCAATTGAGGCTCGAATGGTATGTTGCAGCCAATATCTCCCCAGAAATGCGTTTATGAGCCAATATTTCTACTTGCACTATTAGTATGAGAGTAGTAAATTGTACTTAATTTTGCGTTGAATCAAAATAATTGAAATTCGAAAACGAAAGTTACATCTAGATCCGGAAGTGGGTGGTCAACACTCAACCTGCAGTTATCGAGAGTAATTCCGACGTTAGTATGGAAATTTGAGTCAGTTACACCGGGAAAACTACCAGTATCTCTGCCCATATACCTACCTAATCGCCGTCATTTTACCTCCAATGGACTTCGAAAACCGTCTAACTGGCAACTACACGTCATTCATGTTCGAATAAGGTGATGATAATTCTTCATATTATTTATTGCGAAAAGTTGCAGATGAAATGTCTCAATTTTTCCTAAACTTATTACAGTAAATGAACGAACGGTTGCTTGCGGGACGGTTTTTGTGAACGAAAAACATAGGTATGCAAATGTTTGCTAAAATTGTCCAACAGCACAACCCCCAGATGTTTCTGCGTATTTTGGAAAAGTGGTCGTTTATTTTCTATTAACGCCCATTTGTACGATCACTCGTGCAGTTTTCACACCTCACTCAATCAGTTTCCAACGAAAATTAACATTTTTCTTAGACTAAGTACCAATTCTCTTTAGACCATCTCGATCCCCACAAAAAAAGTTCAGCATCCGAAAGTCTGACCATGGTGTCCCAATGTATTTTACGACGAAGAAACCGAGTCCGATGTCCAAAAAAGTCGTACACCTCTTAAATTTGTAATCGCGGATGAAATCATTCCTCATCAGCGTTAGCAGTTCACAGGTCGTGAACTTCATACGAAGGCTAACGAACCACATGTAAAATGAGGGTAGTATTCATACATGGAATCTCTTCTGTATAACTTAATACCTACATAATTTAATACCATATTATGGTATTAAGTCTCAGTCCTGTAAAATTGTGGGGTTTCCCCCCGACGGTCTCCAGCCTCCCCATACAACCGTCCCTTTCCTCTCATAATACTATTGGATAAATGAACCGTATGAAAACCAACTCACGCTAAGGACGTAGACAGGACTGTGTTTATGCCCATACCTATTGCGTTCTTTGCTCTGAGGACGTGATGTTAAGACTCCGCCTGGACAGGACTGTGTCCATGTCACCTCTTGCGTTCTTTGTTGTGAGGTTAAGGACGTGAGGTCTACCTCCTGATTTAGGTACAGGATCCATCTAAGTTATTCTGGCCTTCTGTGTACACGGGATCCTCTGGGTTTTATGGGGACGATTTCACATTTCTCGACCCTCGATGCAGACATTAAAGTCACTGTCGCACTCATCCTTATATTGTGCAAGTGCAGGACCACAAGAGTACACTTCAGCTAAGCCCAAGGTTCGCGACCAATCATAAGGTTTTTAAATTCCCTAGTCGAGGGGGTGATGAGGCATAACTCTCATGACCGAGAATTACATAGGGTGCTCCCAATCCTATGGAAGTTCACTTTGTCAGCCTGGAAAGGTAGCAGTAGCCGCAACAGCTGCTATGTAGGGGGTGATTTTTGACCATATGTGCTAATTTTAGGGGTGTACGACATTTTCGGACATCAGTGTCGGAAATATATAGATACCATGGTCAGTATTTCGGATCTCAAACTTTTTTTTTTTGTGGGCCTGTGTAATGATGCCGAGACATAACGGTTGCAATTTACTTGTTGTATTGGGCGGTAGAAAAATAATTTTCATGAAATCAAGATTTGGAATGTTGAAGCACAATAATTGATCAACATTGATCACCTCTTCCTATCTAAAATTGTTGATCAGTTGAAGAGCCAGTTGACAGGCCCCCCAGTGTTTACGTTGCACGTTAATTTCCAACGAAATGCGCTCAGGAGAGCGACCGAAACAAGTATGTGTAGGTATTGGTCAATGTAGGAAGTATTTTGGAATTTATATTCGTTGTGTCGTATCAAGGCACTTCCTTCCTCCAAAGTGGCTCTGTAATTGAAATCGACCCGCATGAGGTCTTTACCACTTAACATCATGTTTGTTTGGGTTGCATCAGCGACACTCAAACCGGTTTTGGTGGCATCAATGCAGATTACTGGTACCAACAGCTGTTTTTTGAACGAACGTAGAATAGTACAAGATTTAGCACCACATAGAATGTTGAAAGGAGTAGGATTGTACATTTTTATTATTTTATGTATTAATTCGATTTTCTGACCAAGCAGTTCAGAACTGATGGTCAGACCCTTCCCTCATCACCTGCACAACCATGGATTTTCTTATCAATATTAATGTTTTTGGTACAGAGTTCGAAAAGCATGAGAACTGACTAGAACTAACCTATCTAAATTCTTAAGGAACCTCATTCTTATTTTCCAAACCTCGAGCGTACGACATTTTTAACGCACAAACCTTCAAAGTATGTCATCAAACCGTTGGCTAGTTCCAAGTTAATTATATTACAATAGGACTTGTAGCACTAAGGGTGGGGCAGTATATATGAAGTAGAAGGACAAATTAAATCAGGCGGACTTGCTATGTGCACGCAGAAGAGGGCATTCTGACAACACTTCAACGTTCCCAACGGTGAAAGCGTCCCTCAAGATAAACCATCCGACATTGGGCTCGTACAATGGAATCCATAGGTTCCACAGCAATCCCCAGAACGACTGGAAGATTTTCAACATTGATAACAGCCGAAAATGTGAACAGGGAAAGAGTTGCGATTGAGCAGTCAGGACGCTCTCTGTACGCAAATATGCAATTGCTTTAGGTATGCCTGATCGATCCATGAGGAGGATTTTGTATCAAGTTTAGCAAAACAAGTTCCTTGATTGCATACCCATTTTAGAAGATGGAGTCGAGAAGATGAGCCCCCCCCCCCCCCCGAGCCCACCCTTGGACCATACCGCCCTAGAAGGGCTAAAACAACCCCGTTTTACCCCGGATATTTAACCGTTTTACATAATACTAAGAAATACTTATTGTAATTATATTTCAATTTTATCAATGTACTAAACTTGATTTCCTCCTTTATACAGTGTTGTTCACTCAACAACTCCCCGGGTTCAACAAGGTGAAAATAAGGTATATATACGAGTGCATAATATTTAACATTTATACACACAATATATAATATATCCATATAAACATAATTCAGATGCTTAACCATCAAATGACAGGTGTAAAATAGTAAATAGGTATACGTAAATAGGTAAATATATGAAAAAAACCAATTAGTAGTAAGTTAACATAAATATAAAAAACAGTTTATAGGTGAAAAATAACGAAAAAGTGAAATTTGCCCAATATGTTAAAATTTCTGTAACTTTTGAACAGCTAAAGATAAAATGGTTAAAATTCTTTGGTATACACACGACCCCTGCGTTGACTGGACTATCACACGGTTCAAGTTTTAAAACCCAATATTCGCTTATGTCAGCATTACGTGGTGCCAACATGAAAACATTAAAATTTTTATTCTGAGGATTCCGAAAACTCGTGAAGGTTTTACTTGAACCAATTGTTGATTTTTCGCGATATTTCTCAAATTTGCCTAACTTCTATTCTAAAGGTACTGATCTCTGAATTCATAATATGAAATCCCAAAAGTAAATATTATTTACTTTTGGGATTATGGACGTTTGGACATTTTTCTTGATGTAGCTAAAATCACACATAATTTAGAATTTTAGTGGGTGTACTAATAAAAACGCACATTTAAACCAGGTATTACAACATCGAGTAGAAAGAACCGATGCAAGAATTAATGCTGCAGTAAAAGCGGTTAGAAAAAAAGGAATTCAACTGTTGAAGAAGTCCTTATCAAACCCTACGCAAACCTCACCATCTCTTTATCCAACTACCACATGGATTCGCCTCAAACAGAAGCACCACTGTTAGTGAATGACCTCGAATGAACTATGGAAACCTAGTTACTTCGTTTTTTGCTACTGCTTAACTCAAACAAAAATTTGTTAATCAAAACATTTTTAAACACTTTAAACACTACTGGAATGCATTTATTGTAATGAAGTTATAATGTTTATATATTTTCAAAAACTGTCACAAAACTGGAAAGAAGGACAAAACACTTGATGAATCGTACCTAAAAATCCTTTCAACATCCAAACTTAAATTAGAGCAACAAACTGGATAACGCGGACATTGCCCGTTTCAATAAAATATATTGATACAAGGACATGTTGAGAGTGAGCAAATTGTCTTGGTTTATCGCATGAATACTTTCCATATCCCCAAGGGAGCATAATCACTCATCTCTGTTGATTTCAGCCTACGTAGCTAGTAACTCCTAATTTTCAAGTTCATAATGATATTAGGTATGTTATATTATATTGTATAAATAAATATGATAGATACCACTTTCATTGTTTGTCCACCTAATCAACTTCAAGTAATAATCAATAAAATATGGCAGTCGATCTAAGTAGTGTCATGCTCACTTACTTTTCAATAATAAAGTTGATTGCCCGGCACATAGTTGATGTCCAAAGAGCATTTGGCAAAAAAGTCTGCCGCTAAATCGTTGAAACGAACTGTTTCAACTGGTGTCCAGGGTTGAAATATCAGGGAAGAATCACATTATCCCATCGGTAATGATGCGAATTAGCTATCAGTTGACCACCTCTACAGGTCGGAGTAGTAACCTCACATATCAACTGGCCTCACTCAGTCATTAGTTGATAATGGAAACCTACCTGCCTGTGGTATTTGGAATTCATTAATGAGTGGGAGCCTAAAACCCAGATCCGCGATATCCTAATTATGCGTGTAAATCCGTTACTATTGAACTTGGTTAGTAGATAATCGAAAATGGAGTATTGCCTTTTTGTGCTAACCCCCCCCCCCCCCCCAAGACATGTTGTACAAAAATTTAGGGAACTACAAGCTGGATGAGTGAATAACATTTTTCGATCCAGCTCATAGTTCCCTAAACTTTCGATCCAGCTTTCCTAAAGTTTTGCTCAAGTGAAACATTCAAGTCTGAGGGGGTCTGTTGCACAAATGTGGTGATGTTCCACGCACAATAACGATATCGTAATTAAGCTGTAATCAACATTGCATACAACTATTATCCTAAAGGTTGGCTGAAAGTGGTAATTTTTAGGCATACCAGACAGTTTCGACTGCCCCCACCAAATCAGGTTTTACTTGGCACTCGAATAGGTTCTGTTATATAAATGTACTCTAACAGCAACGTACATTAATTAACGCTCAAATGTTTGCTTCAGCATACACATCAATGATTGGAAACTTTTGTGATCTGCTAATAGGTAAGTACATCATTAATAATATTAATGATATGCACGTCTACTACTCTCATGTGTTCGATCTGTCAGGGGTGGCTGGAAGCTGTGACATGTTATCCCAGTCGACTTGCGAAAAATCTATGGTAATTGATGACATTTTTGGTTTGTGCATTCTATACGTCACTCCAGCGGCGTCAAACATGATTTTAGAGGCGACGGTCTCACACTTCGCTTTATTCTTGTCAGAGAGGAATACCACCTCTTTGATGCCGCTCTGGATGATGATTTTGGCGCATTCGTTGCATGGGAAAAGCCCGACGTAAATCCGGCAATTTTTGACGTCGGCCGAATTCTTGTTGACGACGGCATTCATTTCCGCGTGGCAAACGTACATGTACTTGCAGCTGAGGGGGTCCCCGATTTTGCCCCAGGGGAACTTCTTGTCGTGACACCCGATGGGCATTCCGTTGTAACCCATCGCAACGATCTTGTTCTCATTGTTGACAATGCAGGCACCCACCTGTACAGATTTAACCAAAATATAAAATTATTCAAGATTTTAAAAATCAAACTGAAAATTTGTATGTTCTTTGCAGAGGAGTAAAGCTGAGAGCAACAAAAATACCAGGATACCGAATAGGTACTATGATTAGTGATGAGAATACATACCTACATAAGGACATCAATGATAAGTGCGGGATAGATCGATGGCAACTAAATATCAAATAAAGCACTGTAAAGCAAGATCATCTCAAAAATATCACAAGGTTACTGCTTCATAATTAACTTTGGTTCATTCCGGTGGCCTCTAACACCCAGTCTGAAGTTGCTGAAGCAATGAGACTCCGAAACTAAATTGAAAGTAAAACTTCATTTTACTTTCAACTTAGTTCTACATACTAAACTTTGGAGATTTGAAGTTCAGAGCACTCAAGTGTTTTATAGCCAGTTAACGGTTAAAGTTAACACTGGTCTACAAATAATATTTTCGAAAGTTGTTTGTATTTTGTTAGCTGATTTCCATGTAATGATCAGCGCTGAGTTCAAAAATGCAATCCATTTTTTTCCCCATCACTTCAGGTTATCTCACAAACATGGGATGTATTATAAGAAAAGTACAAAATTTAACCCAATTGTTGAATTTGTTCTTTAAGTTTAAAAGCTAAATTAATATCAAAGTACTAAATTTTTCCGAGAATGAGGTTTTTCCGAATCTGAGTTTTTCTATTTTTGCCAGGTAGTACGATTTGGATTTAGAAAATTCCATCCTGTTGTTATTATAAATCTGACTGTTTATAACACACGTCTAAAAATTGCCTTGAACATAAATATTGAAACTTCTAGTATTTTCAGCGCTGATTACGGGAAAAATACTGAAAAAATTCCAGCACGTCCAGTTTTGTCACAAAGACAATTGAAGACTACAGGGGAAGAAGGGTATAATTCCACTGTCGATTTCGAGGTTTCAATGCCGTCTACAGGCTTTCTGGAGTAGTTTCACGTGGTAGGTCGGTAGTACCGACTCGGTACTGGTGAAAAACTATTTCATTCCATGATGGTTTGGAATAGGGTAGTTGATATTTTTTTTTTTTTTTTTTTCATATCTTGGCAATGTATCATGAGATGGTTAAGTTAGTTTGTGCTCTCCTGAACATTTTCCAATTTTGGAATCGTACCCTTCTTCCCCTGTACCCTTCAATTGGTATGGATGCGTAGTGTTGTGGATAAGCATGGATACATGAGGAACTGAGTTGTGGAACTGGTTTCGGGAAAGACCTGAAATGGTGGAGATGAGTCCCGGAAATTCTCGGTACTCTGACAGATCTACTGGAACTAGAGAACCAAATAATGCAAGAGATCATTGAACAGTAATACTGTTCAATGATCTCTTGCATTATTTGGTTCGCATTTGATTCCGTCCACTATGGAGACCGCTTCATGTGAAAACTCTTCCCGATTCCGCTACCCCTCCACTGGTTTTTCCGCCTTCCGTCCTTCCGCACACATTCCGCCTCATATGAATCCAGCAACTTGGATCCTTTCAAGTTCTCTTCTGGGCCATGCCTGCGATTCTTTCCGAACAGTTCCGGAACTGGCTGGCATCGTTTCCCGGAATTCGCTGCGCTGGAACGCGGTGCCATCTGATTGAATATTGGGACTCAACACGCTGGAACGCAGTTCTTCCTGCGCATGGCCACTGCGAATCGAATGTCGGCCACGCTGTGGTGATCAGACCACTGAGGAAAACCCGCCTAGAAGCAACACCGCCTTATCAATGTTGAACCACAACACTATGCATCCATGCTTTGTCATTGTGACAAAACTGGACGTGATGGATTTTTTAGCAGTATTTTTCCCGAAATCAGCAGTGCTGATTCAGCACTGAAAATACTATGTTCAAGATAGTTAGTCTATTGCAGACCTGTGTTATTAGCGGTCAGATTTATAATAAGAAAAGGATGGAATTTTCTAAATCCAAATGGTACTACGTGGCAAGATACAGCTCTCCAACCATCAATCCAACAACTTGGCGAAAGTAGAAAAACTAGGATTTTTCAAATGTTTGTCTATAAATTCATGTTACAGTAGGAGAACGGATCCGTCGAGAAAGAAAGTACCAAGTTGCACAGTACCGTAATGAAGGTAATAGGATTTCAGGAAACGGCGTGCAGCTTGTAATATTATTGGATCTTCTGGTACGCTCACATATGGATAATATCATGTTCTAATTTCTATGTTATCAATATTGAACCCAAACAGCATAAGGAACGACGTTGAGTTGAACCCTATTTTTAAGTAGAAACATATTCATATTGAGGATGTCAGAAGTTTAGGACTACTGCATACCTGTGTCACTGGGTCTTTGCTGCGCTTGGCAATGACAAAGGCTAAGGTCATAAAGAGGTCATCCCAGCTGATATAGTTGGTTCTGGGGGCTGATCTGTCTGTAGAGGAATGTTCTTCGCTGAACCCAAAAGCCTCCAAGGTGGAGGTCAAGTTGACTACGGAGTCGGATACTTCAGTAGAGTCAGGGACTGATGGGTCGGGCTCGCCATGATTGGATTGGGAAACGGCCTCCGATTCCATTCTTGCCTAGAAAAAATACGATTGCTGGTAGTAAAGTATATCATGAGGACTTGTGTAATAATGTAATTCTATCTAAGCTAGTTATTGACAATCTGCATTACATATATGAATAGTTACCAACAAACTAGAAAAATATATAACCCAGGAGAACAATAAATATATAAAGTCCACCATTATCTGCTACATTTTCTGCCAGTAAAACTTGAGGAACGAAATACCAATCCACTCTACTATTTCGATGGCTCGAGCCAAGTAGTATGGAACGTAAGGGATAGAGCGGTGTTCCTCTAGGAACACAGCTCTAGCTCCGCAGGTATTGACTATTGGAATAAAATAAAATTCAGTAGTCACGGATGAATTCTGCTCAAGTTTAGGCGACAACCTCCTAGATTCAAGACGTGGTTCAAGATCTCCGGTATTGATTAGCTCTATCCAAGTTGGTTTTATGATTGGCGGATTAGTACGAGCGGATGAATGTACTAGTAACTATTGTGCCTTTCGAGCAGTGAATACTAACAATTACGATCGCTCTGCTCTTTTTTGTCTTATTCGCATTTTTTTCCTTATCTTCCAATTCATAAAGGACCAAATCCGATAAACCTGTTATTAATAATAATGATGTTGAGGGATGTCGAGGGTCGAGGGATGACCCTCGACATCCCTCAACATCATTGTTACTGACGGTCAACAAAACCACACACACTCATTAATAATAATATTTCTATTGGGATTTGTTTTGAATATTCCATCTTGAATATACAAAAAAATCCCAAACTACATACAATAAGTGAAGGTTTAATACTTAATTGGTACCTACAAGCAGGACATGATTAGTAAGAGAGAAAACAGGACAGTCGGGATGGATGACCGCTGAGTATTAATATATTCAACATTGCTCTACTAATGATTTCATCTCAATAAGGTGCCTGACGACTGGTGTTATCACTGAACTTAATTATTGGTATTGTAGTTAATTTACCTGTTGCATACGACAATATTCTGCGCACAGAGGAGAACAAAGGTTCTCTAACTGGTAAACCGAGTTCAATGGGCCTTCACACACGGAAACAAGCAAATCACAACGCTTTAGAGGATTTCAAATTGATTCGGTCAAAACCTAGAACATCGCGACAAAACAAGGCAGAGCCGAGGCATCAATTTACATTTTACATACAAATCTATGGTGTGTTTACAGACATGGAACAGCCGTTGTTCAACAACGACATCAAACGGTCATACTCCAGTTCTGCCAACATACCGCCGCTAAGGTCCATCATCTGCTTCTCTTTCCTCTACTTTTGAGTCATGGAGGAAGGAATCTCTTCCATGCTGCCAGCAACTTGCTGGTTCAAATAGAGATTTCGTCACTGTCGATCTGTTGCTGACTTTTTACCGCCCTGTAGACGAGAATAATAATTATAAAACTGCAATTGAACAGAGTCCATGACCACTTAGTACCAGGTACCAAGGGTTGTTGTTTTCCGTTTCAATAAAGTATCCACATCATGAAGTAGATCACAGAGATTAATTTTTGTAGACTGGGTCAATTACATGGGTATAATTTGTCATGAGTTTTTAATTATTATTATTATTAAACCGCCCAATCTGGCAGCACTGGTGACGCGAATGCTCCAACGGATGTTTGAGGAAGTAGGAAACGTCTGTCTTCTCGTCATGTGAAGTGGAAGACTATAACCCTTTTGTTACCACCCCTCAAGAGTTACTACCCCACGTAGTATAGTCACAGAAAACCCTACTATACTACGTACAGAAGGGACACTCAGGGTGGGGGGTGGTTGCCAGCATACAGGTGGCGCGACGCGAAAATGAGATGGCCGAAACCTGAACTAAGACCCCCCGAATCCTCGCGCATGCGCCTGACACCTTGGTTACCTCCCCACTCCTACTTCGTTGCTACAACAAACCCCCGCCACCGTTCCTCAACCACCACCCCCCCTCCCTACTCCATTTCCATCCGCCTCTCTTCCACACCCTTGGTAAATGTACGAGAAAGGATGAAATTAATACAATTAAAGCAAATGTACGGTAAAACAATATTTATTCAACAATATGGATTGAACAGTTATTACGATTCGAACATATGACATCACAGTTCGTGGATAGTTGATATCATTAATTTAATTGCATAATAATTATCTATTGTCACAATGAAATTATTAGACCATAGTCAATATTGATTGACTAGTTATTACAATTCGAACATAACATATTGACATCGCAACTCGTGGATAGTTGATATCATTAATTTAATTGCATTCTAATTATCTATTGTCGTCACAATGAAATTGTTCGACCATCGTCAATATTGATTGACTAGTTATTACAATTCGAACATATATTGGCATCACAGCAGGTGGATAGTTGATATCACTAATGTAATTGCATTCTAATTATCTATTGTCGTCACAATGAAATTATTAGACCATCGTCAATATTGATTGACTAGTTATTACAATTCGAACATAACATATTGACATCGCAACTCGTGGATAGTTGATATCATTAATTTAATTGCATTCTAATTATCTATTGTCGTCACAATGAAATTGTTCGACCATCGTCAATATTGATTGACTAGTTATTACAATTCGAACATATATTGACATCACAGCAGGTGGATAGTTGATATCACTAATGTAATTGCATTCTAATTATCTATTGTCGTCACAATGATCGGATGATGCCGAAGGTACACTCCAGGAGGTCTTGATTGAGGCGACGCACCTGCAAGTCAAAGATGAGCATAAACGGTAAATCAAACATGAATAAACAGTTAAATAATATCACGTTTGTTTGATCACAAACGATCTGTCCCAACATTTGACCCAATTTTTTTGACAAAAATTCCCATCGAAATACCTGCACCGTCCCCTCAAAGTCCGCCACCGTCGCCATCCCACACTTCAGGTGAATAATACTGATTTTAGCCCTTAATACCAATTGTTCATCCCCGAAAATTCTAATTAGATCCCTATTCTGTGTGAAAAGCAAATGAAATGATATTTTTGTCTCCACTCAACCTTCCATGCCATTTTCAGAACATGAATGTTTGAAATATTTTTATAGGCAAATCCGTTTCAGAGCATCACCATTTCATGCCTAAATTTAAAAAAATGATGTATATCTATGTGCCACTCCAGATAATATCTGTCCTTGGGTACATGATAAAAATTCCAAATTTCTCCAAAACGTTTGTACCTATTGCCAAACAAAAGGTTGAGTTCAAAATTAGCAATTTTAAAACATTTCAAGGGGGTCAAATTGGACTTTCTAGGGGTCAAAAATCGGTAAAAACGGCTAAAATTGCAATATAAAATGACTGGAAGTGTATGGAAGGGTGAGTAAAGACAGAAAAATGCCATTTCACTTGTTTTTCGCACAGACTAGGGGTTACAGATATTGGTTTTTGGGGGTAAAAATAGGTATTTATGGCTAAAAATTATTATTAATTCACCTGACGTGTGGGGTGATTAATCACGACAGAGGGACCCTATTTTTCTGAAAAAGAAGCGGGTCAAACTTGACTTTAGAGTCAAAAATCAGTAGCAGGAATACTTCTTTGAAGATTCGCTCTTATAGCCATGCTACATGACAGGAACTTTTCATTTCATCAAAAGTTGCGAATAAATGTGTAATGCTCGTCATACAATCGTAATTGGGCGTGCTATTGTTATTGTGTGTAATCACCTGTAGGTACTTCACATCAGGAAGCTCAATGCTCAAGTACTCCCAAAGGGAACGAATAGCTTTCAGCGTCCGGAGCCAGGCGTTGACGCATGGAGGGGTCAACGTCTCGGTCCCTGAGGCGTTTTTCCTGACAAACTGAAGTTTCTTGAGCTGAAACAGGAAAATTCCACCAGTAGATCAACATTATGTCATATTGTACTTCAAGTCTGATGTCCACTTGACTTGATAGTAAGAGTAGGTACTCACAAATTCTTCAGCTTTGTCCCATAGAGAGTACAGAACAGGTTGAGTTCCACTATTGGGATTAAGCGGTCCGGTACGATAGCTGGGCATACTTCCTCGGACCAACCGAAGTCTATCGCTGTCGTAAAATTGCTTTGCATCAAAGTGTCTTTGGCACAGCTTGTGTGAACGTAACGAGTCAGTTTGCCCCGATACCTCTCGCCATATTTGCAACCTGAAAATGATGGATGAACAATTTATTATTCCATGAAGTCTGAAAAAGTAGACGGTTGGTCGCCTTACAATCACCCTAACTTTACTATAATTATTCTTGACTTTGGTAATTCTGAGCAATTGTCCGGTTAACCTCAATTCTTTCTATGCATTACTATACTTATGTCACTAAAAATAAATATTTAGAGTAACATAAGTGTCGGAAAAGGGAAATCCACATCACTTATTCTGCTCAGAACAAAATAATAATCAATTTAGAAAAGGTAGGTAGTTAGTATGATAAGGAAAAAGTGTAAAATGTAAGATCGCTTCCCTCCTTATCAGTTCACGTTTGCGACGTCTGCATTTTATTGTCGTCAATTTATGCCAACAACATCGCAGTGTGGAGAGTATTTAAGTTGACTGGATTAGGCTCAGAATTACCCTAACTTTACTTAATAATCCCATTAAGGTTACTATAATAGAGAATAATGTAGGTAAATAATGTGTGCGGTGCGGGTGAGTACGGTAACCAACGAGGTACGGGGTCGGAAAGTAAACAAGCAAAAAAATTCACTGCACAATGAACGTGTACCTACTACGAACGTAATTTAAAGTAGATTAAAACGAAACCATTAGAATAATTTAACAGACTCACCTCTTCTGATGGTCGGGCTTGGTCACATTCGGGTCGGGAAAGCAAACAAAGGAAGCAGTTGGATGAGTCTTAAGGCCTGTTTTCCTAGCGACAGGTTTTTTGCGCCGCTGACAACGTGATACGCCAGGCGTATAACGTCGACCACTGGATCTCTTGAATTTAGTTAGGGTGTTTTCCTAGAGAGCGCATCACGTCGGCGCAGAACGTGTTGCGTTGACGCGGTCTGCCCGACTGGTCAAGAATGAGTCTACTGCGTAGTGCGCTGGCGTGATTGATTTGGATTCCAGTGTTTGTGTTGCTCCAATTTTCGATTTCCGAGGTTTTCAAGATGTCCCAAAGCGGTAAAGTGCTCAAATGTTCAGTAAATCGCACATCTAACTTTGACCTCTTTTTCAGGAGAGCATTACAACCAAAATGTTCAACAGTTATAGAGATTTTAATATCTTCCTTTTTCATTTTATCTCGATTTATTCTTTGCTAATATGAGGTTGCATACAGTTGGACAATAAACCTCAGTGGTCAATAAATCTTGTAGATGTGCTATGCTGTTGAAATTTTCCCTCCCACTTGTGCTATGATGTAACTCATCATTCTCTGTTGTGCCATGATGACATATCGCTCTTGGTATATGTGCTATGTATATGTGCTCTTGGTATATGTTGGTATATGTGCTACTTGGTATGATGCAGGTACTGAAAATGAACGAAACTTATCCTTTAAAAGGAAAAAGTAAGGTGCATGTAAGGATGATGCATCTTAAGCGACGAAATGTTCAAAATGAAGAAAAACCTTTTTCTGGTCAGTCTAAAGTATCTTTGGAATTTCTCTTCATCGCCAAGAAGATGATTCTTGATTAAACTGCTGAACATTCCTTCATTTCTGCGGTTTGAGAATATATCACTCACACGTTTCCTTACTTTCGCATATTTTGTTAACCCTCTCTCTTCTTCTTCGTCACCATCTATTACTTCTATAATTATAATTAAAGAAGTATCATTATCAATGCAGCAATTACATTTCTCTTTCTCATCGCGTTCTCCATTTCAGCAGTAGGTACCTAAATGTTACCACACACGTGCTACCTTCAACACAATTCAACGCCAACTGAACAGATAATAAAACGGTGCTAGGAAAACACTTTTACGCAGCGCAATATATTTCACGCTCCTGCCGACGTTTTTCAGGCAAATTCGGTTCCTGCTGCGCAAAAAACCTGTCGCTAGGAAAACAGGCCTTTAAATCGAACGTCACATCCGATAGCGGCGCACTTTAAATTTACAACCCAACTCATCTAGAAAACGAACGACTTCAGTTAATGAAAAAATACGAATTCCGTACACGACAGCAGTATTTTCAAATTTCACGAGCCTATTACGTACGTAAGTTTTATTACTAACCTCGTCGCACGTCTGTGGATGAAATCGTAGGTATAACACAGAAAACCCTACTACACTACGTAGGTATTCATCACTACAATTTTTACATTTTAACGCGCGAGAAGGTTTTAATATTTAATTTAAACCTACGAGGAATAATAATGAATACCCCTATTGTCCACAGAAAACCCTACTATACTACGTACAAGAAAATACAAATGGCGGAACGGAGTCGGACTGTCGGAGCGTCTACATGAGTTGGTGGGTGGTAGGGTGGGAGAAGACGTGCGATCGCAGCGATAAGTGAAGATGAATGCCAGAACCGTGAACTAGCACCGGTGTCCTAGGGCTGAGTATAGTAGACTACTATTTCTGTGCCCTTGTCTGTTGTGAGAGGTTGTGTTCCAGGTGCTTTTCGTACGAGTATATTTCAACAGTCAATTTATATCAAAATATCCTCAACATTAGTCAAGTGCTCAGTGTCAGAGGTTCACAGTGAAATTCGTATAACTTTTCGAGGGTTTCGTTAACGGTTTGTGCTCCTTCGACGTGCTACAGGTGCAGTGTTCCAAATGGCTGAAGGCGCGAATTCATCAAATGCACGAGTTTCCTCTATCGTTTCACTCGCAGGTACGAGAGATTTTCAAAAGTAATACAAGAGTACATATTTGAAACAATCGTCTATTTCCACTGAAATATCATGTACCTAACTGTTAGACCGGTTTCGGTGATTGAACCATCGTCAGTAACTAAACAATACTCAACCTTTTTTATGGCCATCCGGAGGTTTGTACAACCAGCCCTTCGTTCGGTACAATTTATGGTACCCTCCATTTATAATTAAAAACTATTTTATGCAATTTTAGTCGTTTGGTCATTCTTTTATTTTCATTAGCCTTGTAATTTAACAATAGGTCGTCACCTACAGACGAAGAAACCCAGTGGAAAGCAAATAATTATGAGTTTGAAGTAGGTAAGTACTTAAAAAATGAATTATTTGCTTTCGATTAACCGAACATCGATTATTCAATATCAATTAATTGGTTACATCGATTATTAGCTTACGATTATTTGGTTCCACTGTTGCATCCCTAGTTCTATGGATGTAAGCCATTCTGAGAATGAGAACATCGAAGGTTTTGCACAGGGACCTAGTTGGAGAACGCTTATGGGCATTAGTTGATATTCTTAAAACTGAATTCATTGTTATGTTTATTATGTTGAAGATAGATGCACAAGTACCTCCCCATACAATAATACCATAAGTTAAGATGCTGTGTACTTTTATTTATTTTTTATTTATTATTAGCACGGGCAAGCCCAGTAAACATTTACATAATGTTTATTAAAATACATGGAGGATTACAGGAAGCGAAACGTAATGAAGTGAAAGTAATTAAATCATTGAAAAGAAAGAGGTGGCGACAACAATATAGATTTGGAAGGGAGGAGTTGAAAAAGTCAAACTGTGGGTAAGAGGCCAGGAGGAGATTCGCACTTCGGAGGATTCGGTGAAGAGGGCGGTTTTCTAACGTAGTTTGTGAATGAAAAGGGGATATTAAATAAAACTGATGAGCGAGTGGGGGTTTTAGAGGCGACCAAATTAATTTTAGAAAGCGAAGAGGGACAATTTATACGATTGTTGAGTAATTTGAACAACAGAACGAGGTCCGAAGAACATCTTCTTCTTTCCAGGGTATCAAGGTGGCATCTGTGAAGGAGGGCAGTATAAATCACGACATCCAAGGGGATTCCCGATTTGTACGCCACGTAGAGCAGAATACTTCTTATACTTGAGCATAATACACCCTTTTAAGATTTTCTCTTGTTAGCCAACTTCGTAGCATTAGAAAGTACCTAATGCATCGATTTCCTGATTTTATTGACCAATGCTGCTACATGATCCTTCCACTTGAGATGTTGATCTAAGTGCACACCGAAGATATATTATCGAATTCAGCCTTTCTATTTCCATGCAGCTACACAAGTTTCTTACTGCATCCCAGTATCCATCTCAAACATTTAATTATAATTAAAGGTACCTTCTAACTTACGTTGCTGGGGGCGTACGATCTCGTTGAATCGAGACATTCGAGGTTCCAGAAAGTCTGTATGTTCGTCTGCTAGATTTCCCTGGTACCTCACAAATGTACCATCACTGTGAGCACTATGAAGTCTGGCTGTGGTAAGCCTACTATAGCCATTCTCCACGAGACCATTCGTGAATTTTGATTTGACCAGTCACTGACTAAATCAGGTCTTATCAGCTAGGCGTGGCTAATACGGTTATTTCTTGGTGATAGGTTATCGAGTAACAGCGACCGTCTGGTAATAGGTGGTCGTATTAGGTTATTTTGGCAATAGGTTACCGGCGATTCGGGAACCTTTCCACCGCCCAACGCGGACTGGATTTTCAGGCTCACAACCGATCTTGTGTCATTTTTAATTCTCACCATTAGCTCGTATGACAACTTTGGCGTTGTTATAATTCCTACATACTGGTGCATGTTTCTTGACGCTCTGATTGAAATAAGTGCAACAGTGAAAACAGGTACCTACTCGAAAAATAAGATTGAACTCAAAATCGCACCGAAAAAATGAGGTACCTTCTTATTGAAACAGACACACAAATTAATGTACTGAATATGACAGTAATCTCTAAAGAATTGAAATTTCTGTTTAAGTTGAAGAATGGCTAGTCTTCTAATAAATATTATGTGACTAACTCTGTTTGATAGTTGAACTCTTGGTGTGGGAAAAGGGATCTTCAATTTAAAATGCACAACTAATTGCGTAGGTATGCGAGTATAATCGTACAAGTATTTAATCTTGTGTACACCTAGTTAACTATTATAATATAATAACTATTATAATATATTATAGGGATCACAGTCTTATAACTAACTATTGCTAAAATTCAATGAAATTATATCTTAGGCGATTCATAATGGTAATATCATGGTAGGTGCACACCTTTCACGCATTCGTTCTCCGTAACCTATTACCTGGTATTAGGTCCCAGCCAACCTATTGCCAGGTAGTTAGTGGATATCAAGGAATCCCAAGGGACCGGGAGGGGTATTCGTAAAGAGGCCCTCAAAGGCCTTTCAACCAAGTTCTCAAAACAGTTATTCCAGTAATAGGGTTTCTGGTATTAGGTTACAGAACAGTATTAGATTATTTGAACCGACCAACGTTGAATATTCGTACCGATTGCCCAAATGTATCATAAATTGAATCAAATTGTTCTGTTTGTGAATGTTAGAAGCGGAGGCCAGTAACACTGATGGACAAGATGATGGCTTGACTATAAGGCGATTAGATGGAGAGAAATCTGTGAAAGAAGAAGAAGAAATCTTTGAGGAATCAAAATACGACTTCACCTTGGTGTACGGTAGGTACCCATTGTACTCATCACTTGATAACGGTTCGAATGATTTTGAAATTCGGTAGTTCTATGATTTAAAAACAAGGAAATCAAAGGGTTATCAACATTGAGACGTAATGCAACACAAAGTATGTCATACTTTTTAAATATTAACTTGGGGTTTTTGTCCAATATTTGAATCGTATGCAAATCATCAGAATCGAATGTGATGACATCGGTGACCCAATAACAGGCTGTTCTTGTTATAGAAGATGAAGCGTGTTTCGACCCCCTGAATCCTGAACTGGATCTTGTGGAAGTTAAAGAAGAACATGATTTCGATGAAGAACCAGCTATTAAGATTGAACCTTCTCCTGCTGATGGTAAGAACTGTTTTTGGTTAATATTTTGGTACCTAAATTCTGACCTCTAATGGTTTTTCTCCTGTTCAAACGTCAACAAAGAGGTGCTGAGGTGTATGACACATAATATACCTCCGTCCCACCAACCTTTTGAATCACGTTTGCAGTGGTACACCTAGCCATCAATTATCCTCAATATTGACATTTGAACCCCTAACCAATGTTGAATATTCATATCAATTGTCCCAATGTATCATAAATTGAATCAAGTTGTTCTGTTTGTGTATGTCAGAAGAGGAGGCCAGTAACACTGACCAACAAGAGGACGGCATGACTATGAGGCGATTAGATGGAGATGAAGCTGTAGAAGAAGAAGAAGAAATCTTTGAAGAATCAGAATGCGACATCGGGTTGGTGGACAAGAATGACAGTAAGTACCCATTGTACTCATGATTTGCATTTGATAACGGTTTGAACGATTTTGAAATCCAGTATTCCATATATTTACTCCAGTGCCACGGAGTGCTTGTAATTTGCATCACTGATGAAGTAAGCATCCTTCCATTCTGCCAAGAGAATAGGTCACTTTTTTCTCATACAAGTGGATGAGATTTAAATCATCTTGAAGTATATTGAAGTTAACGGTTTTTTTTTTTTTTTTTTTTTTTAAGGAGAAAAACCATTCTCTTGCCATCTATGCGACTACAAGGCTACTCGGCAAGGACATATTTCAAACCACATGAGAACCCACACAGGTACCTGCAGGTTTAGTTACTAAAACTATAATTCCATATATTTACTCTAGTGCCACTGAGTACTAGTAATTTGCATGATTGATGAAGTAGTAAGAATCCTTTCATTCTTCTAAGTGAATAAGTGACTTTTTCTCTCATACAAGTGGATGAGATTTAAATCATCTTGAAGTATATTGAAGTTACCTTTTTTTGCAGGAGAAAAACCATTCTCTTGCCATCTATGCGACTACAAGGCTGCTCATCCCTCAACTCTTTCAAATCACATGAGAACCCACACAGGTACCTGCAGGTTTAGTTACTAAAACTATAATTCCATATATTTACTCTAGTGCCACTGAGTGCTTGTAGGTAATTTGCATCACTGATGAAGTAAGCATCCTTCCATTTTGCCAAGAGAATAGGTGATTTTTTTCTCATACAAGTGGATGAGATTAAATCATCTCGAAGTATATTGAAGTTAACGTTTTTTTGTTTTTTTTGCAGGAGAAAAACCATTCTCTTGCCATCTATACGACTACAAGGCTGCTCGGCAAGGACATATTTCAAAGCACATGAGAACCCACACAGGTACCTGCAGGTTTAGTTACTAAAACTATAATTCTACATATTTACTCTTGTGCCACTGAGTACTTGTAATTTGCATAACTGATGAAGTAAGTATCCTTTCATTCTTCTAAGTGAATAGGCGACTTTTTCTCTCATACAAGTGGATGAGATTTAAATCATCTTGAAGTATACATTTGAAAAATATGCAGGCATAGCCCCATTATGAATGGTAGGTACTTGTTAAATAGACAGCCACACTACATACTTACATTTTAGGTACCTTCCTATGTTCATATCATCAACTATTAGGGCCAGGAGCGTAGCGTGGCTCTGAACATGAGGGTACTGCACCCAATTCAGTCAGAGACACACTCACACGTCGACCCCCCCCCCCCCCCCGCCATCAGCGATAATTTTGCAGTTCATAATAAGAAGAATTTGCGATAATAAGAAGAAGGTAAAGATCCACGATCGTTACCTTCTTTTTCTTAGATGACTTGCCTTCTTGAAAGGTAGGTAGCATGGAAGAAGGAATTCTTCCATGGGTTAGTAGGTAGCTGTGGGTAATTTTCAATTGAATGTTTTACTTTTGATTAAATATTTTGTTATTCGTAATGAATTGCTTCATCATTCAACTTCTACTTACATTCTTCACTTCTTGTGGGGACGAGCCGCTTCCTGCGCTCCCCCTGACGCTACGCCCCTGATTAGGGCTGAAGTTTAGGAAGAAGAAGAAAATACTAAATCTGGAAATCAAATCCTGAATCTACTCTAGATTATACTCATTCCTTCTTAAAATTATTGTAATTTATTGCAGGCGAGAAATCATCCAAACGAAGGAGGCAAATGAGTCTAAGCTCTAAAACTTCTGATTCCAAGGGACAACGCCCGGCAGATGCAGAGTCGACTTCCTCTGATACTGATTAGACGATGAACCATAGTGCACAATCAATATGGACTCTGATACAAATGTGGTTGACGATTGGGTAACGCCCACATCTTCCGAAATTCCGAAAATACTTGATTTGTGAAAAAATAGCTTTGATATTTGTAAGAACTTGACACTTTTGGCAAATACTTATTTTATTATAATTATTATAAAGAATTCAACATCGTTGTATTCGTGTTTCCTGGTTGCTATGCATTAGGAATAGCTCACTGCAGAATGCGGCTACCTACTACAAATGCTGATGCTACATCTTCTCCCCTTGTTGTTGTTATGTAAACCGTTTGATATTTCTGTCCCTACATCCGCTAGGGCGTCTTGGGTGCTCATATTTTTTCTGAATCCATATTGCGAGGATGACAGAACATTATTTGTTTCCAGGGAGTCTAGTAATTGTGATTTAACTATTTTTTCCAGAATTTTTGCAAAGTTTGAGAGTAGTGAGATTGGCCCGTAGTTATCAGCAGACGTTCTTGCTCCCTTTTTATACAGTGACCACACTACCGCAATTTTGAGGGCATCTGGGAATTTTCCGAGTAGAATACGCTCTAAGAACTTATCTACACGGACTCCCCGACTCAGTAGGCAGTCTTTTGAGGGCTCGTAAATGCACAAGTTTCGAAGAAGTACTAATAATTCTTCGAAACGAATTTCAATTTAAAAATACGCCAAACCATAACCTAATTAGACCCACAGGACAAGTCCCAGGATAAACTCCCCCGTCTTTCCAGCAATCCTCCAAAACCCATTGAACATAGACCCTTTGAACAAAGACCTAACCCCAATTGGAGACCCGCTTTTCAACAAAATCCATATTGGAGACCCCAGACGAGTTTTAACCGCCCTTCTTAGTATTATACTATTGACTCAATAGAGAAAATTTTTAAAATCGACCGTATATTATGAAATTAAAACGACGAGGAAATTGAGTATCCAGATGAGTAGGTATGCAGATATATCGGTACATGACTCATTTTCTCCGTGTAAAATATGTGTTAGATTTCTGAAGTAAATCAAAATAACGATAACATCTGAACCTGGGCCTATTCTGCTTAAAGAGTTGGTAACTGTATAAGTCCTAAGGAGGCTACATAGAAAACTACAATTTCATAGAGTGAATAGCATAGAAATTAGCTGTAGGAGCCACTCAGCTGATCCTGGGCCTGGACAGCTTCAAGTTAAGGTTCTGAGGAGGTTTTATGTACGCACTACAATATGTGTTATTGGCATGTGAGGAAGAAGATGTAAATCCGAACGAACTCAATGTACCTACCTACCTATATTAAAAACTTATAACAGGTTTGGTGGTTAGTACAATGTCATCAAGTTGTTGTCCAGCTGATTCATGCCGGACATAGTAGGAGGCTACTAGTAGTTTGGATCTGTTACAGTAGTTTGGAAGTAACTACAGTAGTTTGAGAGTAGCCTACAACCAAACTACCGATTCATAGTGTGAATAGTATATAAATTAGCTTCAGGAGCCACTCACCTGTTCCTGGGCCTATTCTGCTTAAAATGTAATTCCTAAGGAAGCTACATGCTAAATTACAGGTTCATTTATGAACTTTTAAGCCCTAAGGAGGCTAGATCCTAAGGATAGCATAGAATTACCGGCCCCGTCGATATTTATTGGTATCTCATACATTATTGGTATCATAAGTTGGTACATTTCTGCATGACCCCCAGCGCTAAAACATGGGGTCATGCATAAAACATGTCGAAATAGAACCGTAGTGGAAAAATTTTGAGTTTAGGACGCTTTAGTCATGAATCTTGATTTGAAGTCCTGACACCAACAAAGAAAACTGTATAACAGTGATTTTTGAATACTAACGACGTGGGTAGTCTTTAGAAAAAATAACGAAAACCCGTGAGAAACTTTTCATTAATTTGTATTGATTTGGTTTGAACCTTCAGTACTATACTAGCCGCAATAATTAATGCGAATTTCATGTGTTAGCGTTTGGTAGATTTATTCCGTAAGTTTTAAAGGACTTGATTTATGATTTTCCATCATCGTTGGATCCGTCACTATTTGTTGTGATGTTTTTCAGAACGAGCCAAGTGAGTGATGTAGGAATCCCAGTGAAATATGCGACCAGGAACAGGAGCCCTCGGAACGCAGTTAGTTTCGCATCTTCTGAACTTCACATGACGCACATCCGGAGGTTTGATTTCCGTTGGTGGTTCTACTTCCCTTCTGGCATCGCGTTTGTAATAATCGTTGCCTAAAATAGTGATCCATTACTTCGAAACCTTCCTCGATATAATTTGACAGGGCTCATCAAAGTGATAGAGAAATACTGAGTGAATAAAATAAGATATAAGAGACCGATGAATGGATGGAATGTTTGTCAAAACAATTTCAAAAGTTAAAACTTAACTATTAAATTGGTATATTACCTATTTGAGTAGGTATAATAATTATTAGGTATTAGGAAAGGACTTTTAAAATATTTCATGTTTAATAATATTAATATTATATTATATAATATATATTATATTATAATATATAGGAGCCTATTATTTTAATGAAATTTACAAGATAAGTGTCAAAACTTGTCATTATTTCTCTACATGATCGCCATTGAGGTCAATACATTTTTGAAGCCTGAGGATCAGTTTTTGTATACCCTCGTGGCATACCTTCTTTTTTCCGTTCGACCTCCCAAAGCCATTTTTTGACAGCCTCCACCCAAAAACTCCTTCAATTTATTGAAAACATGATGAACCGATGGAGCCAGGTCAGAGGAGTAAGGTGGGTGAGTCACAATATCCCACCCAAATGAAACAAGCAGGTCCTGAGTGAGTTGGGCGGTATGAGGTCTAGCGTTTCATGAAGGAGTGACACACCACGAGTCAGCATTCCTCTCCTGTTATAGATGTTTTCAACTTCTTGAGTGTCTCACAGTATGCAGCTGCATTTATGGTGGTTCCTTTAGGCATAAAATCGACCAATAATATCCCTTTCCGGTCCCAAACGACAGATGCCATGATCTTCCTCTCTGAAAATTGGACTTTGAATCTGTCGGTTGTTGTTGAATGGGTATGGCACCACTGTAGAGACTGCCTTTTTGACTCATGAGTATAGTGACCTACCCACGTTTCGTCACCAGTCACCCTCGCTTTCATACCGTTCAAGAAAATTTGAAGTTGAGCGATTTGAGGACGAACTGTTTGACGCGTTTGACTGCTGTGACGACATTTTGTAACGGACTGAGGTGTATGATTTGTTTTGACTGTTAGGAACCTCCCAAACTACCAGTGGTGACAGCTCTGAAAACCAAATTCCCTTCGTCCTACACAGCCCTTGTAAACTTACTTTCTGGACATCCCTCGTAATAACAGCTCTGTTTAATCTTGGATATGCCTCGTGTATCTAGTATTGTGTGCCCAACTTGCTTCTTACATGAAGTGTGTGATGAGTGTTTAGTCTACTCACGTGAAAGTATGCTGTGCGGACCAGACGGAAGGTTTGGTGGAACGCAAGGTGATTTGGGAGCCAATTGATTCGGAAAGCGATTATAAATTGGCTCGCGGCCGAGTAAAAACTTGAGAAAATGATAAACAAACCCTGCTCGCCTTATCTTCTCCGCATTTGAACAACAATTCATTATTACACCGTTACCTTCTTTCAATAAATTTTAACAGAACAATTCGCGCAACAATCTAAGAAATGCTAAAATGCCCAACATTTCTGCTAGTTATGAATCCACTCAATTCTACGTGAAGTCATGACTTATATGCATGATTACGTAATAACGTCTGTTATGAGGTAGTAAAAGTGATAATAATTATTACTGATAGTAATAGTAATTATTACTGGGTACGATAGTTGGGAAACTCATAATTGGGAATGAGGTTTGATTTTGGTGGTCATTCGTTAGGCCTAGGTGGGTCACTTTGGTGAGTTGGTCTATTGGTGGGTTGTGTATTGTGCGATCTCACTAACCATAAATTGTCTCTACGCCTGAAAGTATCCCGTAGTCCGTGATTCACTCACCACGAAGAACACATTAAAGCACCCGTTCACCCAAACCCCCTAATCAATTCGATACATGAGCAGCGACCACCACGAAGACATGTGAGAATTTTAACCCTCATGTTAATCCTTATAAACTATTACTACTTATTTCGTTATACGCTTACTGTTGCGGCCCGCTATGTAGTAACTTCACAAATTCTAACACATTAGTTTGTTAGAATATCTACCAATTAACATTTGACTATATTAACTTTTATTAATTATTCCAAGAACTAAACTTTGTTCTCAGCACCTACCTGCACCTATGGCAAAGCTAATGCTCTCATATCTAGTGATTACACTTCAAGTGAATCACGCCTTTCACGTGATTATTATATTAATAACTTGTTTTTAAAAATAATCCGTAACAAAATAGGCGTATTCTACAGTAGTTCTCTTAAATCTGGCGACTGTCAAAAGTGTAGACTGTTGTGTCACCAGTGAGGGACGTTGAAGAAATTTTCAAATGATTTTCCCCATTTTTCCCTCTTGGGCCATAGGATAGTTGAATATAGAAAGCGGGAACATTTACGATGGATTTTACAAATTAGGATAGTTGAATATAGAAAGCGGGAACATTTAGGATGGAATTTACACATTAGGATAGTTGAATATAGAAAACGGGAACATTTAGGATGGAATTTACACATTAGGATAGTTGAATATAGAAAGCGGGAACATTTAGGATGGAATTTACACATTAGGATAGTTGAATATAGAAAGCGGGAACATTTAGGATGGAATTTACACATTAGGATAGTTGAATATAGAAAGCGGGAACATTACGATGGAATTTACACATTAGGATAGTTTAATATAGAAAGGGGGAAGATTTTTGCTTTAATTCACTGAAGTGCTTGTCAACTCAAGTTGCTTGGTTCGCACGACTTGATTAATTTCCAGCATTTTAGCACCATTCTCACAACAAACTCAAGTCATATTAAATTATTAAATATTATAAATGTTATAATTACTTGATCAAAAGTCTACGTCATTTTGGGGAGTTGTTAGAGTTGGAATAGTGGAAATAAAATATGGTGAAATACAATTCTTACGTTTCGTAATGTAGAGTATTTTCCTCTAGGGGAAATGCAAGACCATTATGTTTCACGTGGTTTCCACGTGACGGCATACCACGATCATCTCAAAGAATACGCTAATTGTAAGACTTCCTGAAAAGCGGTTCGACGTTCCCTCTAAGTCATCTGCAAGTGTAATGTCCAAGGTTTAAGAAGTCAGACTCAATAGGTGGACAAACAACTATTATAATAATAGCGTCTAGTTTATTTAAAACCCATATTGCATTTCTGGTTGGCATTCTAAAAATAGAAGAAATTCAATTTCGCACTTGCGACGGGGGTTTTTTTTTTTTTTTTTTTAAATAGAAACACTTGAGATAGGGACCCTTCCAAGGTGGTAGATAGTGTTCTAGATTGGAGAGGGCTTTGAGGCAAATTGAAAGATGTCTTACGATTGAGGGCCTCCTGGATTATTCTGTCCAGCTAATGGTGGCTCTGAATTACCGATAAACTCGGCCTCTGTTCATGACTCAGGTTACAACTGCTAACATTGACGTAATATTTGATTGACAAATTAAACTAATTATAGTTTGGTATTGGTGGGCCAAATTATTAGAAAACTGAAGAAAGAACTAGGCGCAGCAATTAATGTTTCCCACTTGGCACAATAGCATCGCTCTTCCCACCATCATTAGGACTCGACTTGAGACACCAATTGCAGTGACAGATGGTAACCTTATTCTTTCATAGGGTCATCGAACGTTACATACTGTACATTACTGATCACTATCGGGAATTCTTGGCTCATCTTAACAAATTTGGTCAAGAGTCTCTATTAGTGTAGCCGAACTCCTCGGTCGATTGGCTGAGGTTATGCGGTAAGTGCTTTGCAACAGGTTATGGAACCACTTGCCGCACTTTTCATGTTCACGCGATGAGACTGACATTTCTCAAAGAATCGTATGAAATCTTGAGATGGCTAGAGCTGGAATAGTAGTAGACACCAACCAAAATGTCAACTATCCCATTAAGCGCAGAAGTTATTTAATAAAATGATATTTGTAATAAGTTTATGATTATACTAAAAATTATACTTATTTTCATTACAACAATGCCGTTTTATTGGTACTCATTGTTTATTCTTCTGAAAGTAATGCACCAATCTGGTAGAATTTGCAGCGTTTTCAGGTTGAGGAACGATTAAATTTGAACAGAATGCCATAAAGAACAACACCACCTAATTAATGACCGATCTAGGTATTGGGGAGAACAACACGAAGTCAAAGAAAGATCTTTCATCGTGTATTGTGATTTAGAGTGCTTAAACCATACATATTATTTTATATTATACAACTGTACGATCAACAATAGCATATATAACAATATTAAATAAATTGAATCGATACACTTAAGTACCTAGTGATACCATCATATTATACATACATATAAAAGGTGCTTCTTCGCTCAGCGAAGCCAATATCCGTGTGACCCATCCATATAACCCTTCTAATACGTCAAAGTTATTGCATTTTTTGGGGAATTTTATAAGTGTTGAAATATCTCCTTGATTTTATTGAAAACCTCTGGGATCGTGCAATCAGCATCAAGGGTTTTCACGAGATTGAGGTCTTTGTAATGGTCAACAATCGGCATCGTGTCGTTTGTGTAAGTTTGGATTCTCTTTTTAAGGCTCTCGAGGTTGTCGTCGGATCGACCGCTGCCCTCTGCCCCTCTTTTCAAACATCTCTGAATGCAAACTTCTTCTGAGCACTTCAGAAATAGAACGAAAAGGAGATCCACCTGCAAATGATGAAATTCATCAAAATCCGAGTCATGAAGGAGTCACTTCATACGAGAAGAAAAAAAAAAAACACACAGAAAATCAAGCAACGGCTCATAGAGGAGATAATTGTCTTCCTCAACCTTTTGAAAATGCAATAAATTTGCATGCTCCCGCAAGGCCCGTAAGGATTGATTCTCGCTGGGATTTCAAGGAAGAGACTGTGGTGGAGAGAAGATTAGGAAATCTCGACTTGTGGCAAATGATCAAAACACATCGATATTTGGTTTCACTTCTTGAAGGATGGTCTTGATTGATCTCCAGTACATCCCGACTGATGAACAGATCGTCGATGTTCTTACAAAGGCACTCTCTCCTGTGAAATTTTTCAAATTGTGGGATTCGCTAGAAAATGGTGATTATGATCATTACAATTAATGCCACAAAATGACAGTTTTAAAATGTTTGTAATAAAATTTATATCCATTTGGTTTTAGATTCCAAGCCACATAGTTGTGATTTTTCTACTATTCCCAACCGTTCTAGTTCAATATAGATACTCGTTTCTCACCCACTGCTCAAACTGCCAAGCAAAAACGATGTAAACTACACAAAATCGCAGGGTAACCACTACTTGCACAGCAGAGAAATCTTGATGAAGTACCTATACCTTAACTATGAAACACGTGAAACCATTGGGAAACTGACTAACACATTTTCTGTCATGACTCAAAATTGTCGCAGCCCCCAGCAGAAATACGTACGAGGGACGATCAAACGTTTTGCGCAGCAGGAAAATTTTTGTTTTCGAATGTGGCACACCTGCGTTATGGGCAGGATCATTCTGAACAAAACAAGAAGTCCCGCGTTTAAGTGCGACCGTTAGTTTGAGAGCATTTTGAAATCTGCGCTTCCGTGTACGTTCCAGCCACCTCCTACCCCTCGCCGGCCCGATGCTGTGTACGCAATGTGGTTCGTTTTTTTTTGCTAAAGGTTTATGGAGAGGAGGAAATTAACCGCAATAACGTAGCCAAGTGGTGTAGAGGATTAAAAAACGGGAGAACTGATGTTCATGACGGAAAAAGAAGTGGCCGTCCGTCTGTGGTCACTCCCGAAGTTTCATATGAGGAGATCAGGAACATGCTCATAAATACCCACATCTCTTCGTCGGGGATCCTCACGAATCAAATTGTTGATTGCTTCCACGATCTCGGGAGTCACCACAGAAGGACGGCCACTTCTTTTTCCGTCATGAACATCAGTTCTCCCGCTTTTTAATTCCCTACTCCATTAGGCTGCAGTTCATTACCTCCTCTCCATAAACAGAAACAAGCTGGCGATGAATTTCTGCTGGTTTTTCACCTTTAGCAAAAAGAAAACGAACCACTTTGCGTACACAGCATCGGGCCGGCGAGGGGTCGGAGGTGGCTGTAACGTACATGGAAGCGCAGATTTCAAAATGCTCTCAAACTAACGGTCGCACTTAAACGCGGGACTTCTTGTCTTGTTCAGAATGATCCCGCCCATAATGCAGGTGCCACATTTGAAAACAAAAAATTTTCCTGCTGCGCAAAACGTTTTGTATTTTTACTTTGTGATCGTCCCTCGTGATAAAAACATGAAGGTCGGCCAAGTGCCTGTTCATGGTGGGTAGATAAGATGTTAGGAGGCTTGCTATAATAAGCACCTCGACCTAATTAGATCTATTGTGCCCTCCCTGTAATTAGAGCTTATCTGTGAGCTCCAATTGTTTTACCAACTTCCAGAGGCTATTAAGATTCCCCATGGTACGGTTTTTCAATACCCAGGCACAGAAATAGGGACCTGACCAGTCCCTCACATTGGCATAGGACGTGCTCCACCGTTTCCTCCTCTTCGAGGCAGAACCGACACTCACTGTCCTCGGCCATCCCGATCCTGCAGAGATGTTTTCGGAGTCGGGTTCTCTCGTGATTTTTTTTCACGTGCCTCTGGCCCGTATTCCATGGATCTATTCCATAAGGCTTGAGGAGTTTCTGATAGCAGCCCCTTTTTTACGGAGCTTTTCCTTTTCAAAGTAGGGTTCAAGTCCGATGATAACGGTTTCTGACCCTTTTTGGCCAGTGGATCCGCCTCCTCATTCCCCTTCAGTCCTGAGTGCCCCGACACCTATACCAAGGTGACATTATTCCTGTTATCCTGGGCATTCTTGTAGTCCATCACAATAATAACTTCAATGCGACTTGGCTATCGGAACAGATTGCCACTTTTTTACCTGTTACGTTGAGCTTTCTGGTCTCTTTAGCAGTGCTCAATGGCGATCGTCTTGGCCTGAAACACTTAGGCACCCAGACTAATCGCCATCTTCTTAGATGTTCGTACACATCCGCTCCAGTACTGCGAGGCATTTTTGAGCCGTCTGTGTACCAGATTGAGTGAGCAGTCACTGGAATCTGTTTTTTCCATGTTCGAGAAAGAGGATGTGGCATTTTCTAACATCACTAGGCATACCCAGTATTGGGCCTGCTTGGATTTCCTCCCTCGGTTTCCGCTGGATTGACTCAAGCCCGGGTATTATTTTCATGGTACAGACATTTCAATCGAAACTTCGAATACAACCCTTTTGCAATCTTCTATTCGCTGTATACTAACCTTGTCCTCCATTTCCCGCTGCCAGCCTTCAAGATTGTCCTTGTTCCTTGGAAAACCGTCAATGAGGAACTTTCCCTTTCCCGAGTTATTCATAGCTCGTTCTATTAGAGCGCAGGTGATCTCGACGGGTACAATCGTCCCATTGCGGATGTGAGTCTCGATCATCTCCCCATATTCGGTGCCTGGCTTGTTTCTCTCCTCTCTTAGAAGATCCCCAGCAGATAGATGCATGAAACCGAACTCCTTGACGATGTTGGCACACTGAGTTCCTTTACCTGAAAATAACATCCGAGCAAACAGTTAGTCAAGGTGAAAAATCAAGTGTGATTTGCCGTTTTTTCTTTTTAATATCCCGACTAGCTTATTGGGAAGTGAAATAAAACCAAGAAGAGACAAGACGGCACTGGTCTAGCAAGGTCGTGTCATCTTATCACAGTCTGTTGGAAATGTTGGAAAGTACATTCTGTCTCCGTTCCACTATCGACCTGATTTCTATAAAAACGGTGGAATAATGTTGATAATGGTATTGAACACACTAAGATATCTGATATTTGGTACCTAGGTAAATCAGGTCGACAAACTACGGTTTACATTAAGAAGCCACAAAAAATTGTTAATCGGCATACATTGAATCAACATTTTCACTGGATAACCAGCAGCAGTTTTGGAAGTGATTGTTATCAGCCACTTATAACGTATCACTTACAGAACGTAAGTAGGTCAATACACTTCGTAATCCCATGACGGAGAATGAAAACACAAGTTTCTCACCAACCAAAAAACGACGTCACAAAATCGAATTATGTTGATTTACTGTTATGTTACTTGTGATGTTTAGTGTTACTGTTATGTTGATTGAGAACTAATCCATTGCTTTGTTTGTCCAACTTCTTACCTTCTGGTTTTAATGATTCTTCTAGTTGTACGTTCAGTTAACTTTGTATAATCATGTATGCCGTTGTAGCTATTCAAGCTGAGCTAAGCACGTGACTACGTTGAATTTACCATGTTGGTGAGTATAAGTAAGAACTTGGTTGTTATGAAATGATAGTTGAGAATTCAGGGCAAGCATTTTCAATACGTTAACTTGGGAACCAAGAGGAACGCTGTATAAAACAAATTTAAAAGTTTCAACTGTTTCAAAAATTTTAAATTCAACTGTTTTAAAAGTTTCAAAATTATAAAAGAATGAAAACTTCCGGGGAAGAATAATCAATCAATCTAGAATAACTATGTATTTGAAGTGGATACGGAGTTGCTACCACAAGGGCTCTGGGGGTTGAAAAGAGGGCTTAAAGGTTGAAAGCATTCAACTACCACCAAGAACAATTTTATTTAGAAAAATTGTATCATAATCATCTCAGGAACACTTATTAAGCATGACATAAGTGTTAATAAGTGTTCCCGAGATGAGTAGTTGTACATTGTACAACTATTATGTACCTATTTATATAACCATGTGGTTTGTTTAACTGTTTGTTACGAATAAAATTCTAAAAATTCTATATAAGAATAAAGTAGCAAATTTTATAGTTACCGGACAATCAATTATAATGTCAAAACTAATTACCAGCACCGGGTCCGCCCAGAACGAAAACGACTTTAGGTTTGGCCATTCTTGAGAGTAGACGAACACCTTTCAGTATGAGCATACACCCGCCGAACCGTTAAATATGATGAACTAAACTATGATGCAAATAACTTGATTATGCAAAGAGAAAACCACGATATCGATCGTGAAAGGAGCAATTAATTACAAACGATTAACCTGTAACGCTACTGGGTAACGTAACCTGTTTTATTGAATAACCTCTAGTGCGGTTAACAGCCATACCTACATCATGTATCCTATCAGCACATGGAAGAAGGATTTATTCTTCCATGCTATCTGCATGTAGTCTCCACAGCAAATACGTTCGTTGAATTTTCGTTCAATTTGTCCTAATTCTCCTAAGTGGTCAATTATGAAATGCGGTACTGTCAAGTTTTTATTCCTTGCATAACTATTAAATTTTAATTTCCTGTTGGTAGTTCAATAAAAATTTTTACCAACCATAAGATGGTGTACCTAGTCCTAATGTATCCATCTATGTAAACTCGAAAGGTACGAACTCTCTCAAGATTAAACTCAAGTACGCTGTAAATAATGACCGGTACTGTTTCGATGTTTCTATTTCAGTTTATCTCTCTAGGGTCTTTCTCTCACTGACTTCCATGTAGAAATGGTACAGAAAACAGTGACAGAAGTTCTGTCTGACTTGAAAGAACAAAAAAATGCCAAGGAAAAAAACCCATCGTTTTTCGTCAGCGGGGGCATGATACAAGGCCTTCTTCCATGGTGTGGGTAAAAGACAAGGTAAGAGAATCTTCCCTTTCACTCCCCTTATTTTTATTGATGACGCAATGAATAAGACCCCCTACTACCACGGCTATTTCCTCACAACTCATCGTGTGACCCACCCTCTTCTTTTGATGACGTCAGGACACGAGCTTGGCAGCCATGAATTAAAGGCGCCAGCATTCAAAAAATCGAAAAGCCAGTGCATTATGCCGTGACGATAGTTGCTTGAATTTTTTCCCAGTGCCTTTCTACTCATTTTTTTGTAATGTATAATAATTTTCCTGGTTTTCCAGTCGTTTTAATTCTACTTGAAACAGATTCTATGTATGCGTGGAGCAGTCGAGCAGTGTTACCACTTACACTGCTTTTCACAAAAACGGTCATTCTTGTGTTTTTTCCTCAACCGATTATTATTATTCAGTGAATTGCAATATTTTATTGTTTAACCATTTCGTTTTACACACTTGTCATTGAAAGTTGCGTTTATAGAGCCTGTTTAGTTATAACGGTCGTGAGTGTGGCCTTAAGTAGGTTAGTGAACATTCCGACGGGCCGGGTGTCGACCAAAGAAAGCGTCTTTCATTTAGCGTGGTCGCGTTGTAGTGATTGAGTTGATGCCACCCCCTGCTCAGTTGTGTGATATTGTTGAGCCATACAACGTTTTGCGGTTCGTCGTCTAAAGATATTTTGTGCGGTGACAGTTTATCGGCTTCGGGTAAGTTAGTTGACAGTACTTTTTCGTCTTAATACCTCTGAAATTATGGCGAGTAAAGGGGCCAAATCCGGCAGTTCGGGTCCGACCAGAACGTCGGCCGCCAAAAGTGCCACTCCCGTGCAGAGCAGCGGCTCTGCAACGGCTTCTAGTCCCACCTGGTACAGCCGGCTTAATGAAAAACAAGAGTTGTCTCATTTGAATGATCGCCTTGCCTGTTACATCGATAAAGTGAGGCATCTTGAGATGGAGAACTCGCGGCTTACTCGAGAAGTCAAAACCAAGGAAGAAATCGTTTCCAGAGAAGTCAATTCCGTCAAAACCTTGTACGATAAGGAATTGTCCGAAGCGCGTAAGTTGTTGGACGAGGTTGCTAAAGAAAAAGGTAAAGTTGAGCTCGATTGTAAGCGGCTTTATGAGGTAAATGATGAGCTACGTAAGAACTTGGATGCTAAAACGACCGAAGCCAGCCGAGCGACATCTGAACTCTCAGTGGCCGAGAAACGTTTGGGAGATGTGACTCATCAATACAATCAGGCCTGTAGTGAGAGGAGAAAGTGTCAGGATGAAAATAAGAACTTGACCAAAAGGTTGAAGCAACTGGAGGCCCAAATCGCCGAACTTGCCAAGAAATTGGAATCTGAAACTCTTAACCGCATGGAATGTGAAACTCAGTTGGTAACTGCCAAGGAAGAACTGGAATTCAAAGAACAAGTACACCAGCAGCAGTTGTACGAAACGAGGTCACGTAAACAAGTGGAGATCAGCGAGTTGGATGGGAGGTTGACTCAGGCGTACGAAGAAAAACTCTATCAGAGCCTTCAGGAAATTCGCGAACAATATGAAATTGATCTGGAAAATAAAAACGAAGAAATCAAGAAGCTGTACGAGGAAAAGGTAAGAAGTTTGGACAGCCAGTTATCGAGGAACAGTAACGCTGCTTCAATGGCTGTTGATGAGATGAGGCAAATGTCTATCAAAGTTGACGAATTGAACAAGAAGCTTTTGCAAGTCGAGGCTGAGAAAGATGCGGCAAACATGAGGGCGAGGGACATGGAAAAGGAATTGGATTCTGCTAAGTCTCGTTACATCAATGAGTTCGCCAATCATGACAAGGAAGTGACGAGATTGAGACAAGAGATGGCTGCTCACTTGCAGGAGTATCAAGATTTGATGGATATCAAAGTGGCTCTCGACATGGAAATCGCTGCCTACAGAAAACTGCTTGAAGGTGAAGAAGAGCGTCTGCATATAACACCGGTGACTTCACCAGCACCCAGGCAGACACCAAGACGTGCCGCCTCAGCGAAGAGTGTCAAACGCAGGAGAGTGGCGTCGGAAGAGGAGGAGGTCAATACGGCCTCAGAATACTCAACCAAGTCCTCTTCTAGCGGCGGTGTCCACATCATTGAAGAGTGCAAAGAAGGTAAATTCATTAAACTCCAGAATAAAGGTGCTACAGAAATCCCCCTGAGCGGATGGCAGCTCGTGAGGAAAGTCGGGAGCGACGCCAACGTGTACAAGTTCCCGAGAACCGTCAAACTGGAACCCGGCGCGTCTGTAACGGTCTGGTCTGCCGACGCCGGGAGGTCTAACGATCCTCCGGCTCATGTGGTGATGAGAGGCGACTCCTGGATGATGGGCGAGTTGATGAACACATCTCTCCTTAACAGCTCTGGTGACGAGGTAGCTGTTTGTGAAGCTAAAAAAATTAAACGCGTCTTGTCAACAGCCTCCTCATGGGGGACCTTCCACTCATCTTCTTCTGGTACCATACACACCGGGTCCTTTACTCAGGAGGGGCAGCAGCGGGATGATGAGAGATGTGCCATCATGTAGAGACTATTTTTAGCGTCGGGGAACATGATTGTGTCCTTGTGAGCCACTACGTCTCTACACATCCCTCCACTGGGATTTACTTCCATTATTTCTTATCCAATAAAATATATTAGTTTATGCCTTCATTTTGAATACAGAAGATAACTATTTTTTTTTAAATGTATATAAGTTATAAGCATTTTATTTCAAGTTAATAGACGGAAGATTAATTTCTTGTAAGCTTTACTAACCTAAACTATCGCAATAGTGCAAACTAGAAACAATCTCAGTTGGGCTAGTAGTACAAATCATTGCGTACAAATTACTTTGTTGACACATCCTACTGATTCATACACGCTTTGTAGGTACTTATCTACGTAGTTAATCACACTCAAGACTACATTTAAAACAATTTTAAGTATTGTTAAATGTATTAATTTTTAACATGGTTTCGATTTAAATTACTTTTTGTCTTGATTGAAGTTATTTAGTTATTTTCTAATACTGCACTTATTTTGTGTTTCTTGAACATTTCTGAATAAATTTTAAATTCTAAATTTGGTGTTTTGTTTCTTAAATCCCTATTTTCCTTGATATGCTTGGGATGGTCGATCCCAATTCAGAGTCTTGAAGATAATTCGATGATCACTAAATACTATAAATTTGGCCCTCGAGCAATTTCAGTTTATTACTTTTATTTATTAATGCAGAAAATAGTGTTTGGAGGTAAGTTTGTTCGTTTCATGAGGGTCTTGGCTTTGGTAGCATCTAAACTGAAATCCCTAGTTTGTTAATGTTTCGTTCATTTCCTCCTTGGGTTATTGACCGTTATTTCATTTGGAGGGTTGTAGGAGGTTTGTTGTAAAAAGAGTTAGCTTTCCGGTTACGTTGGTAGGTATTTCTTTCTAGGTGGTGGACTGAAAAAGTAGAGACTGGGACTAGTAGGAAATACCTACCAATGTTACCCTGAAGGTGGCTCTCTTTTTACACCAACCCTCAAAATCCCTGACTAAGAAATCCCTAGTTAAGAATTTGATCAGATGATATGTCTGATATCATCTGGAATGCCACGTTAGGGAAAATGCATAAGTTTTGAACGTCGAAATTGGATGAAAAGTATTCGGATTTAACCAGAGAGGCTTCTTAGGGTATGTTGTGGGTGCTCTGCCTAGCGTTAAAGTTAAATTTCCAACCGTCTGAAACTGTACGAGTACCAACTTTGCCAATCTCGTGAGAACTACCCTTCTAATTTATTTTCTAGCGTAGGCAAAATCTAAGGTCCCTCCGCTACCTTGTTGATGATCGCGATGGCCGACCTTGACTTAGTTAAGACATCCCCCACTCTGTTAGTCACAAGGTGGTTCGGTGACCTACACTCAACTCCATTTATGGAAATACCTACCAAAATATTCATCCACATTCCGACTAAATTGTGAATATCGCTTCCTGTAATGATCCCTAAGAGAGCATTTACGAACACAATAGGACTACATGTATCAACCCTTGACATCTGGGGATTGGGTTTAATTTTAGTCGTGACTAGTAATATTAGTCACACTTAAAAATGGTATTCCAACTAAAACTGAGGCGTGTCTACTTATGCTCTGACTACTTGGGGGCTTGTAGACAGTGGTAGGTACATGTTATTTAGCTTAAAATATATTTACATACCTATTTGGAGTGGTTGTGAAAATCTAAAAGTAATAATTTTGAATTAAAAAAGAATAAAAACTCCAGTCATGCAAGCATGTCTATAAGAGCGAATTTTCGAAGAAAAACCTGGTTTTAAGTAAAATGTCAACATTTTACAAGTTTTATAAAACATTTTGTCTTCATTTTTTGCCGTGTAACACCATTGTTTATATATTTTATAACGCTGAACACGATGGAGAATAGTTCCTGATAGCCATGAACCTTGGTGACATAATGTAAATAAATACATAAGATGCCAAAAATCCCTACACCACAATCCAGAACCCATCATAAGCCAGAACTCCCTACAGCCAGAATACACATAAATACAAAATTGATAACCTATTTGTGGAAAAAATGTATTTTCAAGTGGGAAGATGAACATTACGAAGAGTAGATAGACAACAACCTCACAATTGAGCCACAGCTATCTGTGTGATTTTTCAATGTTGAAGATTCAAGATGCTCGCCAATCGCTGGCCCACCAACCTTGAGTATCGGTTTCTGTGTCCTGTCTGGTGCCATAACTGTAGGAATATGTTCAAAAAGTCACGCAGCATGGCTATAATAGCGAATTTTTGAAGTTTACTTGTTTCAACGGTTGTCTTTTATAGGGGCCATTCGCGAATAATGGTCTAATTTGCTTTTCTTATTGGTGTATAATATACATATTATGGACTTTTTATTAAAATTTACAGGAAGCTCTCATGAAAATTCTCACCAGTAGCACAATTTTGTCTGTTCCAAAACCGATTTCTTACGGTGGAGAAACGTCTTATTGTTAGCCCTACACATGGACGGGGTCCTGTGTACAGCTGTGCATCCCTAGATGTCAAAAATCCCTACACCACAATCCGGAACCCATCATAAGCCAGAACTCCCTACAGCCAGAATCCCTACATCATCTCTTCCTGGAGTACCCTCTCAACAATGCTTTCTGATCCGGCATGTCACACTTTAAGGACATGAGTGTTCGAGGGGAGCCGCAATTATTACACTTCTATAAAAAATGACACATATTACACTTCTATATTACACTTCTACAGATGTTCATGTTGTGACCCCCCGGTGGACTTGAAAAAAAAAAAATCTAAAACGAAAATTACCAAAAAAAGCAGATTGGGGCAGATTCAGACTTTGACCGCACCCTCCTCCCGGGAAAATTTTGAAAAACAGGGTACTAAATAGAGGGTTTTAAACTAATTTTAACACTTTTCCTAATTTAAAAAACACTTCATTTTTCGAAGAAATATTTTTAAAATTCACCCTCCCCCCTGGCTGCGATACTGTTTCACATGGCCAAATCAATGTTTTTAATCGATTTTACCTTTAGCGAGTTTTCGAAGAAAATGAAGAGGATTTTTGAGGAGCTATTGTTCTCGGTGCAAAATTGTCAAAACTCGAGTTTCCGAAAATTTTTCATATCAAAATCCGTTCCAGACGGAAATGTATGTAAGTACCATTCTCTGTCGATAACTCTCGATATAATTGAGATAAAAAGTTCAAATACCTATGCACAATAAATCCATCGTGGCAATCGAAAGGCTAAGTTCGTAGATGGGCCGAACCGGGCCACTCTAAGGGGGAGGGGGGATTACCCATAAATGTCCAAAATGAAACAGTCTGACAAGTGACACCTCATTTCAAAGCTTTTCTTACGCTGAACACGATGGTGAAGTCAGAAGTGCGATATCTTATTCCGTTCTCAAGCTGGAGCACTTTGAAGGTGAATAAATGTGGTTGTTACTTGGGCCGTGACTCCCCCCCCCCCCCCCCCGAATCTGCCACTGTAACGATATGTATCCTGCCTAATGGATAATTAAATATATATTAAACTTGCAACATTTAAAAAATCATCGACTGATTTTCTACAATTAAATGCTTTGACTTGATTGAGTCATTCCTCGTTGGGCAGTCGAGCCCCTGAATACTGGTGAGGAGTAAGGGCATCAGTGTGGAATCTCGTTAAAAATAGAAATACCTAACAATTTTTTTCAATTTCAAGTCTGTGGATACAAATGGATGGTTCAATTTCAAGTTCACACTCTGCAGATGAGAAGACTATTCAAGCCCACTGCCCTAAAACCTTGAACTGTTAGCTCAGAGACGCGTCTGTTGTTCCAAACCAATCGGCGTTACATGGTGAGAAAGCGTAGGAGGGCAAAGAGGCGTGGGCCGATGTTTCCGTGAGATTAGAATAGGTAGGTAAATTACCAGTCAGCAGGAGCTTCAACTCTACTTCCCGTTTCCCCTAGAACATGCGGGTCGATCCAGGGCCATCCGTGTAACTTTACGACGGCAGTATTTTCACTTAATTTCACCATTCAGTATTTTTACTGTACTAATGAACACAATTATAAGACAGTTTAGGCGTGCTGAAATGTTTAGGCTTGTTTCGACTGCGACCCAGCATGGTCTCGTATGATTTTCATCAAACTCGTGGTACTAACTTTCAGCTGCGTGCCCAAACGCAGAACTTGTGCATTACATTCAAATGTGATAAAATTCTGAGATTGGATTTAAAAAAATCTTAGTATCTAAAAAAAGAGTCCCTAAATCACCCTTGTAAATTAATTAATTATTAAATTAATGATGCTCATACTGGACGAGGAAGCTTCTCACCTCTAGTAGGGACGTTACCATTTCTGAATGGACACTACGCCCAAAAAGTAGGTACGAGTATTAAAAATTTGGAAAATAGTCAAGAATTCGGTCGGTACCTTTTCATTCACTTGGTTTCCTTGGGAATTCAGTGTAATTACGGGAACAATATACGAGATACTAACACTCGCCATTCATTCAACTTCTATTGAACCTTTGTGTTCGCTCGCTATGCACGGTTGAACTTCCTGTAAGCTTAGTTTCAATTAAGTCAACTGGTATTCAACTTCCTTGAGCTATTAGATTGTTCTTAGATTGAAATTGAGAAACACCGAATCCTTTGAAAGAAGGTCGACCGGTTGGCCCTTCTCCGCCAGACATCCATATTCCCGCCTTGAACACTTCATAAGGTCGAATTTTTTATTTCGGGGAATAAATTAGCAGGGAAGACTCTGATGTTGCTTAGATTGAGAATGATTTGTGTTGCAGAAAATACGATTACGCATTAAAAAAGTCATAATTTGGTCAACAAAAAATAAGAAATTCACACCGTAACTACTCCAACAGAGGGCACTAAAGCTCAAATTTTCCCCGACTTGAATCATCTATCACTCCATGAAAATTGCTTAATTTGTATAGACTGATACAGTCAGGAAAAAAGTAAACTTCATTGACAAAATATTATTTGTATAGAAATTAGCTTTAGGAGCCACTCAGCTGATCCGGGGCCTAGAAAAGTCCTAAGGAGGCTACATACCAAATTACAGCTTCATAGAGTGAATAGTACAGAAATTAGCTTTAGGAACCACTCAGCTGATCCTGGACCTATTCTGCTTAAAGTTCAAGTCCTAAGGAGGCTACATAACAAGCTACAGCTTCATATAGTGAATTTGTAACAAAGTTCACCACTATAAGTTCCATTGCAACAAGTATAACCTCCAGCATTCAGTTTTACAACGTAAACCAACGAAATTTATTCATACGAACAATCGTTAAATGATTCTGCAGTTTCGGTTTATTTTATTCTAATTACAGATTTTATTATGATAACCTTACATAATATGTTATTTATCATCAAATATATGTTATAAATATTATGTTATTTATCATAAATATGTTATTTGTATTATCAAATAGGTTATTTATTAAGTGAACACAGCATATAAGTAGTCTCAGATTACAGGGAAACGAAAAGTCAGGAATGAAACCATTCATACGTTTATTCAATTTTCAATATACAAACTTTTTTACAAATGAAGAGAGTTGTGTACATAAGATTTTGTGTTAAAACAGGGCTCCTTCAGTCAAGTAGTGGTATTCAAAATGTTCAACAATTTAATATCCGTATCAAGCGTTTATCAGAAATACACAAACGTCTATACTTTTGAAAAAAAAACTACGATATTATCTGTCACCAAGTTTCTTCGACTAGATTTTATATATAGAAAATAAAGGAAAGGAAAAAACTCCTCTTTCGATGCGTTGAAGCCCATCCGCACAGACGATTTCCAATATTGTTTTCGGTTTTGATTTTATAAAATTTCCGTTCTTACGAATAAAATACCTGTAGCAAAAATGACTTCTTAGAGCCTAAACATGCATTTTGAGATTATTCAAGTTTTGTTGACTATCGTCACTCAAGGTTCACATGACATTGACACATTGTGTCAATCACAGTTCAAGAGACACAGTCTCTGTTGCCAAGGTGTCAATGAAATCAGAGTAGTCATCTCAGATGTGTCAAGTAACGCTACATATTTTGATAGGTGGAAGGAAAATGAACGATTCGAAGTTGGGAGGGGAAGAGATACTGAATGAAACCTTCTGTGACAGGAGGAGTATTTTAGCTTCCCTTACCTTCTCCTAACGATTCCCGATGACATGAAATACTCTACTAATTTCTCCCACTTCATTTATGTTATATAGATTAAGTACCAACATAAGTTTCTTTAAATTGTACTGCTAATATTTTGCTTTGTTGATCTTTGTTAGCATGAGCATTTGCAATTATTGCACTCGTACAGACTTGAATTATTTTCTGCAACTCTCCCATACCGCACAGGACCAGGTCCTGTTGTATGGGGTATATTCCATAATTGTAAACCATGAATACTGCTACTTATATTGGAATAAAAATTCTTTCATTCATTCAGTAGAAGCGTCATTCAGGAAACAACGGTCCTCTAAGCAAATAGAACTAGAGCGCTGGAGCCAAGAGGCTCTGAGTAAATAACTAGGCATTATATTGAAGTACCCCCCCCATTTGTTGTGGTAAATTAATTGGTAAAAAGGTGAACTGCACCACAGTGATATTGGGTTGTGTTGAACAGTTTCAGTCGAACTCTACCACTAGACGCTCACCACCGATATGAAGAGGCATACATCCACAGGAAAGGTACTGCGAAATTGAGAGATTGGCTTCTAAGAGAGAAGACATGCAACAAATAGCGAAGAGAAGCACTAGAGAAGAGTGAGATTAAAAAACAACAACGATGTCTTAAAACCAAAGAAAAAAATTGAGATTGGAACAACCAAATCAAGGAATTGAAGCAACTGATTTCATCTCCCCCATCTGGAGGTTACGCTGAAATCTGTACGATCACTAGTCAATTGAAGTCGGTAAATTGGATCCCCTTACACCACGTGTCCATCGAATAGGAGTAACCATTACAGTATGTTGAACCGTAAGAAGTTCTCGATGAAGGAATTGAGTTGATTCTAGAAGATGAGCAGTTCCAGAAATAAACTCTCTATTACAAACGTAAAACTATGTAGAAGCAGAACAAATACAGAAAATATGCTAAGCCCAGAATCACCTATCCCGCATTTACAGAAGAAAAAAAATCAACATTCTGAATCGCATGATTTATGGAAATTCACTGGGATCAGTATGCATTTTTATTGTACTCACATTGGGTGGTAGTTGAGATAAATTTATTTCAGTTTCTGTAACTGATTTCCACTTATCCAGATTTTCTTTCCATAATATGGATTGACTTGCGTTCTGAAGAGGTGTTAGCGTTTCGTAAATTATGATCATATTATGATCAAAACCAAGTAGCTTTTGATATAAGAAAAGAGCCGATTCTAATGTCTGGTGCATAACTTATAATTGAATGTGGTATGAGTATAGTTACGCCCGCCAGGTAATGTAGGGTAAATCGGAAGAACCTAACGTTTTTTAAAAATATCATCTCTCTAGAAAATATGTATCAAAAATAGTTTCATTCAAATGAAAGTAAAAAGAAAACAAAGTTTGAAATGCCACAAGTCACCGACAAACCTCCAATTCGTCATGGGATCACCTTCTTCACGAGAACTTATTTTCTTCGACCTCGGCCTTCAGATGGCCTCACGAAAATAATCGCATACGGACCTCATCTGCCATCATAACCACCAAACTAAAATCCCCATGTAGTTGTTCCAGCGAGGCTACAACAAAACACCTTTTTGTGGATGAAACTTGGGATTTCAGTTAGTGAAACACTTAAATGCTGCAGAGACGGCTACGAAGAATTCTTCTCACCTGAAGATTTTGAGGTTTTGGGGGTAAGAAAATCATGTCTCACTTCAACATCTGTGGGCTGAATCTGGTGCTGATCCCATTGGTTTTTCCCCTCTAAACGGATCCTGTCGTCCTCCAATTCTTCACTAAATTCTATCGTGCTTGGGGTAGAGCCGCAATGAGTAATTACTTAAATGTTCCAAAAATACATGGCATCTAAATAACAAAATGCTCATTTATTCGGATAAGGTTTGAGAGACGGTACCAATCATGAATGTAAACGACGAATGAGGAATGAAAATTTTCCAGGCAATTTTAGTTGAAGGTTTCGAAAAATTCTGATTCTGTAATAACAATGAACAGTCTGAAAACTGACATTGAAATAACGGTATCAGACATGGAAAATAGCCTACAATTCAAGCAAAAAAAGGATTCATTCCATTAACTCACATAATGTATATTATATGTGGCCACTTAAAAGAACATTCAAATGAGAGAACATCGGGCGTTATCGGTGCCCCCGACACTAAAAAACAGATGCTTACTCAATAGAAAAGCCATTGTTGGCTCACTTAACTTATCTATTAGCAATTGCCAAGGCCACCTCATTTGCCGTAAAAAGAGTTAGTCAGAGCACATTGACCCAACAAAGACCACTGGAATTGTAAGGATTTTCCGATATTTGAAGGGAATTGAAAATCTTGGAATCACGTTTAAAAACCAAAAGATTGTCTAACATCGACATTTTTACTGGGACTCGCTGTGAATCTTGAAACTCTACAGTCAACCTTAAGAATAATTCTCAAGAACGGAATCGGAACCGTGTAGTAGACGTCGCAAAGATATGAATTAGACGCTGTATCGTCAACTACGTTGTTAGTCGTAGGGTGGATTCAGCTGACGTATACAATTAGTTGAAGTAACCAGCCAAGAAGGAATTTTCAATAGTTCCAATACCGATGGAATTCATAAGGAACTCTGGTTCGACTCGAACAAAAATACCTACGGCGAAAATCATAATCATAAAGATCATAATTACTCGCTCATAATTGTCAGGATTTTTTTGCGCACGCGTATCTAAAATCTGGCCAATCGTTTTGAATTATGCCTGGGACACCAATTTGGAAGTACGTAATGCAAACGAGAGGAAATTTCAATTTGGATGACAAATTATATTTTGACTTCGTACAAGGCTTCAGAAATACTCCTCCCTCATTCATCATTTACATAGTGTTATAAAGTAGCAATTTCAATAATTGTAAACAAGAAACTCAACTTTTCAATTGTTCAACACAACCATGCTAAAACAACATAACATAATATGTTATGAAACAATATTATTGTTTCCAACCTCATAAAATCATTCCCTTTCTACGGCTGCAAGGCGGTCTTCTGATGGACAACAATGCATCGCCCATGGTCTTGATCCTGAAGTGAAATTGAAACATTCGAAATCGCTTTCAGAACAAGGCACGGTCTAATCCATGGAGACTGTGGTTTTGGACATTGTCCAACCTCGTTTGTTTGTGGAAAACAGCCATGGATGGCACTTACCGCAAACGCGATGACCACAGACAACAAAGAGCGCCGGAAGAGGAAATGCCTGGACACAGCGCCCAGAAGTTTAATTCCACTGTGCAGCGACACGCATACAACCACAAAATGGATCAGATCCCTCAATGGCCTGATCAGTGTGAATTCGAGCGGAGACCCGTTCTGACAAAAGGAGAACCTAGTCAATGGAAGGCTAAACGGATAGCAAAGCTTAAGTAATTCTGCTTCTGTTCAAGCAACCTAACCGACCAAAGCTGAGCCTGATTTTACATCAAACGTTGAGACACAGGCCAGAGACGAAGCACTCAACAACGTGGAAGGTTTTTGGATCTTCACTTCCACTGAGAGAACAGTACTGTCACAATATCGACTTTTCCGGCTACCCACAGATTATCGACCTGACGTATGAAAATCTGATGTCGTTGTGCGGACAACGCCTAGAGTTGATTTCCAGTATTCAAAACCTAGTCCAGGCAGAACGGTTTAACTGAACATTGTGGATTCTGCTTGCCAAGACAGTGGACAATCACCCAGAAGATTGGGTCCTCAAGCTCACAGGATGCATTCCTGTGTAGGGTATTCACCTGCCCAGCTAGTAATGGGACGGGAGCTTACCCTTCCAATGCACGCCCCTCCCAATGGCATCCCACCCAAGGAGTAAAGTCGAACCGGCTACGCAGAGGAGTTAAAAAAGGACCTGCAGGAGGTGCACGACATCACAAGGACAAGACTGAAGAGGGCAGCAGAATCCATGAAGAGGCCATACGATGTCAAGACCGAGCTACCGAAATTGTGTCATCATCCTGTGTCAGGTTGGACAATTTCCAAAACCACAGTCTCCATGGATTGGACCGTGCCTCATTGTAAAAGCGATTTCGGACGGGGAATGATATTATGAGGTTGAAAACAATATGTTATGTTTGTTTAGCGTTGTTGTGCTGGTTCATTAAAAAAAGTAAGTTTCTTGTTATCAATTGTTGAAACTGCTACTTCATAACAATAGAGACGTTTTGGGTCCACAAACGGTGCCCATTACTCAGCCAACGAAAGATTAAAAAAAAGGTTTCTCTTCTCCTGGATTCGGCCTATTTATCTACTAAAAAAACCAAAATCCCTGAACTAATCCAAGATCACATAATGCCTCAAATGTTCCAATTTTTCTGTTTTCCATGGACAAAACATCTCACAAAACATTTTTCCACATTGATAGCCACTACTCTAAAAAATCATTGGAAGTAGGTAATTTGATTACATGACAAAGAGATTATGAATCTTGTGACCAACCAAAGATGAGTTCAGAAACGAGTAAATGTTACTGAAACCAGGCGTAAATCTTGTAACCGACTTATCAAGAGTGACGAAGCCATAAGAATCTTGAATATCTCAGAACACAACCGTTTTGATAAAATACATTATATAAAAAATTGCGTAATCAAAGAGTTAATATGTGAATTATGTTTAGCAACAATTATGATTTCCAATGCTGTTAAAATATACAAGCAAGGACTTGCTTATCTTAAAATTAGAGTTTTTGTATCCTAATTGCCAATGAAGGCACTACTTAACTACAAATTGAGCAGAGAACGTAAACACCGAAATAGCTACTTCACCTACAACTAAAGAAACACGTAACTGAATAACTAGAAGAAAATAATAAGCGATAATCGTTATTAATTTTGCTGTACAACATCTAAGTGAACACAACACTCCTTTTATAACTAAGCTTTTTTGTGTTCTTGCCTTCTGTTCTCAAAATATATCCTCACCATCAAACATGGGTTCAGTCAACGAAGATAGAAGAAAAAATAATTATTTACATTATACATGAAACTTTATTTACAATACTTACAATGTTAGGTATCTCTTGTAATTTATGTAATGATATACAAATTCGTACAATTCGTAAAATTTTATGGCACTTTGATACTGTCAATATTGGTTTCACATTGACCAGTCAATGAACCATTCTAATCCCTCGTTCTGCACCTGCGACTATGGGCACCATTTTTGAAACTACTCATGCAATGATAACGAGCAGTTTCAATCTAAATCACAACAATAAAATTCTTACGAAAATTACACACTGAAAATGGCAGCACTAGCAGAGTCCGACTGTCAGTGGGAAGCTGACGCAAGCTTACTTTTCAGTGGAAGTTCAGAAGGCTCCAGCGTCATCGTCGTCGGAGGAGGAAGACGAGCTGGAAGAAGAGGACGATTCTTCTCCGTCACTCGAAGATTCAGAAGAGCTTGAGGAGGATTCGGATTTGGCTCCTACCTTTCCCTGAAGAGGAAACATGGGTTTCAATATTAAGGTGGTAACCACAATATTTGTTATCATCGAAGCTCAGTTCGATCACGACAAATGGAATTAGCAGGAGGATAACCCCAATTCATGCTAGGACCTGGTATCTAGCAAACAAGTTGAGAAGAACGAACGGTACCAAATGTAGTACAACACATTATCTTTATAATAAGAGTTTTCAACGCTACCTAATATACTTTCTACTTTATCAATGTCGTCTGTTCCATCACAATCTTCAACTAACTGTGATGCTTCGCTGAAGCTAATGACAGAGTTCTGGTGGTTTAAATCAAAACTTGGACAATTGCTCTTATCAGAGGGTTGGACACAATTGCAAAACATAAGTTTCCTGAATGCGCACAGGAATTGTTTTACATTTGGATTGTTGTTGTTTACTTCTCGAGATCTTATACAAGAAAACAACAGTTCCAGGTGGTCTTGAGAAAACTTGTACGTTAAGATGTACCTATTTGAACTCACGTTCCTCCAATAATCTTTCAATTAAAATATGTATCGAGTAAATGTCAGTAATCAAACCGAGAGCAAACGTCTTTCTTGGGTGTTTTAAAATAGGTATGTTCTCAATTTTAAAACTGCCCAAGTAGTACTGTTGCAGTTGTAGGCCACGATATGTACACACGATATGCTAACGCACGCCGGGCGGCCACGGTTTGGCCCACGCGTCGGCTCGTTTTCTGAGCCTGCCACCCAGCTCAGAGCGCTATCCAGTGTGTATACATATCGATGCAAGACTGGGGTTTTCGCTTCAACTCCTCCTTCTTCTTGTTCAGGCCGGCAAGGCTACAGCCTCCACATCTTCACCGACTGATTTGAAATTTTGCACAGTTTCGTTTCAATTTCGGGGGGGGGGGGGGGGGGTATGTATTAGGGTTGCCAAGGACATTAGCCAGTATTGACTGACCACCCTTGCCTGGTCCCCTGCAGGCTCGGGTTGCTAAAAATGTAACCACGGGCGGAGGGAGCCACAGGTGCAATGCCCTCGGGCACAGCACCACCGGCCTGCCCTCCAACAGAGGTTGGATTCATAGTGGTCGCGCACTTGCTAGAAAGTAGGAAGTTTCCCCTCATCACCCAAACCTTTGATGTTGGGTAGGGCCCATAGCCTTTTAAAACATCTTTCATATGACCACCCGAGGACAATCCGAGGTTGAGTTGGGCTGCAGTAGCTGCATGCGAGGGTTCTCTTATGAATTTTTTCGCATACCTCTGGCCTATGGATTTATGAGGCTTGAGTTTCTGATAGAAACACTCTTTTATGATACTTTTCCAGAGGCTTTAGGATACCCCACAGTAGGGTCCTGGTCTGATGATAACGGTCTCTGACCCTTTCTTGGTCAGTATCATTCCCCTTCAGTCCTGAATGCCCTGACACCCTTACCAAGGTGACATTATTCCTGTCCGATAGGTTGTCCAGGGCATTCTTGCAGTCCATCACAATCCGTGATGTTATTACCTTTAACTTGGAAACACACCATGAGCACTACCAATAAACCAATCTCAAATTTCCCAAACAAACCCCATAATATCTGATTTACTGATTTGGATAAAAAAAAAAGTGGTCTGGGTCTATTATAATATAATAACCTACAGTTAAGACAAGTCAACACACTAATTTCCTATCTTTTAAACCACATGAAATCGTCAAGTAATTAGAAACTGGCCCACAAATGATCACGTCACAGTCTCTTGATAATCATTCAAGTGGTTTCGGCTCATGCTTGGTTTATGGAGCAAACTTTGCTCCATCTTTGATGTGGAAAAGTTAAAAGAGTCAAAATGAAATGGATTTGCCTGCTTTGAGCCTTGAATTGAGGATAGCAGTAGTTGAGATGAATACAGTTTTAATGGCAACAGTACGCACCTCTCCTTCCTCTTCGTCGTCATCCGAGTCATCGGAACTTTCTTCTTTCACGACATCCCGTTTCAAGGCAACCGCTTTCGTCGAACTTTTCTCTTTGGCAGCGTCCAACTTGTTTTGAGGGGCGGCAACTTTCTTTGTCTCTACTTCCATTTCCTCTTCCTCGTCGTCTTCATCACTCCCGTCCTCGTCATCGTCCGAACCATCGCTTTCACTGAGCTTCACATCGATGATTGGCTGGGATTTGTTCAGGCCTGATTGATACGCTGAGTAGATCTGGAGGTCTTCAGGATCGAGACTCTGTAAGTAATTAAAAACGAGGACTGACACAGATTCTATTCATGACCTAACACACTTGTAAGTAACTCAACTTTCACCGCCAATAGTATCAAACTCCTCTGCAGCAACCATAGATACATATTTGGGAATTACCCCCTTGCGCAAACGATTTGTTTTTTGCCACACCCATTTTTGAGAAAGATTCATCACAGTAGGTACTTGGAGGGTAATAAGAGGGACTAACGCTGCATCGAATTTTATTCAATGCTCCAATTGCACAAGCCCAAACGTATTTTTGGAGAACCGTATACTATTTTCAGGAAGAGGAACAAAACCAAGCTGAGAGTATGAATGAAAGAATGGTAAACAAACCCATTTCAGACCCTCCTGACTTGTGATGGGAAACTACCGATGGTACCATCGATAGTCTTAAACTATCGAATGTTTTACTATCGTTAAGGACTACCGAAAATAAAGATCTTATTACTATTAAATATTACGTAACAGGTTGAGCCGGCTTGGAATGAGTTATAACCATACACAGTAACTCCTGTATGTGTTCAACTGCGAGTTTTCTTTTTATATGGTCTTCCAAATTAGAGGTGTTGCCAGAGGTTCATTGCTCAGCTTCACACAACCGGCGCTTGGCTAGCTTTTTTGGACCGACATCCTTTATCAATATTTTCGTTTCTAATATATTTCAAGGAGAAGACGAAAACTAAGCCTGTTAAGGTGCTTTCACACCAAATGTTAGCAGCAGTGTATTAACAAAACATTGTTGATAACAAAAATGTTAGTGAACAAGAGATGATCTAGATAAATTGTGATCAACATTGTTGGTAGCAGTGTCAACGTTTTGCTAATAACAATTCTTCTGTTTGTTTTTTGGGATCTCGTTGTTAACAAAGTTATCAACAATGTTAATATCATTCGTAGTAATAGTATTAACATTTTGGAGTGGGAAATTATCAACAGTTCATTCCGGAGAGGCCATGGGTATTCAGCTATTGCATCCGCTTGCAATGTGGTTCAACTATGTTATCACCCGGTGTGAAAGCACCTTCAACACTCAACCGAACACAAAAAGAAAAGACCGAAATGAAGGTTCCTGTTCAACGTCAGGGTTACCACTAGCTAGTGCCAACGAAAGCAAACTAACAACTACCGATAGAATCGATAGCGTTCTACGACACTACCGGAACTATCGATAGTTTCCCATCTCTACTCCTAACTTCAATGATTTAACTATGGATGTAGGTATGTCTGTTTGTATCGATTCTCAACCGATCATCGAGATTGCTGTTCTACTCAGAAATTTGAAAATATTTAATATTCATACGAAGGGGTAGCATGAAGGGGATGGAACCCCATTAATAAGCTTCACTATGATCTATATTTTGGTGGCATTACCTTCAAGAATTTTTTCATATCAAGGATGTATTGCTGTTTCAACTTGTCCACTCTTGCCTCCAGTTTATTTCTAGGAGCTTCTAAAAGAGCGTCCCAACTTTTTTTTATTTCTTTTTCAGGGTAATCTTTGTAGTCCTGACAGAAGAGCGCATACGCATCCCTGAAAAGTCAAAGAAACGACCAAATAGTAGATACACTCATGATCTCAGGGCACCAACAGCTCAATAAAAACTCAACACAAGGGAAATGGAATTGTTTTGCAAGGACAACAAATGATTAAAACGTACTTAGGAGGTTCCACGGGGTGCTTTTTCAAAAGTTCCTCCAGCGACATCCGGGGTTTCTGAAAAACACAACAGATTAATTAAACGACCATTAAGAATAATAACAAAAGCGGATTTTCAATTTCCGAAAGCGTATACTACTGATCAAAATTAGCTCACAATGTCATAAGGAAACAACATGCAGACTGTGTGTAGAAATACGTTAGAATGAGTTTATCACTTCCTTTGGAAACTAAAACTGATCGATTTTTGAACTTCATAATATACGTCCAGCAGTGGACGTGGATGCCACTACTAGCGCCAGTAAAGAGAAATACGCGGATTGTATCGTTGGTCTAGTTATTGGCCTCTGTCAAGTATACATTTCAATGTGGTAGACGTACAGCACTCGCCGAACGGCTCACTTAAGTGTAGGATACACTGAAAATTCAACCATTACGTCGGGCTGCATCACCAGGAGTTTGCCAATTGAAGATGCGATACTTGAGTAACATGAAAACTGTCACTTCAGAAAATATTATGTACTTAGCGCAGCCAAGGTAACAGAAATTACAAACAGGCGAACCACTCGGGTAATTTTCCAAGAAAATGGTTTGAATCATACTGTAAAACAAATTGATCCAGAAAAGTAATTATTCCGAACCTAAAATTCTGAATATGAACCTTACAAAGTGAGATCTGTTTCATTTTCAATTACAATTTTAGTTAACCATTAGGTTACATACTTCGGCGAGGGCTTTGGAGGCAGTTTTAAATTTCTTTGCAGGCTTAACCAATCCGTCGTCAGATTTGGGCTTCCTTTTAGGAAGATTGTTGGCCAATTCCTCTCTCCTCTTATCCTCCGGCAAACTTTCGAGGTAGGAGGCGTATTCCAATTTATATACGTCAGCCAGCTGAAAAGAAGGGAAAGAGGTATTTTGCAAAAAAAAAATTAGTAATAATAAATAATATGGATAAAGAGTAAATGCAACAGAACTGGAAAATATAGGAAGTCAAAAGAAAAACATGTTAGTTATGATAGTTGGCCAAGCGTTTAAACTAGTCGTGCTATGACATGACATACACAACTAAACATTATCAGAAGAGCAACGAAATTGGTTTTTCAATCTGATGTGATGATCAATTTCATTCTTTCGATTTTAGAAAAACCAACTCTCAGAGACATGCATAACTCATTTAGATGAAAATGTGAGTTATGTGATGCTGCAGTTAGAAGTAATGACTCATACATAAATAGGAGTTTGATATAGGTAGTAGTCTACAGATTTTGGCCGTTTGTCTAAGGCTATTTGAACATTTCAAAGTGTTACATGTTCGGTATTGGCGACCTACTATTGCATAGTTCAAGAAATACATCGAAAATTCGTCCATAAGCAACATTAGGGTATTTATGAGGTTATACCAGCAGAAAATATAAAATCCATGGACAAATTCACAGATTCAGCGAGAAATGCTGTATAATACAACCAACTGCCTTTCGTGGATATTTGAGGGTACATAATTTTCAGTTATTTTAGTTATTAACGGAATAGTTACATGTTTCACTTTCTCGGAGTATCCCTCTTTTTCGACTTTGGGTACGCTTTTCCATAACCGAGCAGTTTCTTGCATCCTCTCTTTGGGCGAGAGCTTCCTGAGGTTCGGATCTTTCAACATAACGCTGGAGAAGAGAAGATACGCGGAGGGCGGAGGTTTGTCTGGTTTCCCTTGCATCCTGGAACAAAATCGCGTTCAATTTCAATTACGGATTACCTACTATAGTATACATAGCAGTAGATGCGAGAAAATTGTTCGAAATGGCAAATAAACGAGAATGGAATAAGAAGTTACTCACTTCTCTAACAGACTTCGTTCTTCTTTGAGAAGAACGGACTTGTACTTAGGAACTTCGTAATGCGGGTGGTCTGCCTGGTAGGATTTGAGCTCTTCCTGTAAGCAGTGAATCAAAATGATATGATGAAAAATTGAGGACTGAAAACATCATAAGTTGTACATGCTGCCGAAGGCGGCTCCAGCGAGGGCAACCTAGCGGTTTTGACAATGTTTGAGGTTTTGTAGGTTGCGTATAGAATTACTGTCCAAAAGAAATGTGAAGTGGTCTTTCTATCTTTCTATATGAATTTGGTAATTACCTACCAACAACCTATCTATCAAGTTCGATAATTTCTCTAGATTTAGATTTCACGTTGAGGAAAATCCATATAAATCGGAAGCGACCACGGTAGCTGTATGATTCCCAAATATCCTAAGTGGCCCACGGTTACGTTGGTGCAGAGCCGTTCAATACAACTGGAGGTCCCGGGTTCGATTCCCGGGCTGGCAGCGTGATTAACCAGGTGTCCGCAAAGCAATTGCGCTTTAAGCTTGGGTATTATGAACAGGTGTGATACCCAATGTAATTATGATACAAATGTTTTTCAAAATATTCAAAATTCTCGAAATACTTTGCTGTAAGGTCGTTTTCCGCTCCAAGGAGGCAATGGCTTCGAATTTTATAAAAAAAATACCTACGTATTGGAAACATACTTCGAATAAAAACTACCACATTCCACCTTTAAATGGAACAGTTTATGCTCGAAGGAACATTGGCAACTGCTCTTTGAACGCTCAGAAACGAACCTAATGAAGTCAGGTTGTGAGTGTTGAATTTCTTATTTGGTGAGGGGAACTCTCCCTTGTAGGGGATCCACCAGTTCCCCCAAAAAGTATGGATGGATTACTACTATATTCCTATGAGATTACTACTCTTCAAGATCGGCTCGCATGGGGAAAGGCGAGAGCGCGACGCTTCCCACGGAAAAACGATGACTCTCGAATAATTTCCCCTGTCGAGAAACTCGTCTGTGATTGATCCTTTTGCGCAATTTCTGTGGCTCATCAAAACCGATAGAGCGTGCATTTTCCAGGCATTCTACTCCGACCAGAGGCACGCTCTATCCCTGCTGGAGCTCGAGGACAGGAAGAATCTGCCCAGGAGACCGATCAACCTCCGAGACTGGGCACCAGAAGCATTCATACACTGTAGATGAATGCTTCTGGTGTCCAGTCCCGAATTCTACAGCTACCGGGTTCAGCTATCGGCCTAGCCAACCCAACTTCAAGCTGCCGCATCTTGAAACCTCGCCAGATAGCCAGGAGGAGTTAAGGTAGGAGATTTTCCAATCTCTTTCCCCGCTAAACCACATCTCAACCGCTCAAGCCGCATCATGGAAACCCCCCATTAGCCTCAATCTTAGATGGTTTAACTTGAATAGCCCTACAATACTAGTGATGGGAAACTATCGATAGTTTCGAACTATCGATAGGGACTATCGAAAATTAAGATCTTACTACTATTAACAGAACAGTTTAAGCCAGCTGGAATAAGTTAAACCACTCACTGCAACTTTAATGTGGATCAACTGCGTTCTTTTCATATAAACGTGGTCGAAAAGTAGTAAATGGAAGTTATCACAAAGCTACTGTATATTCGGTGTATTGATTAAAATGTAGAAACAGGGACTCACCAGATATTTACATTCAGCCTCATATGCCCATCGTATCCAGGGGATCTTCTTTTTACCGTTCATCGTTTTCCATTTTTCTTTATATTCCGCTTGCAACTCCTGAAGATTGGCATCCCGGTCGCCGTGATGCTGTTTCATTTTGTCTTCGATGAACAACTAGGGAAGCACATTACAATATAAAACTTGACGTCTTTTATTCAATCCAGTTTGTCAGATATACGCTCTATCGGCGGCTAACCAAAATACCTTATGCCCATTCCACGACCCCTAACCAACCGATTCGAGGCACGCAAATGGGAAGAGCTCCCAAACCAGGCTTATCTAAGGAAAAAATATAACTACAACTGTCACTATATACATTATGAAGGTGGTTAGAGTACTCACTTTGACTGGAGTTACTGGCTTGTAGCCTCCAGACCATCCTGGCATAGTGTTTTGAACTCTACGTGCCCTTCCACCATTGTTGTACATTCGGGTCATTTCAGCTGGATGTGCTTCACTGTAAATTCAAATAATATATTTCGATAAGTAACTTGAATTGGTCGTATTAATAGCATTTCAAGATGAAGCTGAATTATTATCAGCTTACTCAGATGCGTACAAGTAACTAATCAGCCGCCCGTTTTCCAATATCTTCAGGGGTTGCTCTACTAGCAGGGAAGTTAAAAACTGGTCCTGATTGTTAGAATCCGTATCACTTTTCCGGCAAGTCAGTATAAATAGTCGAATATAGTGCAAATATTTCGAAATATATTGGCTGCTTTGAACTGATTGGTAGTGATGAACCACTTTGTGTCTTCTAATCCAAAGATATTTATATGAATATATAAAAATCACTCCAAACCTACAAGTGTATATAAGAGCTTTATGGGTCCCGGAGTGCACTGCTTATTGAAAATAACGCTCAATTTTGGATGTTACGACTTCATACCCCCAGGATCTACTCTCAAAATTACCATAATTCGCCCAGTAAAGCCTAGTACACAATAGTAGACCATGTTGCGCGATTGTCTATAGGCGGTCTATGAACATGGCCTATAGACACCGATCTCTGTCTCGTCTGGCGTCCACAATGTGATGTGAATTTTTTCAGTCTCATCTTTGCATACCATCATGACGGACATTGCTTTGTGCGGAATGAGTGCCTGTTTAATTATTATTTCAAGTGAAAGAACGGGAAAAGTAAATGTTGGCGGACGCGCGAAGTGCACGCAGAAGGACCTTGATTCGGTACTGCATTATTGAATAAATTAAGACTGGAAGACACCCGGCTGATTTCTTCAGAGTTTGAAGAATTGCTTCAGATGGTTGGAGGGAAAATAATGAAGCAGGATATAAAAGTTAGAGAAACCATCACAGCTTTTCTTCGTCTGGCAGTCATACTGCGTTTCCTAGCAAGTGGGGACGCATTTGCGAGCCTCATGTACACCTTCAGAATATCTCCTATATTCTATTGAATATCGTCTAAACCTTGCATCACGTCTCCCAATCCGATCGGGAGACTTCAGACCTGCGATTCTTGGTCTCTCAACATCCCTGTTCGTTTGTTCTTCAGACATGTCTACCAAGACATCCTGAGACCATAATCACGCAACTTGTCTACTACTGTGGACTAGGCTCAAGTAATATTAAATATAAGTTTTTGGTAAAGAGTAATTAAAGAGTATAGAGTTAATCTTCATTGAAGCTCCTGGTTAGCAGACCAATTAGTTACTATGATCAACTTTTCATGAACGATTTTGTAGATTTTTTCGATGTGGCCATTAATTACTCATAAAAAATGCAATCTTTGCTTAAGGAACTAATATGTTATCGTTTAGCAGAATCATAGTTGGATCCATCACTTTTCACCTCAGATGAACACTTGGAAGTAATTTCGATTATTTACACAATTAAATTTCACCTGGATAATCCCGTTTTCTCTAAATGTCATACTTACGCGAATTTTTTCATTTTCGCGAGGTAATCTTCTTTCATCTGCAACGCCATTTCGTTATATTTTGCCTTCTTGTTGGGAGCAAGCTTGTTGAATCTTTCGGCAATGACTTTCGAGAGATCGGTCTGTACAAACAGGAACACAATACTATTATACAACAATACTGCAAGTTGTCGTCAAATTATATACCAACTTACCTACAATACTTATTATACGAAGAAGTTCTACTTATTAATATGAAGAAATCTCACCAGGGGTAAACTCGGGAATTCTTTGGCGATTTTGTCTTTCTTCTTGAGGTAGAAAATCATGTACGAAGTCAGCGGTTTCTTTGGCATTTCTGGGTGGCGTTGATACTGTGAACCAGAAGTACGTCATACGTGAAATAACGTAGAAAAGTCAAATATTTGTGAATACATACCTAAATGAAAAATTAGTCTCAACTCTATCGTAAGAAAAAGAAAAGAAGAAAAAATTAAATAATCGTGATTATAGTATCGATTGGTACCATATTAATCAAACATCGATAAAAAATTAACCAATTACCCATCCGTATTATCGTCTACTCAGATTAGGCATAAATTTGAAGACGTAAATTTGTATAACGTTAGCTGTGGTGAAACTCTTGAAGACGGTGAGATTAGAGATACGAGGTTCAGAGAGACGCCTATTCAGAACTCCATAATCTACGAGTATAAAGCACTGCGATCATATCGAGACATTTCTGATGAACTGAAGAACGTACTTTCTTCTTATTTCCTTTATAAAAGTCAGTCCAAGGCTGCTCCAACCACTGCTGAGCATCCGTCAGCAACTCCTGGAGTATCCTGTAGCCCCGGATCTTTTTCTCGATGGACTTCCACTTCTCGAGACATTGAGCGGCAGAATAATCACCAAACTTGATCTACAACAGGTAAGAACCGACATGACATGAGATGAGGCGTATAAATAAGTTGATCACAAAAGCAATTGTTGGGTTATTTTCTCCGTCTCTCATCCTGTAAGTACAATTTTGTTCACAAAAATAACATACAACATCTCATGTCACTTACATGTTCCCAGTCGAGTTGTTTCACTCTGGTCGAAGCCTTGATATTGTCATTCTTTGGTAGCTCCACTTGAATCCTCTGTAGCAATTGCTTGACATCAGCTTTGGTCCAACCATTAAAGAAAACGTCCTCTGTAAAATTCGAAACATTCAATTGAACCGCATCGAACCAATCGAATTTTTTCACAAAGATGGTTTATTATCGCTAAGACAATGAAATTTTATGAAGATGTCCTCGAGGCGGATCTTCCAAAATGGGATAAATCAATTGAAGAATAGTTCTGTGGAATGCTATAGATGGTAGTAGGTATTCCAATAACCTCACCAGAATCAGGTTTTGGTATTTCATCCCCACCAAGCTCATCACCGAGTTTATCTTCTTCTTCGTCTTCCTCCTCTTTGATGCCATCTTCGTCATCATCTTCTGAAATAAATCAATATATTATGGGTATACATTCTGTCGTATTCCTATCAGTTTCTTTCGCATTCCACGATTATGTCCAATCCAAAAAGTCCACGAAAAATAGTTCACAGTATGAGACAAAAAAAAATAAAAAAAATAAAAACTAAGGTTTATGTACTAATCAGTTGATTGGGGGATGTTTTTATTGTTTCATTTTTTTTCCTATAGATCAAGTAGGCGGGGTTGGGGAATAAAAACATCCCCCAATCAACTGATTAGTACATAAACCTAGACCAAAAAGTCGAAGTAATATAAATTTAAGTCCAAGTAACCTAAATTTTTCGTATATTTACTTTTTTAATATGGCTATACCTGTGCTAGAAATTATAAATAACACATAACAAAGTAAATGTACGAAAAATTTAGGTTACCGTATCTTAATATTAGGTTATGAAGCTGAAGTTGCAATATCTGAGGTAGGTTGTAGTAGCTGAAGTAAGTTGTAACAGCATACTATAATATATTATATTGGTGAAAAAATGCATAACATGTTGACAAATTACTATAAAAAAAGTTTACAGAATGGAAAACAAAATTTATTTGGGACCTTTGGACTTTTTGCCCTCTAACGGTATTCAACGACCAAAACTGTATTGACAAGTCTGAAGAACCTCCTTTCACGATAAAAACTAACAAGCACAGTTTTTTTGGATTCTGAGCACGTTTGGTATGTATTGGTGTGGTCGGGAAGCCAAAGTTGATATATACAAGGACAAAATAGCAAGGAAACCGAGAATATTTGAATAAATTGTCTATTTCTACTGAAATATGAGTACACTGAGGCCGGTTTTGGCGATAAAATCATCGTCAGTAACAAAACGATTGTTTTGCGTATTGTTTCGTTACTGACGATGGTTCAATCACCGAAACCGGTCTCTTATTTCAGTGGAAATAGACGATTTTTTCACATAATATGTGAAAATATGTGAAGCCCATATATTATAAGGGTTTCCACGATTTTGTCGCGAGTGATTTAGTGTGTATCTTAAATTGTCTTAGTGACTAAAGTTCTTCTGATAACTGATTTTTCAGTTTCTACATCCCTCAAAGGCACTTTCATCATTCGACTACTTACAACAGAAACGTACTCGTTGAAGGACTCACCGTCTTTGGAATCGTCTTCGTCATCCGACGATGAGTAAATCTTCAGTTTAACTTTGGGCGGCGGAGGCTCGTCGTCTTTTTTAGCCGAACTCTTACTCGCTCCTTTCTTGTTGAAGCTCTTTATATTTTTCATAATGTGGTCGCTATCAGAGCTATCATATTCCGAAGATAACTCAGAACTATCTTCATCTTCATTCGTAGCTATTTTCAACTCTGTTGAATCAGACGAGTTATCACTGATGTCAATAGGTTGTCCGAAATTGAACTTCTGGTTATTGTTGGCGTTTTCTACGTCCATTTTATGTTTCTTTTTTCCACCAACTTTGTCTGCCTTCTTTTTTTTCTTCTTCGAATGTTTCTTCAAATCGTTGGTCGACGGTTCAACAGCTAATGAGGACTTCGATGGCGATTTACCGAGCAGGATTGCATTTTTGGAGGTTTCCAACGATTTCTGTGTGGTTTCTATATCTACTTTTTTCTTCTTCTTCTTACTACTGATCTCTTCAGGGTTGACTCCAATAAAAGATTCAGTAAGTTTAGTTTGTTTTAATTTATCTTTTAATTTTTTCTGTTTTGATTCTTTCTTACCAGACGATTCGTCTTTCTCTTTCGAAACCTTGTCTTTCTTACTCTTTTTCTTGGATTTAGAAGAGTCTAACTCGTCAGCAGGAGCGGGCACAACAACATGTTTTGGGGGCGCAGTGTCAATTATCGACTTATCTTCTTTCGTCTTTTTCTTCTTGCTTTTACTTAGAAGATCAGAAGTCGGCAGAGTTACAGACGAATCCTTCTTTGGCACTTTGAGAGCTTTCGGGATTTTCACTGGGTCAGAAGACTGTTTCAACTTTTTATGCTTGTGTTTTACGTCTGAGTCGACTGAATTGTTGAGCGAAATAGAATTACTATCGTCTTTTTTCTTCTTTTTTTTCTTCAAACTTGCAATTTGGTCCATGATTATCCACCTGGAACATGAAAAAGAAATTGATGCAGTATGACCAAACAAAAACGAGTTTTTGTAGTAGTTTTTGATGTATTTATATTGTGTACCTATTTGAACTGACGATTCCAGTAAAACCTTGGTCAAATACAGCAGTAAATAGGTTTAATTCAACCTTCTACAAATTCGTTTAAATTTAACTCAACCCAACCCAACCAAGCAACTAATCTCACTAGAAAAATTCAGTCATGCAGCATGGCATAAGAGCGATTATTGTAGAAATAACTGGTTTTATAACAAATTTTGCTGCCATTTTCTGACGACTAACACCTCAATTTAAAAATTTTTCAACGCTGAAAAACGAATGAAGAACGATGGAGAAGTCAGAATTGCGAATTCTCATTCCTTTATCAGAATCTGCTACTGAGATGTTCAACATGGTTTATCTAAAAAACCATGAAGACCATCTCAAGTAACAAAAACGTTTCGCCACCTTCAAAGTGCTCCAGTTTGAGACCGGAATAAGATATAAAAATTCTGACTTCACCATCGTGTTTAGCGTACAAAAAGTGTGTCGCCACTGGTCAGACTGTTTTATTTTGGGAAATGTATGGGTAATTTTCCCCCTAAACTCCCTTAAGAGTGGCCCGATTCTGCCCATCTACGATCTAAGGTGTTCGATTGCCATTACAGATTTTTTTTTTTGCAAATTTGAAATTGCATCAATTCTATCGAGTTATCGTCTGGAATGACATACCTACATAAATATATACGATAAATCATTCGAGCCCCCTACATTCATACCCAGTCTTACCGTGGGGCTTAAGGAGTATAGCCCACTGAATTAATGGATCCAATCAGAAATAATTTCTGGAAAGCTGGAAAACCTTTTGTTCTCTTCATTGGGCCTGGGATGAATGTATAATATATTCATATTATGAGTTTGCGCCTTTGAGACCCTCGAGCTTCTGAAGGGAGAAGCGACAAATTACGAAACGTTCAGACTTTTTTCAGTTTTCCGGTTGTAACTCGAAAACGGGTGATTTTTGGTATACGACCACTCTCAGATAAATTGAAGAACATCAAATTCTGCGTCGATGAACCCCATATAACATTAAATTCGGTCTAGCAGTTTGGCCACCATACGCGTATATAGATTGGCTAACCTGCGGTAAGTCGCACTTTTCAGCGAAAACACGTTTCGTCTGATCCAAAATTTCTTTATAATATATAGACTGCATAATAATATTATTATATAATAATATAATATAACATAATCTGTTATTATTGTGTTATATTATATGGGCTCTACAAGTAAAATTAACTAGCATTTCGGACGAAATTTTGGATCAGACGAAACGTGTTTTCGCTGAAAAGTGCTTGAATCAAGTACATGCCAGTTTTTTGGCCCATTTTTCACTATAAGGAAGAAGATGTAGCATCCACATGGATAGAGTATGGATAGCATCCACGTCCTGATCGGATATTGTGTGTGTGGACACTCTCAGAAAAGCATCGTGTGTTCAGTTTTTCTTATTTTCATTCTCAAAAGTATTTCTTTCGTTATTTATTACATTCATTCAAAGATGAAGCTATTTTTATTTAGAATTTCCTCAACATGAGTAACTGTGTTGTAGCCGAGGATGACGGTCTTATTCGTTGTTCTACATCAGAAGTAGAAGAAGGAATAAGGAAATAACTCCGAAAATATTTGTCCAATTCAAAATGTCTATTTTTCAAGCTTTTTGAAGATGGTTGAATTTCAAAGTTGGTTAAATTTACTATCAGATCTCATACGTGAAATTTTGATTCAATCCCGGAAACCCACGCCCGCCCACTAAAATCGTCATAATTTGCCTAAATATACACATTATGCGTGCTGTCGTGGCTATTTACCGGGATTTATTCGAAATTACAAATGAGGGGTGTGATAGTAAATTCAACCAGCTTTAAGATGTAAAAAAGAAATTTTGGATCGGACGAGTAGTTTTGGAGCTAAAAAGGATGAAGGAGCCAAAAGAGACCGACAAACGTGTTTACCGCAGGGTAGCGAATCTTTGAACGCGTGTGTTGGCCAAACAGCTGAACCGTATGTGATGTTATAACATGCATATAAATATGCATATAAGGGTGATTCCACTAAAAGTGGCGAATTTTGGTCGAGCAACTCTTGAAATTTTGGTCGAGCAACTCTTGAAACCCATGGGGTTCATCACGCAGAATTTGATGCTCTTCCATTTATCCCAGAGTGGTCATGTACCAACAATCACCCGTTTTCGAGTTACAACCGAAAAAAGTCTGTACATTTCGTAATTTTTCGCCTCTCCCTTCAGAAGCTCGAGGGTCTCGAAGGCGCAGGTTTATAAAACTGAATGAATGATCCAAAAACCAGTCGACTTCACGACGTTTTCCCCCCGCAGCCGGGGATTGACGGTCGTCCGGCCCTCAGGTACCAGCGAGTTCACCAAACATTTCAACAAACATGTGAGCGACACAACGTGGTGCGACCTCCCAAATGCACTGGACAGGTTTTTTTCTGCCCGAACGCTCGAGAAGTTTTGTCGACTTCCACACGCATCTCATTCGAGATAACCGATAATACAACGAGGGACGTTTCACTACTGAGCGAATTATTACTTGAGTAGGGCAGTTCATTAAGTGCGTGAGGGTCCTCAATGAAGTACAGATTTTAGTACGACAGGAGTAAAATCGATTCAAGTGTAATGAGAGTTTAAAATACAATTATTTTTAATTTACAACAGAACTGCCATAGAAAAATAATAAAAAATAAATAAAATCGAGTTTTACTAGTAAAGAAAATTTAATGTTCAATCATTCTTTTACCAAGTCAGGATCTAGGAATGCAGTATCGTTCCGCCCCTTCAAACAAAGAAGTTTGGGAAAACCAACCCGAGATACGGGTCCAAATAGGACCCGTATCTCGGGTCCTATTTGACCGATAAACTTTAAATTTGGTGTGGGTATTAGAAAGCCCTGAGCGTTTCTACTCTCAAGGTCAAAAGGGAGCCGAGTAATATAACTTCAAACACCCGGTTTTTCGTCAGTATCTAGTTCAGACATGCAAGGCTACCGCCTCCACATCTTCACCGATTGATTTGAAATTTCGCACAAACCTTCGTTTCAGCTTGAGACAAAGCCTTTCAAAAGATTTAACCGATGATCTCAACCCAAAAAAACATAAATTTTAGGTTAATATTGTCAAAGTGGACAATCACTTTGACAAGTCTACAGCCTGGGTAACAGGACCAATCGACTTGAAAATTTTCAATGACCTTTATAACATTACCCAGTGTCATTTGAAACATTTATTTCATTATTTCAATCCAAGAAAATTTTAAAATAAAACACTGAAATTTAGGCTAATTTTGGCCATTTTGACGGGTCCACAGCCGATCAACTTGAAATTTGATGTGGGTTTTCTTGGTGTGTATTAGTAGAAAAACTCTGCAAATTCTTGACAAAACGGTTCATTATCTTCTTTGTACAGATTACCCTTCTGTCTAGCTCAATGAATGATATATTAACTATTGTGATGAATTATCATTGAGTAATAATAATTATTATTATTATCACGTAGTGTAAATTATTATTAATTATTGTTGGTTATTAATAATTTTATAAATTATTATTATTAATTAACTCTACAAGTGCTGTTCCATCCAGCTGAGCTAGTATGAAAATTGACCCGACAATTTGCCTCACGATTCAGTCCCATGTTGGCGGCTTTCGATCTGCCCCAACTTTGAGCCCTCATGGTGAACGAACGGCTGGTCGAACCAAGCTGAGGATGGTCTTAAAAAATTCTTAAAGATAAACTCTATGTAAATGTAAATTTTTCGATTTTTGAAATTTTCAAAATTTCAAAATTTGTTTTGAACCCTTTCCTTTTAACCGAATGTTATGAAAAGCTTCGAGGGTCATTGTGGGGTTGGGCGCTATTGCGAGACGTTTTTATTACTTCCAGAAAGCAACTAATACTTGTATAAAAAGTTTGTATTAGTAGTATTGTTATTACTTTCACTACCTACAAACCTGATCCTCCTTCCCCTAACCACCACCATCAAGTATTAGTTGCTTGTGGAAGTAATAAAAACGTCTCGCAATAGCGCCAAGGGGAGATTTCGAAAGGGGTACGGTGCTTGTGAAGTGGTTAAGCTTTTCATTATACTTAGCCCCTTAATGAGGAAAAGGGCGGGCGGGGAAAGTGGATATCATAACTTTTTCCGGCCTCTGTAGAATGATATTTGCGAGGCGGGGTGTTAATCCACGGAGTGTTTTTTGGGGGGATAAAGGTTACATGCCCCCCAAAAACCCTCTGGGTAAAAATCGCAAATATTCCCCGCCAGCCTCTTCACAAGCACCTGCACAAGAACCACTTAACAAACACCGTACCCGGTTCGAAATCTCCTCTTGGCGCCATGGCGAGATTAGATTTTTGAGAGAGAGAGAGAGAGAGAGATTAAATTAGCTTTTAGATGACATCTAATACATAATAATATTTATATTACATATTATAGGTACCTACATATTATTAATACATATTAATATAATATATTATATTATGTATTATTATGGCGTCAAAAAGCTAATCTAATCTATAGTGTAGTAATAAAAAGGTCTCTCCATGGGACCAAGGGGAGATTTCGAAACGGGTACGGTGCTAGTGAAGTGGTTAGGACATCTCTTTGGTTGGAAGGAAAAACGCGAGCGGGGAAAGTGGATATCCTAAATTTTTCCGGCTGCTGTAGAATGATATTTGCGAGGAATGATAATATTATCAAATAATATTTTGCTGTTGGAATGATATTTACACTGAGTGTTTATTTATATTTATATTTACATTTATATGGTGTGAGATATTTTGTTTCGAGGTTCGGTCAATGAGAACAATTTTTGGTTCCGACGTTTCGGCCGTTTATTCAGCCATCTTCAGGGAATTCCGTCGTACGGAATCAGGGCATGGAGGTGATGCCCGGTTCATGAACAGTGCACAACTACATTTATATTTATGTTTATTTATATTTACACTGAGTGTTTTTTGGGGATAATTTTTCCGGTAATATTATCTAGCGTTGAGTAAATCACACAGTCAATATTATCAATAATTGATATTGGTATCAATTATTGGAGCAGATGGATGACATAAGGTCACGGATTTTGCTCTAAATTATGTCAATTTCAACTTTTTGAAGTTGTTCGGTGAATTCAAACGTGTTAATAGAACACAATTCGGACAAATAGTGGTGTAAGGTCGGGCTGATAGGGATATCCAATGAACAAGTACTTAGTGGATGCAGCGGGGTAGTGAAGCGATCGGTGTTATTCCTGAACGGATACAAAAAGCAGAACTTTGGGTTTTGTGAAAGGCGATCAATTAGGAACGTGTGTTCAAAAACGAACGAGATTTCGACTCGTGAGATGAAGTCAATCGGTTTAACAACACGGAACAGACGGAGAGGAGAACAAACTCAAATTTGAAACTCAGACTTACCGCCCGGAAAGCGAGATTTAACATCATTTTGATCGTCGTCCGTCGGTTTCCGAAGTCACCAGTCGTAGATGCGGCGATTCGCGGTGGTTTGAATGTCGGGAAAATCAGACAAATCGACGTATTTCACAGGGAAATCTGTGGAAGTTGGAAGGATGCGAGCGATCGCGGCGGTCGGTAACAAGGGGGCTTGAGACGGGTAACATGGCGGCGTTAGGTGGGTCCTTCCCTTGGCCCATAGCGCCCGCTCATCGCCTTGACGGAATATCGACGGCGGCAGTTTTGTACGACGATAGAAAACCATAGAAAACACTCGGAATCCATCGGAATAATTTCGTACGAATTTTATACGAGCCAAACGTCGCGTTTCGAGGTGGTTCAACGCGTTGTACAAATCGGATCGAGTTCAAACGGAGTCGCGGAAAAACGGCGAAATTGACGGTGAATTCGGTCGTACGGGGAAAAGTAATTTGCGGAGAGAGTTTTAAAATAAAATTAAGTGATATTTTTAAAAAAAACTTACGGTTGAAACTTGAAGAAATAGCGGTGAAGCGAAAGGTAAACAAAAGGCGGGGAAACGCGGCGGCGAGCGTGCGTGCGGGGAGGGGTGTCGATGGAGGAGGTGGGCGGAGGGAAGGAGGAGGACGTCCACGGCTCGGAGCTCGACTGCCCACGTGACACGAAAACCCCCCCGTCCACCACCACCGTCATGACCGTTACCCCCCCACAGACCCCTTCTCCACCCCACTACGTCATGATTCAACCCTTCCCCCAAACTTCCAACCCCCTCCGTGAGCTTTTTACCCCCTTGCTGATGTGTGGAGGGAGTTCAACAAGTGCTCAAAAGTCCCGATAACGAGGATAGTGGTGTCCTCAGGACACTGTCCTGATATTGATAGTGGTATACCAAGGGCACTGCAATACCCCGACCTGGATACTTCTCACTGACTCTATGAGTTGTTTAAAGAAAATTGCTGCAACCAATATGAATCGTATGGATGACCCTCTCATCGGAGAACTCATAAAGACATTATGGGAGACGCAAACGGCGAACATCAAAATAGTATTCCTTTGGATCCGAGGACATTCTGGTTTTCAAGGAAATGAAACAGCTGACGCCCTAGCAAAGAGTGCTGCCAACCAACCGGTTGTAACCTTCAGTTCCTGTAAACAGGAAAAGTCACAGAAAACCCTACTATACTACGGAAAAGTGAACATTCCTGTAAGTGTTCTACGCTATCATAAAACGAAGAATTAAAAAAAGAGTGGCCACATATTTATAGATCTGTTGATAAAGGAATGTTTTATAAAACCATACAGCCGACGGTGCCATCTCGGTCCTGGTTTTTTTAAAAGTTCAATAACCAAACCAGTCTGCCGAGTCATAAGCAGGATGAGGACCAATCATGGAGTCTGCGACGCATACCTACACAGATTCGGCCGCCAAGAAGACCCTCAGTGCAGTAGATGCGGTGACCCTGATGGCTCTTTAGAACATCTTGTGATGACGTGTCCTTTGTTTTATACAGAGAGAGACAAACTGTTGAACACAATCACACCAGAAGTGCACCCCCCCCCCCCCATTAACTACACATCCTTATTGGCTACAAATAACATCAGAATATATAAAGCCATGTATGAATATATTGAAGAAATTTCCTGAACACGATGGTGGGTTTTTTGGAATTTTAGTTACGAGGGGGGGGGGGACACCCATAAAACATCACATTTTACATAAAAGCGGTTATTTCTTCGAAAATTCGCTCTTAGCCATGCTGCATGACTGGAACTTTTTTTCTTTTTAGATTTCCTCATAAAGTTACTTTTTATTTAGGATATACTTTGAAAATCCCTCTCCTATACTTGATTTTAGAATCCAGTTGAAAGGTCGATCATACTGGGTTTTGGAACTGTACCTACGGTGTACCTATTAGTGGGTTTTGGAACAGTATACCTTGGCAAACAAAGCACACCTATTCGATACAAGACACACTTTTATTAAAGGTATAATTGACAAGCACAAGACAGTACCTTCAATAACAACAGGCGCTGAGACGTTGATCTTCAGTTAGAGCAGCTACTCGAGCCCTTGGAATCAGCAACCTTCCAAATATCAGCAGAGAAATGCAAACTTCCAGCATCTCAATTCCAATAGCGACCAAGCTTTTTCAATAAAGTTGAAGCTGAACGTCCAATTCAGTTGTGAAGCAGAATCTCAAAGAACATCAATAAGTGAGATTAAAAAAAAGATTGGTGCGCATCGAGAGCATTCCGCATTGAGGAGTGAGCGCACTTCACGACCCCTTGGAAAACTCTCAATGTCAGAAACCCTGAAGTAAAATACTTGATACCTCAATTTATTCCTTCTTTTACTCACAGGGTTCAAGGGGGGTGGCATCCAATTCATAAATATTTATTAAAAAATATAAAATGGTTACAGGGCAACTGTTGATAGTACAACCCGCGTACACAGGTGGGGAGAAACCCAAACCCAATTCACTCCGTAATGATTCTTCACTTCTTCTTCTTAATGTTAAGGTTTCTTCACCCTTGAATTCTTACAATGACCTGATGGGTTAAGAAAAAAAAATCATTTAAACTTATTCAAACCCGATATTGGGCTTTCGCATCGATATAATATCGATATAATAAATGTTATTTATGTTATCGAATGGGAGGCATCATGCCGATATTTCGGAATATTTTGACAATATTTTGACAATATCGATATCGATGTCCCATTTCTACCATAGTAGACTGGCAAGTAGATTTTCTTTTTGGACGTTTTGAGTTAAGTACCTACGTTTTCTTTTTCAAAATTGTAAGTACTTCGGATCAACGGACAACATAACTTAATCATTTTGGTTTATTATTATTTTTAGAAAAGGAAGCTACCTCTGTCCAAAATGTTTAAAACTCGATTTTCCAAAAAAAAAGTACCTATACCAAAATCCGTTTCAGAACATTCTGAATTAACTGGCAATAGATGAAAAAACCATATAGTAGATATGGTTTTTTCATCTTTTGCCAGTTAATTCAGAATGTTCTGAAACGGATTTTGGTATAGGTACTTTTTTGTTTTTTGGAAATTCGAGTTTTTAACATTTTGGTCCGAGATAGCTTTGGACCGAGATATAATATGTAGGAGACGAAAACATTTTGGACCGAGATATAATATGTAGAAGACGACAAAATCATCTATTCATAGGATTTATAAACCCTATATAATATATAGGATTATGTACATAAATTGGACGATTCACCAGATTGCTTCACCAATGAATGCTTAGAACCCATGGATCTGATGGGTGAAAACCAATTCTTTATTTATTTCTTTTATTTGTTCAACAGGGAAGCGAAAAGCGCCGGAAAGTTTGAAGCCTTGATGAGGTTTTGCGATCTCTTGCAAATGACATGTTGTCAGATTGTTCCATTGTTGGAATGTACGGGTAATTTTTTTTTTTTTTTTTATTCGCACGAATAACTAAGTACTTTCTGGAAAAAGTTCGAAAAATCGCTCACACTGTACGACGAACGTTCTCTGGTTAATTTTGAAGAATGCAGTCAAACGGCAGTCGAGAGAGGCGATCACTAATTGTAGTTTTCGAAACTTTTCGTACATATTAATAATATTATGGCTATTTTTGGGCTTAATGTCAATAATATTGACATTAAGCCCAAAAATAGCCATAATTTTCTACCGATGTCCGAAAAGTTTCGAATACCTATCGATATAGGTACCTGTATCCATCTCCAGTCCACTGAACTAAGGACGTTCAATCTTTCTGTAATGATATCGATCAAAACATCAATATTCCGAGATATTGAAAAAATAATATAAATTATAATAGAACAAAATACATAGGTAGTTAATTTATATTTTTTCAATACTTAATTTATATTTCGAGGATACTGTAATTACTCCTCTGGAAGAAGACTTTCACTTTGTTTACATTCTAAATAAGCTTTATCATAAACAACAATTATTATGAAGAATATCTGTTACGTATTGGACAGAATATTAAATATCAAATTTTGAGTTTCTCGTTTTACGCCGTTTTACTTTCTCCATGGTTCATGATTCAAACATCCAAAGCAACCATGTTCAGAAGGTAACCAGAATGTAACCTTCGATTTGGATTCATCTTTATTTTGGAAAAACTGAAATCTTGAAAAACTGAAATTTTGGAAAACTGAGAAAACTGAAACCTCCGACCAACATCAACTAAGTACCTACATCTCTACTGTCAACGTCATCATTGTAAATGAACATCGAACTGTGTCTCATCGTGGTAAAAAAACTGGAGACAATAATCCAAGGAAACACACACACACATCTTTATTTTCGCGTTACTGAATTATTTTGTTATTGAATTATTTGGTTAGAAGTGAATTTAAATATTATAATATAATATTTATGTTCACATATTATGTTCACTATGTTCCCAACCGGTTAATTGAAAGCGATTTCTTTCATCCAAGATAGTAGATTTTTAACTTTATCTACCGGCTCCCAACATGAAATTGGTAAGCCAATACCCGTTATCCGTAATGTACATTTCAGTAAACGTTGGGTTGGCGCGTTTATGACTACTACTTAATTATAACGTGCAGAATATAATATGATAATATAATGATAATGATATAATATATATTATGTTACATATGAGAAATGCGTTGGTCCAATATCACCCAAAATACACCCTTAGCTGTTTCACACTCTTGTGCCTCAAGAGTTTATTATATGAAAGGCTGATCTAGTTTTATATCTGACTAGATCAGATATACATATTTATTATATGAAAGGCTGATCTAGTTTTATATCTGACTTATATATGTCATAAGTACTTTTATATCTGTCATACTGTACTATGTCATACTTAATGATGGCTGTACAGTAGACGTCGAAAAAACCGATGTTATAAATAATTGACAAAACCAATAATTATAATTCGATAATATTGGTTTTGTCATTGTACAGTAAAATAGGGTACAGCCATCAATAACTCGTCTAGTCTCCATAATAGGATAGATATAAAACTAGATCAGCCTTTCATATAATAAACTTGAGGCACAAACAGTTTATGTAGTAAAGTAATGTAATAAAGAACATTATAAATCACTTTGCTAAGAACTTTTAATAAGTACATAAAAGGGAGTTCGTTGAACTTACAAATAGAAGTAGGTATCCTCAATCGTCAACCTCTTCTTCATCCCCCCTCCAATTCACCAAAGATTCGACCCAGATGTCCTCTGGATTATGATATAGATCTTTAATCAAAACAAATCACTCTTGGTTAGTTCTGCAACAGATAAATTTTCCTAGAGGAAAACATAAACACAGAACTGTAAACTAGTTAGAAGACGGTAAACTACAGAAACAGCTCTTTCTGTAGTTTACCGTTACACTCTACAAACACTTATTGCTAGTTATAAAATACTATTAGGTATCTACTGAATACCCAACTAGAGAATACATGCCCATTTTGAGCCCATCATTGCGCTCAGGAGATCATTTGAACTCTGATTATCAAATATGCGGCAATCTGCCGCTAGCGCGAGCGGACGACAGTGGTGGTTAGTCGATGGGGCAGAGAGGCAATTTAATTGGGGATAGTGAAAGAAAAATCCTTTACTTGTATCCAGTTCTGGATTTGATACTAGTGTTGGGCCATCTCATGCGAGACTCCTGTTTAATATTGGAACTGTTTTCTTTGTTGCAGTATTGTTTGAGTAGTCATCCGAACAAGCCATGCTACATCCTCCGGTTCAAGGAAATCACGATGATGTTGGATTGTGGCCTGTCGGCTCAAACGGCCCTCAATTTCATCCCACTTCCTCTCGTCCCAAGCTCCCGTCTCTCTAATCTTCCATCGTGGCTCCCAAGAGAGTCCGTAGAAACTCAGTTGGAAGGGGTAAGGAGTATCTAGCAGCTTCACTGCTTATTACTGCATGAATGTGGGTTTTATTCTTCCCCATCTTCTCAAAGTTTCAGAACAGTTTGTACTTATAATACACGAAGGATAGTTCAAGTTGTACAACTTTGAACGTGGTTTCAAAACTGATTGTGAAGATCGCAGATATAAGAGGTGTAATCAATTCGAATTTAATTTTCAGGAACTCAAAGAGTGTTGCGGAAGAGTGTTTGTGGACTCTGCGCCAGAGTTTTGCCCACCCCTCGCCAACATGGTCGATTATTCCGAGATAGACGTCATCCTCATTTCAAATTATTCTTCAATGCTTGCCCTACCTTTTATAACTGAAGGAACCGGCTTCAAGGGGGTCGTGTATGCTACCGAACCTACTCTACAAATAGGAAAGTACGAGCTGTAAACAGGTTTTTAACAATTAAATTAAGGGGAATTTGCCCAAAACAGTGCAGGATGCATGCCAAACTCCGGAGGAGGCAGCGGAGGTCTTTCACACCGAAAAATCGATTATTGTCTAGCTTTATATGAATTTCAACTACTTTGCGAAATTTTACACTGGCCTCGACGCGGGAGACATGGCATTTACGACGATGAACGGATCAGATTTTGTGTAAGGCCCTTTTATATGCCTATACGTAATTAGGTAGTACATTGTTTTGAGTGACTATTCTGTTTTACAGACTGTTTCTTGAAGAGTTGGTCGAATATCTCGAACAAACCCCCAACAAAAACCAAGCTAAATATTGGAAAGAGATCTTGCATCTTCTACCGCCTCCTCTCAGTGACAGTTTCAAGCCCAGAAGCTGGCGGCAGTTGTACACACTCAACGGGGTCAAAAACAGCTTAGCGAGGATCAAAGTCGTGGGATATGACGAGAAACTGGTTAGTCATTAGTTTTTGCAGTCAATCTCCTTTTCTCGGCAACATGGTTCCTTTTACATTACGTAGTTGTGGCCTAGTGCATTGAGTTACTTGAACTGGTGAGTGTTGATAACTTCCAAGAATATGCCTACGACAGTTGTAACTTGTATTTTTTTTAGGACGTTTACGGAGCTTTGAAAGTAACCGCTGTGAGTTCTGGCTACTGCCTTGGAAGTAGCAATTGGGTTATTGCTTCCGATTACGAGAAAGTGGCTTACGTCAGTGGCTCTTCTACTCTAACTACTCATCCCAGGTAGACAACTTTCCGCACATATCTTATTTTGGCACCATTGAGTTTATATCATCATATCACTTCCCTCTTAAACTCTACGCGCCTATTCGGTTTGGGAGCAGGCTGGTGGAGCAAGTTACTTCATACACATATCTGCGTGTGCCCTTCTCCAGTTCTGCTGTATTCTCGGGGTCATGCTGTAAGTCAGTGCCAAGGTCAATTCCTGGTCAGCCCGAGCAAAGGGTTTTGAGGCAATAGTGAGGTCTTTCCTGTTGTATGGCTCCTCCGTGTGGGAGCTCTGGTATGGAGTTGCACTGGAGTAGGTGCAGGTCAGCTCCTGCAAGCGCATCTTGCTGGTATCTCGGGGCACTCCTAACAGGCGTGCTCTCAATCAGTACCCTCGTGCTGAGGGACGCCATGAAATGGCTGTTTGCGCTCATGTGTATGCGTCCTCACCGACTGCCTGCACTGTGACTGAGGCGCCTCTTCAACCTTTCTAGGTGGCCATCATGCAATCCCCGGTACAACCGGTATAGACAGTTTGAGGCTGCCTTGGAATCCGTTGTATTGAGCCTGCCGGCTGACGCTGGACTGTTACTTGATTCTCGAAAAATACATGGCCTTTTGCCTTCCCTGCCTTTTATCTCCCGTAACATCGACCTGACAACAACCTCAAGGCCTGCCCTGACTATGGAATAATGGCCTTCCAGGAATGCTCACTCCAGCCCCAGAGGTATCTAACTCAGGATTGGCCAATGTTCATTTTCTGCACAACTACGGGCTTTGGCAACTAGTATGGCTCAACTACGGGTTTTTGGCAAACACGCCCCAAGGATCCTGGTTGCAGGCGTCAAGATAGATTTCCTTTTGTCGGCATGCCCTATCTGTGACTGGGGTGTCTAATCCCCGCATGAAGTTTCTGCTGACAGTTATCGCCTTGCCGCTTTCGTTTGGAGAGCAGTACTAGCAAATTTATACTTGCGTCGAGTGACCGAAAGCGAAGCAAGTGAAGTGAGGCTGCTTGTTGTTAGTTTCTAATAATTTGTATCAACAATTGTATAATTTGTATATTTTGCTATGAGTGTTATCCGAAAGACTTATCTATCTATCTAACCCTACGCTGGATTTCATTACAGGCCTATGGATCAAAGTGTTCTAAAAAACAGCAACGTACTAATTCTAACAGGTTTGACTCAGACACCCACAGCTAATCCTGATACGATGCTAGGAGAACTTTGTATGGCAGTTGGTAAGTAGCCTGTACAATTGAAATCAAGTTTCAGTATGAATTCATATGATTTCTTTGTAGACGTAGTGCATATTACTTTCTAGCCATGACGCTACGGGCGAACGGTAGTGTACTTATCCCATGCTACCCTTCCGGAGTCGTGTACGATCTCTTTGAATGTCTATCTTCCCATTTGGACAGTTTGAATCTATCCACGATACCCATGTTCTTCATCTCACCAGTTGCTGACATGTCACTTGGGTATTCAAATATTCTGGCTGAATGGTAAGACCTAGATTGTTGAGTTTTTATGATTACTGTGAGAAATGTGGGAGGGGGGGGGGCTTCAGTGCTTGTTTCTCCTTAAGGCGGGTTCATATTAGAAGGCATTGTTTGAACGACTGGAGTCGGCAATGATGTTTAACCTGGTTGAACCAAGTAAGAAAAATATAAATGTTTAATCTGCTTCTACTGATTGATTGAGTCTCATTGATTTTACTGAGTAATGTACGGTCAATTGATGCCATAATCGGCAAGTGTTGATGTTTTGAAAACGATTATTATTCTCATTACTACTATTTAGTGATTATTATTTTTGAACGACTTTTATTCCTTTCTGTACGAGCAATGCATTGAATAGGTATGCATGACAAAAAGATGTACAAGAAATTGTTCCAAGCGTTGATAAACCTAGCTAGGTATGGAAAATATCACAATTAAATGTTAACAACATGATGGGATGATACGAGGAACGTCCAGAAATTAAGGTTACAAAATGTGTTAAAAAATTAAAAAACACAGCCCTTGTAACCTTTCTTACTTGTTACCTAGTCACATCGTTGCTTTCGTGTATAGGTATTAATGTCATTGAGTGATAAAGATGTTTGGACGTAGCCAAAGTTAAATATCGCCATGATACAAAAACCTAACTAAACTCATTCATGTATATGAGGTGTAGGCACTTGAACTACGTATTATGGGAAACGTTAGATTCCCATTTTCCTTCGTGCCCTCATTGGCACCACACTTTACCTGGTCCCATTGCAGAGACGGGGAGTAGCACAACCTTGTGTGTGTGTTGCAGTCTGCAGGTTTAACTTTCCATCTATTTGTTGTAGGTTATCCAGTAACAAACAGAATAAAGTGTACCTTCCCGAAGAACCGTTCCCTCACGGGTACTTGGTGAAAACTGGCAGACTAAAACACTACAAAAGAATATATTCTGATGGATTCAGCACAGATTTCCGACAGGTCAAATCTAATTCACTAATTAAACTTCCAAGCGTCTCTCTTACACCTACAATGCTGCAGATTTTGATTCGAGTACTTTTTCATGTATTGTGGGAAAGGCCAGCGTCAGACAGTTCGAATGAGAAGCAGACATGGAACCAAAGTTCTTCTTTGGAATCCGAATGTACTCAAGTCTAATATCAAAGGATTTGATCTGTTCCATAAATCCATAGCTTCGTATTTCCTACTTAGGAAGGAATTTATACCTTATGCGTTGTTTCATAGAGTTGATGGTGAATATATTATATTTCAGCCATGTGTTGTGTTTTGCGGACATCCCAGCCTACGATTTGGTGATGCAGTTCATTTTATAGAACAGTGGGGCTCCAATCCTCTACATACAGTCATATTCACAGGTAGGCACAAGATTTGTTTAAACTGTCCCTCTGCTATTGTACATTAACCCTTACAATAGTATTAATTCTGAGCTTGGCTTCAGCTTTTCGTTGAGTTCAACATAGAGTTGAGCTACCCAGTTTATTCAGTCAATCGTTGATATGCTAATAATATCGACAATGTTTTCCTATAGTCTTCATTCTTTTCAGAACCAGACTTCCCTCACATGGACGCCCTCGCGCCTTTCCAGCCTCTGGCCATGAAGGCAGTCCACTGCCCTATCGACACCTCACTCAACTTTACTCAAGCAAACAAACTGATACGGGAGCTAAAACCCAGCACCTTGGTCGTTCCCCAAGCGTACACTCAACCTCCGCCAGCACATGTACACCGTTCTGAGCTAGTCATCGACCAAGTCCGTATTTCTTTACAATGCATGAAATTCGTGCAAATGGTCTAATCATGGCCACTATGTTAAATTATAATTATTATTTAGTGTAGGGCGTGGACATTAACCTCACTAGTCATCAAATTAACCCAATAGGTTAAGTTTGTGTGATGGGTGCACACATAGAATTGGTCATTTGAAAAAGGTACACATCCCATAAAAATGACATAATGAGTGGAGATAGCCATTTTTTGCTTTAGACTAGTATTGGATTTATACTAATAAGCACGCATTACGTAATATTTATGCGTGCTTATTATAAACACAATACTAGTCTAAAGCACAAAATGGCACAACTCATTTTGTCATTTTTATTAAATGTGTACCTTTTTCAACTGACCAATTCAATTCATCTTTCAGCGAATAGTTGAAGAAAATCTGCCGTGTAATCTTATGAATAAACGTGATCAGCGTCCAATATCTTTCAAGACCATCAATTATTGAATTATTGACATTTAATCCGGAGCTTGTATAATCTGAGGTCCTGATCAATCCTCGAGTTTTTACTCCACGCAGTAGCGCCGAATTTCAATTAACTTCAACTTATTTGTTTGAACGAATCCAGAGGCCCTTGCAAATGTAACCAACTTTATTATTTCAGGAGAGCCGTTACGTCATATCCATCACTAGAGGTGAAGTTGTATCGCTGGCTGTTAGAAGACATTCGGCTAAGGTCAATTTGGATCCTGTCTTGGCTGATCATATTTTGGCATCAGAAGTGAGGCCCGGCATCTCCTTGGCCACAATTACAGCGGCCCTCCACGTCAAAGACAACCATTATAACATCAAAGTAGTCATTTCATGTTAAACCTATTACATTTTTGTTGTTGACAATATTTAGACTTCATGAACTACGGAGTCAGTGTCCTAGCGTACTTGATGATAGGTTTCTAGGTAATGAGCGCATTTCTTATCCAAAAAGTTTCGCCTCTATTTTCAGTCGTAACTTTTTATCTGTACCAATTTGTCCAAGCTTCTCAGTCCCCAGTATGTAGGAGTGGATCTATCACAGTTTTGGACCACGGTGTTCAGCTGGTGCTGTTGCAGTGGTGACTACTGGTAGGAGCTTAGGAGCATGAGCACCCCCAGCCATTCAACCAAAAATAATAACCAAATCCCATCCCATCCTCTTCCCAGGGGAAGGAACCAACCTGACCAATCAGAAGCGCCTCAGAGCAACTGCTCATGTCCCCCTCCTTTGCCTCATAATTTCCTCATGACTTCTGCCTAACAATTTCGGGTTTCAATGTGGTGGGCCTGTGAAATTGACCAATCGGAGAGAGCAAAACTTCTCCCAAGGAGCATCAATAACTTGTTGCTCTGCTACCAGGGGCGCTGCTATGCATTCTTTTTCGTTGTTATCATGCTTTACCATCTGTTATCTCAAATCAGCCGGTATTCGTTTGTACTTTCGTTTTTGCGGTCTGTTGTTTTCTTTTCTAGTCATCCTCCTTTTTCAGTTTTCCAAAGATGAATATTTCAGTCAAGTTCATCAAACTCAACTATTCCGTTTGTCAGTGGAAGATAAGCCTAAATTCGTGTTGTAAGTTCAACGCCAAATATTACAAAATGAGTGGCTTTGCAGTTGTGAGATGAGTAACAAATTATTTTGCTTTGTTTGCGTCCTTTGTTGTAATGACCAAAATGAGGCTTTGGTTAAAAATGGCATAAGTGATCTGGAAAGAGAAAATCGAAAAACACGAATCAATGCCGTTTGCTTTCACCTCCACGTCGGTTCTTACTGGGCAGATATACATTTCAGCTTTAACAATAACGACTAACTTTAATGAACTTTAATAATTAAATGAGAATTTCGTTTTCCATTAGAGAACATTTTTCATGTCTATTGTAGGGGTATGTATTTAATCGCGTTTGTAATTTGAAGATGAGAAAGCTTACAAGATTCATTCCATTTGCATACGGTTGAAATTGGTATTTACCTGAGAAAAACACCTCTCCCGTCCCCTTTGCGATAGCTCCTCTTGATCTATGTGCTTCAGGGCAGGAGCCGCCACTGAGCTGTAGTAATGGTTATTAGCGAGGGCGTAGGATCATTCAACCATTTCTTTGTTTGATCTACGTACATAATATATTACATCAACTACACTAAAGGTCCTGAAGGAACGAATTGTCCAACAGCTGTCTGCCCACTTCAGGAGGAAACTTGAAAACGGGTTGATGTAGAATACCAATAAACTGCTGCTTAGTATCGACATTTCACCGCTCAATTAAACTTCTAGTGCACACTCAGAAACCACCTCATGCACCTCCTTACTGGACCCGTCTCACCGAAATAATTTCCCTGTTTGGCTTCCCGATTCAATGTTCAAAACGTGGCAGAAATTATTTTTGGTATCTGAGTGGTTGGTGAAGGTTTGAATGGGTGTGTATAGCATGGTAAAGGGCGAAAATGAAGTTCGTTATCGTTTTATTTTTCGTTTCCCGCTGTTTTTCACAATTGTAGTGAAATTATTTACTTAAAAAAATTAGGAAAATATCAATGCTGTTGCTGGGCATTCTGCGTCGCGTTGGAATCGTTGTCGTCGGCGGACTTGACGAGATAATGATGGAATCTCAGGTGAATCCAACAATGTGATGACGGTCGAGTTTTCGAATATGGTGATTGTGGTCTCTAAACGAGTAAATCAGTGGATCCAAGCTGATTAACAAATGGTGCAGAATGTCCTCATTTGTTTTTTCAGGTAACACTTTACGGGAATAACTCTCCCTGAACCTCTTGAATTCTTTGTTCCTTTCATCGTCTCTCCAGACCTTCTCCTACTTGTGAAAGTCTAAATCAATTATTGCTCCGTATCCACATACATGTGGACTAACACATCAACAAAAAATCAATCGACTAGATCAGCGGTTCCCAACCTTTTTTCACTGCCGTACCCCTTGAGATAAATTTATTTCAAAGGTTGATAAATACACTCTTAAATCAGGACTTGCATTTAGCTTACCTATACTTATTCTTAATGAAAGCATAGGAAGAGAACGATCTCTCAACTAGTTCTGTGTGTGTAAAAGGAACTAAAACCTGAAAACATGAAGTCCGCCATTACCAAATATTTTCGGCGTACCCCAGGTTGGGAACCTATGGACTAGATGCGATTTACAATTTTCGAATTTTCACCACGTTTTGACTACTTTGGCCCCACTGTGCGGCGTAGAGCGAGTTCAAAATTCGTTCCTCCTATTTTTGGCAAATAAACTCAGGATTCTATCAAGTCGAGTTGACCACATATGGAAACATGTCACCTTCCGCCCTTGCAGAAATGGCGTCAAATGGTAGACCTGGTATTCCTTCTTAAATTGGTGAATCTCAGATCTGCTGCTTGGTCATATTGGAAAATATTCGTATCGTACTGCCACGTTTATCAGTTCACTTTTCTCACCCTATTGCATCTTTGATTGCAACATCCTCTCCAGTAATAATTCGTCGTTTCTTCTGTTGTAATTCGTTATTTCATAATGTCTTCAGCCATTTTTTTTTTTAGATGATCTTTAAATTATTATACCTACCTGGTCGATTTTATTATTCTTATTGTCTATTTTTGAAATCAGGAGCTTCCCGAGGACCCTTACGTCCCTAAGAAAAGGAGGCTTTCAAAGGGCGATGACACCCTCAAATCACTTCGTTATGAATGGGGAGCTCTGGATGTTGATGTTTTCGTGAGAAAGCTCAAACAAGAGGGCATTAATGACGTCAAAATAGAGCCTAACGGTTCGGGATACATCATTCATTTGGTAATAATTGGCATCTACTTGTGAATATTTGTCACTATTTTCGTCAATCGCCGTTGCATTATCAAAAGTGCAAAAGGAATTGTACCAATTCATTTGGTACAGTGTCGCCCAAAGACAAAATTGCTTTCCACTACGAATATCAATTACATGTCTTGTTCACATTTTCAGGAAGGAGCTGACACGGTTATTCAAGTTGAAGATCGATCAACTCACATATACTCCGAGGCGAGTGAAGTGTCTTTGAGACTGAAGCTAAGGAACATTCTCATGCAGTGCCTCAATTCCTTTTAAATCCCCACTGGTCTCACTATTATTGTGTAAAATTTATACCATACATTTAATATTTTGTATGTATGTAAATATGTACTAAACGGCTGAAACAAGTTTTCAATACATTGACGGTTCGATGAAGTCTACATTCATATTGAAAAACCCTCGCTTTTCTGACAACACTAGATGAACCGGAACACGAATTTGTTTTTGTACGTTGTATAAACCTATAAATAGGAATCTATTCAGGCTTTGTTTTTGTTCAGTTTATTAACCTATAAATTGGTAGGTACCTATTGCTTTTCTTTCTTGAATACTCATACTTCATTCGGCGTTTAGTATGTTCATTCTTAATGGTTTCTTAACCTGTTCATTTTGTTGTCTTATTAAAATCTGTGGCTTACAATGAGTGTGTCATTAAATTTATATTTTGAAACCAGCGGGTATCAGGGACATTGTGTATGTAGCAAAACACTCGTTATTGATCGATTGAGACAACCTCTTCCCCTCCCAAACTAGTGTACCGCCAGAAAATGTGTGGCAAACATTTTTGAATTTATTTGTAGGGTGCCCTTCAACATTGACCGGTTGTTATTATGCCGAGACGTTGTGGCACCACACCCGGGCGCCCCCTCACCCAAAAAATGAAAGTCTGACAAGTGGCACCTCATTTTAAAGATTTTTACACGCTGAATACTATCGTGAAGTCAGAATTGCGATACCTTATTTTGTTCTCAAACTTGACTACTTTGAAGATGAAGAAACGTGGTTGATCCTTGATACATTCTTCATGGTTAGTCTGCTCTAATCTGCTGACGGAATGCGATATCGTAATTCTGACTTCACCGTCGTGTTCAGCGTTGAAATTTCCAAAAGCTGAGGGGAGTTTTGGGGAGGGGGAGTTCACCACCCATAAATTCCAAAAATGAAATGGTTTGTCAAGGTTTCATTCTGAATAAGATGGTTTAGTCAGAATTTTGCTATATCTTATTCCGCTCTCAAACTGGAGCACTTTGAAGAAACGTGATTGATACTTTAGATATTCTTCATGGACATCATGTTCTTTAATGGAGACATGTTACATAAAACCAATTATTTCTCCGAAAATTCGCTATTATAGCCATGCTGCATGACTGCGGATTTTTAAAAATTCCATTAGTTTCAGGACCCTACGTAGATAATTAGAAAAAAAAAATCGAGCTATCAAACTTTTTTTTCCTTTTCCCACAACTTTGATGTTGTGGACATGTCGGGTTTTCTGAAACGACCGATTTTAACTACATATAAGCATTTGTAATTTCACGTGAACTACACCAAATACTTGTCCATTACTTTAGCAGATTTTCATGCTAACATGTTCTTACTACGTAAATGAATGGAGTTAAAGTAATAGCAATGATGAAAAATCGAGGGCTGCCAATTAAGGAATTGCATAACAAGAAAACGCAATAACGTTAATACTATATTTTACCGTTCAAAGAAAATACAAACATCGTAAGAATTTAACCACAATTCATTCAATAGGCGGACGAGTTTACAGAAATTTGTGTATTTAAAAATACTCAATAGGGGAAGGTTAATAGCACGAAGTAAAGCCACGGTGAGAAAAGTAGTGGATCAAGTGGTTATGCTTTTAACCCGCAGATGTTGCATGTTTTTCTCTCTAGTCTTCGGTGTACTCGAAAGGCTCTGGTGGCTCAGGTTCCTTGTCGTCATCAGCCTTAGGTCCAAATGCAGCAACAGGCTCAACGAGTTGTTCTTCTTCACTTCCCGCCTTGAGATGACGAACCATGATGATACCACCAATATTAACTTCCTTGAGAGGAATGTAACTGCCAGAGTCCACCAATGACACAACTTTGAGTTGATTCTTCATAATTCGCGCTGGATTTTGCAGAATTTCGAAATTCGGTTCGGGTTTCTTTTCTTCTTTCTTTTCCTTTTCTTCCTTATCTTTCTTTTCCTTCTCCTTCTCTTCTTCCTTCTTCTCTTCATCAACTTCCATTTTGGAGTCTGCTCTGGCTGTGCCACGACGCCGAGCTCTAGCAGCAATACTTAATACTGCAGTAGTAACTTTCTCCCGTTCTTCACGTCGCTTCTCTTCCAATGGTGGTGGGTAGGCGAACAGAGAGGGTCGGGCACTACTGCGGATATCGAGTTTAGGCATTTTGAGGGAGGCATTGAGGCCAATTAAGCAAGTAGGAGTAAACGCCAGAGCTAAACATGGAGCCAGAGGGAACCAATACCAGTACTGGGTGAATACCAACATTCCAACTACAGCTAACATGTTAGTGTGACCAGTTCTGGACTCCAGTGAGAGGGATACGTTGCGGCCACCAGCATCAATGATACCTTGAGCAAGAATCGCTCCGAATTTGGCCATGACGTCTTCATGTTTATCAACAATTACTTTGGCATAGAGAGCTCTGAAGTCCTTAACTTTTGGACACGTCTGTTCAGTATGCTGAATGAGGATCATAGCAGAAGCAATGAGTGCTCCTTGACGCACAAAATTTACAGGATCATTGGTCATGGGATCCAGGAGAGCAATTGCTTCCTTGAGACCAGTGCCAGCACAAGCAATTCCCAGCGCCATGGCAGCTCCGTACCTGACATGTGGATTGTAGCTCTCAGCAAGTAACGACACAACGGATGGGCACTGCTCAGGTGTTCTGAACAACAGGAAACCTAACCCAGTAACAGCTGCTCTCCTAACATCATCATTTACATCTGAGACAGCAACATGGAGGAGCTTCTTGATAGCTGTGTTTGAACCAGTTCCACAATAAGCCATAGCAATAGTGTACATTGCAGATCTTCTGAGGATGGGGTCTTTGTCAGTCATCAACTGAGCAATAAGTGGATCAGCTTCTTCCAACCGGCCGTACATAACAAGAGCTATTCCAACGGCAAGACCTCTAAGAATCTTTTCGTGCTGAGTTTCTTGTGCATAAGAAACCATATCCTGGATTGCGAGTGATGACTTGGAGGCGAGCATGACCATACCCATAGCAATAGAAGCAGCTTCGCCTGTTACAGCATCATCTTGGTATAGATTCATTTTCAACTGGTCATAGACGTGGGACTTGTGTGTGCCCATTGCAGCCAATCCAAGACCCAAACAACCACCGTGACGAACCATCTCATTCTGAGCATCTTTCAATTGGTTCAAGAGATATTCTGTAATTGCTCCTCCATGATTTGCATGAATAAGCCCCAGAGCGTACAGACCTCCACCTTCTGAGTAGCCTGATGATGGACCAGGCTCATTAGGAAGATAGGTTGACATGAGAGCAAGGGCTTGTGACTCGTGTCCTCTATGGATCACGCCCAATGAAGCAGTAGCAACAAGTTTAGCCCAATTTGTGGCACGTGCAAGCCAATCCAAATTGTCTCTGAGGAATTGGTCGGATGTGGTTCCACTGTGCATGAAAGCGTTGGCTATCACAGTCGCAGTGTGACATATTGAAACCCTGATCGCATCCTTTGTGTTCTTTAGTATCAACATATCAGTATGGTTCGACCTGATGAGAAACTGCAGGTGAAGCTCAATAGAAACTTCTCCCGTTAAAATTTTACTCAAATTTTCTATTCTCGATTGGTAGAGTTTTTCTTCATCGGTCAGAGTTGAAATATCCCTTTCTGGCGCAGCGTTTTGGTCCGCTGGAGTGTCAACGACGCCTTCCATGGGGGTCTGATTGTTGACTTGGGGTAGTTTCGATTTGGCTAAAGAAACAATAGGCGCTGAAACAAGAAGCGAGGTTACGATCCGACCCACCAATTGTTGGGTAGCCGATTCATAAATATCAAACGCCAACTGATAGCCCATCAATGTGTTTTCTTCAGATTCTTTGCATAGTTTCTCCAATATCTCAGCGATAGCTAAAGCATCGTCGAGAAAGATGAGGCACTGCACCATATTCACGTAATCTGGGACGTCCAAACCCTTATATAGATTTACTAGACTACGCAATACCTGATTTCTAAAGCCTCGGTTTTGAAGGAGTGCCATAGAAACTTGAAAGGCGTACAACAACATAGCGGCTTTATCGTCCGATTGCATGATGGCAAGTTCAAATACGTCCATTCTTCTCGTCTCCAGAGCTATCCCGAGCGCCTGTTTGTACTGGCCTTCGTCCAAACACCTCTGAAACATTCTATTCACGATACCTTCCAGACGGCTGTCGATAGGTTCCATGTTCTCTGGATCTTCCAAGTTACGGATCCTAAGCTGAGTGTAGTGATCGATGCATTTAGCTATAATGGTGTCGACGTATTCTGAACGAGAATTCACATCGAACAAAGAGCCTGCTCCAAGTGCGTAAGTCAATGAATCGCCAAACGAACCAAGATGATAGTAAACCTTGCTGGCGACCAAAGCAGCCAGTTCGTGTTGAGGAAAGCTCTTATCCTCATGAAGCACCTCGATTTTCTCGATCGCCTCCGACACTTCAGGCCAAAACTCATCAACAATCACGTTAAGTTTTTTCAATGCGAACTTCTTCAATTCCGGCATCGGTTCTTCCAACAGGGAAATAATCCCTGCCGCTGAAGTTATATTCATGATGGAAAAAATCTATTCACTCCGAGAAAATCAAGAAATACCTGATCCTGTAGACACGGGGAACGGGAGTGCTCGCTAGCGTAGCGCTGAGAGAGGGGCAACTCGTCAATTCGCCCTCCGTTTTCAGTTATGTACCCAAGTAAGTTGATGGATGAACTGTAGGAATAATTATTCACTACTGGAAAATACACATTACTAAAAATACACGTATTGCACTGAATTGGAAAAAGTAGGATGAAACACAGATACGGAATGACCAAACAAAACGCCAGTCAGGCTCGACTTCTTCTTCGCATTTGTTGAAACTGGAAAAAGAAGATGACTATTTCTTCTGCATGGTAATCCGTCCTCGTGCCATCCAACCCATGGAGGAACAAGAAAGGCAAATTCGACGAAAACTGAGATTTCAAGCAGTTTTTATTGTGAATTTGAATTTAACGCTCTTCTTTACAAACTAGTAGGATAAACATGGCTAGCAGAAAACCTCGTTTCTTAATTTTTCATTATTTTCTGTTTCATTATGTCGGTCAAGTGGTGGTAGCACTGTTTGAAGAAGCTGTGTGAAAACCAGCTGATTTTTGTAAATACGCATACGCTGCACGGTTCGTTTTCGTTCATGATAGTTGTACCTACGGAGTTTGAAGTAATCGAGAAGACTTGCTCACATAATTTATTAAAGCGCCTAAAGTGATAAACGTGTTCCATTCTTGTGATTGTAAAATATTTAATTTTCTTGTATAAAGTGACAGCATGACTAACAAATTCGAAGCGTAAGTTGGACTCCGTACCTACTTGTAAAGGCATGTTTTTACCTCACGGTTTCTTTACCAAACAGATGTAATTTACTGACGGAGAATTCGGGGTTGGGGAGGGGAATTCGTAATGATTCAAAGTGAGTTGTTTGGGTGTTTGCATCCACAATAACACATCATTATTATTACGGTACTTGGGTGTTTTGAGTACGCATCCACAGTAGATCCCATGATTCAATAACTTGAGAGTTCTTGAGAGTGCTAATAGCCAGAAACGATAATTGAAAATCACTCGTACTCCGAGCGTTTGATGCATTTGTCCCACAATCGGATCGGGAGGACGGCTGCTTTCCCATACGTTAGGCAGGGTAAGGACCAAGTTGGAGCTTGCAGACATCTGGGTGCTGAGAGTGGAGGATGGAGTTTTCCTGCTAATTTTTCGCGATTGAGGAGGGCTCCCTGATTACGGGAGAGTGATTTCGAACTTATTCGAGTCCGCTTTAATCGCTCATGCCTCCGCCATCTGAATCGAATTTACCTTGTTGAATGGTACAAGGAACGTACATAACTGTAACTACATACCTACTAAATAGAGGTGGGCAAAGTGGAGTTGGTATAAGGACCACTTTTATTGGTTGTAGGTGACTCCAAATATTTGACCACTGAACTAGGTAAGTATAACGTTTAATTGTCCTGCCGCTCCTATTGGACGATTAGTGGAAGGGATTTTCCTGGGCACCTACCACCCTTTGGCTCATTAAACTGGGATGCATATAGACGAATCGGAGTACTTAATTGAGAACTAGATTAGATTCACACGGAGCAATCTGCAACGCAAAATGGATTATTGTCATGTCATAATGACATACATTGTATTAGGTAGGTATATAATTTCAATTTAACGATCAGAATTGGGGCAATGATCAACTACTGCCACGAATCACAAGTAATTGGAAAATGATGCAAGAGAACAAAACAGATGAACAGTAGGAAACGCTGTGGGGAAAACTTTGTTGACGAAGGAAAATTGTATGATTTCGCTGTTACGTAAAAGTCTCAGCGGCAATAACGCCTTGCCGCTAGGAACTACTCCTTCTAGTCTATTAACATAATGAACTGATCAAAACCATTACTTAGCTGTTTCAGACAACGTTGTCTAAAAGTGCGCAGCAAAGAGGTGAGGTTACACAGTGAAAATGTGTAAGGAGGTCGATTGCGATTGGTTGTCAAAGTAGGGTGGTTCATTACAGATATTCTGGGTAGGAATGATTCAATTCCTCGTAGTATTTCTCCATTACGGCGTTCATTGGTTAATCAGCTTGGTAGTGGTTAATTACTTGTTAATCATTTCCCCAGCATGGATCATCTTCACTTGAAGTCTTTCCCTCCAACCCTACTTCGACACCCAATCACAATCGACCCCCATTCATATTTGCACTCAGTAAGATCACCCCTCTGCAGTGTTTGTTACCGACAAAACGTATAAGTAGGTACATAACAATTGTTTTTAGTGAAAGTAGACAAAGTTTTATTAACACTTTTTTTTCCACGACTTGATTCCAAGTGATTTTGTTAGTAGGAAACCAATACTGACTTAATTTTGATTTGATAAATTCGCAATATTTGATGAGAAGTAAGGGTTTTGCGGCGCTCCCTAATCTCACGAAATATTACAAATTTTGTCAATTATTAAATTTTACATGTACTTTCTTATTTTTCTTGATGGTAACTTGTGTGTTTGTATTGTGAATGGAAGAATTTGAAATTTTTACTGAATTGCAGACTCAAAAACAGTGATGACAGTGGAGAGGATGACCACGGATCCAAAGACATAAAGAGCGCTGATTTAATTTCTTCAGTAAGTCTGTCTTATGTTACCACATAAGCTAATTTCAAGAGAGGGTTCAGATGTACCGAAATGTCAGGATTATACGTGAAACGGAGAGTTTGGAAAGACTGATGAAGGTAGAGTTTTAAGTCGATTGCGTTTATATTAGAGATGGGGAAACGTGTGCGTTTTCCTGATGAACCATCCTTCGCTGTAAAGGGAGCAGGGACCATTTCAAGTTCTTTATTGAATACAAAACTAGTCCAGTTGCTGTTGAATCGAGATTCCACCGACCGTTGTGGCTCTGGCATTAGGCTGACCACAAGAAATTATGATACTATCATATGAGCCTGTCTCAGTCCCAGGGGCCCAGCTCCAGATTTCTCGTCTTCCTACATAATATAAATTATTTTATAATATAAAATAATGATGGTCTCTGATATTATCTGTTTATTAACCATGTAAAACACGATCTAATTAATATTCATGAAAGCAACAAAAATAATTTAAGTAGGTACCGATGTTATAGATTCCCAGACATTGTTGGTTGAACAATACTTACACTAACGTTACATCTCTTGTAAAGTAATCAACCCATTACGGGAGATTTGTAACATGCACAATAAATGTGGTATTTTTGATTTTACATGGTACTTGCTTTTGTTGCATTCATGTTCAGCAGGTTACTAATATCACTCATTTCTATTTCACAGGTCCCTATTGATATTCCGCCAGGCGATCACAAGCTCCAGTATTGTTATTGGCTGTGGTATAGCAGAAGGTCGCCTGGCAAACAAAGTGTTCAAAATTATGATCAGAATCTTAAACTAATCGGTAGTTTCGGATCAGTAGAACAGTTTTGGGCCATAAATTGTCACCTGGCCCGCCCTTCGGATCTCCAAAGCCATTCCGATTTCCATCTGTTCAAAGTCGGCATCAAACCCATGTGGGAGGTAAGTCGGAGTACAATATTCGAAATCAGATTTAGAAAAGAATGTTTAATTTACGTTAGCTCTGTATGCTAAATGTAGTGGATTAATTATATTACAACGCAACATCCTATAAATAACAATCTATTGTAGCTTAAGGCGCTGCATCACACATTTGACATTTCTCGACTTTTCAGGAGAGCCAAAATACTGTTTTGTACGTTAACCAATCGTGATTTTCGTTATTTCGGTAGCCTAAGCAACCCATATGAAGCTGATTCAATGTATAGCTTATGAAATTTAGTTGTAGATGAATTAGGATAAAAAGTAGCGTACATATGCTATGCTGTCATAATTTAACCATAATATGTGCTATGCTGTAGTATGTACAATTAGTAGTTGTGCTGAACTATTGTGGTGGTATGTCAAAAGTTGCTCATTTCAATGTCAAGATTTTATTATAAAAATGTTAGAACAATGGTTACATAATTTAAGTAAACTTTAGATGTCAAAGCGCTTCAATCACCTAGAAAAGTACAGATCAATAGTGAAAAACTTGAATAATTATTCAAACTCCGAGTAAATTCGTCACAGTCTCGGAAAATTAAGCAAGGGTACAATTTCGCCTAACACTAATCATTGAAATAAATATTTTTTCTCCTTTCATTCGTCTTCAAAATCGCAGATACTCAGATTATCAAAGTTTTGTACTTCCAATAAAACAAAAATATGATTTTACTAAAAGATTACTAGTATGACTTAGAATTCAAACAATTTCAAAGGCAGAGAGTGGCGCTGCGAGTGGTCAGATATAAAAACTGTTCGCCCCACTCGCTCAAGCGCTAAATTTTGAATAAGAAACGACGTTAAACTTAATTTTGGCAAAATGTTGGACTGTGATGCTGCGCCTTAAGCGACGATATAGGGCTTGGATAATATAAGGATTTTCTAGAAATATCCAAAAATATATTACTAGAAAATCCTTCGAATAATTAAGGCATCTGGTGATGATACTTGCAAGTGGTAAATAATAGTAAAACAGTAGATGATCGGGATTCCGTTAAGAGAAAACGAATTCCTGGCCATCCTGAATCCTTTCCAAGACCAAGAAGATATTTTTTCTCAAATTCGAGTCATCATGTTATTGAATCTTTGTGCCACACCTTGGCCGCCGATATATATATATATATATATATATTTTTTTTTTTTGCCTCCTAATCGATTGCACCCAATTCTTCAGGACGAGGCAAACCAGAGGGGCGGGAAATGGATTGTAAGGCTCAGAAAGGGCCTGGCCTCAAGATGCTGGGAGAACCTCGTCCTCGCCATGTTAGGGGAACAGTTCATGGTTGGACACGAGATCTGCGGAGCAGTCGTATCCATCAGATTCCAGGTTAATATTTTATAGTGCATCAGTAGTTTTTATCGCCTAAGGAAGATAAGAAGTAATTTCAGGCTTCCTGCCATTTCTGCAAGTTCCCTTCGGATTTTCACCCGGGAAAGTGGATTTGTTATGGTAGTTGCATCCACGATTATGACTCCGGATACCAGTCCGCGCAAACGATTCAAATTTCCGTTTGTTTCGACGTTTCGAGCTCATTCTCTTATAAGTAGGTACATACGACCATTTGAAGGAGCTAGAATTTAGAATTTCTTGTTCTCCATCGTACTTATTTCCTACCACTTGAACTCAATCCAGAATCCATTACACTGGTTATTACAACGGTCAGCACCAACAAAACGAGCACCTCCCACCAATCTAATACCCTTGTTGAAACAGTTTTCATCAAATCAAGTCATTTTTCAGGAAGATATAATCTGCGTCTGGAATAAAACTGCTTCGGATCAAGCGACAACCGCCCGTATACGTGATACAATGAGACGAGTTCTCAACCTTCCGCCCAACACTGTTCTCGAGTACAAAACCCACAATGACAGCCTCAAGTGAGTTTGGTATCTTACTAATGAGACATTGGTCGTACGAAGATTGATGACTAGAACGTATTAAATACAAATTTTGTGAAGTTAATAAGTTGGCAGAAATCTTGAACGTGTCTTGGGGTCTCCTGTCTCGCTTTTATGGTGGCAGGTATTTCCTGGGCATTCGCTGCTTTGTTCAATGTGCTTGTATATTGTCTCTGTAACTCTCAAGCCAAGCCGAACGACTACCTTCGTTTCTTAGCAATTCGCATCTACACAGGGACTCGCGCAAAAGTTCAATAGAGTCGCTATAGAGTGCGCTGTGTCAAATCCTGTCCAACCTCAAATACAGAGTTTCTAGCCGTGAGGCCAATGTCTATAGAAAGGATTTCAACTGGCAAAATGTTGGGAAAAAATCTACATCCAAATCGATGCTTATAAAGGAAAAGGAATGTATTTTGTAGCAACAAGCATCCAAAAATCCTCGTGGAACCTCACCAAAGATAAAACTGCCCTGTCCTTTTTTCAACACTTCTTGAATTGAAAAAAAAAAAGAGTAGGCAAAACACTGTTGGATACAACTGATTTTTTCACATTTAGAGAAAACAAATTTCCTTATTGTATTGGACCTGTACAAATTAAAGTAATGATGAAAAAAATCGGTGAAAAATATTTGGCTATACTGAATTGCAAAAACATATTGAGTGCCCTATCACAACCATGAGTTGTGGGTTGGCCTCCAGATAGTACAATTAACATTTCACTGCAATCCGACCATTTCTAGCCTCTGTTCATGGACAAACCAGAAATCTCAATAACGAACTCCTGATCACTCCCGAACTCTAGGTAGCACTAATTTTTATGGATGCCGGGTCTTATTGTTACCTACATAAAACGTACCTACATGTACGTTTCACTTCAATCGGAACATTCTCATCTGCGGAAGTGAGAGGCGACACCCGTTCCTTTGCATCTGGTCAGATCGATGATAAGGCTCAGAACTTTCGGTGAGGATTGGAATTTTCTGTTACACAGGCAGCAAGAGATTGTGCACCAATACGGAAAGAAACGTGAATTACTGTTAAAGTTGTATTTTTTTCCTATTTTGCAGATTTTGTTCCCATGATCCCATGATTGCATCCCTTTGAAAATTTTTTTTCTAAATTTATGTATTCATGTAAAATCAAAAGAATTTCTTCTAAATAGTTAAACGATATCCTATTTTGGCCCACTTTTTGATCATGTTTTGAAAGTGTTTGATGCGTCTTTATTCATGTTCTGATGGAAATCCAGCATTTTGCAAAGTTTGTGGCGAATGACTGTCAAATGAAAAGATATAGATGAACAGTCAACTTTATACGTAGTCAATTTAAAACAAATTGTACGGTTCATTTCCTAAAGTACGTGGTTGCAGGTGGTCTAGCGCTTCGTGGACGTCAGACTCGCAGTACGGGAAAACTGGAATGAACACGGGTCTGTAGTCGGCATCAGGCAGTACCTTTAGCTCAGAGGAAAAAGCAGGATCGAGGTACTAAGATCAACATTATTTGTGATGGAAGCAGGCAATCTTTGGTGAAACCACTTCCCCGCACCAAATACTATGTTCCAATGAGCTGCTCCATTTGAAAAGTAGAGCATGTTCAAGCTTATTGGTTTTTTTTTTATTGTTTAAAATGGGATATCAACTGTCTAACCCGTAATCTCCACTAAAAATCCAACTCACCTCAACTTGTTCCTGTTCAACTGACCTTGATCGGTTTGTTTGGCAATCTGCTGTTAAGGATATGGAGCTAGGAAGAGAACGCAAGCGCATATTACCTGCCAAAAAGCCAAGGAGCCCCAAGACCATAAAACACGGTTGCGTCAATCGTATACATTAAGCCACTTTCACAATGTGGCTTATGACTCAAATTGCTTGATTTTTGCTCTGCTGGATGTTTCTCTCTAGAAACATGTTGGCTATTAGGTAAAAATGTTGCCAACATTCCTTTCCTCTGGAGAGAAGAATTTTCAATTCCTTCCAAAATGGCTCAAGATCCCATCATGCCTTCTGTCAGGTAAGGTGGTACTATGAGCCTTTTTCAAACTCCAGAATTGCTTACCTACAATAGCTGTATTAACTTCGAAAACCTTAATCTTTAGTCTACACCCAGTAGATGTTTTGCCGAACGGATTTCGTGTGTGTGTTTATGTTGAGGTTTTATTGACTGTTTGTGTTGGATTAATTCTTACAATAATTACGACAACAGATGAAATTGTGCTTTGTGGGCCACTATGTTTTACAGCTCACTAACAGGTGAGAAGACTAGAAACGCCCATAATGGAGCGAATTCGGTATAAACACATGATTTGTCACAGATGGATCGTTCAGTGCAAATGAAATGAAAGGTTTCAAAGAGTTCGCCATAGTCCATCACATTGATTCATCGGACAACCCCTTCTTGTAGTGCCTATAGCTGCTCTTCAGAAGACTAGACCCTGTACTTGAGTCTTGAACACAATGAACGTTGTTGAAAGTCGACTTAACATTTTCAATTTTCCAAGGGATCAAAAAAGGAACTTTCATTGTTGATTAATGAATCGGATAAGCTGTGCCTTAAATTTATGAACTAACTTGAAGTGAAAGTTTTTTGTCAAGAGCAACATGGTAAACCATACGTAGTACTCGAAGTAAACCGTACGTAGTTTTCGAACTATTTTGATGAAATACTACTAAAAATATGGGCAGATACTTGCTGAACTTGCGTTGGTATGATGCGTACTTCTGTTCATAACTGTACGAGTAGTTATCTTAATAGTATCTACATTCTGTGCTCGGAGTTCCATTTAGGCCTTTCCACATTAAATGTGGAAACATTAGGTCTGTTCCTGCCAACCAGGGAGTTCTTTAACCAGTTAATTTAGATAACTCAAGTGGTGGGGATGAGTGAAGGAACTTTTCAGTTTTTCAACTGGGTGGTTGGAACGCGCAGAACTACTCCAGCAGAGAGCGCTGGGGCTTCAGCAGTGACGTGAAATAACAGTAACGTGAAATCGAAACCTTCCGCCAGACAACGTCGTCGCTATTTGAAGGCCTTGCTCGAAAAACGAGCTATCTGCAATTTTTTCGAAATCCCGTTTTCGACGGTTTTGGGGTCAGAAAAATATACTGCTTCATTTGTGAGGATCCGCCAGCCCTCCGATAGTTATAAATGTAAAAATCGGACAATATTGCTGATAGTTGGACAATCCGACAACGTCGTTGGGTTGAATAATGAGCTATTTACACAGATGTCTCATTATTCGATCCAATCAAGGCGACATCTTGTTGGTGTTAATAAGAATAAGAATAATCCTTGCTATTCCTTGAGGTTTTTCACCCTCACAAAAAGCTTAATCCTAGTGCTTGCTTTCCTTTTATTTCTTACAAAAAAATATAATATTATTTTCCTAACAATGATGAAATGTTTATGGAATAACAGTATTATTGTCTGATGGCGTTGAGGATTCATGTAATGTTGTTGGAAAGTTAGAGAAGGACGTTTTTCAACTAAATAACAATGACAATAGGCATTTAAAAAATTATTGGTTGGAAAAACGAGCTATCTGCAACCTTCAATGTCTTGTGGTGCCTCGAGTAAATTATTTAAAAATATTAAATCATATGGATTCGATCCGTCCTTAGGCACGGTTAATTTTAGTATATCTGGATTTTTTAAATATTGAAGCAGGAATTTCTGAAACGTTTTTTTCGATTCCCCAAAAATTTTGAAAAAATGCAGATAGCTCGTTTTTCGCGCAATGCCTTCATTTCCTATTTTATTTTCGAGCTATTTTCCTTGCGAAATCCGAAATGGGAGTGAATGATTCCTTCGTTAAGTCCTACTTTTTTCAAATAAAATGCAAATATCTACCATGAATCTGAACCCGCAGATTCAGTACAAGGAGAGCCATCCCCTTATGGCGAAAAAATACAAGAGTGTAAAAGCTCTATTTATTCACATCTGTGATAAATTAAATGACAACTTCTAGTTGAATCTTTCCTGGACCCTTCCTGGATGTTTTTAGATACGGAAAAGACGGCACTTGAAGGAGAATAAACAAAACACAGACCTACGTCGAGAACCAACCTCCACGGGAAGTCGGAGAGAAATGAATTTTCGGGAAGGTAATGGTCAGGTTACCGACAAAAAACTGGCTTAACCCAGTTCTCATCCAGTGAAGAAAGTTAAATAACTCGAAAAAAAAGTTTTGTAACTCGTTGCGGCTGGAACGGTGAAGCGAGTGATAAGTTCTGTAACTGAAAACGGCAGGAACGCGACAATCGTGCGCACTGGGCCACTGCGCACAACTGGTTAAAGAACTGACTGTGGCAGGAACACACCTATTTACAGTACAAATTTTGTACTCACACTACGACTAGCTAATCGTATTTCTCTAATGTTACTAAAACGTATGTGGTGCTTACTAACATTGAGGAGTGTTTGCTGGATTATCAAAGATTTGTGGTTTTATACTAAATATTAATATAAAGAAAAAGAGTGAACGGAAGTGTGGCAATTTTCCCACCTTAACTAAAGTAGGCAGTCCACACACCCATGTCATTTACTCAGTGACTAATAACGGGATATACTGGTGTTAAAGGGGGGGGGGGGATTTAATGAGGCTCATTTCCTTCACTTATTAGCGAATTTTCGAAAGTCCAAAGTTCTTTAAAACTCGAATTTTTGAAAAATTGTTGACCAATTCCGTTTCAGACCAAAAGCACTAAACCCAAAAATAATATTTCAGACAAAAAGTCAATTTCAGGTTTTCTGATGCATTTGCACCTTCCTGACCTCAAAATGTAGTAGCTACGAGTTTCTCGCTCAATGAGAGAGACGAGCGTCCGACTAGCAATGTGCATGGATACCACACGTTGGCACCGGCTTAGGAAAATTTCCGTTCCAATATTTTGATCAGGTAGAATCATATTTTGAACCACTGAGCGTGTTCAATATAATTCTTTTTACAACAATTACTTCAACTGTGCGCACTGTGCGGTTGAATTCTGCGCATGCGCAGTTCGCTCTATCTCTGGAAAAAGAATTTGATGTCAACCATCCTAAGAATATGTACAGAATTAAGTTAGTATGAAATGTATTATTCTATTGTTTTTCCTTGTGTTTATAGATCATCAAGAATGAAAGCAGAACCTCCGAAAATTATACAAATCAATTCTTGATGAAGACCTCTGAAACAACTTGATGTATTATTCCAAAAGCGTATCGAATCGGCGATTACACCGTGAATTTGTAAATTATAACTTTTTTTTCCAGTCAACAAAAAACTGTGTTTTTGTTAACCTACTCAGCCTATCGACTGTCACTTGTCACTATATTTATTAATGATCAATCAAATTGTCCAAGTTGGATTAACACACAATCTCCTTCATTTATTGTTCCTTGGCGTGATAGATAATAAAATTAATCACAATGTTATTAGATACCTTGTGCTCTAGTGTGTGTGTGTCGGAGTATGTCGGTCCCAATATGTCCTACAAAACTGAAAATTGTTTTCAGTTTACTTCAGACATCGTTAGATTTCCTTGATTGTCGTTGCAGACGATCTTGAATAGGGAAAGTGTCCTAGTTGAAAATATTAATATTTAAAAAAGTCTTGTCAAGATGTCGCTCATATATTAATTTTAGGTCATTTTTGGCGGTTTAGATTTGCTTTTATGCATAAAATGAAGGAAAAATTGGATGCATCGTCACAGTGGCTTTTGTGCCAGCCAACAACCATTGAAGCTAGAATTAACTTCACGTAGATGATGGCACCAACCTTGATTGCCTCAACAAATGTTGATGAATGTCGAGCTGCGAGTTGCTGTTTAAATTATTTGACAGTCGCGAATTCAGAAGTACCTAACAGTCCAATTTGATGCAGTTCGTAAAGGAACACTTATAGTCTGTTTCAAACTGCTTTAGTATTGGAGCGAGCAGGCCGTAGTGGTGGTGGGGCAGACACTTGCCATACTGTTGGGCGGTAGATCAAGAGATACTGAATCAGCCCTAGTCCGGAGATGTGGCAATGCCTCTGTAAACGACCCCAGTCATTGGCCAAGAGCCCCTCAATACTAAAGCTGTTTGAAACAGAGTATGAACTCAAGCCAGAATTATCCGCCCAATTTCAGCTTACTGCTACCATCATACTGTGCAGCAATGAGCACTACCGGGATTTGAGACTAAGCGACAGAAACGGATCCAAATTTGTTCTGGATGCGCAAAATGTGAGTGGAAACTGGTTTTGGAGGACAAAATGTATCTTCTTTTAATAGGTAAGTAATATGGATCAGATGATCATTAACAATATAATCTGCAATAGACCCTTGATGTTATCCCTAAATCAAACAGAAAAATTGGTGAAGAGATCAAATAAAAAACATTTATTCACAATAAATATAAACAACATAAAAAAATACATAAAACCGGTATTAATCGTAAGTCTAATTTATGACACCAAAATAAGATTAACAAAAGTAAAACACAGCAGGCGAATAAATGAAGGCAATAATCGAGCAATTGCACACGATCAACAAAGCCGTATCAAGATTCTTTACAAAACTGCATTCGCATAAAAATGTCAGTCAAAATATGATGAAACCTTAATCCCAACATTCAAGTCGATAAGTACTTAACGAATCTGTTGAAAAATATAATTTATGACTTGACCTAGCATGGGGTATTAATTTATTAGAAAACCTTTTAAAAAATCATATTCGTGAATTAAGCTATAGTCTGTGTTGAATGCGAGATGTGTGTAGAAGTTGCCACTCGCAATCAGCAGCAGCACAATTGATTAAAATTACCCACTTACCCTTTTTTTCAACATTGAAACATATGAACCAAAAAGGCACCCAAAACGTTCATTTTCTTCTCACAAGTCATACTAGTTCGATTAGAAGAATTCTTGAAATTTAGAGATTTGATAAACAAAGCAGGGTTTTTGGAAGACTGATAGTCATGTTAACACAGTCATGTTAGTTACTCATGATTAGTAGAATGTTAGTAGAAAACTCTGGAGAACAATACTGTCGAACAGCTTGTTTGTTGATTTTAGTCAAAATTTTAGCACATAAATAATCTGATCGAAGGTTTGAACACTTCTGCACGCATCAATATTAGTTCCCACATCCAAAGCGGAATGCAGAACAGGCCTGCAAATGGGACTTACGCATCCATTATTTGTTGAAAGGACCCAATTGTACGAGGCTAGCTAGAATAATCTCACCATGAAATATCGTTTGCCAAGGTGTGTCAAAGTATCGGACGATTGTATTTCGTTCTTAGAGAAAAGGTTCACAGATCGATACCATGACAGTGGAAAATAAATAAGGTTTCTTGAACGATGGTTTGTACGAGTAATTGCAACTGGATGAGTCTGTCTAGCTAAATAAAAGAGCAGACCTGCACTGACATCTGCCCTCCACAGGCTTGTACCTGCAGCATCAGGATTGCAGTGTGTGGTACAATCTACATTACGTCCCCTGGGGAGAAGAATGTAGGCACTGCTCACCGTATAATATAAAAGAAGGCGACTTTCACACCAAACAGGCATGTGTTGCATATCGAGGGTCTCACGGCAACTTCCCACATCGTCATTTGGGCGACATTTCAGTAGAGCCTAAAAACCATCTGCCAATGACTATGTTTACTGAGTAATTCAGTAAAATAAATCGTGAGATCTAGTGTTACCTAACTTATACTTAGTTAGATCGATCCGCCGGGGGAAGAGGCTTCGAATGGTATGCATAACTCATTTTGGCCAAAAGTGACGATGTGGGGTGTTGCCGTGAGACCCTCGATACACCCGGTACATACTATTAGAAAAGAGTTGGTCGAGTGTGGCACAACTTCCCGAGCTCTTCGAGAGACCCTAAACAGACACCTCCATCATTGAGACATCGACACCACCTTAACGGATTGGGGTCTTTTCCTACAGCAACACTCGCCTCAACACTGTCTGGCTACCAATGGTTATGCCTTGTGGGAGATGGCAGAAAGAGGACGCTAATTCCACCAAGTGTCGGACACCAATAGATGCAATGCTAGTGTCTTCTACTACCTTTGACAGCCCATTCAGCCTCTTGAACTAAAGATATTAGATCGAACATTAAGTTAGTCAAATCAAAAATTGATGCGAACCGTTCTCATATACCAAACTGTTCTTGTTACTGGTCCCCTAGACACTCAAGATTGAAGAATGAGACACAAAGAATTTTCTTACAAATATAAATAGGAAGGTACTTATAGTTCGAATATAAGAAAAATGGGGTAGAGAGTAAAAAATCGGTCAAAGGGATCCCATGTAAACGGAGTCTAATATTTATCTTTGAAAAACTCATCTTAATACCAATTTCAGGAAAAACTAGCAGTACCCCGACCCTAATAACATACCTGTGCTCCTCAATACGTATATAATGATGTATCGCGTTCTGAATTGTATAAATTTGGCAACTACCTACCAGTTACCTTTTCAATCGCCGTGTCCTGGGCTATATTGTCACGTGATTTGCATTAAGCCCGCGATTAAAAAGTTGGTAACAAGTTGCAAATATTGCACAATAAGTTAATGTTGTTGAGATCTTGGTAAATGAGTTCTGCACATTTCAAAGGGGGGCCAAGCTGAGACTTTAAAACGGAAGATATTGTAAGAACGAAAATAGAAATACGAGAAATATCGGAAAGGTGTTGAGCGATGAATACGTTAATTCTTCAAGGTTGGGGCCATATTCAGGCTACTGCCGAAATATCACCATAGTCACCAAACCTGTAGGAAAGAACGTGAACGATTCCATTAGAACAAAAATTTTATAAGAAACATTGAAAGAAAGAAGGAAAGGATTGGGGCATGTAGCCACGTCAGAAATAGGAGTGGGCAGAATCAAATGAAGAGACTGCGTAAATGAATTGGAGAATGCAAAGGCCACAGGAGGTAGTCCAGAGGTATAATATTATGTGTTACACAGGTGCAGAAAATGGTATTACACGATATCAGGTTCAATTCTTACCCAGAACGTAGGAGAATACGAGTTTCAAATGGTGGGGTATGGTTACGTTTAGAGAGTTGTGCTCCCCTTCGTTTGGGAGAAGAAGGCAGACGAAACAAATGACGCCAGTGAGCCATACGAGGTGACTGGATGAGCTTTTGACCATAACTGAAGGAAAAACGAAACAACTGCAACTATTAGTCGGTAGTATAAAAGGACGAGGGGCCTCGTGGTTACCATAGGTACTGTGAAATATAGTGATATACAATCATGTTACTGGTAGATCAGGGTTAGAGACCCTGTTACCCCAAGGTAGCCCAGTTACGAATTAGCGCAGCAGTTCCTCCTCGCTGGAGTTACAGGAAATAAGTCAAGTTACTATTACTACCCCCAGCTATTCTCAAATGACGAACACCCAAGAAGTGTTCGTATTGAACCACCTCAATCGCGAAGTATTTCTACAGACAACCACAACATCCTCTAATTGATTACTACGGTTCAGCGTAATTTAGTACGTTCTTGGAATACGTACAAAGTCCAAGATATTAAGTACAATTTTCTTGACAGTGTCGAAGCCCAGTCAAAAATGAAAGAATAGGTATACAATTTTACGAGGAAAATGAAGTACCTACTGAGAATATGAAGGGGTACGAGCAAAACCGTAAAATGAAAATTATTCTCAGAAACCTAAAAAAATGAAAATTTGTTGAAGTTTTCTACATAGACTGCAACTAAAATAATTACTCACCACAAAGAAATGGCGTTGAAATTGGCAGAACTGATACGCATAGTTGGAGAACGATGGTTTCAATGAAATAATAGGGAATCAACATCGTGTTACCATAATAAGGTCATTTAAATTAACTGAGAGTTTACTTTGCTTTTTCACGGATTAATTTCATACTTGAGATAGTATAGTAACGACATAGTATAGTATACCAACTAATAATGACAAGTTGAAGTCTACGCTGATGCCTAACCTCAAGTTGGGATCTTCTATGTCTCTGGCAATACTATTACATCATGTTATAATGTTATAAGCCTATTTACTAAGGTCATTAAATAATGTTGAATGAGTATCGTGAAAGTATACCTTTACTGTCATAAGGGGAGGGCTCTTGACTGTTCATTTTAGACATTTTCCAATCCACAGAGGCTTTGTCCGCCGAAGTCAATGAGGATTCGTCGTCATCCTGCTTCGGAGGGAGACCAGAGTGGAGAGTGGCGGGTATATCTTTATTACCAATTACCTGAATGAAAATGAAACACACATAATTTAAAATAGATACCTACTCCTCTCCAAGATACTAAGTCATAGTCGAGACTAGACTTCCTCTATAGTCCTGTCCTACAGATATGAAAATATACTTCTCATTGCGATATTTTTTTTTTTTTTTTTTTTTACTTTAGTTGAAATGAAATCATTGACAATAACTGAATTCCTACCTAACTCCTGCTTGTACATCAGTAACGTAGCCAGGCACAATGAAAAATTTCGGACAAAGTGACACGTTCAAAATAGATCGCTTCTAAATAAATAAAGCATACAATAATATCAAAACAATGATTTTCATTGAAATAGTTTGATCAGGTTTCGGCGATATTATTTGAATACTGTCAGGCCTCCGGAGGGCGCTGCTCAGTAATATCAGCCTGGGAGCACGAAATATTACTAGAACCTCGTGGGGTCTGGGCTCTGCGTTACCTGTATCTATTATTTCTCATAGTGTTTGCAAAATTTCTCGGTACTCTTAATAGAATAGAATACTCTTAATGAATGTAAATAAAGATTCTGACACACACCAGAGCCGAATTCTTCAATAGCTGGATTGGCTCCTTGGATTAAGAAGCAACACCCCCTATCGACCATTTTCACGAAAATTCGATTTTGGCAGATTTTTATTCGACTTCTCACGCTGGATTGGCTCCTTAGCTCAAAATCGCTTCAAATAAATTACACAGTCGAGGAAACCCGAAAATTATAACAGCCCCTATCGACATCGTTGAGGAAACAGCACGTATCAACAAGAAAACCCGCTGTGTTGCTTCTTAAGCGACGATATCCTCATTTGTCATGCTTACTGGTACGTCGACATTGGTCTAAACTACAGTACAAATACTATGGATCAGATCTGGTCACTATTACTACTGAAGTAAACTGGCAACTGATATAACAACTTGTTATGATATTATCGGCATGTGTCTCAAATACACTATCTGTTATAACTTAAGCGGGGCTCGAGGACGGCTTAAGGGAAGGTTGAAGGCCGTCTGGGGGTACACCCCCTTAAATCTGAAAGAACTGAGATTATCTGGAAGTTATACCCATTAAAATTATCGAAAATTATCACACATCCATTATAAATGGATGTCAATGTTCACATCTACCCAATATTATATATTTGACATAACTATTCGTAAATATGTAAGAATTTATGACACGGAGTAAGTTTATAGAACTTGAATAATATTATGGTTTTTTATAATTCTATTCCAGCGAAATACGTAGATTGTGACATGAGTTTATCGTTTCACGAATGTGATATCTCTTTTTTTTCAATAGTTTTGAACTTGTGATTAAACATTTTCCAATTTGATTGAAGGTTTTGCCCATTTTGAACATAGAAAGGATTCAAATGCATAATTTGAGAATCACTGTTACTCAATGATTGGCAATATCAAATAAGAAGTGCTTGATTAAAAATTTCCTATTTTACGAACGTTGTCCAATTTGATTAGTTACCATCCAAATAAATGAATTATGTGAATGTTACGAACGCTACCAATGTTACGATTCCCCCACTTTCTCTCAAGTAACAAACACTGTATGTATTAAACATAATGTATAATACATACCAGTCTTGGTGACAAAGAAAGACATAAGTACTATGTATTTTCAGTATGTTTTTCTTTGTATTTTGGCAGTTGAGATTCGTTTATATGATTCTGTAATTGGGACAATAACCTGTTTGGTTTCGATGTATTGCATTAGGATTCTGAATTTGTCCGTGACGTTGCAGTTGACTGGCGTGGCAGCCTTATGTCTAACAACCAGATCGACTCGGCCGCATGCTGGAATCTTGCCTTCCGACACTGAGAGTTCATATTTATCCGGCGCTGTACACAGAACTGAAGAAATAATGAAATTATTAGAAATACTCACGACAGGCGGTAACTTCAATGATTTAATATCGGTTCAAGATGGTTATCTCTCAACAATAACCAGCTCCTTATAAGTGGCTCGTATGAGTGGCCAATATCTACTCAAATAGTCCAAAATAATTTTAAACCCGGACATTGATAATTTCTAAACGGGACCTTTTGCAATATGTTCGGATACCCTTCAGGATCACGAGAAAAAAAGTTCCACTCGCGTCCAAATAGGATAGCAAAGATATCCTGGAAAAACTGGAGATTTCCTGAAATTTCAATAAAATGCGAAAAACCTGCTATCGGTCTCCTTTTTTTCCACGGAATTTGTAGTGCTTTACCAATGGATAGTGAGTACCTAAATTTTCAAACCTGAAAACCGTGTGCTAACATCGTTGTGCTCGGAAATCAGCGAGATGTTTGCACTAGTTTTAGTTTTACAAAAGGTCCCGTTTAGTAACTAGGTATCTATGTCAAGGTTAGGCCATTATTTGTTCTATTTTTCCTGGACTGAACTCCACAAATCAAATCAGTTCAATGCCTAGTAAATTACTGCTGGGGGAAATAGATTTTAGACTCCCCTGTTTTTCGTACATACACATAACTTTGAATAAGCGCCTATACATTTCAAAGAAATAGACGTCAGTCATTGGCAACTCATTCCATGCTATAAAGTGGAATATTCATTTAACCTACTAATCCTTAAGTAGGTACTCTTAACTTCAATGCCACACGATTTGAGAAAAAGTTTGAAAACTGGTCAAGCAAACGACGACGACAAACTATTTCAGGTTGTTAAAAATTTTTGTTCATTCGTCGTAACTAGACGAAATCCAAAAATTTCCAACTGTTAGGTACAGGTAATTGTAATAGCTACGGTAGTCCTAGAGTAAAAATATAGGTACCTCTGAAGCGTACGACAAAATCATACGGATTATACAGGGTTAGGAACTGTCTGTGTGTTCTCCGGTCCTCCAAATAAAATTCCACTGAGTTCGGAAAGGCGAAAATAGGAATTTTGCCCACAACGGCAGAATCAGACTGCATTCCATAAAACTAGCGAGACCTCTGTAAATAAAAAGATAGGCAAGTACAGTTATAACAAAAATATTTGTAAATCGTTTGATGACAGACAAGTTTAGATAGCTAAATTCCTCAAGTATCGTATCGAAAATGCTATTCATCGTTTCCTTTGTGATGCTGTGACGCAGAACCAGCGTGTTCGTTGGTCAAAAACGGGTGTCAAACAACCGTGGGGGGATCTACAAGAGATATAAGGCCAAACAAGAAACCTTCAACAAGCAAAGGCTGATCGATAACAAAGGCCAGTTTACGAAACGTTTGGTTTAAAACGATGAGGTACTCACGTCAGTGGGAGTTTGAGCATTCGAAAGGGTTCGGCCGTCGATCGAAACCCTGAACATTCGCACATTTAAACAAAACTGACGACACGAAATTGCGAATGAGCCACGGGGACACGGAAATAAAACGTAATAAGCTTTTACGATTACAGTGAACGATCCAAAGACAACAACAAAATAGCCAACAACACCAGCTGGGTCTTATCATTGATAACACTGAATGAAGGATCTGCTGAGAGGAAATCCATGCTCTCCATAATGTTTAATAACTGTTTAATGTCGTCGTACTTTTAGCGATTCTAGCGCTTGAACGGATCGAGTGAGAGATAGAATTGTTGGTTGTTTTGAGTTTAAAAAGTGGGGTTAGGATGGAGTGGGAGTAGTGACCTCGCGAACGAAGAAAGTGAATTTATTCTAATCTTCATTTTCCAGACGTCTAGCGTTGGGTGAACTTGGTAAGTAATACATTTTTGGGTTAAATGCCTATTTTTCCTAATCTTATTCTATTTCTGTCTGGGTCTCATTCTAAGTTCAAGAGCGAATGATCAGCTTCCAAGTACTTGAAGCTCACCTTCTTTCCGGCCATTTCAGCCCTCATTTCGCATGGTGGTTATTGACCTCGCTCAGACGACAGAAGTTACGATAATTTTCAATTAACGGGTATTTTTTATTTTTTGTACGTTAGACAACCGTAGTGCGACAGCAGCGAAATAGATGATTCCACTATTATTTACGAGTGGAATTTTGGGTGACGAACTAGGGCGTTACCGTGTGCAGAAGAGCCGGCCGCTCGCCATGACATACGTGACCTTCATGTCACGTCAGAGCTTCATGCCAGGCCACCGACTCAGAGTATTTTGCAATTTTTCTCTGAGTGACAGATTAGCCCTGGCCGTTGATTAGTTGAAAACTACAAGGTTTGAGGTTAATTTTATGGCTCTTATTAGCCTTACAAGTTATAAGAGTGTCTAGACTTATAGTCAATAATATTATTATAGTCGTTGATAGTTTGATCTCATGTGAACAAAAAACATCATGCATTTTCTTGTCGCGATGGTTATCTCATGTGGTCATTGGGTAACATTGATATCTAGATTGATTAGTTGGATACACTTACGTCTCAGAATGGCGTGATAAGAAACTATTATACTTATCGGTACCTAAACCCTCTTCCTGGCAATAACAGAAATAAATAAAATCCCAACTTAACTGTCACTGAAAGGTCAACCAAGAACATGACCTGAGTGAATTTTATGCCTTTTACGACCCTTTGTAATAAAAGTGTACTGAGGTGCACCTTGCCGGGATCTCAGTATGTTACTCTCTACTTTAGTGTAGGTCATACTGTAGTTCATTCACTCGGAGAAGTGTACCGTAGGACACCTTGCCTTACTAAATTTGATTAAAAAGTTTTTTCTTTGATAAATACAAGAATTTTTATGATAGTCTACGATCTGCTCTTGGAGTCCAGGACGTTGCAGAGTGAAGATAGAAGGAGATGAGGAACTTGATGAATAATTTTATTGATATGAACCTTCAGAACGTGGTAAATCTTACTTGCTCAAAAGGTCCATGAGCACAATCATACTTGGCCAGAGATACATGAAGAGCTATGTCCATGTATCTTCCACATGTTTCATTAACATGAAATTTTCATGTTCAATAAAACTATTATTGGAAGACCTTCTTGAGGATTATAGCTATAGGACATTGAAGACTTTAAAGGCATTAGCCATTTTAAAGCATGAAAGCATTAGCCATTTTAAAAATTGCGTTAGGTTCAAAAATTGTTTTGCGTTTTTCTCTAAACTCCGTTTTTGGACAAAGCACCTGTGTTCTTCAAGTATCAATAGGCGTCTACTGAAATACAAACGGATGATATCTTAATTGATTGATGTACAATCAAAAAGTCGCAAATACTGGTCGCAATCATCCATCCTATGCCCATGGTAGGAGTATTACCAATTGAAATGAGTAACCCTTATCAGTTTCACCTTGAAAAACTTGAAGAGGGATTTAATGGTTTATTTTGTAATCTTTAACAGTTATAAAATTTAGTTCCTCAGAAACCCTTAATAATATTTGGCTATCTGAAGTGTCCTTTCCCCTCCCCGCAATGGGCTGTCTAGTAAGTTTTCTCTGAAACGAATAATCTAATTCTATTCCATCCATCAAGTACCTAATATCATTTAGTAACGATGAGTTTATCTCACGAAATACACCATGAATAGCTCCATGGTAGCTCTTTACACATTTCAAATTACAAAAACTGGTCCATTTCCACGAAGTCTTAAACCGGTTGGGAATAAAATTATCGTCGGAAATAAACCACAACTGTATTTAACTAAAGTCGTTGTTTGTTACTGATCGCCAAAACCGGTCATTTGTAACAATTTTTTGATTGGTGACTGACTGACTTTTGTTGCTACACCCCCAGTACTTGTGAAATGATGGGCTTGTGGTTTGGTAGCTCGTAGACTTGGCTGCTGACTGGCTACTTGGATTGGGGTTTATAATTATGTGTCTGACCAAATACCCTTGACCATTATCGCTACCCACTATCATTGAACTTGAATGCTACTCAGTCGAAGAGAGCTGCAATTTTTGTTCTTGAATGGATGCCGTACATTGAAACAAAAATAAACTCTCGATGGTTCGATTCGGGTTGGCGTTCTACCAACCGGTTGGAGAGTATTTCGAACAATTTAAAGAGTGGATTTGCTTAGGTCTCCTCTAGGGGCCATTTTTGGGACGTCGTCGTCATAACCTGGCTTGGCTGCCTCCCAGGACCCTTTCTTATCAAACAGTTGGCCTATTCTTTTTCTCTGACAGGCCTCCAGCCAAATGAGTTGATGGTTGGATCATGTTCATTTATTTCTTTAGTGGCCGTACAACATTTGTACGTTTGTAAACAAGGGGAAATTTTCATCGTCCGAAAAATGTGGTTTTCAGGATCACAATATTGTCAGTATGATTAAAATTGGCAGAGCGCCAAATCCTACGACCAACCTAATAAACGTGTGAATACCTACCTACATCTTTGACATCACATTGCGAACATTGACATGGCAGATTTTCAGAATTATAGTGAGCTGTTCGAGCTCCTATACACACTCGTATAGTTATTGATACCTGTTTGTTGGTAATGGAATAAATACAAGTTGTAGCTAAATTCAATGAACTGTTCGTGTTCACTCGACTAAATATTTCCAAGTTTCGTCAGGTTCTACTGGCACCTACTGTATTCATACGAGTGTATTTCGGTCACTTCCATGTTCCCTTGAGTGCATTCCAAGTTTTCCAGAGGTCTTCAACACAGTCAACACATTCCACCCCCTTCAACACAGTCAACACATTCCAACCACCTTCAACACAGTCTTGTGATTGAAGGTCCGCGTTCTTGTAATTATTGTGACGAATCGTCGATACTGACTTCGGCTTGTTTCTCTCTATCTACTTCCACCATCAAAATGCCACCATTATATCATCAGGTTATAAAGGGGGTACGTTCCAAATTTAACAAGAAAAAGTTACAAGCAAAAACGAGTTCATAAGTTAAATCTACAAGAGCCATTGGTTCTGACATTGCCAGGCAAGTTATAGTTCAATGTTTCACGGGCAATACCATTCTAAAACCACGTAGCCAAATTTAACAGGTACCTACTATAAAATAATTTTCGAGCCTATAAATGTTTCAGAATGTAGGAAAAGAGCCGAAGTCCCATCTGTCTTTTCCATTGTGCCAAAATAAATGAAAACTTGGTACTTTCCACTAAACTTTTTAATAATATACACTCGCGTTTTGCGGGAAGACAAGAGAAGACGAAAAGCCGAAAAGTAACAATGAAAAGAAGGAATGTTGCAGTGGTACTTAGCACCAAGTAGGAATGTTGCAGTGGCACTTACCACTCTAGTGGGTAAACAGTGATGGGCTTAAGGGAAACCGCATTCTGTTAGAGATTTTTCGAACCCTTCCGCGTCAGATAGGCGCTTGTACCCTTTCTTGGGATAATCGCTTTGGTTTGAAGAACAAAACGCGGGAAAAACCTAATTTTTTCGAAATTTTGGCCCTTACCCCCTTTGTAACGGAAGGTCCTCAGTTATGATCCAGTTGTTAGCGACCTATTCTCTCTACTTGTATCAACGTAGAGACTCGAACTTGTTTATATCCTTGACAATTCTTCGTTAACCCATTCAGAACCGAATTATTTCTACTGAACAGAAAAAATTCAAACTTCGCACATTATGTCCAGTAGGTTGTCTTATGGAGACAAACTTCAAACTTCGCACATTGTGAGACCTGTTGTCCGATGAAATACTGCCTAGTTAATTACAATTTCCATGTCTGAAGTCATTTCATGTTTGAAGTCGACATTCACGAATTGACTGAAATTGGCAAGTTATTGACAGAGAAGTCCTAGTAAACTAAGTTTGCAATATACTGCAGTTAATATACTGAATGTTAATTTTCAATAACCTATACTGATGATATTATTTCATTCCATGAGAATCAAAGGGAAGAATCGAAAGAACCACGAAGGTTTCGTTCAATTCTTGTTTTACTAACTTTCTTACGACTTGCATGAAGAAGAATAATTCTTACATGAAGAAGAACAATTCTTGAATTATTCATACGTTCGATCGTTATTGACCACCCAACGTTCAGATGAGAACCTCCATCCAAAAACAAGCCACACTTATGTACACGCAAATAATTGAAGGAGCTTTTATGGAAAAAAGACATCGTTAAACAAAAATCTGAAAATCGAATGGAAATATTTTGTGGGAAACTCTGAATAAGTGACATACATTGTACTCAGGTTCCCTGGGATTTGTCTTTATTGATTTCTGACTTCACAGTTTGATTGATGAGTGAGCGAACTATCGATCCGTCTGTTGGCTTTTTAGGCTAAACCTTTGTTGCATTACCCTTTCACGGAGTTCATAAAAGTAGAACCTGTCTGCCCTGTTCTATTCGACATAGTCAGTCTATACTCAGCATATGGGCTGCCATCATCCCAGTCCACTGTTGCCAAGTGAGTGGAATATGGGATTATCAGCGTCTAAGATAATTTATTAAAATATCCCCCCCCCCCACCACCCGACAATTTAATGTTGAATTTCATTATTATGAAATTGGTTCGTCTCGATGAAGTACACATTTACGTTATGAATAAAGACCGGATTTCTGCAAGTGCATATCCATTTCGCTTCATGTAAGTCGAGCGCAAGTTTTCCTTTATCCGAGTTGCCTTCTGTAGATGCTCTGGTTTGAATTTTATTCTGCATATTCGGACGTTGCTGCATATTCTTGCATATTCGGGGAAAAAATCGTAATGCTGCATATTTTATAGATACCTAATAGATACATGGTACTCGATTAGAGGAAGGTGATGTTGAGCTGAGACAGTTTGGAGTTGATCGAGGAATGCTTCGCAAAAATGCAGGCAATTCCTGGTACAAATAAGACAAACTTACAAGCGAAGTGGTCCAACTCTTGCAGAAAAATAATGGTCTAGAAACATTAAAGAACGTTAACAAGATTTTAATGGGAGAGGATGTACCCAGTGAACTTGCCCGGTTACTTTAAGCAATTTTAAATTTGCTCCAGTCGGACCGTCGGACAACTTCACACAAAACAACCTTGAAATGTGTAGTATTTTTGTAAGTATTAATTAAGAAAAATTGGCAAATCTATGAAAAAGATAGAAATTATTTTAAAACAGTTGTGTTCCATTTGTAAGAAGTAATTTTAGTTCTATGCCATGAAAATAGGTAGAAGAATTTGAACCAGATAATTTTGATGATAATAATTAGGCGTGCAGAAAAGTTGAAAGATACTCATTTCCAACTGTGAATATTCTTACTCGTGTTACTTCAAAATGATAGTATGTATGCTGAAAGTAACATGAATAGTCATTGTCACCGATTGTGAGATTTTGTTATGTACGAATATTGTTGAAGATTTTGTTACGTACGAATAGTGTGAACGTTGCAAAAAGTTGTAAATAGTAAAACAAATAATGTTCTGAAAAAGCAGCAATTACAAAATATTTTTACGAAGTGAGAATATCATTCGACCATTCCTTATTGAAAGTTAGGTACTGGTAGAGTGGTTTTTTCCAAGTTCTGAAACTCAATTTCTCGAATTTTACAATATTTTTTTAAAATGTATATTTGTCGCATATTTCATTAGTTTTTACTGCATATTCTATGGCATATTCGGGGCATCTATGCTGCATGGAAATCCGGTCTTTAGTTATGAATCAAAACCACTCGGATAATCTCCCTAGAAAATGGGCTCTTGAAGTTGAGAAAGTTCAAAAAATGTATGGAGTAAGTAAAGTACGTAAGTAAAGTAAGTAAAGTACTCCATAGGTAAAGACATTTCACTATTAGGTTGCGCTGATGTTTTCATGGGAGAATCACATCAAGAATTTTTACCAACAAAAAATTTTTGTAGGTAAAAATTCAAATCGTAACCACCTTATTTTTAATAAAGAATAACACAGCCCCACAAAAAAATTGAAGTGCGCCTTTTCTGCCATATGTGTTATCCGTAGTAATTTCACCTCCCGAACACGAATTTGCTATCAGAATTCGGCTATCACGTCACTTTTATCTAACCTCAAAAAATGGGTGAAAATCGAGGAAAATTCACTCCTGAAAAAAAAAAAAAAAAACTCTGCAAATTCTTGACACAACGGTTCATTATCTTCTTTGTACAGATCACCCTTCTGTCTAGATCACTAGGTCTAAATATCTAGATCCCAAATGTTAGATTAATTATTATTATCATTTATCACTAATTATTAACAATTTTATCAAGTACCTAGTGAAAATTATTATAATTTATTGTTAGGTATTAATAATTCGTATTTACTATTAATAATAATTATTATTAATTATGATTAATTATTACGATATAATTCTGGGGTTTTTAATACTACGTCGGTAATAATCTTTCTATAAAAGAAGTACCTACCAACAAACATTCGAAATTACCTTCATTTCCGTAGCACGAAACGCACCTCAGAACAACAAACTCGACATCACTTAAGCCATATGATGTTCCAAAGAGCTTGTTAGTATGAAAATGGACCTGTATTTCAACAGTTTGATTCACGATCGTGTTGTGAGGCACAATCTTTGAGCCGTCATTGTAAACGAACGGCTGGTCGTACAAAGCTGCGGATGGTCTTAAAAAATTCTACGGAACAAACTCTATCTAAATATGAAATAAAAAACATACCGTTCTATATGAATTTTTCGAGATATGAGATTTTCAAATTTTCAAAGTTCGGTTTGAACCCCTTGACCTAGGGTTATGAAAAGTTTCGAGGACCATTGTGGGGTTGGTCGATACCCATAAAAAAAAATTTCGTAATTTTAGCTCAACGCTAACTGGGCAAAGTGCCGCGGACGGACGGATTTTTTTTTTATTCGATTTTCTGAATCTACGTATCTTGAAACGTAAACCAACAAATTTTGAGGGGGGGTTAAAATTTTTTTTTCTTTGGGCGATTCCAATGGTTCATTATCGAAGATAATAAACCAAAATGAAGTACGAGGTACGCGGTGTGGGAGGGGGCGCAGAGACATAAAAGGTCTCGTCGTATGACGCACTAGTTGGCCTCCTGCCAGCCGTATTACGTCATACGCTCGTGCTTCATAGGCTCTGACGTACTTGTTGGCCCCCTGCCAGCCGTCTTACGTCATACGCTCGTGCGTCATAGGCTCTGACGCACTTGTTGGTCTCCTGCCAGCCGTCTTACGTCATACGCTCGTGCGTCATAGGCTCTGACGTACTTGTTGGCCACCTGCTAGCCGTCTTACGTCATACGCTCGTGCGTCATAGGCTCTGACGCACTAGTTAGCCTTCTGCCAGCCGTCTTACGTCATACGCTCGTGCGTCATAGGCTCTGACGCACTAGTTGCCTCCTACCAGCCGTCTTACGTCATACGCTCGTGCGTCATAGGCTCTGACGTACTTTTTGGCCTCCTGCCAGCCGTCTTACGTCATATGCTCGTGCGTCATAGGCTCTGACGTACTTGTTGGCCTCCTGCCAGCCGTCTTACGTCATAAGCTCGTGCGTCAATGGCTCTGACGTACTAGTTGGCCTCCTGCCAGCCGTCTCACGTCATACGCTCGTGCGTCATAGGCTCTGACGTAATGGCCCGCCGGTCGCTTGTGTTCTGACGTGATCTGAGGGAAAGGGTGAATCAAGGGAACAAATTTTTCCCGTTTCAGTTTATGTGCCAAAGCAAAGACATGAAAATGTCAAAAAAATGTGTAAATAGGTACCTAAGCCCAACTGTAATGTCAATTTTCTGACAATGAGTTTTCGACTATAGTTTTCATACCTTTTTACTTAAGTACTTATTGCAATTTGAGACTGATAATGATCTGTTTGCAAATAAAAAGTCTGATAACTACTTTATTACATCTTATTAATCTATTTTCAAGTTCCGATTCACAGTTGAATGTATTTTATTTAGATGTCGTAAAATTCGAAAACGATGGAATGCAATACAGTCTGGTATAGACAGAAGGGTGATCTGCACAAGGAAGATAATAAACCGTTGTGTCAAGAATTTGCAGTTTTTTTTATTCGATTTTCTGAATCTACGTATCTTGAAACGTAAACCAACAAATTTTGAGGGGGGGGTTAAAATTTTTTTTTCTTTGGGCGATTCCAATGGTTCATAATTTATTAATTCATAATTTAATTAATTCATAATTTATTATCGAAGATAATAAACCAAAATTCAAATCCGAATCCATATTTACTTGTATACGGACCCATTCAACTTTAATCCACCGCTTGAATTGTGTCAGACCATTTTGCTGATTTTTGGAAATTTAATCGATTTGAGCCAAATTAGGTGTAGAAGGGTTTTTTGGGACATTGAACTCGAATGTTTTCAATTTTCTCGATTTTCAATTTTTCAATGTAAAGTCAGTTTTGCAATATTCAAGATGGCGGATCCAATATGGCAGACCAAAACCCAATCTACATAATATATTATACCAAATTGAGCTCCACGTAGACGCGTAAATATGGATTAGGATAATATCCTAATTTTCATATTATGAAAATTATTTCTTTTCTGATGAATTTCCCTCGATTTTTACCTTTTGTTAAAACAAATTGTGACGTGATAGCCAATGTGTAATCTAAGATAACTGAAATTCGGAGGATACATGGAGATTCATCCACAGGTAGTCCCACATTCCTGGTGCTACAATCTATATAACTAAATTTAAAGACGGGGGTACACTTCCGGATCCGATGCATAGGGGTGGGGGTTATAGGGAAGCCGAAATATAACAGACGTAGATGGACACACCCCGAGTTCTGCCCGTCAGCTAGTACCTGTATAATTATAATTGCTACCAACCACCTGCGACATTGAACTGATTGTGATGAAGTGAGAAAATATGTTAGGTATCTTCTGAAGTAACCTCGGATTAATTTATGGATCCTAGAACTACAAATGGGGATATTAGAAATAATCATGGAGAAATATCGGTATTGAGAAGATTACTCCACGTCAAGATTGATACCGGCGACCCCTATCACCTTTCTAGTCGACCCTGTCACCATACCAGACTGAAACGTCTGAGATAACAACTTGTGTTATCGCAAAGAAATCGCCTCGACCGTGGCCTCCCGAAAGAAAAAAGTTTTTAGAAGGGATAAGAATATTGTCGTCAAAGAGAAAGTCAATTTTGTCTCAACTGTAAACCTTCGTTAAACATCCTTAAGTAGTAAAATTCTTCTGTTCATCATCTAATAGTTGAACTTAAAAGCTCAACAAATTTTGTTCAGAGAAAAATAGTATTCAAATAGCAGATGTCGTACAATCCTACTGACAATTGACAGTTGTTGGAATTCCATTTCAACGACAAGGCCCTTATCATAAGGATGATCCTCACGTTCCGTACTGTAGTTCAAGCGGATACTGTTACTCATTCAATAGCCTACAAAAAGTGGTACTTATCCCCACCCTCCTAGAGCCCTTGATCTCAGGACTTTACCTTCTGGAAAAAATCTATTAAAAGTTCCAAACTGTTATGGTGTGACCTTGGGATAGTAATTTTCATTGACTGGTTGTCAGTGGAGTGAAATGCATCATGCACACTCGCTTGCGTAATATAGTAAACAACTTTGGCCTTGATTTAATTTTGGTTCTCCATGTGTTATATCCAAGTATCAAAATGTTCTTAAATTCATGTCATTGGAACGTTCCTTTGATCGTTTCGAAAACAAGTTCAGTATTCGAGGTGGGTGGGGCAGTCCGGTTGAAAGGAGTAGGGAAGATGACAATGGAGGCCAATTACTCATCCATCCTGGACAGTTTATCGTCCGCTACGGAGAGAATAAAACATGGGGATGAGTTGCCTCATGAGCCGATTTTACCAAGAAAATACATCTCGTTGACCAGGAGTAACAAATGAAAAGCCCACATTCACCGTTTAAACGAATTTAAAATCAGTAAACTGATGTTGAGTATCTGCACTCCATACAGATACATCGTTACATGGATATGACTCATTTTCTCCCTGTAAAATATGTGTCTCGCAGATGTATAGAGGGGGAATTGGCACCGTGTAATGTAGTGATAAATCAATAGCTTTCGAAAAAGTGGTGAACGATTTTTATATGACGAAAAATTCGGGGGACTGGCGAGCATTGCACAAGAATTTGTTTTACGAATATGATGCCGGAATGGTGGCTCAAAATTCTAAACATGGACACCACTAGATTTCAGGCAGTGCAGTAATCGTTAACTAACTATATCTAATCAATACTTAGATACACGTATAACGTATTTCATTCATTCAGGTACTATTGGCGTAAAAAGGTTTGGGATTCAGGCAGTCAAGATACTCGTATTTTGTATAGGACAATGTGGTAACCATTCAAGGATTTACACAAGAAATCATTGCCGCATAACACAAGAACTTTTTAAAACAATACATCAACAAATAGATCAATGTTTATCTTATTTAACATTTCTATAGAATACTCAAGACGGCATTCCTATTGTTAAAAAGTTAAATTGTTAAACCTTCCGGGGGAATCTGTCAACGGGAGGTCATTATCAGGAAGGTACTAGTGGAACCAACCCACTAAATTTAGTTACTATTATTTGTTCACAGGTCAGAAAAGCTTAGCTGAAAAACAAGACATGGCCGGAATTGGTATCAATGGTTTTGGACGTATCGGTCGCCTCGTTTTGAGGGCTTCGGTCGAGAAGGGAGCAGAGGTGAGTTATCGCTCTAAATTTATTATGGTTTTTCTCCGTATCACTTGTAAGTTTTTGTTAGGTAGTACATATTATTTAATTTAAAAAAATGTCTAAATTTTGTATTTGGAACAAGTACAATACCGTATTGATAGGTACCTAGTTAAACTTTCATACTTCTATAACCGTCTATAAGTTCGAAACAGGTTTCAGACAACATTCGGTATTGCCGATTACTTTACTGACCAATCTAATGTTATATAATATCCTTACACACGTATTTGAGAGTATTCTCAATCATATATCTCAAAAAATACACACACCATGTAGAAGTAAGAATTCTACCACAGAGCCTGCAGTAAGCTTAAAGTAGTAATTTTACTTTATGTTGTTTGGAATAAAACAGTTTGTTGTCTTTTCTGAAAGGTTAGGAAAAATGGGTTAGGCTGTGATGCTTCTTACGCGACAAAATGTTCTTATAACACGGTATACTAATAAAAATGTTCAGCTGCAACTTCCTCATTTAGAGTGGAAACTACTCTCCTATATCTACTTTTTGCTGTAACAGCTTATTTTTTCATTTTGTAACCTCATCTCTCTGCTATGGTTTAATCACTGAACCCGATGTAATATGGATATTTTGTTTATATTAGAAAATTGATGATAATTTCAAGAACAACCTTTCAATAACTCCGTTCTTTCAATAAGAAAATCCCTTGAACATGAGTTGAGATTATGAGTCGGAGCAGGTTATAGTGCGGTATGGTTACGTTTTCGCATCGAGAAGGAATGTAGGACAGAGTTCTCAGAACTACTTCACACAGAAGGAATTCTTGTTAACGTATATAAACACTTTGGATTTGTCGTTATCTTCGTATGAATCAATAGTTTCCAATTCTTAGGTTTTTATTTAGTTATTTTTATGTTTGTTTTTCCTATTGGGTCGATAAATAGTAGATACGTATATACAAATTATGTATGCAGTGAAACGTTATCACTTCGTATTCTAATGTAGCAAACCTGTCCGCATTGTATCATTCAAGATGAATGAAGCTTTTAGATCAAGCTCTTCAAGTGTGCCCAGTACTTCAGATGGAAATTCGAGAGAGTGTAGAAGTAAAACACACACCAACGATAGCCCAAGTGAAGGTTGTTTTTCTGTTTCATCAGATAGAATCTACTCTTCCCCACGTCTCGTTCAAACCTCACATCCAAATGCAACTGTTAGTGAGTCAGTCTCTGAAGATAACGGAATTGTTCTTTCTATCGTTTTCAAGAAAAACAAAGTTGCTGTTTCAAGCTATAATGCTACAACAGGCCAAGTTTACCTTTTGGAGTCCGTCGTCGAAAATTTCGAACTCCACACTACAGTTTTGGCTCTGAGAAGTGTACAGCCTTGCATAATCGTCGTCCCTTCGACTGGTGCCACTAAGCTGATCAAAGAACTGAGGAGCAAGGTAGAAGGCGATCAAATTTTACAGAATTGTCACTTTCAGTCAATATCGCCCCGATATTTTGCTTATAGTTTCGCTAGGAGGACTGTACTGGAATGTTCATTATGGGAAGGTGGCTTTCCTTTCCATTCAGAAGGTGCAAGAAAGGCGACCATATTGTCCAACATTAACCTGAACGACGAACGTCTAGTGTGCTGTTTTGGTGGCCTTCTGTATTACTTATCTACAGGTTGTCCTCAGTTGGGGCCTAGTTTTCACCAATCTCCCATCAAATCGGTACAACACTTGAAATTGAATAACAAGTTGTGGGTGGATACTGAGTCTTTCAAAAATCTGCAGATTTTCGACCCTATTGAACATCCATCAAGTTTTAATTGGTCTTCCGTAAATATGGACGAAGGAAAAAGTATTTTTGGTCTCTTCGAAAGATACTGTTCGTCTGTAGGTATGACGAAGCTAAAAACAATGTTAGCGAATCCTGTGAACTGCCACCGAATTCTCAATAGACGTCATGAAGTTATTCAATTCTACCTTGACGTCACCAACCGAAACGCTGTTGATTCGTTGAAAAGTTTCATATCTCAGATGTCCTCTTCTACTGTGGTCTTGGGTTATTTGTCATCTCCTACACTGAGGGGCTGCCATTGGAAACACATCTATCGTCATATCTATTACACAGTGTCGTATGCTGAAGTTTGTCGAAGCTACGGTGATATGTCTGAACTTTTCAGAGAGCTGGGATCAACCATAGTGGATGCCGTGTACTCCATGGCTCATAATTTGGAGAAAGTCGTGGATCTTGTGAACATGGAAAACAACGAAACTTTTGTTGTGAAGTACGGATTTTACCCTCCACTGGATGCTGCTAAAGAAAAGTTTTCACGGCTCAAATTAGCTATGGACAAAGTTACTCCCTATGAATTCGACGCTGTTCCTCCGTTCATTTCAAGAATTCAAATGATGTACATACCTGAAATGAAATTCTTGCTATCCATTCCGTATTGGTCGCCCGACTTGACGAAGGAAGAGCTCAATCTTCCGAATTTGGAATTCAAATTCACAGCTAACAAAACTGCATTTTACAAATCCCGCAGGTGTTATGAACTCGATGAGCTTCTAGGCGATGCTCAAACGGACATCATCAACGAAGAATCTCTCATAATACAGTCCCTAAGGAACTACCTTAAAAAGCACATGCACCACATAGTTGAGATGTCTCATAAAATCGCCGAAATCGAATGTCTGTTTGCAATGGCCAAAGTGGCTCGGGAAGAGCACTACACGAAACCGGACATTTTGAATAGCTGTGTTATGGATATAAGGGGTGGGTGGCATCCTCTGTTGGATGTACCATCGAATCAAATAATAACTAACGATACAGTATCCTCTACTGATACAAGTCTCGTTAAGCTGATATACGGCCCCAATGCCAGCGGGAAGTCAATTTATTTGAAACAAGTCGGGCTTATAATGTACCTAGTGCACGTTGGAAGTTTCGTGCCTGCCGCCTCAGCCAGAGTCGGTCTTCTAAGTCGTATCCTCTGCAGGACAACCAAAGAAGAATCTGTGATGAGCATGTCCTCGACGATGATGTCCGAGCTCAAGAAACTCCAAGACGCTGTTGTAGGATGCACCAGAAGTGCGCTGGTCATTTTGGACGAGATCGGTAAAGGCTCTATGGAACTAAACTGCATTGCAATCCTGTGCAGCGGACTCAATCATTTCTTGTCTCAAGGTACCGACTGCCCTCATGTCCTTGTTTCAACTCATCTGAGCGGTGTTAGTGACTTCGTTGGATCTCATCACGTAGCTCTAGACGGCATCGCTGCGAAATTCTTCGAGCTCCTCGTTATGGATTTCACAATAACCGAAGGCGAAATGGTGTTCTTATATAAACTCCGTCGTGGGCTTCCCGATTCGAGTTTCTTATTTGAAGTAATTGAATCTTCTGAGTTCTCACCTTCGATTATAAACACTGCGAAATGCGTTCTTGAAGCTCTCCGCACAGGAGAAAATCTTCTACCGTACAGCTACTCTCGGATCCAAAGAAGCCTGAAATATCTCAGTTTCATAAGGAAATTTGTCAACATTGACATGGCTAAACCTGGCTATCTTGAAAAACTCCAAAACAAAATTCAACGTTACTATGAAAAACCAACCCATCCTTACTAGAAAAAATAACGGACGAATACATTCACTAGTGAAGATCACAAGTCTTGTATTCTTGAACAAAAAAAATTTACCTTCCATTTCATTCTTTAACTTTGTCAAATCAGTGCACTTTCTGATTCCAAGTCCAGTAACTGGTGATCCCGTTTGACTGTTGAATATACGCATGTATAACATACTTGGTGCTATTGTTTAAATGCCAATATTATGTGAGATTGCCATTATGATACTTACCATAGAATATTTTGTGTTATAAAATTGTTTCATGAATGTGTGAATGTGTTGAGAATTTATTTTATGGATTGAAGTTATCAGATTACAAGGGAGTTCTGCCAACTATATAGAGGGTTTGTTTTCTAATACCAAATCTCAACCATTCAATTTTTAGAGTGTAAAACATTATTCTGCTCATTTTTTTTCCTGATTTGCGATATGTGGACTGGCAGAGTTTGAGGTCGAATGTCGTCCATCTTTCCTCATTTTCAATAATAATAGGTTGTTCGGGGACCCCCCTCGAAATATTGAGACATTAAAAAATATCGAAAAATCATGAATTTAAAAAAGATTTCTCTGAAAAATGAAGTTTTTTCGATTATGAAAAGTGTCAAAGTCAGTTTAAAACCCTCTATTTATTACTTTGTTATAAATTTGTCAAAAATTTCCTGCTTGTGGGACACGACCCCCCTCCCGTCCGAAATTCCTAGCCACGCTACAGTTTGATGGCGTTGCGTTAGGCTGCATGACTGGGGTCTACTACCCAACCTTCAGATCTGCTTCTATTACCCGAAATAATTTTATCTCACTGACATTTATCGTATTCTATTTGTCGCTCAAGCTCCTCACTCAACAAATCGGGGGCCTATGCCAAAAGTGTTCCAACACTCTTTTCTGAATCGCATTCCGAGGCCCCGTTGGCCCAAAAAGTAAGCTTGTGGTACTTGATCGTTCAAGATTTCAAGAATTCACCAGCTATTCGATAATGGGGTGCCTGCTCAAAGTAATCCATTCTCTAAGAAAATCGGCACAAGAATGAAATTTCAATTCTTTCCCTAATGAATAATTCTTAGAATCTCTTATTTTCCTGAACGTTCTTCTGGCTTCAACTCATCGCTCGGTTATCAAGATGTCAGCATCAGGTTGGTGCAGGTGGCCAAAGTTGTTGATTAGCCGCGATAATAACGTCGTGAGGTCCACCTGATCGTTATATTGGGCAGATGTCACACATAGTGCAGAGTAGGCCGGTATCATACCAATATTGCGCTTATAGGGATTTCTGAGTCGAGTTTAAATTTAATTTGCTCATTGATCGCTTCCACTTGTCTTATGTGTTTTAGGTCGTTGCTATCAATGACCCCTTCCTGGGAGTCGAATACATGGCGTACCTCCTCAAGTACGACTCCACCCACGGGCGCTTCAAGGGGAAGGTCGATGTTGACGGAGACAACCTCGTCGTCAATGGTAATTTCGCTTTGAATTTATTAACGACTAGCTGCTGGATGACCCCGTGTGTTACAACTTGGATAATATGGAAAATTGTAGTAAACAAATACAGGGTCCTGCTACCCTTCTCAATTTTTTGATGTGTGACGTCACTGGCACAAACTTAGGGTTGGACATAATATGTCCAACCAATATTGTTGTTCTTTGCGGATTTCATTGGTTCCTAGTACATTTTACTTACCGTACTTGAGATAATAACGCTAATCTACTATGTATCGTAAACTGCAGAGATGCTTGAAATTTAAAATTGTGGACGAGATACTCACAAACAGAATTACTATTTTATTCACTAGTTTTATTATTCAACTACCTATGTTCTAGTTATAAATCCGATGTTGTATTACCACCACTCGGATTCCTCTGGAAGTTACATTGAATGAGGAACCGCTGTTAAGTTTATAGTTTCATTCAACTTGTCATTCAGATGGACTGCCATGGTGAATATTTCACTGACATTGTTTTGCAGGTAAGAAAATTGCTGTGTTCATGGAGCGTGACCCCAAAGCCATCCCATGGGGCAAGGCTGGAGCCAAATATGTCGTTGAATCCACTGGTGTCTTTACCACCATCGAGAAAGCCCAGGTGAGTTGTGTCGATTTAATTTTGTAGGCTAGTTGTTGTGTAAAAGTAGGCAAGAATTGAAGAACTTGTGGGAAGAACGGACGATATAAGAGGCCACTTGAATCACTTGTTATTCCGAAGGCCATAGTAGTTTTTAGCATCCCATTGAATTCTCATGAGGTATTGAGTAGTACAACCTGGACTGATTATCATTGAAAATCCGGGTATTTTTCTGAAATTCGTTGGTGTTTGGCCCCCAAAGCTTGTGCGTGGTGCCTTAGTTTCCCGTATATTACCACGTGTATTACCAGCAATATTACTTTTAAAAAATTTACTTGAGGAGAAATTCAATAACGCTAAGTGTAGATAGAATGAAACCGCGAAAATCGCGACTTGACCGTATGACGTCACAACCAGAACGAATCCCCCGGTTGGGGCGCTGACATCGCCGGGATTCAGACAGTCGTGGGGTTTCGTCCTGTTTGTGACGTCATACGGTCAAGTGACTCCTGCGGTCTTCTTCAAACGCTGCCAGCTTCTCTAAATTCCCTACATTTTTGGGAAGACCTTTCAGGCAGCTGACTATCATTTACTACGTTATTCTCCTAGCCTGTGCTTTTGCAAAAAATAAAATAAAATAAAAAATAAATAAATAAAAATTTGTCAGATGTGTTATTATCAGATTGGCTCTTAAGAAGTTCCATGTGAATCTAATTACAGCCATGGTAACCTCTGCCATGCGCAAACAGAAAACCCTTATATAACTCTCAATTTTCATATACCAGTTTTCATGGAAATTATTATTATGGTCTCTAAGTGATAGTAGCCTTCAAAGAGACAAGTACATCTTGCCAGGAGGGGTTGCGACATGTTGGCAGATCTTTCCATGTCATTTGACGTATGTTACCTGAGTTCATAGAATATCTACGTACTAACATAATATTGGCTATTTCCATTTCCCAGGCCCATATTGATGGCGGCGCTAAAAAAGTCATCATCTCCGCCCCTTCGGCTGATGCTCCCATGTTTGTCGTTGGAGTGAATTTGGACGCTTACGACCCGTCCATGACCGTCGTCTCCAACGCGTCCTGCACTACCAACTGCCTCGCTCCCCTCGCTAAAGTCATCGACGACAACTTTGGAATCGAAGAAGGTCTCATGACCACCGTCCACGCCGTTACCGCTACCCAGAAGACCGTCGACGGTCCCTCTGGCAAGGTCTGTATTCTGTGCATTTCTGGTTGCATCTACACGTATCTTTCTGTAGTATCGATATTGTATTTCTTTGGTAAATGTTCCTCACTCCCAATATATTTGGAATAGAACCAACATTAATTTGATCTGTGAATTCCTTTCATTTATATAACTTTGCCCATACAAGCTGGCACTGAGAAACCTGAAAGTGCAACATTGTCATGTTAGGGTTTGGAATGTTTCTAGTACTGGGTGATCAAATCTATAAGTTGACAAATGTTGATGAACCTGAAAAAAAAAATCTCAGTAACTCAACTGTTGGTAAATATGAAATGGATGTAGGAACCAAAAGGACGTAACTGTATTAAGGTGGTTGTCTGCAACGTGGGTGATCCAAATTCGTAATTCCCACCTAAAGTATGCATTACTTCTGGTTCAGAATGGAACAGCGACTTGTCCGTAGAACACTTGCCTCATATGAATGAACAAGTAGCTCGGGGTAGTAGAAATTCAGCTTCTGGAGTGCCACCAGCTAGTGGATGAGCAAATAAGCATTGACCTGGTGATTGGATGCTTCCAAACATGAATCCTCCACACCAGAGAACGAATCAATCTTCAACTCATCGAATTATATGCAATTGAAGTATTTCAATGTTTTCAGTTGTGGAGAGATGGACGCGAATTATATGCAATTGAAGTATTTCAATTTTTTCAGTTGTGGAGAGATGGACGCGGTGCTGGCCAAAACATCATCCCTGCTGCTACCGGAGCTGCTAAGGCTGTCGGCAAAGTCATTCCCAAGCTGAATGGCAAACTTACCGGAATGGCATTCAGAGTTCCCGTTCCCAACGTTTCTGTTGTCGATCTCACAGTCAGGTGAATAATTATACAACTGAATTATGTAATTATATAATTATATTATAGCCATTATAGCCACCATAGAAGAGAATTTCTTGAATTAGACTCACTCGAATTATTTAAAAGATGATGGCCTAGAAGACCAATTATTTACTTATGAAACATTATTGAATAATGTTAAATGTTAGATTTTATTAATGTTAAAATGTGTTATCAGTGTTGTTGACGAGTGTTTGTTTATTATTAATTAATGTTGCTGTGTCTGTTATTAATGTTTCGTTTCTCAAATTGGTCTTCCATTTTCTTTTAAATAATTCGGGTGAGTCTAATTCAGGAAATTCTTTTTGATCCGTACTCTTGCTCAACACGAGGGGCTTACATTAAAAAGACGTTCAAATTCAAATACAAATGGAATCACTTGAAGACGGATTATGATCAGATCAAATACATACTACGAAACAACATCCCTATCGTCACATTACTGTCACTTATCAGTGGTGTGCCCTTGCTCCCTGAACTCTTGCGTTATTCTAAAGATAACATCCAATCATATGAATTTTACCTTCAGAAACTACTTTTAATCGACTGTAAATGATCTCTAGATATAAAAATCTTTCTTCAAATAACAGAATACTTTTCAGTCACAACGTAGCTGGAAAGGTGTGAACGAATTGAGGTGATCTCCATGTACGTATTTTTGACATGGGGGTCGAAATTGTAATGGATCCGAATTTCGAGTGTTTGAAATATTCTCCAGGAACGTCCTCCAAAATTGAAATTTCAGTTGCAGACCTTTGTGCTCACAAATTAGAGCAAATGCTTGCCGTACGCATCACTACAACAAGGAATAGCTGTAATGAGCTGCAATCTGTGGGTAGAGGATCTCTTTAGCATTAGATCAAAAACGGACTGTAACTTCCCGCTTATACCAGATGAGACCCACCCTAGCTGGAAATTTCGAAAACCACTGGGGACCGATGGATTGACGTCGAGAATTCTACATCCTCATAATCCCAATGTGTATAGTATCCTAGGATGTCTAAAGTACCCTTGTTGAAGTGAGTGTGGTGTTATACCTGTAATTTTTTGGTATTGTGTACAGGCTATCCAAAGAAGCGACTTACGACCAAATTAAGCAGAAAGTGAAGGAGGCTTCCGAAGGACCTCTCAAGGGAATCTTGGGCTACACCGAAGACCAAGTCGTCAGTGCTGATTTCATCGGTGACACCAACAGTTCGATCTTCGACGCTTCCGCTGGCATCCCCCTCAACAACAAATTCGTCAAGCTTGTCTCTTGGTAAGTTGAACAGATGACAGTAGATCAACCTTGAAGAACGTTTCTAGTAACAACCACGTTTCTTCACCTTCCAAGTGTTCCAATTTGAGAAAAGAATAAGATATCGCAATTCTGACTTCACCGTCGTGTTCAGCGTAAAGAAATATTTGAAATGAGGCGTCACTTGTCAGACTGTTTCATTTTTGGAATCTATGGGTAATTTTTCCCCTCTTGAAAAAACCGATTAGTAGCCAGATTCTGCCAGTCTTGGCATTTCCGCACACGCCTTCGGCATCAGTGGATTTTTAATGTCTTTTGGCAGTGAATTCCGGATGGTTAGAAACGGATTTTGGTGTACATTTTTTTTACTCGAAAATTTGTGTTTTAAAAATTTTGGACCGAGAACAATAGTTTCCTTTTCTTCGAAAATTCATTTCATGGAAATCATTGGGCGGTGGGTAGTGACGCTATATTAATAAACAACGACACAGCTTGAACGTGGATTCAGTTGAGTAAATACTTTCCCAATGTACCGGATGGTTCAACGTATCACATTAACTCCGACAACATATACATGAGTCAGTATTTTCCCATGCTGTGGAGAAATTTCGCATACTTTGGCTGTATAATTCGATAACTACAAAATATGACAGGTTCTATTGGGCACGTGAGGCTTCCATAGGGAGGCCAACTGTTTCGGTTTTCTTTCCGCTGCATGAGTACTATTAACCTTATCCTCTTTGTTTTTTCAAGGTATGACAACGAGTTTGGATACTCCAACCGTGTCGTCGATCTCATCAAGTTCATGCAGACCAAGGACAACTAAATCGTGCCATGCTCTACACTCTGCCTGACGTTTCCGCAATAGTTTTATCCAGAGCCCCACACCAATACCTCAGAGTTTAGAAACTTCCATACTATAAACATGATGTAAAGAATATATATTTTAACGTAGCTAAAAGCTCTTTTTCTATGTGTGTAATGAAAAATACAGTTATCACGTTCTTCTAATGAAAATCTGCGTTGATTTCTCCCCGGGTCTACTCTTGTGAGCTCTTTTTTTCATTGTTTTTCTTGAGACAAAAAACTGTTTCTTTCCTTTAATTTAATTCAAGTTATTCATGATAACTTTTATTTGGTAACAACCACAAAAAAAGTTACAAATAAATCCCGTTTTTCGGTCTCAAATTTCTCACCTAGTTTTAAAGAAATGTCAAAAAACATTGAACTATCGTCTCTACCTCTCCTCTTTTGATTCCCTTATGCTTTCTTCACGATGGGGAGACAAGCATAAAAATTGTGGCAATGCTGGGGTATCAACTATTTCAGTTATTGAAGATCGCTCCACTCGACTTTTAGAGGGTCTATTTCATTCGGCGAGTCTTCCATTTTCTCAAATTTGACCTTTTGTAGAGCAGAGCATACGGTAATTCCTTTATGTCTACCTCCACAGGCTCTTCCCTGGGCGTATTCTGGGGTACTTGATGGAACAAGTGAAATCCCTAAAAAATGTGTAATGCTAAAGTTTTGCTCTGTACGGGAATGGATGTCTTCGAGCGCTAGTCGTTATCTGCAAGGAATTTCTTGGCCGAAATACATCCGAATATTTGAATTTCCCCACTAAAATGGGATTCGTGGTGTTGCGCGACTGCTTCTTCTGACATCGTCTCTTAACGAACGCTCAAAATTATTGGTACCGATAGATTCCATTTCTGATGGCTTTGTCCAATTTACTCAATACCGGTGGTCCTTAATAGTATCACGTTTATGTTTTTTTCCCCAACAGGAATTCCTAACAACGTCTTTCACACGGATATCAGAAATAGGAGGGTTCAAAAAGATATCTACTCAGCGAATAATAAAGGAATGATTTTTATTTTTAAAAGGTTTTATTTTGGTTAACTTGTGCCAAACCAAGTTCATGAATTATGATTACTTTTGTGAAGAACCTTTGCCTAAATAATACCACGCTAGGTACCCCCTTAAGAAAATCACTTGGTTGGTTACAAGTACTTTTATCTTATTATTTTATTCACTCAACAATATATCATGATTTATAGGTAGGGGGGTAAGTTAATAGACATAATTCAAGAATGAAATATACATAATTACATAAAACCCACTTTGTAATGCCTACTTACCCGACTAAGCAACTTGGCCATGCCTCTGAACACTTGCTATACTCAAATAGATTTATCCACCAAAAATCATTTTCTGTTTAATAAGAAAAAAAAAAAGAATAAAAAGTACTATGTTAGCAATAAGGAACTGAAATTCACAGGTACACAAGTTAAGTACTCGAGGCAGACCAGTACTCTCCAGAAGACAATTGTTAGATACCCAACTCATAACTTGTTTCAGTCTCTTGAAATATTAAATATTGAATAGAAATTTTCTTCCAAATACAATCAACAGCGCTGTTCAGTTTAAATCAAAACAATGAGCTAAAAACTACTTGTAAATGCAAAAAGGTTTCTTTTCTGTCATGTGTAGTATCTGTAGTTGAGGTGTAATACTCTGAATGACTGTGTTCATTAGGTACCTCTCCATTTTGGAGAAGAGAAACCTTGTCGTGGTTTGAAAAAGTGAGATAGAACGAGAGTTGCGGGGTTATGCGTTTTTATGCAACGGTTTTCTCGATAACTAGATACTAATGTTAGGTACACCCTCTGTGTTAAGGGGAGAAACACACCATTCTGATTAACATTGTATTAACACAATAAAAACAATGAATTTACACGCTACTCGTGATTTGCCAAACTAAACAACCACTCATGTGAAGACTAATTTGCATCGCTAAAACATGGATACCATCCTACAGTTTGATTGGGCCCACCAGGTCAGCTGTATAAATTCGAAAATACGCGTGAAAGTTTCCAAGGCCGTTTTCCGACGATAATTTTTTTCAGGAATACCATTCAGTGTTACCAACTACGATTCAGGGATACCAACTAAATTAATTAACCAAATTAATCAATTATATCATAAAGTAATTATATACAATTTAAAACTGTGAGAAACATTTGATGTGTAGTAGTTATTATGACAATGTTCGTTTAATATTAGACAGTGCTCGTTTATAGATATGTTGGTTCATTGTAGTCAATCAAATAGGCATTCACTCAAAAACCTGGATTGACACAATTAAATTGTGTCAATCCAGGTTTTTGAGTGAATGCCAATAAATTTTATAAATTGAATAAATTTTATTCTTCTTAAATCAGTAACAGTGACATTGGTATAATTCGAAACCCCCATTAAACAATCAAGGGATTGAAAAATATATTTTCTCAAGTAAATGCCAAAACTGGAAAGCCTTAGATACGGGTTACTCAACTATTCGCTCAGAAACTGATTGTCTACAAGATAAGTGTAAGCATTTAACAACATGCACAAAATAAAACCAATCATAGCAGACGAATTGAGGAGCGTCCATGGGAAAATCGACCGATGATTGGAACTCTAAAAAATTGAGTTGAGGGCGAAACGAAACCGACTAGTTTTCAATATTATGTTTTCTTCAGGTTCAACGCTTGATATTTGAAATGACATACAGACCATGCTTATCATTGCTTGAGAACCAACACAGCCTAACCCATTTTCCCAAACTTTTCAGCAAACACAAAAAACAGTTTTATTCCAAAATTACCAGTATTTTCACACTACAATGACTACTTTTTGTTTACTCTAGGCTTTCCAGAAGTATTCAACCATGATTTAAAATGAGGAGGATTCAAGCAAAACTCGACATGTCCACTTTTGGCCAAAATCGTTTTTTCTCAATTTTCTATTGTCAATGGCACATCTCTACACGTCCCTAAATTTTCGCCGTTCAAAAGTTATTCCATCCACGTTAAAGAGGTGGGTTAACCTAGCAGTTTCAGTCAAAACTCGTTTTGTCCATCCTGCGCAGTTATTGGGAGTTTTTCCGTGATGTTCCAACCAAAACTCGTTATGTCCACTCCCTGACTCACAGCCGTGATGGAACAGATTTTTCAAAACTTGACTTGTCCACAAACCTCGTGATAGTTTGTCATTCTTCAATAGTTTATCGATTTTCAGGAGATGGCAGCACCTGCATGATATGCAGTTAAAACCTTACTTTAGTGACGATTCGTTAGATGTCGCGCTCGTTCCCCTGCGGCAAACACAACGCGCTCGTTCACAAAACTCAACATGTCCATGTGTGTTCCACAAAACTTATCATGTCCAAAACATTTATGCCAATAAATTGGTTATACATTATGTTGGGAGTTCTGCATCCAGGGACATGATTCGCACTGGCCTACTGATTGTTAATCCCCCATATCAGATTAACCAGAACATCAGGTTGCTGCAAAGCAAGTTTTTTGCTTCTCCCGGAAATTTTTGAAAAGTGGACATGTTGAGTTTTGCTTGAATCCTCCTCAAATGAGTTAGTGCTCAGAACGAAAAATCGTGAGGGTCATGTGATGTCAGCTTAAGAAATAGTGGGATCGGTGGTGTTCAGTTGTTTCTTCATCTAAAATTTGTTGTTGTTGAAATTATTGTGAACTTATACATTTTTAGATTTTCCTAGTGGTACAGGTACCTACTTGAAACATTTCAATGACAGCACGAAAAACGAGATATTGGAGAACCAAGTCTCAAAATTTAGTTAGGAGGATAGTTAGGAACATAGATTAGGAATTCAAGGATTTAGATGAGCCAAAATCCTAGGTAAGAGTAAATTTGGTAAACTAGAATCAAAGTCAATTCCAATGTATCAGTCTTTGAAGTATAATCCTGTTAATTTGCAGTTCCTCCCCACAATAAAATAGATCCTATACCTACCTAAACGCGCTTTTAACGGCCGATGTTTGAAATTCTAACGCTATTCGGATATTTCATATTTCTTACTTCATTTTGTCCTCATTGTGGGTTAGGCTGTGTTGCTTCTTAAACGACGATATTAGATAGGACAAATGAGCATTTCTTTCACTGTATCTAAGAGAATAATTTACCCAAGAAAAATCAGAACTGGTAAAACATGGGTTAATCACAAGTAATTATTCATATCCCGTGGAATTCAAACGGAGATTTTAAACTTAAATCGAAAGCAAATGGTTTGAATCACGTTTTCATTGATCGTGAGATTCGTTAATGGGCGGGACACACCAGTCATGCACCCTTCCGATCCGACTACGATCATACAGACGGCCGAGTGTCGCAGAGGGAAACGGTCTTTGAAAGCTGTTGTTCACTCCTTTCCCGCACGCGTCCGATCATGTACAGATTCTCCTCACCATTTACGAAGGTATAATGACGGCTATCAGGCCCGAGGAGCTGATTGAAGAAGTGAGAACGTATCCAGTGTTGTACGACAAGACCAAGCAGCAGAACGGAAAATTGGCCTCGTCGTCAAAAAGATGTGGAAGAATAGAGTAAAAGTAATCTCCAAGCTGTATGCACCCAAAACTTCCACCCCCTCATTCTCCCACGAAGCTCTGTGAATTTCTTCTTCTTCGTCGTCGTCCAAAAAAAATGCTACAAATCGTCAAGGAATCGATTTTTTCGTCCATCAAGGCCTAATTGACTGAAGTTTCTTGAAGTTTTTCTTCTGAAGAAAAACTTCAGTCAATTGGGCCTTGATGGACGACAAAATCGGGTTTTTCTCTCCCCTGAAAAGTTGTGAAAAACGAGCTTGGTGGTGTTGCTGATTCCTCAACGAAATGCCAAATCACTGTTCGTAAAATTCGCACACATGTGAATGTGTTTGAATCACGAGCACTACTGGCGAATGCTCCTGAAGGGGTCAGAGTCGTGCATGACATGTGTGAGCACCTCTGGCTTTCCCACACACGAATCTCAGGGCCCAGTCGGATCGGACGGGAGTGTGACTAATGTGTCCCGGCCTTAACACCACTACAACCAATCAAATATGAAGACACGAGGAAACAGTTTTTAGTCGCAAGCAAAAATTTTGAAATGGTCGGCGTCCCGGTTTTCGCATAGACGTTCCTCAAGTATTATATTACCCAGCCAATACATAACGGAACGGTCAAGTAGGGCACTAAAAATGTGCGTTTGGGATCAAATATTCCAATAGTACGAGTAGCCAGTGTGACTGAAGTGCTCATCCTCAACGATCGCAATCATTTGTTATTTTTCGATTCTTAGTAACAATAATTTCACCCCGACAAAGGAACAGAGAATTTCCGTCAAGATTTGGAAAAACATGGAGGGCTAGTAACTAGTTAAGAATCGAAGGCAGTGATGTGCGTTAACATCAACCTGAGGGTGCGGCTGGATAAAAGTTTTCGTGATAAGATTCCCGTACACACACTTCAATATCTAAAGAATCAACTCCTATTATTGTGTTATTTGCAATAATTTTAACTTCTATGTTGGTGTTGAATAATATAAATTATGACAAGTACCTAGTATTTAATTTTTTCTATTCACAGAACTCAAGCTGAGATAAAATTGACGTGGAATTTTTAAATAATAGTACGTTTGAAACCGATCCACCGTCGATAATACAGGATGGCTCTCGTATGGAGCCATCAATAAACCCAATCAATAAACTGCTAGAAAAAAAACTAATAGCACAGCAAATTTCACTTTGAGGGGAGGTATTTCCACGTTCTTCCCTGCAACTGACCGAACTCATTTACAGAATTGGGTAATTTGCGTCGATTTTTGTATCAATGTTTTTCTGGAAAGTAGAAGCTAGGAGAATAACGTAAATGATGGCCAGCTGCCTGAAAAGTATTCACAAAAATTCAGAGAAGCTGGCAGCGTTTGAAAAAGACCCTCCGCCTCTCAGAAGCCTGGCGATGTCAGCGCTCCAACCGGGTTTTTTAAAAATGAATGTCGCTGGCAGTACATGTAAGTCTTTGGGCGTACTGAGCAACAGTACGAAGATACTCGGAATCAACAATTGACGCAAATTCCTCATTGTGGAAATCCCTCCGATTATACCTTCGTGATGTAAGTTCCAATTCAGTTAACCATTTAGTGAATGCTGATACGAGTTCGAGAGGATTCATGAAGCTTCTATTCAGTCACTACATCGCGTAGCAGTCAACCATCATCGATATTTTCCGGATAGACCGTATTGGTATCACCAACAAAACGAATAACACAAGGCCCAATAAATGGAAAATCATATGAATTTGATTAATATTTCATCGCAAAATACTGTAAAATAAAACTGGATTGAACAACGTCAAGGAGATTCAACAGCAATAACAGTCAACATTTTTCACGTCATCCACGTGATTTTAAAATGAAAAGTTTATAAAGTACCAAAATATCTAGTTGACATAGCTTAATTTAATTTAAAAACGTTCAGAATCATTACAGCTCTTTGCATGTAGCTGTAATGATCAGATCTCTATCCAAATCTTTAACTATCTTCAAATAGTTTTAAACATTCGCAATTTTAATTCAAAAAATTCACAAGTCGTCTAGGGAATGCTGCAAATTCATTTTCACTCCTTTTGTCCGACTCGTGAATTTTCCACCAAGACGATGTTTTACCGGTAACCTCGAAAGTTATACGCCCCAAACCTTGCCGAATATCCCTACTTGACGGTTTTTACAAAATAAGCTGAGTGTACGGAGTATGAGATGTATGACGAGACGGAATGTTGTTGATTCTCAGTCTTCGAAACGTTGTGATTACTGTTGTCAAGAAAAACAAGACAACGCAGGGCTCCTTAGTGATCACCGCTGTCAATGTCCTGGTATTGTCCTCCTGAAAAGAGAGAAAGCGTTAAGAAAACTAGTTACCACACGTTGAAACACCACCAATTCATTGTCAAATCTCACGCGACCGCAATCCCCTACTCACTAATCATTAAAAAACAGTCTGCCTAATGAGCAACTTTTCGAAGTAACGTGCTATCTACTTTACCAAACATAATCAACTCTATTTTCTATATCATATTACCAAACTTGTGAAACGAGCCTGTTTTTGAATTTTTTCAGCCAAATTACAATGGCATGTTTTACAAAAGTGAAACTAACTACTAAGTGGTTACTAAGTAACTAGATAGAACTAGACCCAGTTGAAGTCAGGGTATGTTATGAACCTTATGCCCCCCCCCCCCCCCCCCAAACAGTTTGGACCCACCCCTGACCCTATTCGGTTGGAACTATAGAGGGATAGTAAATTACCAAACGAGTTGCCGATAAGACGTCCATCGCCGCTTCTGCTATTAACTTCATTGCGGATCACGAGGAAAGAGGCGAATCTGAGGATGAGGTTGAATATGGCCATGACAGCACTGAATTTCCCTGTCGCTGTAAAATTAGTAGAAGTTATCGTCCACTGCACGATTCATTAATTAAATTATCATTAGACCGTTAATAATGGGAGCATTCACCTACACATCATGTAACAGCTAAATATTTGCAAGGCGCTATACCACCAATTCAATTGAGAACTCACTCGTTTCCGGGAAGTAAGACGCAATGACGATTATGTCCAGCATAACGGATACCCCATCAATAGTCATAGCCTGGAAAAGAAGATTGAATATAAAATAGCTTCAATGTAACATTTCCAGAACAACGGAGTAAACAATATAAAATTTGATTGAAGAAAACATACCAAGTCCAGATGATCAGGCTTATCTTTGTTAATAATCCCCCAGGCGAGCAAGATAATGAAAAGAATGTTATAGAATAAGTAACCGTCTGGAGGCCATCTGCCGAACATTGAGCTGAAAAAACAAAAATCGGGGTCTTTAACATATTCAACCAACTCATCCTACAAGTGTACAGTTGTTTACGATACTCAGTGGTTTCTGTTGATTGATAATAATTTTTGTGGTCGATATAACAGCGGGTGGATAGCAGCGTAGGTCCATCGACATTTCCATCGAATTTTCATCTCTCAGTTCAGTACCAATGCTAAGCAAAATAGTTTTCAATTTTCAATCAGTTCAGTACCAATGCTAAGCAAAATAGTTTCACTGAACACCAATATCGATTTATAGATTCAATGGGGTGTTCAAGTCGGGTGGTACCTATTACGTAATGGAGTGCAACTTTTCTACTCACATCCAACATACACCACTAAACGTAGGTATGTAAAGGTATATACAAAACACACTACCTATCTAAGTGGGTACCTATTCAAGACAATAAGCAAGACGAGGCCCATGTTTAAAAAAAAATCACGGTGGATTGATGTTAATGTTTTCAATCAGGTGAGTAGGTACTTAGTTGTCCTACCTTTCCTTAATGACCTTTTAATTGGTAATTAAATGTTTAAAATCATTTCAGTACTGTGAATTACATGTAAATGGAGAATGAAGCGATTTCTCAATACTGTTATCAGTATGGCCCAGAGGAATCTTAAGAAATGTCTAGTTCATATTTCATTTAAAAAACATAAAAAAGTTGGCTAGTGAACGCAATGACGGAATACCTTTGTTTGCTCCGAGAAGATGACGTTTAAATGAAACAGTTCATAATACCAATAGTTTATTCAAGTAGCAATAGTTTGGATTTACGACTTCGTCCGATTCACTTGATTCGGCCTAAGACGTTTTTAGAGCTAAGTTGGTTATGTAATCAAGTTTGGGACGGCTCGGAACATAGAAAATTACCACTGAATGACTATAAATAACATTACTCACAATACGAGAAGGATGAAGTGCGCTAAGAACATCCCCTGCAACAGTAAAATACTTCGTAAGTCATGTCAGTGATGAAAATTCTGTACTGATTCGCGTAAACAAAGAAAACTCACTTTCAGGTTCATGAAAGGAATGCCGGAGTCCCTAACCCAAGTGTCTACTCCTGACTCCATCTCACACTTATTAGCTCGGGAAAAACTTGATGTTAACAAAACGAATTCAAATATCCAATTTATCTGTAAGTATGATTCTAATTGACGAATTAAAATAGTTTTAAAACTTCAAAATGCTACAGGGCACAGGAGCGAAGTGACCACACCAAGTTCTTATCAGATTAGATAAAAACTATCGATGTTTATGAGTATCGATGCATTTGAAACAAAGTCAGATTCATGGTATAGTGTCCATGACCAGAGTGTACATCTTCCTCCATAGAGGTATCAAATCATTACTTCTAAATAAACTTGTCAAAGTTATCTATCCCATTGACAGTAAAACTTGTTTTGATTAGCTCGCAAAAGCCGATTAATTATTCTCGGATTCCATAGTGAAATGATATCAATATAATGTTCGACAGACCAAGAAATTTATTTCAAAATCGACTCAAATTCGTCATGTAAATTGTTCCAAAACAGGTAGGCGGGAACTGCTGTGACGGCTCAGTTGAACGCGTTTGAATAGGTAGTTCCATCTTTCTGTGCAAGTTCCACATACCATTATTTAAAACCAAGTATCGATACTCTACTCGTATCTAATCAAAAGTATCAATCGGAAACATCCCACTGAATTTAATTGAAAAATCAATTATTATAAATATTATTATTTTTTATTTCTTATACTTATTTCGATACTGACCTTTTATCAGGATACATAGCATTGGCGTCGAATGTGTTAGTATCGATATTAGAATATTGCGTATCGAAACTCAAGTATCGATACCTCCTTCCTATCAGTACGCATCGAACGTCCCTTCTGTTGTCAGTTGGAATTTTCGCTGATCATCTATCTAGTTCAAATCATTTTAATAGTTACATCAGGAAGTTACTCCATTGACGCTATTCATCACATAGAAATTGATTTCTATATCACGATAATAATCGAAGAACTGCCCGCTACATTCTTCCGCTCCTTCTAGTCGCCGAACGACTCGGAAGCCGCTACTAAGATGAGACGCTCACTCCCTATTTTCACCAGTAAGTTACCTACTTGACTTTCTATAATTTCAATATACCTATTATGTTCGATGGCGTTTTAGTTGGTACAGACAATAACGTTCAAATTAACATTTTATTGTACGTGGTGAAATCATTAGCTTCATCCATTTGTACGTACCTACCTAGTTAGTGGTACCTATAACAGGTTGGTGTACCTACTCTTCTGATGAAGTCTTACCTCGCTTAGGTAAGTTGTTCATTTTAGATTGGATAGCTCTGTAAGAAATGGGAGAGCTCTGTAGGCTGTGGGAAATTTAAGTTGTGTGGTGACCTGTCCGGAACACCTTCAGTAAGTTCTGCAAAGTTCACGCAATAGAATCAGGGATTTCTAAGTACCTAGTGAGGCTTGTCAGTTACCACCACTATCGACTTTGTACGATTATTTATTGGGTTTGGGATGATAGGAAGGTACTAGTACTGGGGGGAATAACTACGAAGCCAGTTCGAATGATAAAAATACAATAGTTGTGAAAAGGACGGATTTTGTGGATGATGATTATATTATCAGAGATGTAATTAAATACAAGATTGTGAGCGAAGAGTAAGCGATTTGAAGGTGAGTGACCTCTGCGTACCCAAATAGTATTATTTTATTCAATTACGTAAGAAGCTGTGAGTCAGAATCCGAAGGCTAGCGGGTTGAGCGAGTAAAAAAGTGATGAAATTTGAATGATGTTGCGACGAGTTCCAGTTGAAACCGCTAAAACTTCATGGGTTTGTCAAAATCCTCCACTCGGTCGATTAAAAAGAGGGTTTATTTGTGACGTTCATAATATTCATCAGAGAACAGAGGTGGGTTAGAATTCGTCAATGTTCACAAGTCCCTCAGTAGCTGGATTTCAAGAGGTGTGTAGGGGGGGGGGGGGGGTACTGAGAGAGAAAAGAACCAAAATTTGAATTTAATTCATCCTGGATCCAAATCCGGGCTTAACGATGGGTGTACGATTTATGTATGGCATCGACAAAGTGTTGGGTTGTGTGCGCTGCCCAGGCCTTCAATCCTCAACCAATTTCAATAGTTGGATTCTTGATCAACTGGGAAATCTCTATAATTGACCACTACGTCGCCGTAATTGTTAAATTCGCCTTGGAATGGAGGGACTAGTACCAACAATTCATCCGATTTTCAAGACATTGAAATCCATTTAAAAAATTGTAAAGAAAAGGTAGTTTCAGAAAACGTTTCAGGTTACATGGTTATGGACCATTCGCGTGAAATTAACGGCCTGGAAAGGAGCTTCCTACTTGGTTTCTCCGAAGAATGGGTTAATGGGTTAAAAAATGGTGATGGCTGAGGAGCCCGAGTGCTGGCAAAAAGGTTTAAAATAACGTAGGTATTACTAGACTAGTCCCCGCTGGAAAATACTTGATACTTCCCTGCGAATCAAACTGTAAATTGGAAGTAATAAGCTTATTGTAGGAAGTAAATGTCCACTTATCCTGCTGTTCCTTTCCAGAAGTTAGGTGTTTAGTAAACTTGATACTAGAATTTTTTGTACTTATGAATCTGAATTATTATGCACACCACAGAAAGTCCCTTTGTTTAATCTGGGTTGGTCTCTTAACCATGTTTTTAATCATTACCGCCATTATTTTAGGCAACAACATAGTATAGTAGGCCATAATATGACATTGTGCTCTATTTGGCGAAGCTGTTAATGGTCTGTCAACTGTAAAGTCACCACCTTCATACAATAGACTTCATGTTCATCTTTTCGATATCTGTACTAGAGGTTAGGAAAAACAGTAAGTATTCGATTTGTTGTTCGTAGTTCTTTCGATATGTGGAGGGAGTTTTCAAGGCCGATCGGGGACTTGTTAGTTACGGGGAATCGTTAGTTACGAAGTAGGTACATGCCAAGAAACCTACTGGCCATGAGCCAGTCATTTCCCATTTTAATACCCTAACGCCCTCATCTTACTATTGCATTTCATTAAGGAGAAGTTCATACGTGAATATTTTCAAACGCATTGATACGAATATAAGAGGATAGGCAATGATCGTCCCTGGTGAGGATGTTCCATCTTCCTTGTCACTTCCTTCGAAGCGGGCTTTCTTATAGCTCCTCGAGTATAACAAAGGTTGATTGATGAACTCTAATTTTCAAAATTACCTGATATATAATGAGTTACATACGTCACTCAACTCGAGTGAGTCTGAATTTTAATTAGTATCCCCACTCCAACCCTCAATTTGAGTTATTTTGGCCTGAACATTCCCCAGAATTCGCTTGTTTGAATAGTTTCTTCCATTTGTCGTCCGCATGAATCAGTCGTTCTGCGAAGGTTAACCAAATCGGAGAATTTTCAATGTCTTTTCTGATATTCTCGATCGTCTGTTCTGGAAAAGCTAATTGAATAGTCTACGAATTCGAACAACATGAACGCGTTGAAAGTAGCGGTTGGTGTTTTCCTTCTGATGGCCTCTTATTTCAAATAATTTTTATATTAATCAAAATGACCGACCCATACCTTTTTTAGATAAGCGTTGACTCGTGGGACATGTACTTTCCTGTGTATTTCTTTAAGAAAGCTCTGATGGCTCATTCTCCACCACTTGAGATTGTCCATCCAACTTCCTTTTCCTCTCTTTCCTGCTATTTTCCCTTCTAAAATAAGCTGTAAAATCTTGTTCTTGTCTCCCCTGACATATGTCCAAAATATAGCACCTTTCTTGTCTTTATTGTTTTAATAATTTCAGTGTATATCCCCATTCTTCTCAAACTTCTATGTTTGTAACTTTGTCAGTCCAAAGGATGTTCAGCGTTCTCCGATAGCACCACATTTTGAATGCTTGGGTCTTATGCATATTTCCTTTCTTGAGAGCCCAAACCTCTAGACCATACAAAACTGTTGGAAGTATGTAACATTTCATCATTCTAGTTCTTAGTTTCAATGAAAAGTCACGATTTGAAAAACTTTTCCTACTTTAAAGAAATTAGTTCTCACAATTCAGGGGTAAAATCTCACAATCACCTCATTCAGGAGTATATTTGCTTTTATTAAAATACCAGAGATCCTGATTTAACACATTCTTGTTGCCTATTGACTTCGTGAGTGAATGAATCAATTTGTCTGTGCTTATACGTTTGTTATATCATCATTGAGCTTTCCTTGCCGCTCCTACCTCCTCTGCGTATGATTGAAACATTGACGTATTATGGAAAAATTTTGTGAGGAACCATCCGTGAACGGGTCCCAATCTTTCCCCCATTGTTTCAGATAAATATATTGAACAAAGATAGGACACTGTACTTTTTTACCCGGTCTTCCACCAATCGGCAGAGAAGGACGTCTTTTGTAATGAACCGTTGTCTACATAGTAAGTGAATGGGTGTTTATCTAACCTTATGACCTCGCTAGTGGACTGAAAGATACCCATTCATTATAACCCTCTCCGGTATTTTTACACCCTGTGTCCAAGTTAAGAAATTCCCGAACAAACGGCGTTTTTTACAACGCGATGGATCTTATCGTAATGGACGATAGTCTCAGATCATAGGATGTAGTTGTAGCATTACTGAATAGGTGGTAGAGTGGAAGGTAATTTTCGTAGGAACTACAAGGTGAGCTCACTCCCCCCCATTCACCGTCCCGATCATTTAGCGAGATGCCATGAAGTGACAGTTCCGTCATTCCATCATCAACTATGAAACGTGTTATGTTATTGCAGAAGGGTAGTGACATTTGTAATGTCGTTAGGACCAAACTGATCAAATCCCGTGTGCAAACAGCTTCGTCTTCTACTCAAGTATGCTACAGTGATAGTGGATACAATGCAGCTAGTGAGGAACATTCCAAAGAGTCCGCTAAAATTGGTAGGCTCTTACTTGATACGTACAAAAAACAAATTCGGAAGTTCGTTTACATAGTACAGGTCTATAGACCTATAGGTCCTATCCTTGCATTCAGTATTGCCGATGTTCGTACAATTCAAGATCTATTGGTGTGTTTAGATTTGGTGAGATGCAACAGCAATGTGACACCACAGGAGAAGCCCGGGAAGGGCGTGAAAACTGCTGTCATGATGTTGAACATGGGAGGTCCTCAGAAAGTGGACCAAGTCGGCGAATACCTTTTACGGATAATGACAGACCGCGACATGATACAATTGCCGGTGCAGAGGTAAGTTTAGTACCTAACGTGGTTGCTGTAAAAAAATGTATAATATACCCTTTTATATATTATATTGAATGCTCAGTATAATATTGAGCTCATTCCCACTTAATGAGCACTACACAGTGCTCATTCCCAATAAATTGCTCTTTTCACACAACATAACCTTAAGAATGTTCATTCTTCCACATTTATCACAGGCATGATAGAAGGAACCGGATAGTCCCATACTTGAATACCTATAATTACCCAATAAGTTGAATATTGCGCATACTTGAATGAGATCCAACCATCACATTTTACATAAAACCAGTAATTTCTTCAGAAATTTGCTCTTATAGTCAGTCATGCTGCATGAGTGTGGATTTTTTTTTGTATAATATCTACCTACCTACTTCTTGATTATTTCGAATGAAAAATACTCCTTTCCCCTTCTTTCTTGTCCTGAAAACGTATTCAGGAAGTGTTCTGTTTGTTCCAGTCAACTCGGGCCTTACATTGCCAGGAAGCGGACGGCAGAGGTGCAGAAGAAGTACAACGAGATTGGTGGAGGATCACCCATTTACAAGTGGACCAATATCCAGGTTTAACGCTGTTTTCCGATATCGTAGTGGTACAAATCGATAATGTAGTTACATGGTATTCTAAACCAAAGAAAACGCGTGATTGTAGATGGCTGAGTATTACGCCAATGTAGGGTAATACCTCAAAAAGGTATTTAATTTCCTAAATCGTGAATTTCGAGATGAATTGAGTTGGGAGCTTTCTAGCAGGTTAACGGTCTTCTTGAAATAAATACTAACGTAGTCTCATTTACCTCATATGGATTGGTTATTTGTAAAAACCACGATACAAACATTTTCAAACCGGTGTCAGGGTTGGTGAAATGTTGTGAATACAACTACACGATACCAAGTAGGTAATGTACCTACTTTCAAGTTTGTGAGAAGTTCGTACTCCTACTGATCCCTCCAGAAACGTTCGCCTTAGAAAGTTCTTTTCAGGGCATTCTTCGATGTACAGGAACATCAGTAGGCTGGTATCATGTCAACTACACCTATGAACACAATAATCGCTGTTGGCCTCAGTTAATTTGGCGGTTAATCTCTGATCGCTGTGGAAGTAAATCTGTTCAACGATGATAAAATACTTTACTTCTACCTCAAATTCTAACACTTTGATCTACAATCAAACTCGCTCGTTTTAAAACTAAGTAATAGTACCCTTTATTTGGCCTAAATAAGTGATACATACGTTCAATGTTTTTAGGGTGAACTGTTGTGCAACAAATTGGACACGCTCTCTCCTGCAACAGCTCCTCACAAGCATTACATCGCTTTCCGATATGTTGATCCTCTTACCGAAGAAACTTTGGACAAAATTGAAAGGTAATAAATAACTGATAATTAATTAATTATTAATGAGTGGGAATGCCGTGGATGAATACAAGGGATGAATACTTACTCCTTCTGTAGTGCAGAATATTCGTTGTGCTATGAGCCAATTTGGATAATTATTGATTAATATGATTAATAACCGTAGTTGTAGTAGTATTTGAGGAAAACAAAATGTTGTGGTTTAAATGTGGAATGAGGTCGTAAATAAATAATGTTCACCGTAACCGATTTCTTACTGGTAGGCCGTAAGGTGTTTATGGAGGAAGCTGATAGTGTGGAGTTTCTTGTGCATCATATTTTACATCCATCGTAAGGAAAACGGATAATATCATATTATGATAAATCAACGTTCATTTGAAAGTGGAAATCAGTCAATGCAATACCTTTGTCTTTGCTCCTCGTTCCGTGCATTTGATAAGCTAAAGAACAAGTTTCAACTGGGGCCTTTCACTACGAGGCTCCTTCCTGTTATGAACAGTATCATCGCTTTGTCGTCGTACTGCAGTATGGTCTATGTTAGGTCTAACCATGGTCTATATTTGGCTTATGCTATTAAAAGGAAGCATAATCAAGCTTATAGAAGAATACAGCGAATTTAGCATGAAAAGGGTTCATTCAATACCTATGTAGCATTTTTAGCCACAGAATAGGTTTTCATGTTTGTGTTGCTGCAACAAATGAAGAAATTAGCAGTGTCAAGATTGTGGAAAATCAACTTATCCCAATCGGCCTTTAATTCATTTGAAATCAAGGTTAGTGATTTTCACGTTTTGGGCTGAAACGTCTGCTTTTGAATATTTATTCCTTGGATTATATGGTTTGCCTCCTTCAATGGGAATGATTCATCTTTGAGGTAGTTCCAAGCTTCTCTCCGAATGCACATGGAGCATAAAACACGGAAAATACGTCTATTCTCAAAAAATTAGGTGTTTTAAAAAACACGTTCACACTCTGATTTGATCAATGTTACTGGTGTTGAACCGTTTATTGCAGAAAGAACCTTGTGTTCAAATTTTAGTTTTATGCTGCACATAAGTATTCAATGGCGGCCAACGTTTGTGAGTTGAAGTAACTGGTTACCAGTGCTGCTCTGAGTTTCCTCTTCCTTCATTGCAATGTGGTTGAACAGGGTTATTGCATAACATCAGCTTCCACGTGTCATCTGTGAATAGCAATTTCCATATTTATTCATGTATTCCGCTATGCGGCAAAATTATACAAATGCAAGCGAATGAAGTAGAAATCTCCCTTTCGCTAAAACTAATATTACATAAGTGGCAACACTTTAATTAGGGCTCAGCTTGTGACTATTATAGTATCTCATGGCTCACCTGTAATATTCGTTGGAGTAGCTCATACTTCAGGCCTTAAAATGAATAATATTTGGTCGCCTTGTCTGGAGCCACACGAATTTCAGTTTTAAAAATTATGCGACTACTTTTTTATTTACTCAGCAATTCTGAGAAAATGTAGTTTTTTTAAAATTGTTGTCTCGTTTCTAATGATCCTTGCAGACAAAAGCCCACAATTTACCCTTTAAATCTCCGACCGTCAGTCAGATTACAAATCATTAGCGAAAATGTAATCATTTGCACCATCATGTGAAAAATGGTATTACACTTTTTTCAGAATTATTTGCATTCGTCGTTCTTTGCCATGAATTAAATGTTTGTATGGCTTATGTTTCAGGGATGGGGCTAAACAGGTTGTGTTATTCTCTCAATATCCTCAGTACAGTTGCGCCACTACTGGATCTAGTATCAACGCTGTGTATTCTGCCTTGTCCAAAAAGTAAGTCACATCAATCAGTACGTGGTCAAATATACTGGCAGTAGTTAAGTTTTTTTCCGAAGTTCCACTAGTACCACAATACTACCAATTTTTGGCTCTCGGGGGTTCTCTCCCCCCTCCCCACTTTGAATCCGCCATCGATAGAATAATTTTTTCCTTGAGTTTCGAATCCTCCCAAGCATAATGTCATCCTCATTCTAAATTGGCTTCATACAGCGTCGGCACCGAATTGAATACCGACATCGTTTTATTCACCAAAATCATAGCATTACTGTAGTTCAATGGATCACATAATTTTGAATAAGTAGGGAGTCTGGATTGTGTGATTTGAATGAGGACGTTGGCAGTATTTATCCACGTTTTTGGGTTAATAATGGAGTCTATGAGGGTATGCAGTGATAGTGCCCAATCGTTCGAAAATGGTTCTGATACAAATAGCTTGAGGTGATCACTTTTTTAAGCGTACCAGTATTTATACTGCTTATTGGGGGGGGGGGGGGATGATTCCCGTTCAGAACTGGTGACAAATCAATTAATATAAAAGGATTTGGTTCAGAAGATATTGAACAACGGCATGAGCCGCGAATGGAGTATTCTACAATGTGTAAAAGCTCTATCTGCTAATCATTCATAGTCAGCCACGTATCGATTAATTGAGCTACTTACACGTAAAGACAAACGAGTGATAACTCGGTGCAGCTAAACCATTTCAAACAGCATACTAGTAGTTTGCCTGCAACCAACACTGGCGTAATATGTAAGCCCTAGGGATGGGAAAAACGACCCAAATACACTTTACTTAGTGGACTACGTACGCTATGACTAATTTGAACAGAATCATCAGACTATCACAATTCCTCCTCTCGTACTCCCTCTTCAAACTGGTCACGCTTCTTCCAACATTATGTCCGTTTGAAAACTATGTAGACCAGAACGAGGAACAATTTCGGATTACGAAAAATGGCTAAATTTGGGTGTTTGTGGGGAATTGTATAAATCGAAGTACAGATTTATATAATTTTTTCAAAGAAGCAGTATCATTGTTATAATCAGACGTTTTGTATTGCAGACAATTGAACCCCAACGTGAAGTGGAGTCTAATCGATAGATGGCCATCGCACCCACTGTTGGCGAAAACAGTAGCCGACCGTATTTCGACTGAGATCAAACAGTTCCCCGCTGACAAACAAAAAGATGTCATGATTTTGTTTTCAGCGCATTCCCTCCCACTGAAGGTATTCCAAACCAGAAAAGTCTGCATTTTTATGAAATTTAATATTCACCTCATCAAGTTTCCCGAGAATTTTGTATTCTAATCATAATCTATCATCAATCTATTCTAAGAAGGATTATTTGTAATAATTATCATGAGGTATTTATGTTCAATATACAATATAAAGTCATGTAAAATGCTACAAAACATGTGGTTGATATTGTGTTCAAATTGAGAACAACTAACTAACTACTGACCCTAAGCTTCCTACTTCAGTGGTAGTAAAAAACTAGTTGAGACAGGATTATGATGAATTTTCAGGCCGTATCTCGAGGAGACCCCTACCCTAGCGAAGTCGGTGCCACGGTCCAGTTGGTGATGCAGGAGCTTGGGCATTCTCACCCTTACGCACTCGTATGGCAGAGCAAAGTCGGTCCCCTCCCATGGCTGCAGCCCTACACTGATGACGCCATCAAGGGTAACATTTGAATTTGTTATCAACAATCACTTAATTTACCACTCTAAAATTACTTGTGTGCGATTCTAGACGAAAGTCATCAAACGCAGGCACCCTCCTAAGGATCCTTCAAAATGATGTCTCATTGAAAAAGAAAAAAAAAATCAATAAAGCCCCATTTAGGTAGTTTACAGTTTTCAAGCTAAATATTATTAAGAATTTTGCCCAAAAAAATCGTGATATTACGCCATTCTTCAGTAATTGAAGTCGATTTTCACCAACTTCAAAGTTTTATGAGAAATGTCTATATCGTCACTGTATTTCCTAATAATTTATTAAAAGGACAGTTTTAAAATCATAAACTGGTTAATTTCTTTGTAGTCATCATATTGGTTTAATTCGAGAAGATGAGTTCTTTACTGGAGTGGCAGTTGCAAAAGTGGTTCTTAACTTCTTTGCTGTGTCTTGTCTTGTGGGCTCTTAATTGTTCCTGTGAATCCAACTATTCTTGGTGTCAGCCAAACACAAATGTAATGAGAAATGAAAGGGTGTTCGTTTTGTAAACAGCTTTTTGCATCTCACTTAGTTGTAGTGCTCATTTAGTAAAGAATCTCATTTAGAAACTCATTTAGCAAAGAAACCATTAAGATAAGTGTAAGGCGCTTATTTGCTTAAGATTATACACATTTGCCGACGTAAACTTTATTCCATTTCCACAGGTTACGTGAAACAAGGAAAAAAGAACTTCATCCTTGTCCCTATTGCATTTGTCAACGAGCACATTGAAACACTTCACGAAATGGACATTGAGTACTGCCACGATTTGGCCAAAGAAGTGAGTTTTGTCTCATGTTTTTTTTTTCTACCACTGCCTAACAGATAATTATTCAAAATACATATAAGTATGCATCAGCAATGAACCGTTATTCACTTAGTGCGCTTGAGATATTGAGTTGTGCAATCTGATTGGTCGAGATCTTGTTCCTTGTGTAGAAAATGTTTAATATTTGCCGCCCAACCCTTATGGAGGTTATAAAAAAAATCCCCAGTCATGCAGCATGACTATAAGAGCGAATTTTCGAAGGAGTAATTAGTTTTATGTAAAACATCTTCATTAAAGAACATGATTGCCATGAAGAACATCTCAAGTAACAACCACGTTTCTTCATCTTCAAAGTGCTCCAATTTGAGAGCGGAATAAGATATCGAAATTCTGATTCCCCCATCTTATTCAGCGTGTAAAAACCTTAAAAATGAGGTGTCACTTGACGGACCGTTTCATTTTTGACATTTATCGGTGAACCTCCACCCCCCCCCCCACCATCCCCAAAACCCCCCTCAGCTTTTGGACATTACAACGCTGAACACGACGGAGAAGTGAGAATTGCGATATCGCATTACGTCATCAGATTAGAGCAGATTAACCATGAAGAACGTATTCTTCACCTTCAAAGTACTCAAGTTTGCGAACGAAATTAGGGATCGCAATTCTGACTCCCCCATCTTATTCAGCGTGTGAAAACCTTTAAAATGAGGTGTCACTTGTCAGACTTTCATTTTTTGAGTGACCCCCCCCCCTCCCGCTCCACCCAAACTCGCCAAACCCCCCTCAGCTTTTGTACATTTCAACGCTAAACACGATGATGAAGTCAGAATTGTGATATCGCATTCCGTCATCAGGTTAGAGCAGAATAACCACGAAGATCATTTCAAGTAAGTAAAACCATGTTTCTTCATCTTCAAAATGCTCCAGTTTGAAAATGAAATGAGATATCGCAATTCTGATTTCACCATCGTGTTCAGCATGAAAAAACCTTTAAAATGAGGTGTCACATGTCAGGCTGTTCCAAATTTGGACTTCATGGGTAATTTTCCCCCCCTTAAAACTCCACTACACCCCCCTTAGAGTGGCCCGATTCTGCCCATCTTCGAACTTAGCCTGTCGATTGCCAAGACAGATTTTGTGTGCAAATTTGAACTTTTTATCTCAATTCTATCGAGAGTTACTATCGTCTGGAATGACACATACATAAATACATGAATATATACATATGATTTTTTGTGTCTTTTGGCAGTGAATTCAGGATGGTCTGAAACGGATTTTGGTATACAAATTTTGCGGAATTTCGAGTTTTAAAAATTTTGGACCGAGAACAATAGATTCCTTTTCTTCGAAAATTCGCTAAAAGGTATATAATGTCCATGATGACCCACCAAATTGTTGTTTACATTGTAGTGTTTCGCACGCTGGAATTTGTGGCAGTTGTCAAACGACTATTATTATTTAGTAGAATATACTTCAGTTGGTAGAATTATGTTGACTGACCGGTACAAAGCAAGAAGGCGCTTGGTGCGTTTGCCTTCTGAACACCAGCTCAGCTGCTGCACCAACTACTCCAAATGTCAAAGTCAATTGAAAGGATTGATTCAAAGCAGTCAACAATCACATCACCTGAACTCTTCTCCTTCTTCCAGGTTGGTGCGGAATCTATCAGAAGAGCCGCAGCTCCTAACGACCATCCGTTGTTCATTTCGGCACTGGCCGACATCGTGTCGACTCACCTCGCGTCCGATCAGCCAATTTCGCCCAAATTCCTCACGAGGTGTCCTCACTGCGTCAACCCTCGATGCCACGATTCCAAATCCTTCTTTTCTAAACTCTGTTCCCGCTGATGAGGCTGTTTCAACGCAACCGAATGATATTTTCAAAAAAATCGTTGGCAGATTTTTAAAAACAGCTCAGCTTTATATTTCCAGTCGTCCAGGTCCCTGATTTTCGAGGAGGATTTCATTGGTGACGTTTCGTGACCGAAGACTCCTAATTTTTTTAATCCATTATGTATGATAGCTAGTATCAAATTTTTCAATAGTTCACTATTCAGTATATTGTTTACAGCAAGGCAGACACACCCAGTGGCATAATAACTTCCTTTTAAAAGTTTTGCTTTATGCAATTTATCAAAAATATCCCAAATTGGCTTTCCGATATTCTTGAATCATAATTATAATATAATCATGATTCAAGAATATCGGAAGGCCAACTTAGACAGCATATTATACTGTTGCAATGTCATCTACGTTCATCAACGATTAGCTCGAAATTGACGATACAAAATTATGTACAACTAAGTGCTGATACCTATCAATTATAGTATCTTCCTGTAGCATGTTACACGAAAATGTTGAATAGTAAGATTAAAGAATCTTTGAAATTGTCTATTTCCTACCTGATAATTACATCTGATGTCCCTTTCGGTAAAATCAAGAAAGTACTCGTAATATTATATTGATTTCTCCTGCAGTTATTCATAATTATTTAAGTGAATATGACGGAATCGGGAAATCTGCCAAACTATGATCACACTCCCTGGCAGTCAATTTAAAATAATTATGGCACCAATTTCAGGACTTGATTTTGAATGGAAACATTGCTCAACGTCACACTGCCTAAACGTCAACTACCTATGTGATTGTATCATAGAAGGTACCATAAATCTACAAGGAGTTTCAACTTCAGGAATCAATTCTACACCTAATTTACCTAAATGTCCACTCTAAATGCCACATTTTTCGTGGTTTCCACCTTAAGGCAATAAGATGGCCATAACTTCCTTAATCACTCGAATAAATTCAAATGTAAGTAATTATACCTTTATATAGAACGTATAAGAACGTAAATTAGACCTACTTGTCTAATTTTAAGCAGAAAGCACCTGTGCTCTCGTTAGAAGATAGATGAAAATTCTGCAAAGCGATTGACTTTCACAATTTGAATTTAACGCAGTGATTTTACGTCCCCGCAAAGTCCTGAAAAAAGCCAGTATTACCCTGAAAAGTCTCCCGTTTTTTGCATGAAAACGTCATTTTCTCCCCTAAACTCAGTCACTACTTCATTTTGAGTACACCGTTGGAAAGGTGAAATTTGAAACAAGTTTTCCCCAAAGACGACCCACCGTAAGGAAAATTACTAAAAGAGAGACCGATAAAAACTCTTAAATATCGGAAAATCTCAAAATTTGTACTTTGGTCTCGTTTTGTACGCATTAATCCGCTCAAAAAAATTTCATCGTGCGTCAGGGAGACAGGAAATTTAATGTTCTTTCTAATGGTATTATTACATTTGAATTTATTTGACAGATTAAGGAAGTTTATTTATTTGACTTAAGGTCGAAACCAAGAAAAAAAAAAACAAATCTTAAAAGTGAAAAAAGGGCGTTTAGAGTGGGTTTAAAAAATTCTGAGCGACACTTTTTGTTGTAAAATTTAACTACATAATTGAATTACCTAGTTGTAGTTCCTGAAGTCCTTCGGATCTAAGTTGAGACCCCTTGTATGCTATAGGATTTTCTGGTGGTTTTATACTGGTTCACTCAATTTTGACAATTGTAATTTTGGGTATGAAATTACCTACTCATACTCGACGACTCTCGACATGTTGGAAGATCTGATTTGGTCGTATGGCACCAAGATGGTCTCAAGTTGAATACATTTTGGAATAAAGGTAATTCAAAGTAATAGTAATTCGGCAGCCTCATAGCAGTTGTCTGGGAGCAGCCCAGCCTTATTGCCCTATGGCCACAAACATTTTGGCAGAAAATCTCGATTTTCAAGAGTTGCTCAATAGGTCCATACTATGGCTGAGTTCGAACATGGACGTTTTTGGTGTGCAAAAAGGGTTTTATACATTTAAAAAAAAAGTTAGTGGGAGTCAATTTCACTCATATAGGACCCACAGTAACTTGACCCATAATGTTGGCTAAAGTATTTCGGGAAAGTATGTACTTACATGTTGATGTGTGCAGGCGATGTACGAGTATGCATACTCGTACTTGAGTATGTATATTCAGCTGTCTCTCTAGTTTGTATGTTCATTAGGTTTTCCTCTTTCGGCGGTGTAGGTACCTATCTCGAACCACCAGGGCCGTATTTAAGGATAGGAGCGTGCCTTGGAGCCCACACTACAATTAAAATTACATAACAATGTCACTGGTCATATTTTCAGGCAATACTGAATGTTTAACGCCAATTCCCTTAAAAATCACTATTATGCACCTAATTGTTCACATTTCCCCCCACACACACAACCCTCGAGTCCAGGGCTCACACCACAGGTGGGGCCTGGGGGCCTGCAGTTTTAAGATCCGGCCCTGCAGACCATTTCCATTATGCATACCTTACTGTTTACTGTAGGTAGTGTTTCCAACTTGAAAACTAGTTTCTTAAAACCTACGGGATGAGTATGTTCTCTGCCAGTGTTTATTTATAAATAAATAATTTTTGAAATAAGTTAAGTACATGAATTGTTGAAAGAAACTGGAATAAACTAACGAATTAGAAAAAAGGAGTGGAACGCCATACCGAGGAACAATTTTGAATTTATCCGGGATGATTTACCTACCTTTATTCCATTACTCGTTCTATCTTTGTGACGTCATGGCTACCAACATCCATTGACTGATTCAACCTTGATACGCCATCTGCAAGTCAGCTGATCGCCATTTTCTATTTGTTGTGAACGGCTGTCGCTGCGCAGTTGAAAGCTGGTTTCCCATTGCGTTACAAACAAGTTATTTGATCGAACCTCCACCAACTTGGATTTTATATTTTTATCATTCGAACAGTTTCCCAGAGTTGATACCTTACTAAAATGAAATTCCAGTACAAAGAAGAGCACCCGTTCGAGAAAAGGAAGGCCGAAGGCGAGAAAATCCGCAGGAAATATGCTGACCGTGTTCCCGTAAGTTGTCGTATTGAAATTACTGTCCTTGAATGAGTTTCTCCTTTGTTATGGTTACCTACGATTGGATTTGATGTCCCTCGTGATGTAATGAGTCCTTTATAGCTTCATTCGAACACTTTTCTCATCTCTATTACGAGTTAACTCGTTTGAAAATCCATTTCTCTTTGTCTAGCTTCTCGATCCCCCATCAAAACCAACCCAACCTAAATTGTCAGTGTCGACAGATACAAGGCATATTTGTGTGGCCTTCTCCCTGGTTATTATTGGTCGCCTTGTTTGTCAATCGCCCTTTATTCGCATTCCTCCTTTTGTTGGACCAAAATCACGGGGTATAGGTAGTGTTTTATTTTTTACTTTGACATCACAGATCTAGTGAACTAGTTTATTACTTACAGCGGAGAGTAGCATGTATTTACGTGGCACGGTTGTTTATTGTGTAATCTCCATTTTCCTTCTTCAAATACATGCATTGACAAAAAACGATAATCGCTTCTTGCTTCGATTTCGTATAAATTGCCATCAATATTCTGAACGCATTTGAGCCTAAATTCTTTGTTCCAAGAACGTCAAGTTGTTTTCTTGGATTCATCTACGGCGATGAATGACCTCGTTAGTATCAATGTATTGCACAAAACCTTCCTGCTTCATCAGCTCTACTAAAACCAATAATAATAATCTCATGTGCTCATACAGAACCCCGAAATCTCATGACTAAACAATCTTATGACATCATGACCCCAATTCCTTACTGAATGAGGCCAAAATTCGTCAGTGAACAAAAGATATCCACTCATTAGTCGATTTCTCTCTTCAATCAAAGTGGTAACCGGAGAATAAGATCGACCCTGAAGTCGGTGGAATAATTAGGTTTTGAAATGCACTTATTTCAGTTACGCAGAAAAAAACGAAAAAAGTTCTCAATGCTCTACAAATTATGAGCTAAATTCACGTACCTAACGAGTTTGTGCTCGATGGGTTTCTCCGAACCTTATTATTATTAATTATAAGGTTCGGTTATTATTATTATTATTATGTAAGGTGGTGACTACTACTGAATAAAAACAGCGATCCCCGTCGCAGACGGAATGTAAATACTTCGAGTGGACCTGCTTAGCTGCAGTTATAAATAATACCGAAGCTATATTTGTGTCCAAGAGGAACGGAGAAATTTGCGAAATCGGACGTTTGGAACTAGGCCCAAAAATAATTATTACTAATGATGAGTTTTTCGTAATTGGTGAATTACGCAACGCGAAGGAAGTTACACATCCGGTACAGCTTCGATATGATTGCAGGATCTAGTGATCGTTGCATGCAAGTAAATGCCACTGATAACCCAATGTGGGTTGGATAGCTACGAGTGGAAATTCACTCTAAATTTTGTTTAGATTCGGTGGATGTGATGTTCCAAAAACGTTTTAATACACAATGACCATTTTTGACCTCCCTCTATTTAGTATGTTGTCACTTGATGGTACCTGAACGGTTCCATGGCTAATGCTTGAATCTTAGAAACAATTCGGTTTTACCCAAACTACCTAATTGATTTCATAGTTCTTTTAATGTCTACATTAAAAATTCAATTCATTCTGCTCACAACCAGAAAATCGTCTCTAAAAAATCAACCAGTCTTCTTTCGTGATTGCTGAAAGGTTGCAGGTACCAGCATCTATAGCGCTGCAAACTATGAAACAGCAGTTATCACTCCTGTCTCCGCAAATTTATGTTTGATCGTTGGATGAGGGGGATTCAACTTGAAATGGAATGGTACAATTCGATAACGCTGTAGAGTAGTTGTTCTTATTACACACTTACGCCCAGCGGATGTGCAGTTAACCCGTTTCGATCAAAAATTAAATTCCGTGGGAATATTTTCAAAACTTTCGTGTAAACGAAATCTTTGGCCCCTATATAACACGTTGTGACAGTTTTTAGAAAGATGAATGAAGAATTCGTGAAAATACAGCCCCCTAAAACATTGGTGTCCTGGGGGACACCTTGTTATGGCTCTACTGGGAATTGGTGTCCTCGAGGACATCTTGGTCTGTGTGACCTAAAATCGGTTTACTCAGGGACACTCATGTGACGAAATCGGTGTCCTCACAAACACCATGGTCAGGGGTAAATCAAAGTCCCAATAATTGTATAACTCTTATTCAAAATGAGTGATACCAACTAAAATGGGTAGTTAGGTAACTTGGTTCCTAACAAGAGTTGTTCTAACTGATAGGAATAGGTAACACAATAAAATGAAGATTTTTAAAGGCAATGCCTCTTGAATGTCTACCCCATGTATTCTCTATCTCTGTAGAGAGGAGACATTCCCAGAACTATGCTGAAAAAAACCATCTGCCAATGACTATGTTTACTGTAAAATAAATCCGTTAGATTTAGTGTTACCTTACTTAGGTACCTAACTTATACTTAGATCGATCCGCCGGGGGAAGACGCTTCAAATGGTATGCGTAGCTCATTTTGGCTAAAAGTGACGATGTGGGGTGTTGCCGTGAGACCCTCGATTCGCCCTTAGCTTTAATTTTTTTTTTTAAATTTTTTTTTACCACAAAGATAATACAAGTTATATAAATGTTAATTCAGGAAATGCACTTCCTCCGTACAGAGGAAGGAGTCATGGTATATATTAGTGGTACTACAATACGATTATAGTAGCTACCGCAAAAGAGGCGTAATATAATATATAAAATAAAAACAAACAAACCAACAATTCTTCTAATTAAGGAAATTAATCACCGACTTGGTTAAGTATAAATAATGCGTAAAGTTGTGTTTGACATTATCGTTCTATGTTGAAACCAAAAGTGAAGAAAGATAAGGGAGCGGGAGAGATAACAACTTTATAAAACTTCGTTTTTGATCAAGAACTCGGAAATGAGCTTTGAAGTTTCTTTGATTCTTAACCATTTTGATTTTTGGGTTTTTTACCCCGAATATCTCCTTCATGATTGGTTGGACTTCCGTGCTCTTTTCGAAAAATGAGAAAAGAGAAAAGAGAAAGAAGAAAAATCCGAAAAGATTAGAAAAGAGAAAAGAAAAAGAAGAAAAATCCGAAAAGATGAGAAAGAACCTAGAAAACCAAATATGGTTTTCTATCCTGTATTCTACATTACTTATCCTTATCTCAAAAACGTAAAGTTGGCGTATTCGCCCTTCTGCCTGGGAGGACACGATATGCAATTATAATTTACGAATTATTGAGTATAAGCTACATAAACTATTCTCCCCTCTTGCTGCAGGTGATTGTGGAGAAGGCGCCCAAAGCGAGGATCGGAGATCTCGACAAGAAGAAGTATCTGGTTCCATCGGACTTGACTGTCGGCCAGTTCTACTTCCTCATCCGCAAGCGAGTGCAACTCCGTCCCGACGACGCTTTGTTCTTCTTCGTTAACAACGTCATTCCACCGACCTCCGCTACTATGGGTTCTCTCTACCAGGTGAGCGAATTTTGAGTTATGACAACAAATATTAAGGTTCTCTGGATATTTTGATTTTAACCCTCCGAATACCGAGTGAAATAATTGCGCCAAGTACCGGGTGGGGTCACTGGCGACTAATTTATTCCTTAATTTTTGTTATTAAAACTTTTTTTTTTTAATTAAAATTATTAGGATGAGGCCAAGGACATACGAAATAGATACTTGACGCTAAATCTGATGATAATAATAAAAATAAAAACGTTTTAGTAGCCTGATCAGGTAGTTTTTGTTAATGAATGCTATAAATGAGTGCATTGAATAGTAGCTAGAATAAGACACCCAACAGTCCCCCCAGTCAGGACTGATTCCCCCCCCCCCCCCACGGTGCCTACTGCACCATCGCTGATGTGCCCCAATCTATAAGGTATGGTACTCCCCCCCCCATGACCCCCCCGCCGAACCCCAATAAGTTTACCTACCATACCATCAAAATCAAACCTTTGATTCTATCGAATATATTACTTTGACATCACCTATACACCTTGATCAGGGGGTAAAGAAAAAACGTCTAGTCCACAGGCACACACACTGTGGTACCTACGCATACATCGACAGTTCAATGGTAGGCAGGCGATTCGAAAGGTGGGTCGGTTACAAAAAACCCGTCGAGGTAGCCGACAGGTCATAACCGACGAGGGTCGTGCCGTTCAAACAACATTCATCATGTGCTCTAGGAATTACAACAGTGCACGCGAAAATCAAGTTGTCCGGGGCGTATATGCATTCATAAATCCAAATCCCGAATTTTAACTGATGCAACAACATACCTTCCAACGGAGAGGTGTCGGTCCTTTAGAAAACACCCACTACATCCAAGGCCCGCCAATTTAAAACGATGCCTGGGATCCCAACAACAGTGTGCCATTGCTACGGAGGAGCTTATTCCTCGGTGAGGTGCGTATCAATAATTATTATACCAGCATTGTTAGTAACTATTGCTGATCTGATAAACACGCCATTTCAAAGTAAATAATATTTATATAACGGTCGCACATTCTAAGTGGGGAAACATACTAGGTGTCGCTGCCACGACGGCGCCACAGACCACCCACCACCCCCACCCCCCCAATCACCACCACCCCAGCAGCCACAGTAACCGGCACCAACGCCACCGCCCCCAGCACCGCCTCCAGCGCCACCGCCCCCCGGATCTCACCTAGTGGAGGTGGTATACAAATATGTTTCATTAGGGCTTTAATAAAAAAAATCATTTTAAAATTCATAAAAATTTGCACTGTATTTATCCAATATTATCATTGTTACAAGGTCTTATTAGGGTATATAAACATGGGTAACACCCCATATAAGGCACCTACACACCGGGCAACTCATCAAATTTCTTGCGCATGGCCTGCAAGTACACAAGTGTAGGCATGGCCTAAATAAAATTTCACATGGGTTAGTTAAACAAATTTTGCACGCTTAGCATTTGTATACTATTGTTTACTTATATTACTCTGGTAATAAATGCATTCCACTATGTGTGGACTAGACGTTTTTTCTTTACCCCCTGATCAAGGTGTATTGGTGATGTCAAAGTAATATATTCGATAGAATCAAAGGTTTGATTTTGATGGTATGGTAGGTAAACTTATTGGGGGTCATGGGGGGGGGGGTACCATACCTTATAGATTGGGGCACATCAGCGATGGTGCAGTAGGCATCGTGGGGGGGGGGGGGGTGATCAGTCCTGACAGGGGGAGGGGCACCTGTCACATTTGACAGTTGGGTGTCTTCTTTGAATAAAGGATAGTAAGTTCATTAATTTTGAACAAGCTCCTGGATTGTTAAAGTAAATGAGGATTGATGACGATGAAATTATTCATGAAACTACAAACCTGATCCTCCTTCCCCTAACCACCACCACCAAGTATTAGTTGCTTGTGGAAGTAATAAAAACGTCTCGCAATAGCGCCAAGGGGAGATTTCGAAAGGGGTACGGTGCTTAAGCTTTTCATTATACTTAGCACCTTAATGAGCAAAAGGGCGGGCGGGGAAAGTGGATATCATCCTACTTGATGGTGGTGGTTAGGGGAAGGAGGATCAGGTTTGTAGGTAGTGAAAGTAATAAAAATACTACAAATACAAACTTTTTATACAAGTATTAGTTGCTTGTGGAAGTAATAAAAACGTCTCGCAATAGCGCCAAGGGGAGATTTCGAAAGGGGTACGGTGCTTGTGAAGTGGTTAAGCTTTTCATTGTAGCACCTTAATGAGCAAAAGGGCGGGCGGGGAAAGTGGATATCATAACTTTTTCCGGCCTCTGAAGAATGATATTTGCGAGGCGGGGTGATTTTTACACGGAGTGTTTTTACACTTTCAGGCCCTCAGAACCATTAGACCACGAACTTGCCAAATAAGCCCGAACCCAAACCCTTTCAGTATTAGTTGGGGAGTTGGGCACTGAAGAATCTGTATCAGTCAGATAACTAAGACACGCAAGACATAACCTTGACATCTTACGCCAAATCGTCTGTTTATTTTTCTTTTTACCTAAGGAGGAGCCAATTCATTTTGTACAAAAAAAACTTCGGTTCTGGCCATATCTTTGCTTGTTGATAGAATTAACGCAACTAATACATAAAAATACCTTAAAATGACTTGCGAGCAACCAATTTTGTTGTTGATATTTTCAAGAGAAAACGCTTCTGCAATTTGTTGAAAAATGTGCGACCCATTAGTTTAATGGTTATTTCGGGAATTCGTTCATAAAGTCATTCTGTAGGACTGGGACTCAAGTTTACCTATTTATGTTGGTCTTCTTCATGTCGAAACATAATTTAATGATGTCACCAGAGTATGAATGGTTTCGATGTTTTATCGTACTGGTGTGCATATCGCTGATTGTGTTTCAAGTACAAATCGACATCTTTTGACGCTATAGAGTAGTTGTACACATGATAGCTATGTCCGTCGAATGCACAGTTCTTATTAGTAGCTTGCCAACGTGAAGTTCGAAATATGTAATGGGATTGGTGGGACCTACCCTACGATCCAAATTTTTCAACTAGGTATCATAAAATCACAAATCATTATGCAAACTGAAATTATATTTGAAACCGAATTATTGTGGGGATTCAAGTTCGATGCCATATCGTCGAGGAATCAGCAACACCACCAAGCTCGTTTTTCACAACTTTTCAGGAAAGAGAAAAAACCGATTTTTTCGTCCATCAAGGCCTAATTGACTGAAGTTTTATCTCGATATCCATGATAAATGATATCTATTCATCATAGATATCGAGATAAAACTTCAGTCAATTAGGCCTTGATGGACGAAAAAATAGGTTTTTTCTCTTTCCTGAAAAGTTGTGAAAAACGAGCTTGGTGGTGTTGCTGATTCCTCGACGAAATATCACTTGTCACTTGACCAAGTTATACCTACAGTTCTGAGGCTCCTATGAGTAGTTTGGTAGTTTCTATGGAACAACCAAACAATTTTATGATTCGGCGTGAGTTAAAATTCTCTATGAATTGGTAATAGTTATGATTGTATTCAAGCCACAGTTGAGGCTTTTACATGTAGAGCATCAAGTAGGCATTCATAAATCATCAGGTAGATACTTTGTCGATTAGAATGTACCTTCTGGACGTTTAAACCATGGAAAACTAAATTGAATGTTATCGCACGTTTAGCCTCCACCGGTTGTGATAACATTGAATCCTCTTGCTGCCTTTCAGTGTTGATTTACTCGTGGCGTATTATTATCTTTTGGTTATCACTTCGTAACGGTCCGAAGGGAAAGGAAGTTGAAAAAGTCTCGTGAAACGACTTCTTATCTCATTTACTTGCATTTGAACCACTCGAAAGGTCAATGCTCAAGTTAGGAACATTAAATACATTCTGACTTAATGAGTTAAAGACCAAGAATGCAATATTATTAGTAGAAGAGAATGGTTTGAGTTTTTTTTAGAACAACCCATCAAGCACAAAATTCACTTGGGCTATACCCACGAAAGTTCCAGATAATGGGCTGCAGTCAGGTCACATACAAATTATGTCGATCCTCAAGTATAAGGTGCATTTAACCAAAATGTGGTACGATGATTCTTTTTAACACAGAATGTGTTTTAGCCATGGACTAACTAGCCAAAAAAGCTAACGAAATTTCGTAACGAAATCTGGGACGACAATATGGATACCGATGATACGGAAGTAAGGATCATGTAACCTGGTGCAACCACAATTATCACGTAGTAACGGTTTCATTTACCCAGAGTTTCCCAGTGTGGCTACGAGTGAAGTCAGTTTCGAATGTTGAGTCAAAAACAGTCAAAACAGCTACTCGTTGTTTACCATCTGTTATGGGGTTCTTTCAAATAATGTTGTAATCTCAATGAAACTATAAAATACCTTCCTATCTGAAGACTGAATTTTTAAAAGGCTATCGATGACACGGAACTAAGGATCGTGTAACCTGGTGTAACCTATGCGATATTTTGGTTATGACGCGGTGAATATATGTATAAGATTCTGATTTAGTGGGAGGAAAGTAGCGAAATTCTGATTTAGTGGGAGGAAGTTAATCAATCTTCAACCGAAGATTGAAGACGGGTTTATGTGAAACGCGTGAGCTAAAACACATTCTGTGTTTCTATAATTTCGCCCGAAGTATGTAAATAGAGGTAACCGTCCAGGGGGCTTGAAACTGTGAAACTATAATTTTTTGTTTTAGCTAGAATTGGTTCATGTACTGACTTGACCTATTAGTGCTGTATCTATGAACTAATTAAATGGGCCAAAGGGCAACCAACCAACAAGTACGTGTGGTCTAGAAAATTCACAGCGTCATCTCTGGTGGCAAAGTCTCGGGCAAAGTCCTGACATAGTCCACTCCCCAGGTTGATTACGATCGATTACCGATTAGTGGCTGGGATTGAGATAGCGGCCTTCTCGTCATCACACAGTGACGGAGGGGCAATGGGAAATTATGCAACAAATACTGATGTAATGTCAAACGCAAAGTCCTAGCCTGAAATAGGGTGTGCGCATGGGTCGGAAATTCGCATTTTTTACCCAAATTCTTTATTAAGGACCAATAGGGAATGCCAGGGTGTCAGAATAATTCTTTAATGGTCGAAAATTAGTGACTCACAAGACATGTAAATCGAGAAACTACCAGATCGAACTGAAGAAAGACGAATTTGAACTTTTCCCGCTCATTGTGGTCGGACAGGATTGTCGTTGATACAGCGGCTGATAGCAGCGTCGAGGGATTTCTTCATTGTGGGGTTGGTAAACGTGAGTCAGGTCGAAACTCATTCTGGTTGAAGTGAAAATTCACAAGAAAGATGCGAGCGTTTGAAATATTTTGTTCGTCAAGATCACGCGGGACAAACGAGCGCTGACTTTGCGCGGTTGTGGGATTTTGGCCTTGAGAAGTTTCAGTACGTTAGTACTCCTAAAAGCGTTATGCAATTACCTTTCCTAATAATTTCATCGTCATCAATCCTCATTTACCCGCGAATTTATAAACTTCCTTTTTTGTTTATTTTCTATAAATTCAGCTGAAGGTAATTTTCGCGAATTAGGGCAATTTTTGCCCTTTTTGAACCATCTTCTTGAAAAAAAATGCGTACACCCTATTGCCACCCATTATAATATAATAAGACTTATTAGCAAGTAGCAATAGGATGTACGCACTTTTTAAGTATAATATTATAATATTATTATACCATACCTTATTTTGTGACTTTCGCATTTCAGGAGCACCACGAAGAGGATTTCTTCCTGTATATAGCATACAGCGATGAGAACGTCTACGGAGGTGACCTTTGAACTCCCACATCAGCCATCATGAACACTATTTAGATCCTCCTCCATGAATCTTCTCAATCATTTTCGTTTTTCTTTTAAATTTTCTGGCATAGCTATCGGGACGTGTTTTCCCTTTGTCCACCGTTATTCTGACGACTTCATTTCATTGATATTCCTGGAGCTACACTACGATTAAATACCCACTTTAGCTGTCTAGTCGACGAATTGTGGAAAATCCGTATTAAAAAAAAAGACGAAAAAAAACAAAAGCAAACACAAAACATGGAAAAAAAATTAAATTTCTAAAAGCAACATTAATTTTTTTGATAATATAATATACTGAATAATTTAGCTTTTATGTATTCCACTTCGTGTATATGTGGCATGATCAATTTTATTGCACTTTTATTGAGAGAGAAGTTGGTAACATAAAGTCAAAATACACATGAATTTGATATATTGGCAGTCGCATCACAAACTGAGGTAATACAAAAATCCAAACTTCAAAGTACCGTTACTGCCACCCGACCCTTTTACCGTTGCAATATATTCGTAATAGACGTCCCCAATAGGCGTAGGCCAGAGTTTCGTGGGGAAACGAGGGATAATGTAATAAATGGCTTCTGATGGTTAATTGATTAACATATTTCAAACTTGGAGGGCCATAATCTCTCGATGATTTTTTTTTTCGTTTATTACATTTCTTTGTAATAACTGATTGAAGGCTCGATGACATGTGGCAGTATATTTGGATTGATTGTGAAGCGAAGTTTAGATCTTGGGGCAATAGCCAACGCTAATCATATGTGATACCAACTGTTAGGCATTTTGTAAAGTGGTTTGGCTCTTCAAAACTTATGTATTTGTTGTTTCATGCTGCTTACATATTAATATATGCGTTTTGTGATTAATTTGATTAAGAAAAGAGTATATATGTTACGAATATTTTGTTCTTTTTTGCTAGGTGTATCCTTTTTTTAGATTAATTTTATTTATAAAGTGATGTATTAGATTGTAAGGTGATTGAAACCAATAAACGTGGTTTTAACTCAATTGTTTTTCTCTGGCCACATTTTCCTCTTCCCTTTTTTTATACCTCATTAATAATTAATTTGGTTTGTTTTATGAGGTTGGAGTTTAGTTGGAGTTGTGATTAGTTGAATATCGAGGGTTCCACGCCAACTTCCCACATCGTCATTTTTGGCCAAAATGAGTTATGCATACCATATGAAGCGTCTTATCCCAGCGGATCGACCTAACTAAGTATAAGTTAGGTAACACTAAATCTCACGATTTAGTTTACTGAATTACTCAGTAAACATAGTCATTGGCAGATGGTTTTTTGGCTCTGCTGAAAAGTTGCCGAAATGACGATGTGGGAAGTTGCCATGAGACCCTCGATATGTGGTGTATTTACCAGTGCTGCCGACTCGGGGGATTTATCCACCTTTGGGAGATTTCTATGGGCTCTGAGCCCGGGGGGGATGAAGTCTGGAGGTACGAGCTTCACTGCCAATTATTCTAATGTTATGAGGGCTTAATGAAAAAGTCTGGGACCTAAATAGCACACTTAATTACCTTAGATAAAAATGTTACTTGGGATAAGGGATCAGTACCAAAATACCCGAGTGAAGTCGAGTGATACCAGGTAGTCGAGGGATTTTAGAAAGTTGATATTTATGTAGTATTGGAGTAAATTTGACGCATAAGTAAGTCGAGGGGTGAGAATTACAAATTTTAAAAACGAAGGTTTGTTAGGGCTTCGATGTACAGATCTAAATATAAGTCGCATACTGACTTTATGGCCACCTTAAATGATCAATAAGTAGCTCAGAATAGAGTCAAATGCATGAAAAGTGATTTTTAGGGCAGATAAGGGAAGACATTTATTTCAAAATTTAAGGATGATGGATTTTGCATTTATTCGATTCATCGGGTGTTGAAATGTTAGCTTTTGGTTTATTATCTTCGATAATGAACCATTGGAATCGCCCAAAGAAAAATTTTTTTTAACCCCCCCTCAAAATTTGTTGGTTTACGTTTCAAGATACGTAGATTCAGAAAATCGAATTTAAAAAAAAATCCGTCCGTACGCCGTCCGCGCCACTTGGCCCAGTTAGCGTTGAGATAAAATTACGAAATTCGGTTTCTGGGTTTGGACCAGCCCCACAATGGTCATCGAAACTTTTCATAACCCTAGGTCAAGGGGAAGGGGTTCAAAATGAAATTCAAAATTTCGACAATGTCATATCTCACAATATTCAACTGAACCGTGTAATTTGTAGTTCACTTTTGAATGACCTGAAAAATTACGAATCTTTTAAGACCAATTGGATTTTTGTGCGACCAGCCGTTCGTTCACAGTGAGCGCGCAAAGGTTTAGGAAAAACACTAAACTTTCGCGTCGAAAACGGCCGCTACGTGGGTCAACCTCCAGACGCCCAGAATAAAACTACCTTTTTTCATCTTCCCGGTAAACTACAGTCTAGAAATTTTAACCGTGAGTCGGGGATAGACCACATTGCAATATTCACCCGGTTTCTCATCTGTAAAATTGTTTAAATAATACCTATTTGTTTAAACAAATTAAATTTTGATGATGAGCTAGATACTTGAAATTTTAAATATAGGTCAGAACTGGATCACAATGCAATATTCACTCGGTTTCTTGTCTGTAAAATTGTTTAAATAATACCTATTTGTTTAAACAAATTAAATTTTGATGATGAGCTAGATACTTGAAATTTTAAATATAGGTCAGAAATGGATGACATTTCAATATTCACTCGGTTTGTATGACATGGTATGAGTATGGTATGGTATATTATTGTATGTATGATTTGGTATAGTACAGTATGGTATGATAGGAAAGAAATTCGTATGGTAAGGTATGAGTACGGTGAGAAAATGGTATGGTGCCGATTTGCAACACAGTCTGGTATAGACAGAAGGGTGATCTGCACAAGGAAGATAATAAACCGTTGTGTCAAGAATTTGCAGAGTTTTTGTATACAGATACAGAATTAGTTTTTATTGCTAATGGCAAATTCTCTAAAACCGAGGGGGCTACAGCCCTAGTGTAGAAGTCATTGCTTGGGCGTGCTATTGATAAAATACTTTGTGCGTTCAACCTGGTAGGTCTCACATCACTTCTCTTCTTGAATACGCCGAGGGACTGATGCACATATAAAGCCAATCTATAAATTTTGGACCAAGAACAATAGTTTCCTTTTCTTCGATAAAACATGAAACCAGCTTCTACCTTATTCTTATCCATAATAATATTATGCTTTTACCTTATTCTTTTCCATAAGGAATATTATACCTTATTGTATCTTGACGGGACGGAAGCTAACAGGGATACGTGTTGCTGAGAAGAACATCAGATCATAGATATGTCTGATGTTCGTCTCCCCATGCTCTTACTCATTTCTTACAGCTGATTGTGTACGAGTAGGTAGGTGTGCACTGCACCGATATATTGTTTGGAAGCGCAACTTAAACCCAGGGGGAGAAAACCTGAACAAGTCAACTATACAACACCAGTCATGACGCCTATGAATCAGTGAGGCAGCCGCATTGATGGAATGTATGTATTCTCAACTGACTGCAACGGTATTAAACATGTATTTTATTTACTGGTGCTTCGAACTATTAACCCACTTGGTGAATATTATAAATACTGATTCTGCGTTCCAGAATGTATTAAGACGTCGGCAAACCTGCATCTTCTACTGGCGCCACGAGCAACTTGAAGTAAGTGTAGTTTAATAATTTGGACTGCCGCCAAGGGCAATCACAGCTCAATCGTGATGACTGATACCAACCCGTATTTAATTATAAGAATCGATTCAAACCGCCGAGAGGGTATCAACAGAAATATTCGATACTTGACTCATTTCGATCGGTGTCGGACCTTGAGGCGGCGCACAGGGTCAACACCTCCTTCAACTCCAAAGCGTCGTGCGAGTATTTGCCTAATCGGCCCCTGATAACTGCAGTTTCTACTGGTTCCGGTCATGCAGTATGGCCTTGTGACCGAATTTCCAAAGTAACCTAAAAATTTATGACTGAACTTATTGACTGCTACTAAGGTACCTACTATAAGGCATTTATAATTTGAAGGCTGCCAGAGGCCGCCCTCCGGAAAACATTATCTTATCCAGCGAGCGACCCAGAGAAAGATAAGACCAAGTCCGAGATCTCGCCCTCGGCTTGATCAGCTAATTACTATCTGCCTCTTCACCGAAGACGAAATACGTGAATCTAACACCCCACCATAACACTTCGAAAAAATCGCACCCGAAGATTCTCGCTTAGGAACTATTTCATGACCCCCCCCCCCCCCCCTTGTATCCGACCTTACTAGATATAATACTTACTTCTAGGTATAATACAGTATATTGACAACTCGATCACGTATTGTCAATTAATGTAAAATGAATCCAGCATTATCAAGCCCCAAGCCTTGTACTAATCATTACGTGACCAGTAGGTAACCAGTCAAGTCACGTAATGATTGGTCAAGGCTTGGGGCTTGATAATGCTGGTTGTTGTATACAACAACCGTTTACCAAACTTTTGATTCTCTTTGTGAACTCCAGACACACGTTAGAATAGGTTGCTTCATTGGATTGGAAGAAATATTATAAGTAGGTACTTCCTTGATGTTCCCATCCTGAAAAATGAAAACTGTGAGCTAATCCTACTACAATCAGTGCTCCATGTACACCAGGAAACATAATAGCTTATCTTAAAAGAAAGGGTTTTGCGCATATCGATACCTCTGCGCAAAAAGGGCGAATTTGAATTTTCGCTCAAGGGCGAATCTGTTTTAGCGATTGACAACCTCGCAAGTGCAAAAAGGCGAATCTGCAAATCGTTATGAATGGAAAACGGCGAATATGAACCCAGTCAATTTTACAAAAAGACAAAGGGCGAAACTGCTCGTGCTTTGGGGCGAATCTGCTGCGATCGAAAGAACATCTGACAGTTTCGCCCTTTTTACGCTCAAACTTTTCCAACAAAGTATAGATCGTTGGGGCGAATCTGGCAGTTTCGCCCTTTATACGCTCAAACGTTTTGAACAAATTTTGGGTCGTTAGGGCGAATCTGCATCACACTGAACTAAAGCTTATTAATAATTTTACTGGAGTATCCCAAAGGGATTAACTTTTGAGGAATTCGTAGTAAGATAGTGTAGGTACCCACTGAAAGTAGAGAAAACTGTACAGGAGGTTATAATAACTAGCGACGCCGTTTGGGGTTTTAGAAACACAGTGCTCGATTGCAGATTCGCCCTTTTTGCGCAGAGGTATCGATATCTCACCGCGCAGTCTAACATTATTAAGGCTCCACGATTTTCATATAGTAACTACTTTAGTGACTTTTATGAATGAGGATTATAATATAATATGGAATAATATATGGAGACGTCATTTTTTTTGGACATCCCTGAAAAACAATTAATTCAACATGACAAATGGAGAGGGAAAGCCGTTTTTTGTTATTCGTGAAAAATGATGGTGTTTGAGATAGGCCATTATAGTTCTTAGGCGGTGATGTTCGGTGAAATGCTCGCTTAGCTTTAAAATCATTGAACATAGGAAAATATCTTTCTCCTAAAGTTCTGCTCTCTGTCCTAATGGTCTCGAACTGATTGGTGGTAATAAATTCGAGCATGATTCTGACGAAAGGACTTCAATGACCAGTCTGATATAATTTCTTCGGAGATAAACCATACGCATATTGAGTTTATCGAGGGAGCGAGAGAGTACATATCAATTTTCCCCCACGAAGATCAATTAAAAACTCTGCAAATATTTTACGCAACGGTTCATTTTCTTCTTTGAGCAGATCATCCTTCTGTCTAATTCACGAAATGATAGATGAAACTCGAGCTCATCATCCAAATTAAATTTGTTTGAACAAAATGAACAATTTTACAAACAAGAAACCGAGTGAATACCCATCATATTGTCATCCATCCTCGACCTACGTTTGAAATTTCAAGACTCTAGCTCATTATCCAAATTTAATTGATCAAGCAAATAGGTATTGTTTAAAAAATTGTGCAAACAAGAAACCGAGGGAATATGCATTGCCATCCAGTTCTGACCAGCATTTAAAATTTCAGGTCTCTAGCTCATCGGGTAGTTGAAAAAAACTGTTCAAACTTGAACTAAAATTTCTAGCTCGTCACCGAAATTTAATTTGTTTAAACAAATAGGTATTTTTTAAAAGATTTTACAGACAAGAAACCAAGTGAATATTGGATTGCCATCCAGTTCTAACTTGAACTACAATTTCAAAATTTGTTTTGAACCCTTTCCCATTGACCTAGGGTGATTTTGAGGGTAGTTTCAAGGATGATCGTGGGACTTGTCCAAACCCGGAAAACCTATTTCATAATTTTTATTCGATTTTTGGAATCTACGTATCTTGAAACGTAAATCCTGAATCCTCGTCCTGAAAATGTCCAGAAAAAAAGCTGTGGCCCTGTTGCACTGAAGGTGCGATATATTCTAGAACTCCAAATTTAGGTTATAATATTTCAAATTTTATTTTATTCTATTTTACTGAACTTGTATTGAAATTGTATTTGATGCAATTATTTGGAACGTATGTTATTTTTGAAACGTTTCATCGTTTAATGGTGTTTATGTCTGATAAAATAGTCTGTTATTATGTTTATAATGACGGCAAATTGGCAAATTGTAACCTCCACGTAGGAATTCTATGTTGTGGCTGTACGAAATTTACATTGTACCTTCTGTAAACTTTTTCGAAAAGTCCCCACGAATTTTACATTAACGAAAAGTTCACGAATGTTTCATTAACGCTGATGTCAGCAACCGATTGTACGAGTATATAAGCGAACTCCATTCAGCTGCGAGCTCAGTTCCAGTTCATCCGTCACTCGCGTCTTTGCTCACATGTCACGCTCTGTACGAAAGTTCAATACAGATCTGGTACATTTAAAATTGTGTTTTCAAAAAACAAATTTAGTTCACACTAATAGACGTTTGGCATCTACTGGTTGGCCGACCCTCTTGTATCTTTTTTTTCCCCAAAATTCGGTTCTTAACCGCCGTTTCGTGGGTTTTAATGTAATATAACAGTTGATTGTAACGGTCAAGACATGTCGGCAGATCAATCCTCCGAACGGCCAATAAAGTTCGATACCCATCGGGATTTTCAAATCGGCATTCGGCGAATTTGAATAGACGCGATTTAAAAAATGATCATTGTCAACAGCTGTCAACCTCGAATGCTACTTCACCAGACTAATCGCTCCGCAGCTCTATTCCGGCTTTGGTATCTGTATTATTTCCATTTACATACCAATTAACAAGTTTACTCCCAGCGGCTTCCCCCGTAAACTCCAGTCGCCGTTTAGTTGCCATTCGTTGTACAAGCCTTTTCGCAATTGGAAAACCTATTTACGCCATCAATTCATTTCCCGATGGATCGTTTCTACGCTCTGTGGCACTTCATCTCAGTCATTTCTCTCACTATTTTGTAAGTAAACTTCATTTTTCAAATTTTGTCAGTACAATTTTAAAATATTGACTTCAAAAGCTACCAAGTGCTTTTTTTAAATTTTTCTTAAATTTTTGTAAGTAACTTCATTTTTCTTAACCCTATTTTGAACCTATGAGTATGTTACGGGTATCGTTTCTTTTAGTCGATTTAAGCATTGGGCTCATTGAAATAAATACCTAGCATGTTTTCGTCTCAATTTTCGTTTTGTATATTTGCAATATGATGTGATCGATACCACTGGGAAGAGCAATACATAGCTGTTACAAGCCCACATGACATTGTGCCCACATTGTCTACTCGGACATTCAGTTCACTATAATTATATTGATGTCCCTTATAAGTCCTAACGCCCATTAGCTGCTATTAGCAAAACGACGCCAATAGCAAATACTGAGATCTCATGAGTTTCATCTCAAAACAATTCGCACACGTAGAATGAAAGGAGCACATTTGCAATTGAAATTGAATTTTTTTGTTGTTAAACGCTATCAACTTAAGCCATATAACAACCTTACAAACTATATATGTATATATATTTCCCAAATTCAATAATTAGAGCCAGGGCAAGGATTAAAAAATAAATAAATAAAACTTCAAAGTCGATTTCCCAGAAGTAGCAATTTAGGGATGTGTCCATTTCATTCTGCATGTACGAATTGATACAGATATTGAATTGAATTATTTGAACTTGAAGGGAACCCCTACCTCTGTGTTTCCAAGAGACCCTGTTTCAAAAATTGGGTTCGGTTAAAATCAATTGACAACTCGTTACAAACTCGTTCAAACGTATTTGTTTCAAGTCCTCTTTCAATTCCCCAGCATCAAACGTCTTTTATGTTCCATTCCAAACGGTTCAGAACTAGCCAATGATGCTAATCAGACACTCAATTTGAACACCGAATTTTCAGGATGAATTGCCCCAAAGTCAAGAAATCGGGGTTTATTAGGCTTCAATTTGAGTTTTGCCTGAAAATCTGCTACTAACTGTGGGGTTGAATGGTGTCGAAACCAGGGAAAATGACAATAAAAATCAAGGCGCCTGCCATTTTCTTGTCGATTTTGAAATAGGCATTTTGATTGATAATAATATTTACCTACTTCTCTGAATTACAATGGCCCCTGTGCTGGAGAACAATAGCGTGTTAGTTGAATGAACTTTTTATCTTCAATAGGTACCTACGTGGCTACTGAATGGGACCTGTAGAATACCTACTAAAAACAGTAGAGGGAAACACTTTCAATTGAGTTGAAATAACTATTTGTCTAGAGCGCTCATTGTTGTAATTGTTGTCACACATTTATTTAATTGACTTGTCCTTTGCCGAATGATTTTGGGTTATGGTCCCATAAACAATCTTTAATCACAATTGAGAAGTAGGCAGGCAAACAAAACATTGGGACGAGACAGTAGGTACCTAAGTCATGGAACTTATGAGAAAACAGAACGAGGAGAAAGATAGCACTGCCACCTCTGAAATTACACGATTAACACGAAGATTTTTTGTTAAATTACACCAGCCGTCATTTAAATGCAAACGAGAAATTATCGACGTAATTCACTCATCTGGATAAAAGTAAACGGAGTTGTACAAAGGTTTGAACAAGATAAATACATTTTGGTCCGGAAATCGAGCGAAAACCGCTTGTTAAGATTCTTCGTTATAAAGTAAACAAAATATTTTTGGGTCATGATTAATTAGAGCTATTTGAACAAGGCACCCACACGTGTTCGTGAAACGATCCTTGGCCCGGCATCAAACTTGTTTGTATAAAGCTGTACCTGTGTTGGTAGGTACCATGTAAACAGTTTTGGGTTTTTGGGTTTTGGGTTTTTTAGTTACTAAAATATCTTAGTCTATTCCACTCGGTAAATGTAGATAAGTTAGCAAATAAGTAAAATACAAGAAAATCTAAAGACACAACGGCACGTTAATAGTATTATTTAAATCGTTATACCTAAATGAAAGTGTGGGCAAGAATGAATGAAAGAATGAATTAATTTGGCAGATTAATCCAGATTAATTTGGCAGATTAATCCAGATTAATACTTTATGAAGCAGGATTACACAGTAGAATTGGAATTTAATATTCTTCCAAATCTACTGTGTGACCCTGGTTCACAGAGTACTGACACTGGTAGTACTATCTCTTAGGTGATTTAGTAGATCGTCTATAAATGCTGGAGCACTTTATCGAACCTTTCGTGTTATACAACGCTGATTGAATGCAACAGAGTTGAGTTGTGTTGAGATTTTGTCTTGGGGCAGGAGGTGATATCGGAGAATCGGATTAATCGGTGTTAGGGAATATTTCGTCGATTGGCCCTCAAAAACCATCAATTTTCAGGAAAAACAAAAAACCTCTCCATCCTTTCCCTCTCCATTTGTCATATTAAATTCATTGTTTTTCCGGGATGTCCCTACAGGGCGTTCTTCGGAATTCACAAATTTATGGCTTAGTCATCTTTTTTTTTTTTTTTTTTTTTTTTAAATTTTTAAAATGAATTCTTAATAATTTTCAGTGTTGAGGGGTACAATGTCATTTGGAACGTACCGACTGAAATGTGCCACAAACACGGGTTCAATTTTTCCCAAATTGGTAAAAGCGGGATCCTCCAAAACGCCGGCGATCCCTTCGAAGGCAACAGAATGGTCATACTGTACGATCCCGGATTGTTCCCGGCCATCCTGAGTTCAGGGGACAGAAACGGTGGCGTACCGCAAGAAGGGAATCTTGAAATCCACTTGAGGAAATTTGCTACTGACCTTCAAGAAGCCGTTCCGTCGGAGGATTTTAATGGTAAGCTGACGGTTTTAATGGTGTTTGATGAATCGCGAATACACGTTTAAGGTCAGTTGGGTCAAGCTTGTTGAGTTATAATCTTGGAATTTGAGAAGACCTAGACATTCCGGACCAAGTCGAGAGCGGTTCAAACCGAACACGGGTTTACTGCTGCATACTTTTCACACGAAATCTTCTCGAGTTTGTTAAAACTATTAACGTAGTTTCTTTAAAACACGAAAAACCCTCACAGAGTTAGCAAGTTTTAAGAAAATGTTTGTGATGCAGGAATCGGGGTGATTGACTTCGAACACTGGCGTCCTGTTTGGAGAGAGAATTGGTCCGGACTGGACGTATATCGACAGAGGTCTCGTGAAATAGAGAAAAAGAAAAATCCGCTGGGTACGAAGAGCTCAATTGAGAAACAGGTAGGTATGTACTAGATGCATATTTTCAGTGTTTTATTTTGTTTTCAAGATGAATTTTACTAAGGATGTGAGCTATCCGGGCAACTCAAATGGTAGGATCAGTGAAGTAAATAGGATTTTAATGTGGGGGTGACTGACCTGGAAGGAGACACTATCGAGGGATCCCCAAATCAGGAGGTCCAGGGATCTTACCCCGAAGAATTTTGAAAATTTATACTCTTAAGAGCGCAATTTTAGCGACTTCACATTCTTTTTTTGTTTAACGTACCTACGAGTAGTAGCGTTTATGAACAATATAACTGATATGAATAGAGATTATATATTTTAAAAATTTTATTTTTAAAAAAATGAAATTTTTTATAAATATTATTATTATATTAGTCTTAGGGGGTGATTGATCACTCTGATCACCCCCTTATTTACGCCACTGGGTAGGATAGATAACGACATTAAATGAACAGTAGACAGAATGTAAAGCCAAAGATCACTTACCTAACCACGGGGGGACTTGTGAAGACCGAATGAGGGGTAGGGTTGCAGGCAATCCCCCACTCCTCCAAACCAATCTTACCCTCCAAAAACTATCAAAGGCGACCCGGCCTTGCCTATAGAGGGTTAAAATTCAATCACACATCGAGAAAATGATTTGACGCTGCAAAGAGGGGGAATTTCTCGACAAATTAGGTGGTTCAACGTCAAAATAAAGTGCAGATTTCGTTCAGGAATTGATTTCTCTGAAACAATATCAATACCAGAGTTGAACAAATCCAATCTTATCTCGCTATCTGAAGTATATTTTTGAAATAGCTCCATCCCCCCGATGTTCTCCTTTCCTTCCTCGAATGTTTCCAGATCGCAGCAGTACGTTGATACGTTGTTTGCCCACTCCAGGCCATTCCGTTCTTTGAACTTTAGAAACCTTTGATGATTTCATAAGATTTTCTCTTTCGTCATGGCTCAACGGTGTTTTTTTTCTCATTTATTTGCCATTTTATACCCAACTTTGTTAGTTACTACTATTTCCTGATGTTCTTTATTACAATTATTTTTTATAGGCGAAATCTAGATTCGAAAAAGCTGCTGTGAAGTTCATGGATTCCACTTTGTCTCTAGCTAGAAAGCTCAGGCCAAAAGGACGTTGGGGCTACTACGCATTTCCTTATTGTTTCAATTTCACACCTAAGAACAATTACATGAAGTGTTCTATAGAAGCAAAAGAAGATAACGACGGGTTAGTACAACCGACAATTGATATGTGGTAGCCGATGCAACTAAGCGGTATCGGCAGAATTTTAGGGAAATCAAGCAGAAAGTTTTTGGGCAATCGCAGGTTGCCAGCTCTATGCGGTGGTTTTCAGATTGAAATGTAGCAGGTAGCCTATTTTCAGTTCACTTTAATAATTATTTAGGAATTTTAGGTTCCAATCCCACAAATCTATCCGCATTATGTAACAATGAGGCACACTTCAAAATCGAGTACTTAGGATTTATATTTATTCTAAAATTAAACAAGACAAGAACTTAAAAAATTGAATTTACCGATCCGATCAAGTGTCAATTATCAGTAATCATTTACCACAAGTAATGGGCGGTTTCATATTATACCGTCGTTATTCTACTTTTTTCAATCAATGGGTAGATAAAAGAAGCTGCGAGCCCTTTATTTTTGTAAATTTTGGCTCTAGTCTCCACATGAATGAACTATGAGCTCTGAAATACTTGACAAACTCTGAACTTTGCAGGTCGTACTGGATGTGGAAAACCGGCAATGCGCTATTTCCTTCCGCGTACATCCACGAAAAGATCCTTCCTGAATCGAAGAGGACAAAAATGATTGAAGGAAGGGCAACAGAGGGTGTGCGTGTAGCCAACAAGAAAAGTCCTGCTCTACCTGTGTACATTTATGTGTCTTACAAATATCAGGACACACGATCATTTCTGTCCAAGGTAGAATTTAGTTTAGATCACATTTCAGTATTCATACTCGTGTTTCTATCAAGTTGAATTTGCACAGAGTGAATTATTGTGATATACTTTTATCATCTTTGACGACTGATAATTCTCACCAATTTTCCCTCCAGAGTTTTCCAAGGTAGCGGTAGCATTTTGATAACTTTAAGGAATGAAGATGAAATTTTTGTCTTTCTGAGAGATTTTCTCAGTTCAAGACTTTTTTTTTTCAAATTTAATGAGGCATCGTTGTTGTGTTAAACATGATTATATATTTATTCATAGGGTGTCCAGAGTCATATTGAAAGGTATTTTTGTTACCTACCATGAGTATGTAACCAGTGAAGTTCAAATATGTCCCGGAATTCCAACCTCCCCCTCCCCAGGATCTCCAATGTGGGTAGCACTGAGTTGTATGCTATGTAGCAATGTGTTCTAGGTATGTGCCACGAAATAGCAAAATTGACCTTAACCTGGTAATGATGAAATTCAATTGCTAAATGGTAATGATACGCCTTTGAGACGTATAGAACTATATTCGGGAGGGGAGTTAACAAGAACATTCAACACGAACCTTCAACGCGAACATTCAACACGAACATTTTACTCGGACATTCAACACGAACATTCAACGCGAACATTCAGCACGAACCTTCAACGCGAACATTCAGCACAGATATTCAACACGATCCTTCAACACGAACATTCAACGCGAACATTCAACACGAACCTTCAACGCGAACATTTAATACGATCATTCAACACGAATATTCAACACAATCCTTCAACACGAACATTCAACGCAAACATTCAGCACGAACCTTCAACGCGAACCCTCAACACGAACATTCAACACAAACATTCAATACCATCATTCAACACGAACATTCAACACGACATTCAAAACGAACATTCAACACGATCATTCAACACCATCATTCAACACGAACCTCCAACACGATCATTCAACACAAACATTCAACACGAACATTTCAACACGAACATTCAACGCGAACATTCAACACGAACCTTCAACGCGAACATTTAATACGATCATTCAACACGAATATTCAACACAATCCTTCAACACGAACATTCAACGCAAACATTCAGCACGAACCTTCAACGCGATCCCTCAACACGAACATTCAACACAAACATTCAATACCATCATTCAACACGAACATTCAACACGACATTCAAAACGAACATTCAACACGATCATTCAACACCATCATTCAACACGAACCTCCAACACGATCATTCAACACGAACATTCAACACAAACATTCAATACCATCATTCAACACGAACATTCAACACGACATTCAAAACGAACATTCAACACGATCATTCAACACCATCATTCAACACGAACCTCCAACACGATCATTCAACACGAACATTCAACACGAACATTTCAACACGAACATTCAATACGAACATTCAACACGAACATTCAACACAAACATTCAATACGATCATTCAACACAAACATTCAACACGAACCTTCAACACGAACATTCAACACAAACATTCAATACGATCATTCAACACGAACATTCAACACGACATTCAGCTGCAGGAGGGCGGGAGCGCTAGTTAGATCGAACGATATCTGGTACTTGTTTTATGAACTGTGTGCGCCTGACAGGCGTATAATTACCAGTGTAAGGTTAATTCAATTTCTACTTCTACTTGATTTGTCATTGTGTTACAACAGAGTGACATGAGAAGTTGTATGGAAGCCCCGAGACAAGCAGGCGCAAGCGGAGTCATCATTTGGGGATCTTCTCAGGACACCAACACGGCCAAGAAATGTTCTAAACTCAACGACTACGCAGACAACGTGCTCATACCCCTCTTCATTCGGAAGAAACCTGGTGAATCAAATTCAAATGACGTCTTGAACTGGGTCTAAGCCACCGATTGGGTAGCGAAATTAACCATAAAATTCTTAATCAATAAGTTGTCAAAAGTGTTTGCTTGGGCTCCTAGTGCTATGAGGTCGTTTTGCGAGTGGGGCAGTACGGAACAATAAAGACAAGAAAACCTTGATAATGAAATGTATTTTCAAAGAATAAAACAACCCATGATGAATATTTATTTTTATAGTGTATAAATTGCTTCTCGTTGTACAATATATATTATACTCTCTAATAAATTCATCAAACTATGAAATTTAGTTCGGTTTCTACTCTGGAAATGAATTTGGTCGAAATAATACACTAAAATACTTTCAGGCAGAAAAAGTGAGATTTGGCCGAATGGAAGCTGATCTACGCAGCACTTAATTAATTTGGAGCAGCGACATTCATTTTACACAGAGGCCTAACTTTGATAGAAATATCAGCTAAAATGTGCGTAGCTTTCGAATTATAGCCTTTTAATCATTACAATTATTATTACTGGTAAAATACACACTATTAGGCGGTATAATGAGAAAATCGTGGACGAGCTGTTACAAAACGTAAGGACGGAAACTCAACGGGTGAATAGTGTCCTCAACTTCCCCATATAATTTTAAAATCATTTCTTTTAGCGCCATTTCTGTTGAATCCAGTCATCATTTTTTTATCATCGTCCGACTGTGAAGTACCTATTTGAATTATAATTATTGTAGCCTGGTCAGGTGAAGTAATTGTAAACAAGAACGTGTAGATATCCATCTTGAGTGGTTGACTGAAATCTTTTTCACTGAAAGTGTTCACGCCTAGTACCTGAGTGCCATTCACATGTAATTAAGAGTGATTACAAGATTTCCAGATTTTTCTCCTGTTACTCTGTGCGTCGAAGTAACGTCAAAATACGCGAATGTACGTATCGTGTGATCAAAACCACACACCAGCCACGAGAAAACCATCGCTATTTCCATTTAGGTTTCTATCCTAAGAAAAAACACGAATAAGTAGCTTGTTTTCAATTATTCAACCAGACCCAACCTACACGTCCGAAGCTTACACAGTACATATTACAATATACATTTTCAAGTTGGAATTTTATGAGTGGGTGATAAGACTACTAAAACTGATGACGTCTGCTATTAGGCAATCTACGTATGGAAACTTAATACAGGCAGCAATGTCTTTTTCACTGTTTCTTAACTTAACTTAATTTTTCCATTACCAGTTTTATTCCTACAAATTACAAGTACCAGGTCAGATACGAACAATTGAACCAAGTATCCGGCCTCCACAAAAATTCTATTGTTCACTTTTATTTCTAGCTGCATACATTTCAAGACATAACTATATTCTAATATTGAACCACTCGATCTACATATTTACTTCAAAGCTATATTCATCAGTCCAAAGAAGGCTAGAAAGGTAGTTTTAAATACAAATTTTGTATGAAAAATTACCAGCTTCGCGAGAGCTGACTCTAAGTGGAAATAATTACAATTTTTTATTGCTTTAAAGCTTTACAAAAGGCAGAAGGTCAATATGTGACAGTGCATTATTGCTCTACGCAATGCCATTTTGGAAGTATCTACATATTTTTTCTTGTACTTCCCAACCAAATTTTTCGGCTCGAAATGGCTCCAACCCCACGATTTAAGACTGGTTCATCTTTAGTTGGCGATTTGTAAAATACCTATTAATAACACAAAACGAATTTGGTATAACACAACATTCAACATGTTGTTTGGTGGTATATCATAAATCGTAAAGGTGGAATAAATGTCTCATAGTACTTAAGTTCTTAACGTAGAAAACTGGGAAGATGGCAATCTTCGCCCTTAAATACAATGTGAGAATTATCAAGATCTGTATCGTAGCTGATATAGTTATCATTCTAATAATAATTGAAGGTAAGTAAATTTGCGACGTCTACCGGTCTAGTGGTTTTCATTGGGTCTTGTCAAACATTTCGACGAGATGAATTTCATAACATTCACCTAGATCGTTTTGTTTATTACTAGTAAAAATATATTATTTAAATTTATTCAATATTACGAATTTATAGCATGTTCACAACTACCTCCATAATCCTATTGATTCAATCATTGGATATCAACACCGCATCAAGAGGTTGATATTGATATCGTGGTCGATCGAACGTTTCTTCCGATGAATTGACAGTAGAATCGACTAATAAAATGTGTTGTATTTCAAATTTACCGCAATGACGTTGTCAAAACGCGTTTTTATTTTTGTGCCAACCACGGCAGCGACTCGAGTTTATTCGACTGCTTGTTTTTTCATGTTTAATCGGTGTGTCAATTTCAACGTTTGTTGTATGGAGGGTATCATGCGAATTTTCGTAGCCCATACGAGTCCAAAAGTACTGGTAGGGCCCCTTCAATCACTAACTACCACCTCTCATTATCTACGTAATTTTACACAGAATCTGCTCACGAAAACTCTCAAGAGGTTTTTGCTGATTTCGGTGCAATTCGTGGGTTCCCAACCCTCTCGTGCTTCTAGCAGTACTTCAAACGTCATCAATCAACCTATTTAGCAGCCTCTACATATCGAGTAGGTTCTTTCGTGAATTCGAATGAAAAATAACCAATTATCAGCAATCTACTAGTACGAGAAGTTGCCAATTTATCAATTATTTTAGCTTCGCTTTTAGGATACGAGTCAGGTCTGGCTTTCAACTTTTTTTTTAGCCAAATAACAACTTTGAACCCGTATCAAAGTATTTATTGTGTTTAGCGCTTAAAAACTAGTTTCAGTTGACGAACAAAATTATAACCAAACTAAACATATGAATCGTTATATTCATTGAATCACCATTTTCAGAAGACAATCTTAAATAGAAGCTTAAGAACAACTATTGGCTGCCAGTGGCTTAGTTACGGTGTTTAGTTGAAACGGAGGTTGGGCATCCGGTATTTGGGATCATCTGGCCGTGAATAGGGACTTTGAGGGTTGAAACTGTGGACGTAGACAGGACTTTTTCAATGATGAAGGCTTTAGCTTACACAGGACAGTTTTGAAAAGCCTGATCCAATCGTTTGGATTTCGAGCTTGAGGCTTTTGGTTGAGACCTACACTGGATACCTCGTTTTCCCCCTGTACGCTAATCTTTCGACAGCGATTTGAGGCCTTTTAAACTCGTTTTTCCCCTGTTTTGACTCGACCCTCGTATCCGCCATCCAAAAATCTATCAAAAACCAACGTTAACTCTTTTTTGAAAAAAATCGAGTTAGGCCTCGTTATAACATAAATCTCCATTTTCAGAAGACAATCTTAAATAGAAGCTTTTGAACAACTATTTGCTGCCAGGGGCTTAGTTACGGTGTTTAATTGAAACGGAGGTTGGGCATCCGGTATTTAGGATCATCTGGCCGTGAATAGGGACTTTGAGGGTTGAAACTGTGGACGTAGACAGGACCGGTGAGATGGTAGGGCAGGAGGCCCAGAGCGGCCGATAAAATTATTTTTTGTACACATAATCAGTGTCTCTTTGTGTGAAAACTCTTCTGTTATGGGCCTTTGAAGAAATTACAAATGGCTTATTGAACCAAAAGCTGCAGATCTAATTCAGAATTCTGAATTAGTATACTTACTTAGTACCCAAGAGATTTAGGAATTGAACTTGCTGATGACCTTTGCTGATACCTGAAGTTAATATACGAGTATTTAGCCAACTTTGGAGACAAAAGCCTACCACCACTTGAACTCCTGAACACAATCAAAAGCTTGAATTTGGAAAATATCTCAGTTTGTTTCCAAATATCTCAGTAGCCCTCCAAATATTTGCAACAATCTCTGCTACAGTTGCTAACGCAAAGCGCTCGTTTTCTACGCTGAACAGAGTAAAAAACGTGTTACGTTCAACAATGTGTCAAGACAGACTGTCAAAGCTTGGGTCTTTTAGCAGTGGAGAGAGAAGCCAACTTAAACACCACCATTGATGAGTTTGCCATGAGGAAGTCCAGAAAGAGGACTTTGTTGTGAATAAGGATATTTAGGTAAGTGTAAAGGAGGAACTTAGCCTATCAAAATTGTTAGGGATAAATTAAAGAAATCTAAATTAAACATTTCGTTTTTAAGAAGTCTCGGCTGGCATATTGTGCACTTGGAAAAACTTAGTAACAAATCACGAAAATAGGGGGGCCTGGGATCGCTCAGCCCCGGGGCCCGTGACGGCTCCCGCCGGCCCTGGACGTAGAAAGGGGTATTGCTCGCGATTGAAGGACAACGAGGGTAATATGGATATTGGCCAACATAGTAGCGATTATAATGATAATCGAGTATTGACAGCCAAGTACCGATACTTTGATAATATTTGATACCGGTACCACATCCACAATCCTTTTCATGACATCCTGAACACCGTGGTACAAATAGTAGGTATTTAGTCAGTAGGGAGTACTCTCATTTTCTGGAATGATTCGGTACTCTTTCGGACTGGTTCGTTTGACCTTGATAATTCATAAACAACGATATCCAATTAGCACGTTACATTGAGTTTTAGTCAAAGGTACAGCATACTTGACTGTGTCCCATTTGTATACTTACACTAGTAAGTTCTAAATTTTAGGTATTCAACTTCATCGTATGAGAGCCTACCTATATAAGCAAGCATAATGGACTCGTCAGCTCTTTTTAGCGATCCTAAAAAGCCCTTATTGATAAATGTAGTTAATGTTTAACCAGGGATGATCTTGCAAACCAAAGAGATGGGAAGCGATGACGTGACAGAGCTTAGCTCTGTGACAAGACCCTACGCCTGGTGAGTGCTTGCTATCTGATTATTTCGAGGTCGTCTTCCAATTTCACTGGGCTCAAGTTCTGATAGAGATGGAGGCTTAGGTGACGGTGCTCCTGAAACATAAGGAAACAAAGTGGGTAAGTAAAATGGGTTTAATATTACTCGCATCGCCGTTTACCAAAGTTCCAGTCATGCAGCCAATTTTAGGAAAAACCGGCCAAGCGGCACCTCTAAATCACCTCCAAGAAATTCGCGAAAAATCACAGACTCTTCTGATCAGATACTGAAACCAACCCTAGGGGAGCAACTAGATCTGAGGACGTGACCGAAATTTGAACCACCCTAATGGACTTATTGAGTAACCCTCGATATTCGGAAGGTGTCACTATCTTGAAAATCTAGACATCCCACCGAAAAGTATCAGATATAGTATAATATAGTATAAGATATGTCAAGATATCCTATCACTATCTTTGTGGCCATTGGGCAATAAGTCCACAAAGGTACTATAATATTGCCGATATTTAGATCTGGTGGGTATGACCCTTGTGGCACTCTAAATCACCTTCAAAAAATTTGCACAAAATCACAGACTCTTCTAATAACCCAACCCGTGAGGTGCAACTAGATCTGAGAACATGACCGTCTTCGATTTGGCCATGTACAAGTAGTAAATAGGTTGAACTTCAGTTATTTTCAGTGATTCCCTAAACGATCATCTATACAGATATACAATAGAAAGAATTAAATCGCTAATAAACTTCGGTTATGTTAGGTTATGAACCTTGTGACCCCCTCGAAATCAAAGTCTGGATCCGCCCCTGCTATTAGGGCCCTTTACACGTACGTTCTTTCTCGGGGGAAAGCCGTATCGCTCGCGAAAGATTGTGCGTCTAAAGGCGTCGGAGAGGAATGTCAAGCTCGCACGCTCTTTCCCTTGCGATAGAGTGTGAAGATGCTCCGAAGGAAGGGGAAGCACGCGGGTTTATTTATTTTTCATTTTACCGAGCAATACATGGAATGTTGGGTCATCCATGCGCAAATAGTTCTTGAAGTCTCTGAGATCTTGAATGAGGGGAGGTGACAAAATTTTCGGTAGATTTTGACCCAGACTCATCTGGCCGTCTTTTTTTGTCTCCCAACACCGTAAGACCGGCAAATGAAACCGCAAGAGTTCTTTCATGCCTCTCAATTATGTCCATATCTTTTGACGATCACTGAACGGCAACAACTCAACCCCTGAAGGCAATAAAATTTTCAAGTTTCAAAATTACAAAACTACAAATGACAACACGCTCCGAGGAAAACTGTGTGTTTTTCATACACTCCAACACGCTCCAGTTTCACGCGATCTATCGCGCGCGAATCGCCTTTACACAGTCGTTCTTTCTCTTCCAAGGGAAACGGCAAGCGCAATCGCGACCGAAAGAACGAGTGTCCAAATAGTTGCAACATGACAAGCACGCGTGATTGAGTGTGGGAGCTTTCCCGCGCGCAATCCCGTACGCTCCTGATCACCCACGATAGAACGTGCGTGTAAAAGGCCCTATTGTCACCTGCCTGCTATTGCCACCTACGGTTTAATCAACGCCACCCATATTCATTATAACCGGCAAAACGCTAGAATGTATCCATAATCACGAATTACTCACAACGTATTCGGTTTGGGTGTCTGTATCAGAGTCCTCGTGTGATCCTCCAGTGACGTCTTCTTCTTCGTCCATTCTCTCGCAGTCGCTGTCCTTCCCCTCCTCCGAGTCACTGCCGTTCAATCACAAAGTTTAATACGCAATTTACCACCAATTTCGTAAATAAATCAAACCTTATGTACAATATGTATAATTAGACAACAAGCAGTGTAAGGTGATGCAAGTATATCCATGAAATTAATTATGAAAAATAAACGTAAAATTCCGGTCATAAAAAGTCCTGATTGAATTTCACACTCGTTATTACTGTTGAAAATACTCCGACTAATATAAACATGAAATGTGGCAGTGCCGTGGAATTAAAAATTCATAAATGATCAAATATTTTCTCACCGAAAACACAAGTGGGCAATGATTTGTTGAATTTGAGACACTCAAAATCCAGAAATAGTAAATTTGATGAAAATTCGATTATTTTCAGAATGATTTTCAATTTTTTTGAATTTCTTGATTAATTTTGTAGTAGTGAAAAAAATAGTTGCTATTTTCAAGTTCGTTTTTCACTAACAACGAGCACCAATTACTTATAATACGAAGCGTGTCGAATCGTGTGCAATATTTGCAACTAAATTGAATTGTACTTACCTGCACGTAGTTTTTGAACATACCATCACTCCAATGTGCATGTTTGCTCACAGAACTCTTGGTGGTAACTACCTTTTACTGATTCATGATATTCATGCATAGACTTCCGGAAATACCAACTTGATGGCTGGTGCATCAAACACGAGATTCAGCATGCTTCAGGTTACCAATAAATAAACAAATTAATACAAATACAATATACTCATGAACCGTGAACTATCTAAAACATACTAAACCGATCTATGAAGAAATGAAGCACTTGTAAATTTTTCGCATGCTTTCCATGCATGCTTGTCCATACAATGTTACAACCTGAGTAACTCTACCGTTTTGTTCTTCATAAGTCTAATTTTCATCTTAAAACCATGCTTGTAGGTGTTTTATCTCATGATTGATGAAACTGCTACTAAAGCCACAATTCTACAATTTTCTCGACTCGTACTTGTTTCCTTTTTTTCCTTTAACTAGGAGAAGCCACTATTGTATGTTGTGTGTAATTCTCTCTACAATTTATCTCCTTTGTTCTGCCTAAACCCTACCTCTATAATTCACACTATTTGTAATTAATTTGTAGGAACTAGAAGTTGTAAGTCTAATCTAGATCTCACGAAGTAGTAAACCTCCTATAGGTGTTTACTCAGATAAAATTCCAATTATAAGCATTATTAGTATAAATTAGTAACGTGAATAACTTTCCTACCTTGTTTTTGGGGGGTACTGGGTAACCTCACGATATAAGAAATAACGTTATTCCAACAAACGTACTTTACTTTGAATTTCTTTCATAAAGTCTAACAATATTTATTCAAGTTAACAACCTTTACAAATTTATAAAATTTCGATATATTGCACTTTGTAATTTCTTAACATCTTCTTCAAATAACTACAACATTAGTATACGGAAACTAGCATTTGCTAATAGTAACATTTTTCATTTCCATTCTTTAAAATATATATCCTAGCAATTAATGTTCGTTTTTTCTTAAAAATATATACGGAGATTTATATAAGTACTATTTTGATCATCAGATATGTCTAGTAGCTATTCTTTGTTTTAAAATAATTGCCTTCGTTTTACAATGAGAAAAAGAAACAAAGAACTGTATTAATGAGTCATTGAAGCAAGTCACTTTATAGAACACAGTTTATTATGGTTTCTCATCCAAATTTTATTAGTTTTGAATTGAGTATTCATCATTTTACTACTATTTAAATAAGAGATAACGTATCAAGACATAAATTTTCGCGAGAAGGACTCTTAAAGGCAAGATAGACGAGCTGCACAGTTGTCGACTGTTTGCTTGGCGGAATTAGTTTGCATTTACGATTTGGTTGACATTTGGATCGGTAAGGTTTCTTAATGTTTCCAGACCATTTTGCTTTGTTTAATCTGTGTTGTAAAGCACTCAGCTTTTTCATAATCCAAATAATAATCTTCCTTGCCCAACCTAACTAGATGTGGACGGAAATTCCATTGCCTGATGATGATGCCAGTGACTCCAAAAATAATTAAAATACTTCTATTAAAATACTACTTCTTTGCGTTACTGTTAGTATTCTGCGATATTAGAATCAGGGTATGAATGGTTTGAGAGTGCAAGTCATTAATTATAAATTTTATAAGAATGAACGTATTTTTAGCCTCGGTTCCGGGCACGAGGCACCTGCAATCCTTGGGGCTGTTGAATTTTTTATTCGCCAGGGCCAGCCACCTCCATTTTTCACCCTCCCAAGTATATTAATTAATTGATGTATGTACCTCGACTATTGTCATACAATTTCCTTTGTGTCGACAATTGAAAATCCCTCTCTCTATCCAAACTTTTCAAGAGAACTTCAAAAACTGCTTCACTTACAAATTATGTTTACCTTCTTCGGAGGATACTAAAATTTCAATTAAATTAAAATTGAGTTGTAGCAAGTTTCAGTCTCCATTTATTGTTAATGTCCATGAATTTCCTATAAATATGAGTAAATTTGATTGGGGTCTTTTAGGTTGTGATCATCTCATACTATTTTCACCTGAAAATCAACTATTCATTTTGTAATTGAAGTGTTGATGGAGGTTTTCGAGATTTGCTTTAATTTGGTAGACTTGTAAACAACAAATTTTGGCATTTTCCAGATAGGGGTCTCTTTTTTCGCCCTAACGTTTTATCAAAGAACGCAAATTCCTGATAGGGCTTACGATTGTGCACCATAAAGATAAAACTACAATTGAGAAGCTACGTGGTGCACGACTATGTTGATAACACTGGCTTGTCACCTTGGTTGGATACCCAGTAAAAGCTTATGACTTCTGGGGTACTTAGGGGCATGACAAGTAGAGCGTATACGCTCTACATAGTAAAACAGTTGGGACGGACTTTGTCCCGTTGAGATAACTAATTGGTCACCTCCAACGCAACAAAAGATAATACCACAAAAGTATTTTTCAATTGTAGGATTGTATACCTCAAATTTTACTTGTTCTACGCACATGCCCTCCAGTGACTACGGCTTGTTCCACCTAAGTACCTTGAGGATTTCGAAGTGTCCATGGATTATACTACCAACATACCCTAACGGGAAAATTCTCCAGTTCTTGCCCTCTCTTTACCCCCTTACTTAAGGAGCATGCGCTTGTTGAATTGACTAAGAACTCAGGGACAACTTGAACAAAGCTTGTGTTGCGTGTGTGGACCTAACCAGGGGCGCAATATATGGTGGTATATCGAACTTCACGAGCAAACCTCCCCCAAGTTCACCAAAATATGCAATTTAAAGAACACAAAAAACTTTTCAAGTTAATTTCTAATTATGTCCTCTGGATTTTGAAAGGCATTTAATAACGAAGGAATCAGAGGGTTTCTAGAGAGAGGGATACTACGCCCTCTAGTACCTAATAAGGATATGATTGAAAATTAACTCAAAAATGAAAATTCATTAATGAATTGGCCGGTCGAGTGAGAAATTATTTGACTCGAACCTTCATCAGCCTCTTGCAATCGAATTCTTGAAACTTTTAACTTGTCACTTGATCAGGTCAGAACATGATTTTGGAATTGCTACAAATGTCGAGAATCAAGAAATACAACAAATAGAGTTTATATAAGAAATAAGTAATAAATAAGAAATAGAACAAATGTGAAGTTTTGAAGTATCTACGTTACTACTCAATAATTATCTTCTTCTCCAACCTTCTTACATACTTAAGATTCAACCTCAACTCTCTTGAGTATCATTAACTCAAGGGCACCTGTTGATAGAATAGATCCACATGCAAACCAAACCAAAGTGAACAAACCGAAAATTACGAAGTTTTGAAGATGAAGTCGGAAAGTTTTTAGGAACAGAAACAACAGTGCAGCTTGTATTGTAAAAACCTCTCGCTAGTTACATTGAAATATAGCTATTTATTTGGCTTTAGAATTCAAATTCAAGTTTCGTTTTCCTCAACATACGAGCCAATACAGCCCTAAGAGAATTATTAGCCCTACAGGTCCTTTCTTATTATTAGTTTTGATTTATATCACTCGATTTTTTCTTTTTCAAGTCAAATAACGTCAAAGTTAACATTAAACTCGTGTTTCCCATTCATGCCTTGATGGCGCTATTCTACAATCGTCCAATGAAACTCCATCTCTATATCTGTAAGCAGATAAAGGAGACTCGAGTTACTTTTCTTTTCTCTTTGAAACTGTTCAATATGTTGTGTATGGGTGTAAGTGAAATTTTCAAATATTTGGTGGTACTTGTCACAACGACATTCCACGAGTAAGGGATTTGGAACGTATCGGGCCAGTTTATCAATACCATCTAGACAACTGTTCAGGCAGGTTTACGCAGCAAATCCTGGTTAGCGAGTAAATGGGCGTTTATCAATCCCCGTTTACGGCTAGAATGGAGGAAAGGTTTAAATGATAAAAATTTGAAACAAGGAGTAGGTAAGCATTTTCAACTATTGCGTTCAAATAGTGAAATTGAACAACTAGAAGAAGTGTATAAGGTTATGTAGGCACTCCATCGCCCTTATGTCAAGTCATTGAGAACTTGAACACAACTTGAAATTGAAGTTGAAAAGAAATGTAGAACTTCCCTGACACAGAGAAAATCTTTTGTTGCACCTTTTTCACCATCTGTCAGCAGCAATGATGAAAAAAATCCCCAGTCATGCAGCATGACTATAAGAGCGAATTTTCGAAGAAATCATTAGTTTTATGTAAAACGTCTCTATTAAAGAACATGATGTCCATGAAGAACATCTCAAGTAACAACTACGTTTCTTCATCTTCAAAGTGCTCCAGTTTGAGAATGGAATAAGATATCGCAATTCTGATTTCACCATGAGTTGGCAGTCTGTTTCATGTTTGGAATTTATGGGTAATTTTAACCCCTTAAAATGTTTGTACCGAGAACATGAACAATTTTCTTCAACAATTCGCCAAAACGGGTCAAAGTAAAGATTTGATGGATGAGATATTGCAATTCTGATTTCACCATCGTGTTCAGCCTCCTAAAACTCCCCAAAACCCCCTCTTAGAGTGGCCCGATTCTGCCCATCTACGAACTTAGCCTTTCGAATATATATAAGTATGAAAACCTATATCTGGTCTGAAACGGATTTTGGTATGAAAATGTTTCGAGAATTCGAGTTTTAAAAATTTTGGACCGAGAACATTAGCTACATTTTCTTCGAAAATTCGCTAAAAGATAGCGTTCTGTCGGATTTTATAGAATGGGAATGGAGTTCTGCGAATCATAGGGATTGCAAGTCAATGAGGATAATTTTTCCTCGAAGAGTTTCAAGAAACTCATGGCCAAAATTTGGCACATAAACCACAGAAACTAAGGGTTTCTGTAACCTACAGCCTTCTCCGGTCGGTCTAATAAAATATATATATTTTTTTTTTCGGCTGCTCGTGCACTATTGGCATTGACAAACCCAATTAACAGTTGGATGAGAGTTAATTTTATAATCCAGCCACCTGCTTCAACTTGGTAATGATATCCCAGCCCTAAATAGTTTTAAATTTAAATATCTTTTGAATATGGAGAATAAGTATTACTTCAAGTTCCATCAAAGCTCGCCTTACGGCATTTAACGTAGGGAATGTGTGAGTTTAAGGAGTCCTTAAAGTTTGATATTCAAGTCGGTATAGAGCATTTTTCGTAAAGTGTTACAATCTTTTTTCCGTTGAATTACAATTTGGTCCTTACACAATCGTGGTTTTCGTTATTTTCAATCTGGGAAACGGGAGATAGATGAAGTTTTAGTGAGATTTGAGACCACACAATCTAGAGGTGCGGTCCTCTACCCGCTCTAAATGCTCATCCTTGTACCCATCAATCAATACCTTGCCCATTTTCGTAGGTAGAAAATTGACATTGCAAAGGAGTTCGATATAATGGAAAAAAAGTTTAAACTAACTGGTGAATGCTATACACTTCATAATGGAGAATAATTTGTTGCCCAAAATTTATTGGCACAGTGGGAAGTTCTTCGAGGGTGTGTGTTGTTTGAAGGTACTTTCAGTGTAGTGATAATTCAATGTAGGTTTTGAGGTAAAAAATTATTTGCCAATCCATGATAATTGCCTATGCAGGTATCATACTCTTACTCGTAACAGTAAATCAAAAGAAAGAAGTGTAAGTGACAGTTCGAACAGAGCAAAGTGTTATGGATCATGGCAGCTGTGGGTTTAGCGTCAGTTAAAGTGTTCAAGAGGACGAAAGGTCAGACAAGCGGGTACGAAAGTATTGCCAGAGTTCAAAGTGATCGAAATTTGATAATTGTAGCCGCGATCTCACCTGTGCTGTTGGGATACCGCGGGTGACGTGGCTTCTGTTGAAGACGATTGAGACCTTCTCCCTCTGCAAAGGAAATTCGATTTTGTTACTCATCAATATACGAAACATACAAACAAAACCGTGCGAATTCTTCCACATCGGTTTATAATTTTCTGTATAGATCACCCTTCTGCCATGACCACTGTTCTATTAACAAGATCTTTGTAACTCCCACAAACACACGAAATAATAGGAGAAATTAGGTGAATTATTCGTGTGTTTGTGGGAGTTACAAAGATCTTGTTAATAGAACTGTGGTCATGGCAGAAGGGTGATCTATAATTAATATAATAATTATTATAGAGTGTTTATTTGAGGTGACCTGATTAGCACAGCAACGGTCACGTCAATTCTCCACCGTTCTTCGGTTCTACTTTTGTGAACTAAAATTTGCGGCTTGCCGTTAGTTCACAAAAATAGAACCAAAGAACGGCGGAGAACCGAAATTTAATGCTCTGGGTGGTACTAAAACGTGCTATAAATCAAAATTAATTCATATTTATATTTGAGATTCTTTCGAAAGATTTCCAGATTTGACGTGTAAAGCCCTTATTTGTTTTTCTGGTCGATATCAAAAGTTCATTATTAAAAATAAATAAATATTTGTTTCTTCAATTGAAGAAATATGGTAAAGTTGTATAGTTGAAAAGTTGAAGTAATATGGTAAGGAAATTGATCATGTTAACCATATTGTGTATCTCAATTTTTATGAAATTTCACATCAACTTCAATGCTATATACGGTCTTTACCAAGCTCGTTACCAGCCCTTGAATCAAACCCCTCACTCGCTTTGCATCAACACTTTAGACTGCTCAGACGCGTAAACGCTTGAATATGAATGGTACAGATAAGAAGGTAAATAAATCTACCTTCTAGGCCGTTGGTGCCTCTTGATGTCATTCAATAGCGCAATGGTCGAGGCTGTTAAGTGAGCATGGTAAACTTGCTGAGGACAGAACAACCCAAAAATTATGAAATTTAGCAAAACAGCTTTCAAACTGTTGACACTTAAACTAATTCAATGAGATTGGGTTTAGTGGGAATTAAGTTGAACCAACAAAGCATCAAGTGCAAATCACAGTAATGCAGACATCGGTCGTATATTTCTGCTTAAGAATTGAACTATGGGGCCGGTTTTTTGGTCTTCGGAGATTTTTATAAAGCACCAACACATTTGAGGGCCTGCAGGATCTAGGATGGAAAGTTTTTGAAGGATATGTCAGGCTGTGATTGACTTGAAGTTTTGAAATGCTGTGGATAGCCACTACGTAAGAAGCGCCAAGACATCCAATAAGAAGTAGGTTATCGTGATAAAATTAGTTTGACTATACCGTTGGAAAGCTGAGTGTAAGTAAGTGGGGATTGATAAACACAACGTTAAAAAGGTCAAACAGCGGATTTAAAAAAGTTAAATTCTGGAAACTTCTCAACATTTTGAACATTTTGACTTTGACCTCATTTTGTAGCTGTTGGAACTGCTCAAAAATTCATGTTTTGGCATCAGAGAAATAGGAAATTTAGCGGTCTTTCCAACGGTGATCTCAGATTTCAATCTACTAATCAAATCAAGGGAGTTATGGCCATTTTAGTGCCGCAAGGTCGAAAACACGAAAAAAATCTTAAAATTAAAAAAGAGGGTTTTTGACGGGGTAAAAAAATTGCTAAGAGACACTTTTTGTAGCAAATTAGTCGTAGAATCGATCCCTGAAATTTGTCGAGTCGAGACTGATACACCCTGTAAAGTGGATTTAGAAATTCATTTTACAGCTTGGGGAATCCTTAAAACTTTCCAACCTAGGAGGTCCTGCAGGATCTTAAGGGATGGAGGAACTTACAAGATTTATACTTATTTTAACAAGTTGATAATTTTTCCATACCCCCCCCCCCCCACCAATACCTTATAGTGCTGTAAATGTTAGAATTTTGGGCCCATCCAAGTTCCCCATTCAATGGATCAAAACGGGGAGATCTAAATGTTGGATATGGCCAAAACAGTAGGTAGCTGAGTTCAATTATTTATTGTCTAGAAAAAATATAGCAGGATTTTGACGACCATTGATTTATAAAAAATAGGTACTAGTGAAAACACCTCATACTTTTCAAACGATGCCATGTACAATTTTATTCAAGGAAATAACTTCTTGCGGAGTTTCTCCAAACTATAAAAATGCATATCCACACAGTAAACATGCTTGCACAGTCTGTAACAATTTAAAATTATAAATCAGAAATTGAGATTGGAAAGTGATTCATAATCCTAAACATCAATGTTATCATGCTGGTAGAACGTGTGATATTGTGCATTGCAATAAAGGGAGTGCAGTGCTCATTTACTAAGATCTAATGAGATAATTACAACAGTATAGTGTGGTAATCTCAAGTAATGTACACGTAACTATATTGGTGATAGTATTTAAAAAAAAACTCGTTTATCTATACAAACTAAAACAATTTAAAAGTTTATAAGGACAAGACTCATAAACGCATTAGGGCTTCCAATCCAGTAAATATTTCCATCCTCCTGGTTTGTAAACAATCCCACATGGCTATAAAAACGCCAAAACATTGTTCTGTTTCTGCGCCATTAACTCTTCCAGTTCGTTTATACAGTGGTTCTTGCAACCTTCTTCCTGAGGAACTGATCATTTTTCAACCCTCTTCCCACCAAGATCATGATTCAATAAGTTAGGAGGTGGAATGGTTTCGTTGGATGCAATAGAAGACAAGTACCTAAATGTGTTTTTTTGTATAACGACAGTCAAGATTAGTCAAAGCTCTATGGTTGGTTGTGTTAGCTTGAATAAAAAATTCGGTCAGCCGATTATAAGTGTATTAAATTTTGGTGCCACAATAAAAAATATTGTAAAAGAATAAATCTAAAATATCAAGATTGTAAAATGAATAGGTAGCGGGATTGGAAGCCATAGGGCGTTCGCAATGAAAATTTACTATAGGATCTGAAATTCTACACGAAGAAGAAGTGTCAGAAAGTAGATGGTTGCTAGTTTGGTTAACTATTTGGTTGCACAGTAAGCTAAAATTTAATATTAGTGAGTAATGCGGTGCAATGAAAATTATTTGGTTAGAGATGATCATTCCATTTTGAAAATAATAATTGAAGTGTTGGTAAAATGACGCACTTTTACCGTGATTTTAAATCAGATGTTCGGGATGATTTCACAATTTATACAGTGTCATGGCATATCAGTGATGCGCTACGCATAAAAGGGAGCGTAAACATTTGTTCAAGTGCAATCCATTGATTACTTGGCTCGGCCCTGAAGTCGATGGCTAGTATCGCAAGTCCACTGTTGCCTAACTACACTCTACATTGGGAGAACACGTTGTCGAAGTTATATCAAACCGGTGTCAATGATTTGACGCAGAACACGAACGTTGAGGTTGGATGTTAGTACAATTAATATCGGATCATTAAGATTATTAGTACAGTCAGTTTCGGGTTCAGAATGGTTCAAAAAGGAGACATAAGGTCTTCACTGATCAATTAAAAAAAAGAAGAAAACAGAGGTTTTCCACACACTATTCATAATATTTTATTGTCAGATAGAAGATAAATTCGGAGAAATGAAGGGGGTTTTCTTGTATTTTGATTAGGATAAAAAAGTTTAGGAATAGGGAGATAGGGAGTGCGATTTGTAGGAATGAGTCATACAATCGCCATTTGACGATAGTATTTTGTAACTAGTCACTACAAGAGAAATCCACTGATATGCGTAGCGTCACTGATATCTCAATCAACGTTAAACGGGTGAAAGAAAATCGGAAAAAAATATGCGAACCGTGCGGAAAGAAGGTCCTACCGGAAGCGAAGTAGCTCTCATCTCCCTCAAGTCGATGTTCCTGAAGAAATCTGAGAGGAGGAGCTCTTCAATGGACGGACACCTTTGCTTGGGGTTATTGAAAATGAACTCTAAAACCTCCACGACCTGTAAATATTTTATAGTAATTATAAAATATTTATTATGTACGACTTCTCAGTGAGAAAATATTAATAATAAAATTTCATAATATTACATTCATTAAAAATTGAATAAATATCTAGTTTAGAATACTGATGAAACATTTTTAGTCGAATAGAACAATTTGGAAATGCACATTTATTCACTATGATTAACGAGTTTTCAAGAACCTTCATAAAAACCCCTTCAAGTCCGATGTCCTACCAGAGTGATGTTTTAGCTGCCACAATTTCACGGAACCTCATCACGACTTGAAGGCGTTATGAATTCTGTACACAAACCTTCCAGATGGAACAGGATGGAGCCAAACAGTCATTTTCTGTATCCACAATTTTTAGAGCTATTGCATCAGAATTTAAGAGTTTTTTTAAAGAGCTATTTCATAAACATAGCGATGAAGCTGTACGAGGTCCAAATGGGACCCACTTCAGTTTTTCCATTTAGAGCGTTCTACTGGATAACTACCACCTTAGATTTAATTCAAATTGGATCGCATCATTGGAGATTTGTTCTTCTTAAATAACTGGATTTGCTGGAACGGAGAACTGTTCCGTATGAATTTTTCAAAACATGGCAGATCAGGTAAGGTACTTATGGTAAGGTTTCACTTGAACCAATATTTTACTTGTAGTAGGTGGGAATTATTGCTTACTAGCGAGTTGACGATAATAAATTATTAGTACCATCACCATACCTGAGGATAAGATGCAATATCCAGGAGGTTAGCCGTTGTGGGGACGGCCACAGTAAGCTCGTAACCGGCACACATTTCAAAGAGAACGTGACCTGTCACAAACAACAATCTGTCAAATACGTCAAATAGTTTACAAAGACATAAATAATTAGTTACGATACTATCCAAAAATGAATCCACTATTCTACCATTGGAAGGAGGAGTTGCGACATCATTCAAGGTGTACAGGGACTGTGGGCCATTTCATTAATTTTGATTCAAAGGTCGATTCATGCAGGTGTGGGATAAGGCAGTCGATTTTTTATATCAACCGAGTGAGGCTTTTGAGAGTTGGCTTATCGATGCCTCTGAGCTTGAAAATTTTCGCCAAAGAGGGTTTTGTATGTACTTGTGCGAGTCCCTCGGTCGGGGTTAATTAAAGGAGAGTTTCTTTACTCAGGCGGTTTCTTTACACAAGAAGGAGGTGGCAAACAGGGCCGTCAGCGTTTGAACGGTACCATAGTGCTGCTAAAGATATGGATTGGATCCATTTGCTGTTTAACGAGTTTGATTGAACTGGAAGACTGCCCCCGTGAGATAAGTGTAGGGAAAGCAGGACTCGATGAGTGTGACTTGTGGGGCGATTTTGTTGTTCCTAGTTCTGTTCCAATTGATTATTGGACCCTTCATTGATGAACTTCTTCACCAAGGTAGTGGCTGTTTGGTAAATGTATGTTGGAAAACTCTGAACAACAGTCCGAGAATTGTACTCGTCCATATATTTAAAAGAAGTCTAAGTAAGGCTGAATAAGTACACTCATGCAGGACACATTGACATCAACCTCCGATGTAACTCTCCAGAAACCTGAGTGTTAACTAAAATTGTGATATAACCAAATATATATAGTACTGCTTTTGTATAAATTCGAGTTGTTTGCACACACTGAAATCGTAGATATTCTATGGGGACGCAGATATTCCCGTACGTACATTTATAAAGGCTAATAAATCCTTTTTATCGAATAGATACAGACAATGGATATGACTCAACGTAGAAAATAGTAATGAATTCATGTTCCTCACCGAAACAAACGACATCAATCACAGATGGATCGGATCTAAAGCTCTTGGATATGACGGGATATATTCTCGATGTGAAGCCAAACAGAACGTTTTCCAGCCCGCTCAACCTGTGACAGGGACAACGAATAAATGACCGAGGAATTGCATCACATACCAACAAGTTGCAAAAATTGATTTTCTTCTGTTTACAAAAAATTAAGTTAACTTTCATCCTCTTGCCAGTGAGGCAGATTGGTTATTATTCGCTAGTGTGGCCTTTCTTGATATTCAACTTTCGTAACCAAAGCGTTGGGGCAGGAGCTGCAGGTATGGAGCATGGTGTAAGTGGTAGTCACTGATACTCCCTTGAGTTAAGCCTTTGTTATTTCTGTGTCATTTGGCTTGAAATCAACGTTCGGCTCAGCTTTGCTGATCTTCAGGTGATTGAATGACACTTTGGCAGAAGCTTTGGAACTGTGGCCTATTGAACCCACCCATAGACTTGAATAGGACCCAGCACCCAAAGCTTTTGGAGACGAGAACACAAGGAAGAGGTGCAAAATTGGTTCACACTGAGACAATGTTTTGGATGCGATATAGTTTTATTAGAACGTAGATTTTAAGAAAGACCACTTTGCAGACGTTTCAGAAACTTGTATGCCACCTCGACCATACAACAAACTCTAGCTAATAGTCCCATTACATCGTGTAATTACCTGGCAACACCATTCTGTATGATGATATTCCCGCTGTGGAGATGTGAACACGAAGGGTACCCTCGCTCCTTGAGGAATAGTAAGGCCTCCAGGATCTGTCTTCCCAACCTCTGGACCTGCGATGCCGGCAAACCCTCCGATTTTTCACCATATTTGTCCGCCCAATCGTCCTGCCATACACTCTAAAATCACCATTGAATATGAAATTTCAGTAGTATTTGGTATACAGAACTTTACTGATCTTTATGAACTAACATTAAATTTTAATCCCTGAAGAGCACATCGTCGATAGGTTTTATGTATCCCTATTACGGTTATATTATGATCAAGATCGTGATGATGGCCATGAGGTTACACGATGGTCGAGATGATGTAAATATGCCCAATTCTACACCACTTAGAGGGAGATTATTTAGAAATTGGTACGTCACAATCGATTTTTTCATGTGAATGAACATTATTCGAGTTTCTATTCGCGATGAAACTTGACGAAACACCAAACAGATACTCATCAGAGATGTACTGTTTACTAACCTTGTATATCAAGTCTTTAAGGCTACCCTTGGAGTTATACGGAATGACGAGGACAACGTACGTTCCGTGGCCGTTCGGACCCGTATCGGTGAACTCTAGATCGAGAACAGGGTAGATGTAAGGGTGCTGGAGGTTCAAGAGTAGCTCCAATATCGTACTTCTCGTTTCTTGATCTGGAGGAACAATATATCGATTAAATCTTGAACTGTACGTTAGATGAAGTGAGCATAATGTGGACTTATGCTTAAGTTCCATTGGGTCCCCAGTGAATTTCCATTGCAATCGGAACAATAGCAGCGTCTGCATATAATATGCATATAAGCATATTATGCTCTAATGGGAAATCCTGCATTGTGACTCATTTCTGCTGAAAGTCTCCTGGTCTAATATGATCATTCAAAAGTATACAAACCAGAAAGGTAACATTTACCGAGAACATTTAATGTTCTCAACAGAAAAATGTCTCATCATCGATAAGTTGTAGAACCTGTTTGGACAACGAACCTCCACAAATTACCCCTACAGGGCAGCGAATCATGAATTTTCACACATCTGATTAGAGAAAGTAGAAAACTGCTAGGCATGAAACCTGTCGCACATGTCTGGTTTGTATGCATACTTAAAACATCCTTGTTAAAATAACATGTGAAGGCTACTTCTATTTCCAAAAGAAAAGTTTCAGAGGGGTGCAGATGTGGAAGCATACATTCAAGTGTAATTTAGCTTCGATAATTTTCGGAGTAGTTAATACACTGTGGAATAAACCATATAAGTACAATCATAGTCAATTCAATTCGTGCTATGTTTTACTTTTTCAGATAATAGAGAGAATAGTTACACAATCACACTCTTCATTTCAGTAATCACATCTATCAAGTATTTTTTTGTAGATATACAGCTGCATTACACTAATAAGCCCGAGTTAACTCATCAATGCTCAGAGTAACGGTGAGACGAATTTGAGAGAGAAAAAAATTAATTAATAGCAAATAAATATGCAAACAACATGGAATTATAATTAGATTAATTATAACAACATTATAATTAGATTCCGCATCTCTGAAGGAATCTAATTATAATCAACAATATTAATATTATGATGATGCAAACACGGGATAACTCGAGTCGTGGTAAACGCAATGACCCACTGAATTTAAAGCAGCTAATACATGCAACGCTGGTTAACAAAATTTTGGGTCGGTCTTGCATCCGGCCGGAGCTTGTCAATTTCTTACGTTTTTTGGGGTGCTGAATCCGAATCCGAGGATCGTTTTTTCGGATCGGCTCGTTTTGTAAAAAAACGCTGGTTTTTCGGGGTTTAAACTTTTTCAACTTCATTATTTTTTAGTTATACCTCAATCAAACTCATACGCCTTCCAAAGGTGCATATCTCATGTCAAATTTACCGCTGATTTACGTCGATGCTATAATTACTGCTGGACGCTCTAAAGAGACGTTCCAAGATGCAGGGGCAAAAGCATTTTTTCCAGTCATTATTTCTACTGTTATCACAAGAAATTTTCAGAAAAAATGACGAAAAAATGGGATTTTCACAGACTTTTCGCCAGTTTTTTGAGGTGATATTCGGAATCAGCGATAAATTTTACATAAGTTCCTAGTAGTCTTGTTTATACTCAGAGTGTTTGAAGTGTATATGTTTCTTTGTTATTTTATTTTTTCAAGGTAGGTACCTATCTATTTCCTTTGTATGTATCTATCTGTATCTATCTATCTTAATATGTATAGTCTCTTGTTATCTATGTACGTCCGCTGACTACAATACACCGCTGTACGTACAATAATAATTATGACCCAGCTGACGTACAAGCCCAATTACATGGAGTAATAAGTATTATTACTCCGCCTAATTGGGCTTGCCCGTAATATTGAATAAATAAATAATCTAGGCACCTTTGAAAGGCGTTTGAGTTTTTGATTGAGGTATTACTAAAAAATAATTAAGTTAAAAAAATTGAAAAACCTTAAAAACAGCGTTTTTCTAAAACCCGAGCCGATTCGAAAAATGGACCTCGGATTTGGATTCAACACCCCACAAACTTAGCGACAAGCTACGGCCGGATGGAAGACCGACCCAAAATGTTGTAAACTAGTATATGCTGTGACGATATTACTTTGAGATGTAATGGATTGATAAGGCGTTGAATCAAAATTCGTCACATTGTTTTCTTACCGGTTTTTACAGGGCACGACGGACTTTTGGGCACTAAGGTGAGGAGTCGTTCAGTCTTCACGGATGTGTCTCGCACAACGAACCAGTGTTTATCCACTCTGGAACCTAAATTAGGCACAACACTCAGACTGATTAGACATTCAGTTGGAGGAATCAGGAGTAAGTTTTTCTATTCTTCTCCAAACCGAATTAGTGATATGCAACTACACGGTGGGCGAACGCAGAGCGAAACCGAGGTTTTTATACTATTTCAAAGATATGGTAAGGAGTACCACAATCAGGTCTACAGCCTGCTTGGTGTGGGATGAATGAACGGAGGGAGGTGATGTGTTGAATTTTTTTTTTTAATTTTGTAAACTTTATTTGTACAATGTACATTTTAGTTTTGCTGCCATGCTAACATGCCTTATTAGTAGACAAAGTCTAATTCACTCGGGACGTGGCGAGAGGTAAGTGTCCATCGATTCGCTTCTCAAAATCACTTTTACAAAATGATAGTTTCATCATAGCTTGGTTCAAGGAACATAAGAGTGTAACTATTGAGTGATCGATTTTATTAGGAACGATGAACCGTTATTGGCAATCCCCTTCAACTTGAAGATCCCTGTTCGTTGTTTCGTTCGACGTCGGAATTATTACAAGCAACGGAAAGTAGTAAGAAGTAGGAAGGGGGTGGTGGTGGTTTGGCATTTGTATGTGTTCTCAGTGTAGTGTCTTCTGTCTATTTATTGATCCGGTCTTGTTATGTAACTCCAAGAGTCCGACGAGGGGGATTGGGGAGCTCTAGGAATATATAATATATTCAGGCTACGGCTGTATGAAGGAAGCAAAACGAAACACCGTAGAAAACAAAAGCAGAGAGAATAATACAAGGGCGTATGGAACTTCAATTACATCGAGGTTGGTATTTATTAATCATACTACTGCTGATCGATAGAGACGCTCATTTCTGACCAGTTTGCACGACAACAGTTCTGGTTCATAGGTACCTATACATCCACTCGATGTCGGAGAAAACAGTCTGGTTTAAATTATTAGCAATCAGTAGTTGCGTCAAGCATTTGCAGAGTTTTTTTATTCGATTTTCCTAATCTACGTACCTTGAAACGTAAACCAGCAATTTTTATGAACCAAAAACGAATTATCTAGCCATTCATCTTATCTATCTACTGCAACATTATATTACTCGTACCTTATGTGTTAAAGAATAGGTCCTCATATTCCAATCTGTCTGTGACAGTTGAGGCTCCTCCAATAATTGGCTCCTACTATGATTATTATAGTATGGAACATATGGGATTATTCTATATGTTCGATTCTCATTTATTACTGTTCACTTCATCAATTGCTTTTGCCTTGAAAGTTGCTTGTGATTTTTCGTTAATACAAAATCATCTTAACCGACTTGTGGAAGTATTAACTTGTGTCACTAACGTCATTAATTGTGGAAGCGTTATGTACGGAATTCCTGGAGGTAAGTGAGAACGTTTGAGTTCTCATATGGTGCTTTTCTTCGACACGAATTCGCTTCGTTGATTGACACCATGTGAAGTATTGTTTGATGATTGATGATTGTTGTACTAATCTAACCCTGTACGCGAAGTGGACCCAAGGGCTATTTGAAGGATTTGACTTGGGTTTCCCCGAACCGTTGATTGACGCGACCTGGGGTGAGATTCGGTGTTAGTTGATGATCTCGTTTTGATACATAGTACTAGCTAGATGACTGACTTTTGTTGATATCAAGACGATGACGAAATTTCTTTGGGTTTCTCTTTGGTTCATCTCGAAACTTTTTGGTTAGGTCAACGTGGGGCTGCGATCTTCGCTGCAGATTCTTGGTTGATCTGGATTGATGAATATTCCATCGTTCCAGATTCGGTCCTTGTCTCAACCAAGGACCACTTTTAGTTGTTATTAGGCGACAGAAATAGGGAAATGTTTTGGTTTCCGCATTTTTAGTGATTCCTTGAAGCAATTGCGGCTTAGGAACCCCGGTAGTCCTCGAAGTGGCCCGGGTTACTGCACAAAGCAGTCCGAAACGAAATTTTGAATGAATTAGGAGCGCTCTAATTTCGTTTTCGAGTCATGTGGTCCCATACGGTACGTGCCTGGCGTGGCACAACGATTCCTAGAGGTGGAATGTGGGAAGGTACCTAGTCACAAGGATGTTCCCGAGCATCGACTTGTTGACGCCGTAGTTTGACAGCAGGGGGCTAAATGAGGTACGGAGGGAGCCCCTGTTGGCTCGCCCCGCGGACTTAGGAGATCTAAAGTAGAAACGGCCGTCCTAATCACACACAGATCCGGGGGCTGGAGTTCCTTGGCTTACAAGGGGGAGATCCTTGAGCCAGGGCGGCTACACGACGTGAAATCGGGGACGCGAAGAACACGTCGGGACGGGTAGATGGCCAACACATGCAATAAGGCTTTTGAGGTAGGCCGACCGAATCTCAGCCACCAGAAATGAGGGAAGTCGCAAAAATCGGGCCAGGCTGGAGCTGGGAATGTATTTTTCTTTGTACCTATTTTTCATTCCCGGGATCAGAGGGGGTCCCATAGTATGAGACGTAAGAAGCAAAACCGTCTCTGGGAGGTGACGGGAGTTATTCCACCCCCACTGTGTTGAGGTTCTTGGATGAGCTCACGTTCATTTTCTGTGAAGCTCCACATGCAAATTGTTCAGAGCAATAGGCCAAGGACGAGAAATCCCTTTTTGCCGAGTCAAAATTAGGAGTGTTCCCAATGTCAACTAGGTCAACTTATCAACTTCATTGATAACACTCGGTAATTGTGAGGAAAGGGATAGCTCCAGACCTGCGTCAACGGAATGATAGTGTCAATCGACAGCGGTCACTTAAATTCGTACTTGGGGAAATAAGTAGATACTAGCTCGTTGTGTGTGACGGAGCAGTACATGGCACAGTCGGTTAAAATTAACGATGGGTTCGTAGAAAATTCAATTTGAGTCTAGAAGTCTAGTTTTCAGAGAACTTGGAGGACGTTTACAAGCAACTGAAGTATGATGAAGTATATAGGCATGATGAAGTACTTATGCATGATGAAGTAATAAGACATGATGAAGTATATAGGCATGATGAAGTACTTAGGCATGATGAAGTAATAAGGCATGATGAAGTACATAGGAATGATGAAGTACTTAGGCATGATGAAGTCCATAGGAATGATGAAATACTGAGATAGATGATGATATATATATATTTTAGATAATCGCTGTTGTTAAAATATTACAGGACCCATGGATGTAAGTGACGAGGAGAATGAGAACCGATTGCTGAATCCCGACGGTCCAGAGGCAGAGGAACTCGAGCGCAGGTTACGGATGGAGGCTCTGCAGTCGCTGCCGTTTCGCAGTGACGGGGATGATGAGGATGAAAGGACTGCCACTTTGGTCGGTGATGTAGCATATGGTCCTAGTAGTGTCAAAACGTCTGCTCCTTCCATAGATCTGATGGAGCAGATGATTGCTTTCCAGCAGTCTCTTCTTGAGCAGGTAGAGGTGTTGAAGGCTCAGATTGCGCAAAATTGTGTTGGACAGCGGGATTGTAGAGTAGAAGTAGCCCCTGTTAACGGGGTTACTGATGTAGGCCCTGTTGTCGAGGATCTTCCAATGGTAACACCGGAGGGAGTACAGGGTGGTTACCGTGAGATGTGTCCTAGGGCGGATGAGAATAGTTCGCCTATGGAGACCTCGAGGAGTACCCCGGCCCAATCTAGGCTAATGAGAAAAATCCGGGAGCGTAAACTACATCGAGACGATGCGGGTGAGGAAGATATAGGTGCCCTCACTGTCCGCCGGGATGACAAAGGTGCCCCGACTGCTATCCAGAAGGGAATAGGTTCCTGTAAGCGTGAGAGAGAGGAGGTAGAATTTAATGCAAATGCCATAAAATATCCACGGATCGACCTGAGACTTGAACAGAATGGCTCCGTGAGTTTTGGCCTGTGGTTCCGGACAATGATGGACGCCATCAGTTCACAAGGGTGTGAGTTTCTTGTGAGGACGGTCGATCCCTCAGAGATTCCCACTATTAGTAAACGTGATAGGAGGACGGCTGAATTGAGAACTAAGCTGTTCATTATGTTTCACTTAGATCTGTACTATCAGGGTATGGTGGGGACAATGTCTTGCCCCCGTGAGATTATGGAGTCGCTACGGCGTTTTTGTGAGCCAACCAGTAAGGCATTTTTGTGTAATTTGATGGTTCAATTCACAAAAATGGACTACAACCGAGCCGTGGAGTCACCGATTGATTTTATCCAGCGGTTTGATCAGTTGGTAGCCAGAGTACGTCAGCTTAACCCGGCAACCATGAACGAGGATTACGTACGTCAGACATTCATAGGAGCTATTCGAGAGACGCGTACCTATCAGAGGGAAGTAACGAATGATGAAGGGTATCCTCTGCAGGCTCTGAAGCAGATGCTGGTAGACGAGGTCGCGGAACACGAACAGATGTTCGCCCTCGGACGTAACTTGGCGTCAAATACCCTGTTTACGCTAGGTAACTCCCAGCCTCGACATGCGGGAGGACAGCATCGTGGTCCTAGACGTGGCCTTAGGTCTGTAAGAGGTGCCGAGTCACGACGTGGTGGTCTACAAGGTCGTGGAGACTCGTCAGACACCAAACAGTTGACTGGCATTTTAAAGTTTGGTCGCGGAGGCGGCGCCCACGGAGCGCGACGAGCGTGTTTCCGGTGCGGAAAATACGACCATCTTTTCTCGGAGTGTGCCTCCCGCTTAATTAAATGCTTTAATTGCTCTAGATTGACCACTCATAAAGCGGTAAATTGTCCCGAGCCCCGTCGAGCGAGAGAGGCGTCGGGAAGTCGCCCACACAGCGTCCCCGGGGGTCAGTCGGGCGCAAAGCGGCGTCAGGGGCGTGGTGTGGCAGAGGCGGGTCAACCTCGGGTGGTGACCATGAATATCGGTGAGGCTAGGCGAATGAAGAGTAAGTTTCGGTCCATGGGTCGTCCGGCGGCTTTTCATATCTTTGGCGACGATGGCCTCCCGGACACCGCCGACACATGGGTCGTCATGGAGGAAGATCTGACTGACGGTCATCAGCCAGTGAATTATTCTAGAGAACGGGCGGCAAACCCGGCTCTCGTTGTATCAGAAGGTGAGAATTTGACAACATTTCGTGCTATAATTGATTCAGGTGCAACCGAACATCTCGCTAACCGAAAGGAGTACTTTGAGTTTTTGAGAGCGTTTGAAGTACCCAAACGTTTTACCTGTGCTAATAAGGAAGTAGAGGCCGATTTAGTATGTAAATATTATGGTGACATAGCAATTGTCAATGTAGGGATCGGAATCCTTGTTGGAAGATGAGCCTACAATTCTTTGCTTTCTCCTATTGTTATTTAGGATTACTTGCTAACAACTAAGGTTAAAAGATTCAAGGGAGAAACCTCAGGACACCGGTATCGCAATACCATTCGCCGAGGGTTGAAGGTTATAAATAAGAACTACTAGTGAGGTTGATAATGCCTTGACCAGAGCTACCGGGCTACTTGCCTTACCCCTGGCTGTCGAAGGGTTTATATAGGGTTTCCCTCTCCCTTAGTGGCGTACCCTTTTGGGGGCTGCTTTGTGTGGGGTTTCCCCAAGCCCTAAGGTGACTGGCCGGGGGTAACGGTTTTCGTCTGTAACTCTGGTCATGCTTTTATTGAGAGTAAACAAAGTAAGAAGTATTTACAATTGTGTGACATCATTATATAAAAGGTTAGTTACTGATATAATTGGGTCCGTACAGAGGTCCCCCTAGAATGATGGTACACCATGGACAAAATAACCGGGTGAGTTAACCGGGGAACAACATTGTAAGGGTCATGTGGGAAGAAAACCAATTAGGTTCGCCAAGCGCAGGTGGCGGATTAGGAAGGGCAAGATCATCCGGTCGTTGGCCGGGTAACAATAGAGTGAGGGCCCTTTGTGAAGATAAGGTATGCCAAGTGCAGGTGGCGGATTAGAAAGTGCAAGAGTAACCCGTTCGTTTGGCCGCGTAACAATAGTGTGACAAAAACGTTGAGGGTCGCCAAGCACAGGTGGCAGATTAGAAAGAACAGAATCATCTGTGTGAAGAAAACCAATTAGGTTCGCCAAGCGCAGGTGGCGGTTTAGGAAGGGCAAGATCATCCGGTCGTTGGCCGGGTAACAATAGAGTGAGGGCCCTTTGTGAAGATAAGGTATGCCAAGTGCAGGTGGCGGATTAGAAAGTGCAAGAGTAACCCGTTCGTTTTGGCCGCGTAACAATAGTGTGGCGAAAACGGTGAGGGTCGCCAAGCACAGGTGGCCGATTAGAAAGAACTACGCCACGTTTGACAGAGAGCTACTTGCTGCGTACGAGGCCGTTAAGCACTTTCGTGGGGAGGTTGAAGGTCGAGAACTCCGGATTGTTACTGACCACAAACCCCTAACCCACGCAATGACACAACACCCCAACACTGCGTCGCCCCGTCGGATCCGGCATCTCACCTTCATCAGCCAGTTCACCACTAACATCACGTCGGGGTCACCAGTTGTAGGGATCGGAATCCTTGTTGGAAGATGAGCCTACAATTCTTTGCTTTCTCCTATTGTTATTTAGGATTACTTGCTAACAACTAAGGTTAAAAGATTCAAGGGAGAAACCTCAGGACACCGGTATCGCAATACCATTCGCCGAGGGTTGAAGGTTATAAATAAGAACTACTAGTGAGGTTGATAATGCCTTGACCAGAGCTACCGGGCTACTTGCCTTACCCCTGGCTGTCGAAGGGTTTATATAGGGTTTCCCTCTCCCTTAGTGGCGTACCCTTTTGGGGGCTGCTTTGTGTGGGGTTTCCCCAAGCCCTAAGGTGACTGGCCGGGGGTAACGGTTTTCGTCTGTAACTCTGGTCATGCTTTTATTGAGAGTAAACAAAGTAAGAAGTATTTACAATTGTGTGACATCATTATATAAAAGGTTAGTTACTGATATAATTGGGTCCGTACAGTCAATAATGGTGTTGTCTCTCGGTTGAGAAATGTTCTGTACTCACCTGAATTAACTGTGAATTTGTTTGCTCTTCGGAAATCTACAGGTGCGGGCATGAGGGTTGTTTTTGCCCGCGATGGGGCTCAATTTATAAATTCATCAAGTGGGAATATTATTAAGACGGCCGAATTTACCGATTCATACTGGTGGATCGAGTTTGAGCTGGCACAGAATAGGAAACGCCAATCTTCGAGTAGTGGTGAGTGCTTAGCTCTGGGGAAGAGGTTGTGTCTTCATGGTGTCGAGAATTTGTCGAATTCTGGTGACGCCGACCGTCCTGGTGGTCAGTCGGCGGGAGGGAGAGTTAATACCCAGGATTCTCCTCCCAATTTTCATTTTCCCGGTCATTCTGATTGTAGCTTGGGTCCCTCAGTCTCAAAAGTGGGAGGGAGCTCGCTAAGTCGTGCCGCCGGGAGTGGTGAGTGTGTTGCTGGGGACTGCCCGGTAGGCGGTGTTCAGCCAGTGGAACTGACAAGTGTTGACGAGTACCAAGCTGAGGCCTTAAGGGAGATTGGAACTCGGTATAAGGATAGCTTAAAGGATAATATGGACTTATTATGGCATTTGAGGCTAAATCATGCGTCCAAAAGGTACTTGGAGGCCGCAGCCAAGTCAATACCGGAATTGCGCTCCGTTAAGTGGACGAATCGTATTTCTGACTGCGAGGAGTGTGCACAGGCGAAAATATCTCGAAAGGCTCATACGACGACGAGAAGAAGGGCTGAGAAATCCTTCGTGGTTTTACACAGTGACCTGATGGGCCCCATTAAACCATCCAACTTTCGAGATCAAGCGAGGTACATAGTGACATTTATGTGTGACTGTTCGAGGTTTGTGTTCGCTTATTCTCTCAAAAACAAGACAGAAGTGCACCTGGCACTCAGAAAGTGTCTGGATGAGATAGCTAGAATTTTGAATATCCGTAACACAGTTCACACCTTGAGGACTGACTCAGGTCTTGAGTATTGCACCGCACAGATGAAGGAGTTGATGAGCACTGAAAGAATAGCTCTGGTTACAAGTGAACCATATACTCCAGAGCTTAATGGCTCCGCGGAACGCCTCAATTATGAACTGATTCAGAAGATTAGAGTCAACCTACTGTCAGCTAAAATGCCATACTCGTTTTGGGGTCACGCGATGAAATATGTGGTTCACGTTCACAACAGGCTGCCTAACGCTGCACTGAACCTGGTGAGCCCATATGAGATTGTATTTGGAACTGAACCCTCGTTAAAGTATGTGAAGCGATTTGGTTCTCTGGCTATGGTAGTTGACCACAAACAGAAGTCTAAATTCGCCCCAAATGGACGGAGAGCGTTTATCCTAGAGTGTGGAGATACAGGGTATGTACTGATAGATGAGGAACATAAAACGTTGATCAGATCTTGTGACGTTCGGGTTTTGGAAAACCAAGTCTACGGTGACAAAATCACGAATTACCCCCGTCCATTGGCAGAAGCCTTAGAAGTGGGCGTAAGTGATGAACCGGAAGTGATGCCACAGCAGACGACTAACTGGGTTTCTGGTGAGGTCTCTAGTATGGGTTCAGCGCTCTATGTCGAGCCAAATTCATATAGGGAAGCAATGAGTGGCCCCGAGAAAGGGCTGTGGGAAGAGGCAATTTTGAATGAGTTGGAATCGATAAATGAGAATGGTACATGGGAGTATGTACGGAGTGACCAACTTCCATCCAATACCCGAGTGATTCGAGCAAGATGGGTACACAAGCGAAAGGTACTGCCTGATGGATCGTTAAAGTACAAATCGAGGCTTGTCGCTCGAGGTTTCGCAGATGCTCACTGCTATGGGATTGAAGAGATATATGCGCCAGTTGCAAGAATGGGAGATGTTAGGCTCATACTATCGATTGCCAACAAGTTTGATTTGGAGTTAACACAACTAGATGTGAAGACCGCATTTCTGTACGGCGAACTTGAAAAACCAGTTTTTATGGAAATTCCCGAAGGCGTCACTGAGCTGACGGATGTTTCAACAAGCTTAAGGGATACACACGTTTGTAAATTAGTGAAGTCTCTTTACGGGCTCAAGGTATCTCCACGGTTATGGTTCAAGAAAATTTCATCAATTTTGGCAGACCTAAATTTCAGAAAATATGATTACCAGAAATGTATTTTCCTTTGGCAGGAGGGAGATAAGTTTGTTGTTTTATTAATTTATGTGGACGATTGCCTCGTAATGTCAAATTGTGCGTCCAAAACTAAGGATCTAATACGCAAAATTGGCAATCAAATCAAAATTAAGGATATGGGGTCACCTACGAAATTTCTGGGGTTGGAAATCAAGAGGGATAGGACCAACCAAACGATAACCGTTAGTCAGAAAATATTCATTCAAGAAATTTTAGATAAATATTTGATCAATCAAAATAAAGTCAGTTCACTTCCAATGGCCCCAAAAACAAACACTCTTACAGCCCAACTAGATAGTACTGGCGAAATCTACGACGTTCCCTACAGAGAGGTAATAGGCTCCCTTCTTTATTTGCAGAGCTGTAGTAGAATAGATATTGCATTCGCTGTTAATTTTCTTAGCAGAAAACAGGTAGGTCACACAGAATACGATTGGGAATGCGTACAGAAATTGCTACAATATTTGAACAACACTAAGTCGTTGGGTCTTGTGTTTACTGGAAGTGGCGAGAACCTTGAATGCTATTCAGATGCATCACTTGGTTCTAATGATGTTCACGGCAAATCCACAACGGGATACGTCGTAAAGGCCTTTGGAGACGTTGTTGCTTATAAATCGACGAAACAGGCACACGTGAGTCTATCAAGCTCGGAGGCGGAGTACCTAGCCATGAGCGCAGCAACACGAGAGTTGATCAGCGTCAGGGAGCTGATCTCATTTTTGACAAAAATTGACTTGATGCCCAGATTATTTTGCGATTGTAGGCCAGCCATTTGTTTAGCTAAAACTGATGAGTCTCGGACACTTAAACATATTGTTAAATTGTCATACCATTTTGTTCGAAATGAATTTCAGAAAGGCAATCTCAAAATAGACTGGATAGGAACAGACGAGCAGCTTGGAGATTTGCTGACCAAACCGTTGCCGCTCGAAAAATTTATTTATTTCCGTGATCAACTCCTGTTGAAAATTTGTTGATAATTAATGTAGACTGTTTGCTTGAATAATAACGTTAAAATTCAGTAAATTCCCATAATCTCTGTCGATATTCATGTTGCTGAAAGTAATATTGTTCCTTTTTCTAATCATCTTGTTATTGATGGCCCCTGGACAGTTAAAAGTCTAATTTCTGTCAATTATCCATTTCTTGCAGAGAATTGGCAGTAAGTCGCTCAGACATCCGCTGGACGACGGAATGATGTCTCATCCTAATTCGCAAACGATGCTGCGCTATTCTACCTGGACACGAGACATCATGCACCCTCCCAAACGACGATGGGAAATGTCATCGAATGTGACGTGCAGTGAACCCCTCTGGAACCCCCAATAGTGATGTGTTTGTAGTGAATGTGGGGAATACGAGGAGGAGGGAGTGTTAAAGAATAGGTCCTCATATTCCAATCTGTCTGTGACAGTTGAGGCTCCTCCAATAATTGGCTCCTACTATGATTATTATAGTATGGAACATATGGGATTATTCTATATGTTCGATTCTCATTTATTACTGTTCACTTCATCAATTGCTTTTGCCTTGAAAGTTGCTTGTGATTTTTCGTTAATACAAAATCATCTTAACCGACTTGTGGAAGTATTAACTTGTGTCACTAACGTCATTAATTGTGGAAGCGTTATGTACGGAATTCCTGGAGGTAAGTGAGAACGTTTGAGTTCTCATATGGTGCTTTTCTTCGACATTATGAAATACCTGAGATTGGAATGAAGATTGACTCCATTGCAGTTCTAATGTTTCTCATACATACGCACTAGTGCGGTTAGCAGCTTACACGATCGAAAATGGGCGATATACCTAACCTTATGAACTGTTACGTATCTAAATTTAACTGACTTACCGATGTCTTTTAGGTGCTCGAGCAACGTATATCGGGGACAGCCTTTGAGGTAGTGGCCGCAAGCAGTGTTCGCTTCTTCTTTCGCTTTCCTTTCCATTTCCAACCTCTCAGCGCCGCCTCCCTCCGCCTCGAGGGCCATATACTCGTACCGCCCTCCATGCCTGCATCATAAAAAATAAATCCATTTCCTTTAATAATTTCGAATAACATTCTAATTTGAATAATTTATGCCTAATTTTTATGTTATAAAAATAGTGCTTGTTTACAAAAACAGTGAACATTACAATCAACAGGATAACTCGGATTTTAAAAACGCTGCAAATTCTTGGAACAACGGTTTATTATCTTCTTTGTGCAGACTACCTTTCTGTCTAGATCACTGAATGGTAAATTGATTATTATTATTATTTACAGTACGATAATTTTGTATGCATTTTAGGTAGGTATGAGAGTACGTCATAAAGTACCCTCCCTACCCTCTGGGTAAGGGTGCGTTCACAAAGAAAGCTGGTTGCAAGCGCTTGTTGGCAACTGGCGTGAGAAAAGTCTACATTGTATCAAGCGCGTGTGTTCACAAAGCTTGTTCCGGCTAGCAAGCGCTTGCTACAAGTTCTGACAAGCACGCAAGAACGTTTTGTACTTGTTTTCCTGCGCTTGTTGACCGAACCAGTCAGTGACGAACAAGTGTGCGGCATGGATGTATTGACGAACTAAAACTAAAACGCTTTCAATTTTCTTGAAGATGTAACTAAACGTGGTTAACTCCATTCTCATATAAGAAAAAACCTCACTTTGTCAAATTTCAATTGAGGAAATAGACGGTGGTATTCTCCAAACTTTCCTCTTCCGCAGTTAATTACACGAACACCGACTTTCCTTCTACGAATTTTTAATTCAACATTTTCAAGCAAAAATAACTCTTCATCACTTGAGGAGAACATTGTCTCAACGAGAGCTGAGAAAAGACTCGAAATGCAAGCGTTTGTTATGTACACACAAGCTTGTTTTCAAGCGCTGAAGACAAGTTACTTGCAACCAGCTTTCTTTGTGAACGCACCTTAAGGGGATACTCACGGGTTCAAAAAATATTAATTTCTCAAATCTCCTCGTCAACAGGTTCAATTTGAGCTTATAGTTTATAATCGGAAATCTACTCCCCCCCCCCCCCCCTGCGCTGTTAGTGGGTGGGTTACCCCAGGGCTAAAAAAACATTAATTTTTCAAATCTCCCTCCTCCCTTCTGGGCCCATTCCCAACTCTTCGGGTTAAAAAATGTTTAGCAACCACTCGAGATCGACTAAAGAACTAGAACTGAAAAAACTCTGCAAATTCTTGGAACAACGGTTTATTATCTTCTTTGTGCAGACTACCTTCCTGTCTAGATCACTAAATGATCAAGTAGTGAAAATGATTAATAATTATTGTTAGTTATTAATAATTTTTACTTATTATAATGAATTATTATGATTAATTAACTCGACGATTGGAGAATAATTGGAGAAGTTCGAAAACTCATTCCTACCACTTAATTCTGGTGGCGTACGAGGGTATACATACCTTTTATAAATATCACTTGGCCTTGAGGATGGAAATTGTCTTATTATTAAGTCTGAAATCACGTATTGACAAAAATGGTCGATTGTCAGGTTCTTCGCGAAGCGGCCAGTAATGCAGGTTCAAGGGCGAGATTTCACCCCTCCCTGTACGCCCCACCTGGTCACCCATCCATTTTCATCGTAATCGGATATGCAGCCCTTCAACATCTTCTCGGCCGTCGACTCTTGCAAAGTACTAAGCATTAACTTTCAAACTCGACTTTCAACTTCGTCCTTGGAAGTTAATCAGCTTTCTGACGTGAAGTATTAGGTATCCCTCCGCATACATTGATTCGACGGCTCAATCTTTTCTGCTTGCTATTGAGTGATGAAAGTTAGTTGCTCTCATCCATTAAGTTGAAAAATTGCGAACCAAATATGAAAATCTTCAAAATGAAACAGACATTTTCATTTTAAGTTGGGAGCGAGAGGGACGTCCGTTTCGAATAAGAAATACATTGTTCAAAAAGTTCGTTTCAATTTTGGTAAAATTAAATTTTATGGAAACCAATGGAAACAAATTTTGTTTTCAATATTTGAGAGCAAGGCCTTTATTCTGACAAGGGCCTGGGTTTCAGTTCGAAATGGCGATTGTACGACATGAAAAACTGCAAATCCCCTTTGTTAGTTTCACCCATTTTGGTTTATTATCTTCGATAATGAACCATTGGAATCGCCCAAAGAAAAAAAAATTTTAACCCCCCCTCAAAATTTGTTGGTTTACGTTTCAAGATACGTAGATTCAGAAAATCGAATAAAAAAAAATCCGTCCGTCCGCCGTACGCCGTCCGCCGTACGCCGTCCGCGCCACTTTGCCCAGTTAGCGTTGAGTTAAAATTACGAAATTTTTTTTATGGGTTTCGACCAACCCCACAATGGTCCTCGAAACTTTTCATAACCCTAGGTCAAGGGGAAGGGGTTCAAAACGAATTTTGAAAATTTAAAAATCTCATATCTCGAAAATTTCATACAGAACGGTATGTTTTTTATTTCATATTTAGATAGAGTTTGTTCCTAAGAATTTTTTAAGACCATCCGCAGCTTTGTACGACCAGCCGTTCGTTCACAATGACGGCTCAAAGGTTGAGCCTGTCGACGCGATCTTGAATCAAACGGTTGAAATACAGGTCGATTAAATACAGGTCGACTCGATTTTCATACTAACTAGCTGTTTAGAACATCATATGGTTTTAGTGATGTCGAGTTTGTTGTTCTGAGGTACGTTTCGTGCTACGGAAATGAAGGTAATTTCGAATGTTTGTTGGTAGGTAGGTACTTCTTTTATAGAAAAATTAAAAAGTATTAAAAACCCTAGAATTATATCGTATTAATTAAATACAAATTATTTATATTTAACAATAAATTATAATAATTTTTACTAGGTATCTACTTGATAAACTTAATAATAATTAGTGGAAATTCATAATAATAATTAATCTAACATTTAGACACAACGGTTCATTATCTTCTTTGTACAGATCACCCTTCTGTCTAGATCACTAGGTCTAAATGTCTAGATCCTAAATGTCTAGATCCTAAATTATTATCAACTATTTCTCATTGCAAACCTGTTCATTGTGTACCCAAGATCCTTCCCTAAAAGACCTGGCAGCGGGAAATATTATTCAACATGGTTTGAAAAGGGAAAAACAAGTTTTGTAAAAAATCCCAATGCTCTAGGTAGTAGTCGATACCAGTGACCAACATTTTCTTCAGTAGTCGACATGGTTTTGCACTAGTAGTCGACCTACATGTGTTAGAAGTCGACAGTATCACTTGAGTCAGTAGTCGACAGGTTTCGTCATTCCATCGTTTTCGAATTTTACGACATCTAAATAAAATACATTCAACTGTGAATCGGAACTTGAAAATAGATTAATAAGATGTAATAAAGTAGTTATCAGACTTTTTATTTGCAAACAGCTCATTATCAGTCTCAAATTGCAATAAGTACTTAAGTAAAAAGGTATGAAAACTATAGTCGAAAACTCATTGTCAGAAAATTGACATTACAGTTGGGCTTAGGTACCTATTTACATATTTTTTTGACATTTTCATGTCTATGCTTTGGCACATAAACTGAAACGGGAAAAATTTGTTCCCTTGATTCACCCTTTCCCTCAGATCACGTCAGAACACAAGCGACCGGCGGGCCATTACGTCAGAGCCTATGACGCACGAGCGTATGACGTAAGACGGCTGGCAGGAGGCTAACTAGTACGTCAGAGCCTATGACACACGAGCGTATGACGTAAGACGGCTGGCAGGATGCCAACAAGTACGTCAGAGCCTATGACGCACGAGCGTATGACGTAAGACGGCTGGCAGAAGGCCAACAAGTACGTCAGAGCCTATGACGCACGAGCATATGACGTAAGACGGCTGGAAAAGGGCAACAAGTACGTCAGAGCCTATGACGCACAATCGTATGACGTAAGACGGCTGGCAGGAGGCCAACAAGTGCGTCAGAGCGTATGACGTAAGACGGCTGGCAGGAGGCTAGCTAGTGCGTCAGAGCCTATGACGCACGAGCGAATGACGTAAGACGGCTGGCAGGTGGCCAACAAGTACGTCAGAGCCTATGACGCACGAGCGTATGACGTAAGACGGCTGACAGGAGACCAACCCCACAATGGTCCTCGAAACTTTTCATAACCCTAGGTCAAGGGGAAGGGGTTCAAAACGAATTTTGGTACGACATGGTATGGTGTATTATTGTATGTATGATTTAGTATAGTACAGTACGGTATGATAGGAAAGAAATGGTATGAGTACGGTGAGAATATGGTATGGTGCCGATTTGCAACACAGTCTGGTATAGACAGAAGGGTAATCTGCACAAGGAAGATAATAAACCGTTGTGTCAAGAATTTGCAGAGTTTTTGATTTTATTCTCACTCATAGTGGACTTTCTTTGTGATTTATTTGTTGCATCTGAACATTTTGATACTTTCATCTAGCAATATTTTGGAAATCATTATGACCTCCGCAACTGCCCATTGGGTCGGAACATGTTTTAACCGGAGCGTTGAGTTTCCGTAAGGCCTTTTCCGCGAGCTCTTTCTAAATTTGACCTGTTATCAGGTCATAGCCTTTTTGACCTGTTATCAGGTCATAGCCTTTTTGACCTGTTATCAGGTCATAGGTCTTTTTTGTATTGGCATTTTCGTCCTTAATTCTTTCTGTGTTATTGGTGGAATTTCAAGTTCGTCATTTTTTTTTTTTTTTTCAATCCGATTTAGGTACGAGTGTATTTTTGTCTGTAGTCTGATTTATAATAGGTAGTAGGTAATGGTTGGAATGTTACCCGAAGATGATCTGCAAAAAGTTGTGCTTTCTGTTGATTATTTCTGCTAATCAATTTTGATTTTGTTCTCAAAGATAGTGGACTTTGTTTTGAAAATTGTTGAAATCCAGGGATGCAACATAATGCCATAAAACGAGCACATTTGTACGGAACAACATTTATAAAAATCATGTCTCAAAAATTGTGAACCCATTGAACGAAAAACGAAATCATGGCATTCTGTTTGAATATCGTATAATATATTATAATACAGTTTTACCACAGCGACCACGCTGACGGCTTCAACTGACTCATCCTACGGCCACATAAGAACAGCAGCTTCATCCCTCACAATGCTCACAACCGAAAACCCATGTTAATACCACATAGTAGTCATTCTTGTACAGAACCATCCGTTCTCGTCATCGGCCCTTAGGTTTTGATAAATGTATCGAACCCTCTTGTTTATAATACGTTTTGTTTGTTACACATGAATCATGTTTTACATGCTATATTACTAAATTAGTCATACAAAATAGCGCTAAGCACAAAGTTGTTAATAAAGTATTCAAAAAAAAAAAAATAAATAATATAGTAATAAGTTGTCAGGTTACCACGGGAAATGAAAGAGTTCTAAGAATGTTAGTTATGAAACCTAAGTCGTTAGTGGTTCTGCCGATGAGAATGAGAAAACCATTGGAATACGACGAAAGGCATTGCGATCGGTCCCGCAGGCCTTGAAAGCCAACACCTGAGCTCGCTAACGCCCAACGCATTTGCAATTATCCCTTTCGCCCGACAAATTTACCCGAGAAGACACTTCAAGCGGGAAGTTGACTTCACCTCCAATTACACATTAATTCGCTTCCTGACCATAATCCAATGTTCTTTGGAACTAGAGAGCAGGGGAAAGTAATTTCGTATGCTCACCGCTAATTCGTTCGAGAGTAGTGTAACACTACAAATCTACTCAAAAGGTACCGAACTCAAAACATGCAGGAACTTGGGTGGAAGTAGAGTAACCTTTTCTAGTTTAAAATGCAAAGTCCCCACATGACTCGAGTTTTAAAACTATCGATACAATTGTTTTAACGTTGATCAAACTTACCATTCTCGCAATTTTCTAATTTTTCTACTTAGCAGTTCTTCAAGTTTTAACGATTTCCTGCCCCAAAAATGTTTTCTCAATAGGTAAACCATCCAAGTCAGGTATGTCTACCTTTGGACCCTCATCGTGAGTGAACCTCGATTAAAAGTTGTACAGAAAACTATACCGTTCTATTTAAAATTCCAAAATGTCATATCTCGAACAGTTTAAATGAAAGGCTATGGATTTGTACAAGTTTGAATATATTTCTAATCAGAAACTTTTAAAACCACCTGAAGCCGACAACCATCCGTTCGTCCACAATGAACAGAAGTGTCAACTGTATCTGAATAATGGTAGAATAATAGGTAGGGATGGGTATCGAATACTCGTTGTTTTAAAACATTCGATGTTTTTCTTTAGACATCGATGTTTATCACACATCGCTGTTTTTTCTAGAAATCGATGTTTTTTCCTTTCTCCCAAAATACCTACGGTTACAAACCTATTTTACGTTTCAGTATGTAATTGCATTATTTCTGTGCCTTATTAGGAACTTAACTTACCTACTAATTACATAATTTCTTATTTTACGTGGCCTTTTTGCATTCTATAGTTCTAGCAGCTGCAGTTGTCCTGAACTGCACACGAAGGCTCACGAATCAGGTGTAAAATGAGTGAATGCATAAGTATATTGAATCTCTTCTGTATTCCCAATCAAGTAGTTCCAGAACAAATCGGGCTATTTTTCAATTGTATGATTACACTGATTTATTGTTACCTTCTATTATTAAGTTTTTATAATTAAACAGATTTACATCATTTTTATTATTACAACTGCGCTTCTCAACAACTGATACGTTGATTCATGTTACAGCTAGAGTGAGAGTACATGGAGCGAAGTTGACACACAGATCGCGAATACTCGGTGAGCGGTATTCATATTACAGCTACAGATCCCATATCGTACACAAAGGTAAAATGCGAAACTCTTGTCTTATTTCAGTCTCTGTCATCTCTTAATTTGTTAATTATTAAACAGTTACTGCGTATGAGTAACGCAACAGGACTCCATCTCGCGCGGACCTTATACCTCTGAGCTCAGACCACAAGAGGTAGACATGTCCTAGACCTCAGAGATCAAAACTCTTGATGGAAGACATGTCTTTATACCTCAGAGCTCAGAAAGCATCACAACGATCTCTGATAGATCTCCGAAATTAATCCACAATCTCATGATAAAAGAGGTAGACATAAAAACACTCCATGTCCGTTTCTACGGTTTTCATACAGTTTATTATTCTGATAGTATTATGAGAGGAAAGGGACGGTTGTATGGGGAGGCTGGAGACTGTCGGGGGAAACCCCTCAAATTTTACAGGAGACTGAAACTTAATACCTAATACAGAAGATATTCAATATAATATATTATTATTATTCAACATATTATGCAATCACTCATTTTACACCTAATTCGCGAGCCATTGTATGCAGTTCACGACAGCAATGTTTAGGTTTCTTTTGTTTTATGTCAGTTATGGATGACTCAAGATAAGAAGTAGGTATGCAACAAAACCACCACCACGTCCAGTGTAATCGTGCAACGTTTAGGGTAACGTTGATCGTTTGCCGATACCTAAAAGAGATGAAGAAACGAATTTCGCACGCGTCAACCAGCTTCACCAAGTTTGAACACTACACTAGAAAACATTCAACAAAACGTCATGCCATTTTGGATTTCAATGAACCCGCTGAGAGCCTTTTTTCTCAAGCGGTGTTAATTTTGAACCCTCTTAGAAATCGCCTCTCCAAAGATACGGCTGCAAAACCTTTTTTTTTTTTTGCATGAGGACTACAAGTAAATTGTTTGTTAATTTATTACTCAATCAATTTTGTTTGTAATTTTTAACGTGAATTAGCACAATTTTCATGTTTAATTTTTTTTAAATAAGAACTAAAAGTTACCAACAAAATTCACAGATTGGTAGGTAATTGTACTTGTTTTTTATGCGATGTTTTGTAGACATGTTTACATTTTTTAAAAACATCGATGTGTAAACATCGATCAATCAATTATTGCGAGATAATAATATAAAGTGGGTAGGGATCTAACTGACCTCTTATTCGTAAAAGGGTGACAATGACAAACAGTCCGCCTTATACTTGGTCAAGCCTCGTTCAACGAGCCCGTACTCTCCGACTAACTCTTTGAAACTGATCTTCTGGTTGGGCAGTGGGGCTGCACAGTTGCTGATTACTGCTGATGTCAAACCATCGAGGATTGAGGGGGGCGAAAGAGGCGCGAAACGATTTATATAAATTTAATTTGCTGTATTGTTCACGAAAGAGACCGGGTTGAGGAAACAATACCTACCCCTGAAGATGGCTTATTAAAGCCGAAAGCTCGGAAAAACTTCTCCTTCTCTTACCACCTCCTACAACCCTCCAAACAAATAAATTTAATTTGTATAAAATGGGGAGTAGGTAACTAACTCAGTGATGGTGTGGGGGGTGATGGTGATGGAGTTTTCCAACTAAGCTTCCGGTTAACGTTATTTGTACAAATTATAAGTGTGAAGTAGGAAATTCCAATAAAATAATCCATAATAATTGTATAAATTTTATTATAAATACATTTTATACTCGCGAATATAATATTTAATACATATGTAATGGTTTGCTGAGTACCCCTTCCCGAAGTTTTGGTTCGACCGCTTGGAGGATAGCCAGGTCTGTGAATGCAGAAAGTATATACCTCTGGGTGGTTAATTTAATGGTTTGCTGAGTAGCCCCTGTTCCCAGGGGAGGTTAGGCAATATGCCTAATAAATTTTAAATTTTATTACATGGTCGCAGAACCCATAAATTTAATTACATGGTCGCAGAACGTGGCTTGCCTTGGTACCTCCTCCACTATTTTTTTGGAGCTCTAAGGAGCTTTCCCAGAAGGGACTCCTATATAGAGATCATACCCACTTGCGTATAAGCATTTATATTGGCATTATTCGATTTCTTTCTCTCCTCCAATCTTCTACATTCTAATTTTCTATGCTTCTATAATTCATTGGGTAATCTTCTATTTTCAAATTTCTATATTTCTATACCGCACTTATTGGCATACCAGGTGTTCTTTGAAGGTGGGAGTGTAATGGTTTGCTGAGTGCCTCTCCCGAAGTTTTGGTTCGACCACTTGGAGGATAGCCAGGTCTGTGAATGCAGACTGTATGTACCTCTGGGTGGGACCAGGGGCAACTCAGCAAACCAATAATTACACATATTTATAATATTAATATAAATATTTATAACAATTACTGACTGCTTACTTCACTCGGAGTGGACCTCGAACTAACACTATTTCATCTCATTATTCCAACTATTTCTTACAGTTATGGGATTCACAAGGACATTGTACACATATCAGTGATCTAAGCAGAACGCTATTATTTAAAAAATAATAAACCATTGAGGAAAACCGCGTTTTAATGCGTTAGGTTGATTTTGACGTCAAGTCTCTAGCTCACTCGTGGAGTGACCTTCTATTTGATTGTTGAAATAAAAAGCAAGTCGTGTGAGATCTTCACGTCGAAAAACAAAATGAATCAAATCCTACGTGCCTACTTATCTCGTGAATTATTATATTTTCCGGAGAGTCGCATGACAGATCGGCGACTGGAAAAAAAAAGAAAACAAAAATACGGCCGTTGTTTTTATCTTGGAAAACCACCTCTGGGCTGCTCAGGAGGGGAATGAAAATATATTCTGAAAAGTAGAAAAAAACACGGGCGAATAGAAAGGAACGTATAGGTTTCATATGTATTATCTACTATGACTTTTCTGGCTGGCCCTACCACGCCCTATCATATCACACGCCAAAGAATATCAGGGCGTCACGGAAGGGCAGGCAGGAAATCGAAAGAAATGCAGGGATGAAAAAAAAAGCACAGAAAACAAAGATGGGAAATACGTTACGGAGGGCCAGGGTGCTGAGGAAGCTCAGTCCCAGCAGAGAAAAAAAGCCCCATCCGGATCCCTCCATCAAGTTGATCAAAGATATCGAACCCATGGGACAAGCCAAACTGCACTGCGTCAACGGTCATGATAATTCTACTTATTTGCCTCGGTGGTTCCTTCAGTCGTTACATTCGAAATGATTGAAGTATGATGAAGGCAAAATACGAGCTGGATGACCCTTGCGTTACAAAGGAGTAGTATGATAACTTGACATATTGGCCAACACGGGGCAGGAGAAACTTACCCGGGTTAGTATACCCCGCCCCTCTGTGCCAGAATTACCCCTAATCAAAAGTAGTGGATGTCTAACCCATTCTATCATTATAATGACACAATAATATGATTAATTTATTAGCTACATATTTAGTGTCCGTCAAATGCATGAACATGATGTATGTGTTCTATTGAGGTACAGCCGGATATTGAATTTATCCATACATTTTCCTTAGGCCACTAACGCTTCGCCATCACATTGCCAATGGGCCATCGCCGTTTCGTTTTGTTTTCTGGGCATCGATCAAATAATACCTAATATAAAAACTCTGCAAATTCTTGACACAACGGTTTATTATCTTCCTTGTGCAGATCACCCTTCCGTCTATACCAGACTGTATTGCAAATCGGCACCATACCATATTCTCACCGTACACATACCATACCATACGAATTTCTTTCCTATCATACCATACTGTATTATAACAAATCATACATACAATAATATACCATACCATACTCATACCATGTCATACAAACCGAGTGAATATTGAAATGTCATCCATTTCAGACGTATATTTAAAATTTCAAGTATCTAGCTCATCATCAAAATTTAATTTGTTTAAACAAATAGGTATAATTTGAACAATTTTACAGACAAGAAACCGAGTGAATATTGCATTGTGATCCAGTTCTGACCTATTTTTAAAATTTCAAGTCAATAGCTCATCATCAAAATTTAATTTGTATTATTACAAAAAGGTATTATTTAAATAATTTTACAGATGAAAAAACGAGTGAATATTGCAATGTGGTCTATCCCCGACTCACGGTTAAAATTTCTAGACTGTAGTTTACCGGGAAGATGAAAAAAGGTAGTTTTATTCTGGGCGTCTGGGGGTTGGGTCACATAACGGCCGTTTTCGACGCGAAAGTTTAGTGTTTTTCCTAAACCTTTGCGCGGTCACTGTGAACGAACGGCTGGTCGCAAAAAAATCCAATTGGTCTTAAAAGATTCGTAATTTTTCAGGTCATTCAAAAGTGAACTAAACATTACACGGTTCAGTTAAATATTTGGAGATATGACATTGTCGAAATTTTAAATTTCGTTTTGAACCCCTTCCCCTTGACCTAGGGTTATGAAAAGTTTCGAGGATCATTGTGGGGCTGGTCCAAACCCAGAAACCAAATTTCGTAATTTTAGCTCAACGCTAACTGGGCAAAGTGCCACGGACGGCGGACGGCGGACGGGGGACGGCGGACGGGGGACGGCGGACGGCGTACGGCGGACGGACGGATTTTTTTTTATTCGATTTTCTGAATCTACGTATCTTGAAACGTAAACCAACAAATTTTGAGGGGGGGTTAAAAAATTTTTTTCTTTGGGCGATTCCAATGGTTCATTATCGAAGATAATAAACCAAAATATATAATCAAATATTTACGACTTATACCAAGGCCTTCACTTATAAATTAAAAAAAAAATAAAACTCCTTATCAATATTTTAGGTATTAGAGAGTTCCTAAGAGATATGTCCATTCAGTTGTGGACATATCTAGTGGACACATCTAAGGCCAGCAACTTCTGTATGCTAACCAATATGGCGGAACTGATCACATGTACAAGTAACGTCAAGTCACCTTAGCACAACGCGAAATCCATCCCCTTACTTACTGTCGACAAGTAAGTATGTATAGGTACTTACGATAAGTAGGTCTTGTAGAATGTAGATAATAGAATTTAGATGAGTACCACCATCCACTTGCTGGTGATCGCGACTACAAGCGATGGCGACTACGAAATGCGGCAAAAGGCGCTGCACTGGTATCCCGGAGTAAGGTTACATTTTATTCGTTAAGGGTGTGTTCGGAGAGAGGAATGGACACATGTATGTGTCCGGTTATGGTCGACTTGAGGCGATGTGTCCGGACACATCCGACGCGCATGCGCAGTTGAGATAAGTTCAAACTTGTGTCCATAGGAATGTCCCCTTAGGAACTCTCTATTATCATTTATTCATAACTTGTTGTACTTGCATATCCTGACTTTTGAATAGCTTCATAATTGGCTAAAGCTTAGTGTACATCTGAGACAAAACAGTCTTGAGAGTAGTCTTCGGACCTGAGAGCAGTATCGGAGACAAGTCCGAACAAGATCAACAGTGGACACGCCATTTCCGGCTCTCACGGTTTGGTCTCCGGTCTTCTGTCTTCGCCTGAAGATTTTGCCAGCTCTCGGGGACTTGAAGTGTGTATTTACCTACTTTTAAATATTCTTCCTTAAAATGATCATAAATGGCTTGGCATATTTTAGGAACTTTTCTGCTAATTGTCAACAGGATAACGTGATCTTCAGTGAACATCAATCCGATTCAGATAGATGTTGATGACGAATCCGTTTTTGCACTTTTACGGTGCTGTACCAATTTTAAATACTAAACCTTAATAAGTGATTGACTTATACACATTTCATGACTGAGAGATATTTTTGTGATTTTCGATTTTTGAAATTTTATGTCTTTACTATAACTCAAAAAGTGTGACATTACGCTGTGACGAAGAAAGCGTTATGAAAAATTTCTGATGATTTTCACGTACAACCGATTCGTTGCTACGGAACTTTAACTTCGCCAGTTATCGTCGTACAAAAATCGTTCAACACTCGTTGGATAGCTCTCGATTTACCTAACCATATTACGTTAACCACTGCGGAGTGCGTGGCCGATAAGCTGCGGTATGAGCGTGATTGTCTAAAATTTATTTAATAATTGTTTAACAATTATTTAATAATTGTTTACACACAAGTGATCATTCTCAATAATTTATAATAGAAATTATATTATAACAATTTAAAAAAAATGAAGTACGAGGTACGTGGTGTGGGTGTGGGAGGGGGCGCGAAGACATAAAATGTCCCTCGTGGTTGCGTACTTGTACGAAAGCTGTACATTTTATGTACAGTTTCTTCGAAAATTCGCTCTTATAGTCATGCTGCATGACTGGGGACTTTTTATCTCAGTTTGATAACCCCGAAACAGAAACACTGTACTGAGAGTGAGAGTTACACCGATAACCCGCACACAGATGGATGCCAATGCATCTACTAACAATGGGATCTACTAACGTTTTCTGGTTTACTCAATCTTTATGTTGCTTATGTATCCCAACCGTTTTATAACGCTATTTACTGAAGTGTTTTCCTCAATAAAAGATTTATTAGATGTCCATGGGCAGATTGACCGATTTGGGTGGACAAAAATCTGGAACTCGGAGATCCTTTAGGAAATTTCACGGTGATCACGAAAGTAGTGAGGAAGAAATGGGGGGTTTCAGATATCTGCCTCCCTCTGGCCCCTCTGACGTCATCATCACCTCCCTTTGCTACCACCCGATCAGCCAGCCAGCCTTCTGACGTCATACGCTCGTACGTCATCGGCTTTGACGTACTAGTTGGGCTCCTGCCAGCCGTCTGACGTCATACGCTCGTGCGTCATAGGCTTTGACATACTTGTTGGGCTCCTGCCAGCCGTATGACGTCATACCTACGCTCGTGCGTCATAGGCTCTGACGTAGTGGGCCGCCGGTCGCTTGTGTTCTGATGTGATCTGAGGGAAAGGGTGAATCAAGGGAACAAATTTTTCCCGTTGGTGTCTGGACTCGGTCCTGTTTCTTTTGATTATGAGTCGAGTACTTAACCTCGAGACCAGAATTGATTGATTGATTGATAAGATTTTATTGGCATAAAGGTACATACATTGGTTTACATTTAAGTGTCTTAAGGTACATATATGAACAATATCAGCCTGCCGGCCTTAAATGTCTCGTAGTCTTAAATAGTATTGTATTTTGTGTCTTAGCGTAAGAGGGTGAGTGAATTTTCGCAAGAGAAAAGGGGAAACCATTTAAAACTCTTTGGGTGATGGTGGGGTCTTAAAAAACTAAAGCTATTTATTGAAATTTTCCTTAACACTCCGGCCGGGACATATGCCTTCTAGGCATGCTTGATTCACATTATAGCCGCTGGGGGCTGTTCTTCTGCAACGAGCGCTCTCTCCTCCTAGGACATTGTTTTCCGCTTTTTAGCAATTTTGTAGGCAACTATAAAAGCAAGTGCTAGCCATGAATCCATTTAATTCAAGATCATTCACAACTTGCAATGGAAATAAAATCTTCTGTTCTCGAGACTCCTGTGGCTATCGAGTCTCACGAATCTGTCTCGAGTGCGAATGCGATCTCAAGTGGACAACCAACCCCCTGAGGTTGGTCTCGAGATTTTACTTGCCTAGCTGAATTACCGAAATACTCGTATCATGCTTGCCCTTTTTAATAATTTTTAAGCAGTTGCAGTAGCGCAAGTTTTTCGAAAACTCGCTCGAATCGATCTAATCGTCAAACTTATTGGTTTTGGTGAAATTCCAGGTAAATGATTAGTGCATTCGTAGACCCGCAATTCGCTCTGCCCGTAAAATCAAAGTCGACACCGGGGATACCACTAACTTCAACACCAAACTTTACTCTAAACGGCGGATCCTTTGAAATTGCTGATGTTGCTCCCGAAGGATTTGGTTGAAAAGGATTTACAGTTCGTCGAATGGGTCAGTCAGTTGTAGGTTTCCCCGCCTTTGAAGCTGAAGTAAAAGGTCAGGAGGTGAAGGCGATGAGACCGAAGCCGATGCCGCTGAATCAATCATCATCAAGGCCGAGCGATAAAGATAACGGCTATTCCTTCAACGTGCGTCCGCCCCCCATCCCCTCCACCATTCATACGATTCCTGAGCCCTACAACGGCGAGAAAAATCTGTCAGTAAGTTTACTATGATTTCATTAGTCAATTTTTTACGACGATTTGAAGAGATTCAAAATGTCCCAAAACGTACTTTGGTTAGAAATGATTTTCATATCATAACTTCCTGAATGAATATACCTAATCTGCGCCAATCTGATTTTTGGTAATTATCGTTTTAGTGAAATTTTGGGTACCCTGAGTTGGGTACTATGTACTGAGTTATGCACACTATGCCAGTGTCAAAATACGTAATTCTCCGTGGAATGTTTGAAAAATAAAAAAATTCGTTTGTATGTTTGTGGATGCACAAAAACCAAAACTCTTGACATTTTTGACATAACAGTTTATTATCTTCATTGTGCAGATCACCCTTATGTCTAGACTACTAAACGATAGAGTGATTGTTATTCTGAATTTTTAATAATTATTATAAATTAGTGTTAAGTATTATTATTTGTTGTTAGTTAATAATAATAATTATTATTATTATTGATGATTAATTGTGATTATTAATTATCAAACTATTATTGATTTCTATTAATTAACTCGGTACCTGAAAACCATGTGCTGTTCGAATCAACGAGTACACCCCACTGCGTACTTACGTATTTTCGGATTTTAGACAAGTACATGGGTAAAGAAATCCATTCACTCTCATGAGAGAATTTATGAAAGGCCAATAACCAACTTTTTTGGATTTGAGACTACTTCGCCCGTCGTTTGGTGTTCGAAAACAATACAGTTCTGTTCAAACTACTTTCATCTGTTTGACGAATTTTATCAAGTTCGAAAATCTATTTTATTCATGCGAGCTATCCATGAATGGTAGCAAACTTGCGTAAGTTAAAGTCGAGTATTTATAGGGTTTCATAGTGTAAGGTGAGTATAAGTTCAAGTCCCTATCCAGTAACCGAATAACGCGGAGGTATCATACGAAACTTTACAATGATCACGAATATACCAGACATTAAAGGTCCCTGAATCGACATTAACCGTTTTATTGGCAAGAAGCCTTTTTTCAATGTTTTTGAGTGTTACAACTAAAAATACCTAAAATACACTGTAATAAACATTGTGACGAATTAAGATTTGTACGCTAAAAAATGTTGTTGATTAGAGACATTAAATTAAAATTTGGGGCTAATTTGTTGAATATACTCGTAAAGAGTAAAAACCACGGCAGCTATGATATCTTTAAGAGGCAGCCACCATCTTCAAACTTTGCATATCATATTGCGCTGTATAAATTATTTCAGCCCTTAGAATAAATCTACTGGGAAAATAGCGGCAGCTCGTTACATTTATAAGCGTTCTGTGGAATTCCTTTCAGAGCGTCTCAAGATCCCATTGTTCTTCTGGCTCTCATTGAACAGCCCCCAACGCTCCAGAACTTTACCCATTGAGGATTCGCCCTCCGGTTCTAACCGCTAATTGAGCGGTAGTTTCGAATTAGTAGCGAGTAAATCACTTTTCAGTTTTTCCTTCATTCTCCCGTGAGATCGTCACCCCAAAAGTTCCGACTGCCTTTATCCGCTTGATAAATGAACTTCCTCCCTTCGTTTTCTAGAAGAGTCGACTTTTTTTTTGTTGGGCTCTGTTACTCTGGTGATAAATGAGGGGTTTTTGAGATCCGATGCTAAGTTTTATTTTTCGATGTTGGAAGCGGTGGATTGATCCCGGTGAAGGTCAACGAGCTGGTTTCTTTCTTGTGGGACGTATTTTCGACCAACCCGTAGGCTTGAGGCGACAGGAGATCGTGCGTCACGACACCTCCAAGCACGAATGCTCCAATTTTCTTACAATTTCATTTATGCCACGAGTTGGTTCGGAAGAGTCTATTTGAATAAAAAGCAAGCAAAATAAGTGGAGCAGACCGAGGAGAAATGACCCAATCAAATGGCGCTCAACCTTGATTATAATAAAGAGTGTTATCGATGCCTATTGCCTGCAATGACAGTCCAAGTGCTACAGAAAGTCGAGCAGAGAGGAGGCGACTTGAGTTTTGTTCAATTATTGAAATGATTACTTGAACTTGACTACAAGAACAAACCCATAGGCTGTCCTGCTTACATGCATTACAGTTAGATACCTTCAGGTCTTAGGCAGATGTGATCCTTAGTGAGCATTTCCAGGGAAGAGAGTGATTGCAATAAATACTTCAGCTGAAGCACTCTCTTGAGTCTATCGAAGGAATGGTCACATGCTTTTTCCAAGCATGTTTTCTAAAATAATGATAAGGCACATTCTTGGCTTTTTCAAGTTGAGGGGAGAATTGTTGCATCTCAATGCAAAGCCATATGACACCGACCGTAATGGGGAGTGTGCACTGTGCAATAGACATGAGAAGGAAGACGTGCACCACTTTCTCTGTACTTGCCCAGTACTTGCAGAGTTTAGAGTAGAAGTGCTTTCTCGGAATGAGGCTGTGGCTTTGCTGGATGGTGGTGGATGGGCTCTGGTGGCTTTCAGTAAAATAGCCTGGCGATGTCGCTCTGCGTTGGTACATGAGTTTAATTTTTAATTTCTTTTTATTTAATTGTATTTTGTTTTCATTGTAGTTTTTAGTTTATCCTGCTGACACCCCCGACAGACGGTTTGAAAAACCATGTCGGTATTGTTTATTTTGCAATGCAGAAGGAATCATTTACTATGTTTTATTTTGTCAATAAACTTTTTTCTTCTTCTTCTTCTTCTTCATTCTTGGCTTGAGGAAATATTCTCGATACAGTTGAAGAACTAAATCACGGATCAAATTGAAGAGAATAGTTTAAAAACTGAAGACATACCACGGTAGACAGCGTTTGTACACGGTGAAAAATAAAGTAGCTGATTTTGCTAATCCCCCCTTAGCACAAAAAGATTAGCAGGAACCGCAAATTTAATGAATTTGTAGCTAAATCTTAGCTGCCCCAATCAAAAACTCTTTACTAACAGTACTAAAAAAGTTAGCTAGAATGGTTTAGCTCTGGTGCTAAGATTTAGCAACCTGCGTAAACCCACGCTTCCAGCCCTAACGGTCACTTCACTAAACTTATTTTCTGTTGTTCATTGTTTTCCTCCTTCGCTAGTACGTTTCTTTACCGAAAGAACGCAGCAAAACATGAAAGCACCAGTGGCCGATGTTTGAGCCATTAAGCAGGTATTAGTAATCATTTTTATGGAACTTCGAGTAATTTCCTAGCGGAGGGTTCCCACGTAAAACGCAAGCAAACAGCAGTTGGTATATCATTATCATAGCGCGTTAGTTTACCGTGCCTGCTGTAGGTTGCTAAATCTTAGCACCAGAGCTAAATCATTCTAGCTAACTTTTTTAGTACTCTTAGTAAAGAGTTTTTGATTGGGGCAGCTAACAGGTTCGTGTGAAGAATTTTCGGACGTGTATTTTGAATTGTTATTTGTGCGTAGTATTTTCAAGTGTTATAACAGTGAAAATATATTTGTGCTTATTATGTAGAAGTGGAGTTCATGATGGAAGAAAAACTACCGAAGTTCCTAATTGATTGGGGAGTGGCTCAATTGTCTATAAGTCTATGTCTATAAGCCGTGATACTGTTGAGCTATATTATTTGAAGAATTATTTTTAGTACGAGTAAGTGACTTAGTACCTACATTAACTCAAAACTGTAGTTTTCTAGACTCTACGATTTTAAGAAGTGATGCAGTAGGTATGTAACTTGAAACTGTACTATTTTCCAGAATAAAAGAATTTAGTGAGGTAAAGGTGAAATGTGATAAATAAAACTTTTCCCTCTGTATTTGATATCTTTACTTATATTCGTCTTTCCTGTACATCCCTAGGGAGGAGCCAAGCAAGGGCTGGCTGGGGGCCTCCGAATAAGGACCCGCCACGGTGCTAATCGTTGTACCTACACAAGTAATATCATGAGCTGATTTGGATAACAGTATTGGCTGTACTGCTAATGTATTTATCGCATGGCAGCATACTACAGCTAACAACCTTCACGTTGGTGCTAAGTTCTTTAGCTGCCTGGCTAAAACATGGTTAGTTAAAACTTAGCAGCAGTAGTTAAAACTGAGCAACAGCAGCTATTTATTTTTATCCGTGTAGCATACGTAAAACCCTGTGAACGGCTATTTCTCACATAATACTGAGCAGTTTGCTTTCGAATTGTCATAGTAGTCACAGCATACAGGAAATGTTCACCTCGCCTCTGGAACACCACTTGGAACGTTTTGGATTGAGGTTGTCTCCGGAGAGAGTTCGGCAGAACCGTGCGATGTAGTGAGATAAACAAGTTGAATTTATAGCGGTGGGAAACGTCGGCCAGATTGAGAAGCCATGGATCATGTGTTGGTAGCGAAGGGTTCTCAAAAGGGCTTCTCTACTATTATCATTTAGTTCCACTATAAAAGAAAACGAACTGCTTCCTCGTAACAACCATAAATATTTATCGGGATCCGGAAGAGGAAGAATAATGTGGAAAAGGGAAGACGGCCAGACAAAGGGACGCGCGAAAATTTGTCGTCTTTGCCAACAAACTGGGAAGAGAACTACGAAGTAGAAAACCAGAATAAAACTAGTTCGCCTGGAGGAGATGCATCTACCCCAGGCCTAAGCCCGGGTAAAATGATGGGACGAATAGAAGAGAAGTTGTGGATGTAGTTTTGTTTTTCATTCCCTTAACAATCCCCCTCTGGCTCTGTTCTTGATTCGTATTTCTTCCTTACGGCCATACCAAGGGATTTTCAATTATGCATCAACTCCAATTTTGCTGGAGTAGTTTTGCCCTCGATTTCTTCTCTCGTGAAGATGTAAAGATGGGTGGGGGGTGTGATCAATATACATATACAATTCTGATTGTATACTATTAGCCCCAGAAGGTTTACGTAAAATAATTACTAGAATAAGTATTATTACTTTATGTAACATTGAAAAACAGTTATTTAGATTTAAATCCATTTTAGGGCATTCTGATTCCATTTCTATCAACGTTCTTCAGAAGTATGTTTTTTTTTGTTTTCAATAGTTGAAAAACTATAGAAAATATTCGGAAGGTTAAATCGATTAGGTACATCACTTTATAAATTCACAACTCGTGTCATTCTGCGTGTTTCCGTTCATTTTGTGCTGATTTAGTGATTACCTATAATACTACCTTCTGCATAAGTGATTTGCCCGAAGATAACACGCCGTTGATTCAATATACATCACGAGTCATCTCTTCAAACCTCATCATACTATGGTCCCTTCTCGTTCTATTTAATTGCCATCTAAATTATTAGCGGTTATCCTCCGGGGAACGTGTCATTATCATTAGCTCGATTAGCGTTCGCTCCGCTTGTTCGATGAAATTACAGGCCATAATTACAACCAAGACTGCCTTTAAATGATCAAAATGATCATCATCGTGATTATAAATTGTGGCAATTTATAAGCTGGCAATGTAAGCTAACAAATGTATTTTGACCATTTGGCAATTTTTAAAATGTAAATTCATGCAGTTTTTTTGAGCAGCTTATAAAGCTGGTTTTTTAGTCATTGAATTTAATCACGCGCATTTTACACATATTTCTCATGCAATCTAAAGAATATTTTCTACAGAAGGGTGTTTACAGAAGGGTGTTGATCCATATTAATATTGATGAATTGGTTTTATTATTCGAATTTTCAAGAATCTCCAAAAGATTTTGGAAAAGGTTTTTCCTTTGAAAATGAATTTGGGGTATGATATTGAAACATAATTAAGACTGTGGTTAGTATCTTCTGTATTCCTGGGATATGTTAAACAATAGTTGTTTTTTCCTTACGGCGGAAGGTTCGAATAAACAGACCGTATTCGAATAACTGTATTCAAAATTCTAGATGAACTAATAAACATGCTGTGTTCGTCAAGCGCACAAATTTCAATGGGGTACAAATTTTCTCAAATGAGATCAAACTAAATGTCGGAACTCACTAATTTGTGTCTGGTAACTGGGGGATGATTTCAACCCGACAATAACCGAACGCCTTTACGACCATCGTGGGTCATTAGATGATTGAATTCCAATTTGGCTGTATTTCCACCCCACGGGTTCGGCCTCTGACCTTCACATCTCCGTAGTCCCATTTCATTTATTAGACTAAAACCTCCTCTCATGTAAGGCACCAACAAAGGCCCTAATCGTCGGTGAACTTCAACGCGAAATTTTCGTGTCAAAGACTTTTCCGAGTAAATTGCCGCACGCGACTTTTTTTTTTCGTCTGCTCTAGTGCGGGAAAAGGGCATCCTGATAATGGGGCGACAAATGTTGAAGATTTGTCGCTATCTCACTGCTCCTTTTCCACCTCGAAGATGGCGAGAAAGGATTGCCGGGTAAAGCTCGATCGATGCTGATGAGGAGTATTCAAAGTGTTGGTTCAAGGATGCAAACCCTTACCAACTCAATCCACCGGCAGATATTCATTAAATTACAACAATTCCATTACGAATATTTTCGCCATTTTCAACCATAATAATTGACAATATGACATATTTTAAAGATCCACCCCTACATAAATGATTTCATTAGCTCCAAAACGTCACCGCCTTAGCTACGTGTTATGTCCACAGCCTAGTGCTCTCATATTGTCGAGGTCACTAGAAACACTTTACTACGAGTGGAAGGGTAATGGATGTTGATCACAAAATCATGTTCCGTTCTAACTCGACTCCCTCGAGGGACAAGTAACGTGTTCCAACACAAGTGGTGTGCGATTGTCTATGTGCCGTGTCGTGGTGGCTCCGTGCGGATGTGGTGATCACCCTACGGGGGCCAGTGTTTCATTTGTGTTCCGAGCTCGCGTGAGTCGTTATCCGTAGCGAGATGAGCGGATAAACCTTGGTTTACGATGTTGTTAAAACGGGGTTAGAAATTTAAAATGAATGAAGGCCTTGCAGTGTATTAAAAATTGGGTTGTGAACTCTCTCGAGATTGAGTAAATCCACAGAATCCTTGAACTACATAGTTGATGGAAAAACGATGATTTGAACAGGTTACGTTAAGGGTAGAAGCGCCAGTGTGCTGTATAAGTGCTTCACATAATAACATGGATTGTGAATTCAATATCGATTAGGTAATTATTGAACAAGTAGGGAATATATATAATATCATAATAATATCGTGATATAGTAGGTGGTGTTGTAGTTATCGATATGATGATACATAATTTGCGAAGCACAATGAACTGCTCAACTTGGAATGGTTAGGTGAATCACGTTTTCTGACGGTGGAGGAATAATATTCCTATTTCATAGGAGAAGAGAAGAGAATCGTGGAAACGTTTCTTAACCTTGAAGTACTTCTCTGTTCATGAAAACTCCACGTTGTAATAATGACGTAAACATTAAACCAAACGACTCCAATATATTTTCCAACGATATCTGAACTTAGCTATACGATAAAAATCCAAACTTTGTTCAAAATGTGAGTATTTCAAGTCAGGTCGAGTTCAAGACCAGGTAATTTGGAACAGAGGAAATTGATCAAATTTGAGTTTTGGAGAGTGAAAAATGGCCAAAAATTGTAAATTAATCAGGTGATGCCACAGAAAACTAGGCACCATACGAACGGTTCTTGAGACTCATGGCATATCCTCAGAATTGGAGGTATAGCTTTTGGCTATTTTTGGCAATTACAGCTATTGTTGAAAGATCGGTGTTGAACAAAGCAATATCGAGACTTGCATATATAGGGTCTACTAATTGGAATACCCTATAGAACCCTATAGGTAAATACACTTAACAATTATTGACCAGTGGTGACAGGTGGGAAAAGAAAGAAAACAAAAAACTTCGGATTGCTATTCATGAATTTCAGAAATATGAATCGAATATCGAACTTTATAACATTCACCGAGTCATCGGTACCGGTATCACCAATACTTGTTTGGAATTTTATGAACAATTTTTGGTTCTCAACTTCGGTTATGTACATACGAGGGACGTCCAAAAAGTAAGGTTACAAGGGCTGTATAGGACGAAGGGAGTTTTTGTTTTTCAGAGTTGTCACCTCTGGTAGGTAGAGAGGTTCCTAATGGTCAAAACGAATCATGAAACGCCTCAGTCCGTTACGAAATGTCGTCACAGCAACCAAACGCCAAACAGTTCGTCCTCTAGTCTACCGTCTACCGCAGGTGTGAGATACGATCTGTTATTCGCTTCTTTTTGATAAACTTTTTCTTGACTCAATTTCGACTAGTGACGAAACGTGGGTGTGTCTACTCCTGAGTCAAAAAGGCAGTTTCTACAGTGGCGCCATATCCATTCACCATTAAAACTGGGCCCTAGGCTTCAAGAAAGCACAGACCTCAATGGCAATTATGTAGAGAAATATTGTCATGTTTTGACACATCCCTTGTAAATTTCACTTCAATATATTGTAACCCTTCTTACTGGAGGTCCCACGTATTTAAAACAATCAGTCCCACTAGTTTCATGGTTACTTGAAGTGATGGGGTTCGAATGGTATAAGTATGCGATAAGTATTCTGTTTTCTTTTTTTCTCGCTGAGATTTGCATCCTTAGGAGTGGGAGGAAGATCGCATAACAAATGTCCCCAGCTCCATGAATAATGGAAGTTCCGCCCATTTCCCCGAGTCAAAAATCGGATCCTGCGTTCAAATGCAGCCGCCCCATTAGTTGGAATGAGCATTGATCACCTCCAGGGAGCTCCTCAGCTTATCTACCTCAGTGAAACGGTCGATGTTCACGAAGCAAACACGATGAGAGATGTTTGGAGGGGTCTCAACGGGTAAGAGATCTGGGACGATACCTACCGGTTGATTAGCAACTACAAGTCACGCGAACTTGGCTGTTCCACTCACAACCAACCTCGAAGGAACGTTAGGTAATGACATGTGGCCCTCATTAGAAACTAAATGCAGCAAGCCCGCATTTAAGATTACTTTGGTAGGTGCATCAGCTCGTATGTTTCTGAATCATGCTTCAAGCCACAACGACGCCAACAGTACTACAGTGAAGTATAACAGCACATAGAGGGTGTTATTCCTCCCATATTACTAAATTATACACGTACGCGTATACATTATTGTAAGAATAGAGTTACCATTACGTTGAAGAACATCATTCATTTGTTATTGCCAATACTTTTATTATTAGGTAGGTAAGCGTCTCTCACTAGATTGAAACTAAATGACAGCGAATTACACAGTTAGCTCACACTTGGGTTTTTTAGCTGAGAGAAAATTCTCTATTTCGTATCGGAACTTGTGTTCGTGCAGATAATATTGAGTCTTGTTTCAGTTTTCCACCTATCGAAACGTTGCAGAGGTTCTGCAGCAGAACTTAGACATCATTAAGACAGATTTCGTATTTTTATCTCCCTCGGACCTACAATATTATACATCATACACATACATATACATACGTGTTTATCTTTTCAGAGGATCCTACCTTGGCTACTCAATACCAATTCCAAATTTCGAAAAGATCGTCGATTTTGGATTACAAAATGATGTGTCAAATTGGAGAGATAGAGAAGTTTTGGTTTGTGAGAATTAGTTTAAGGATCCCTCAGAAAACGACCCAACGAATCGACATAGAGGATGAATGGACGACAGACTGCAATTTTGAGGGTCTACTCACATTACATTCAGAATTTGCTAGATATAGCTTTGAACGACTGGGCAGCATAAAAAACATCTAGGAACGTAAACCCACCAATTTCGATGTTTCTTGGACGATTCCAATGGTTCATTACACGCTCAACACAAAACATGTTTCGGGCTCGTTGAGCCAAACAAAGCCATTTCCAAAGTATTTTTTCATACTGATGCCGATAGTTACCACGAAAAGTTCACTTTAGCTCTTGTTTTAAAGTTACAGAACGTACGTGGGTGATAAATGATGAATATGGCGGGATCGAGGGTTATTGCATTTCCGAAGGTCGGCACACCTGACAGTTGTCATTCCTATTGGAACTATTGAATTCTCTGTTTGAACATTGAAATCTACTATCAGGTGCTCTTTTGTTTATTCGCTCGTTTACATCAGTAGTAAAGCTAATTTTGTCGTTTAAAAACGAAATGCCGCGGAAGTGTGTTAATACCGCAGCCAACTTTTGTTATATATGTGGTGAAATAACTTTTTCAGCCAAGAAGCAAACCATCCCAACTGTGAAGGCTGCTGAATTCGATTATTTTGGTGTGAAGGTAGGTGACCATGATAAGGCATGGGCCCCACATATTTGTTGTAACTCTTGTTTGTAGCTGCGAGATTGGCGTCAAGAAACAATCAATGCAGTTGTACCCGTGATATGGCGTGAACTAGCCCACCATGCTGATGATTATTACTTTTTCATGACACCCTCCTTGAAACAAGGATGGTCAACAAAAAATAAAGTACCAGTGGATTACCCCCTTTCAGACGAACTGCCAGTCCCTAAACCACCTGAGAGTTATGATATTAAAAAGGATTGTGTTGATGATGATGAAGAAGGAACTGCTCGACCTGGACCTTCACATGACCCTGATTTTGAAGTTGACTGGCCGAACGAGCCCCACAGACTTAATCAAATGGAACTGAGCAATCTTGCAAGGGATCTTGGCTTGCCCAAGGAAAATGCTCCTGGGATCGATACTGCAGCAATGGAATCTCCTGGAACAAGGTGTCAAGATCAGTGAGTGCAGATCTCGACAGAAGAACGTTATACATTTCTTCACAAAGTCAGACGATCTTGTTGTTTGCATCGATGTCAACGGTTTGACGAATTCCCAGAACATAAGTTGTTCTCCTGGTGAATGGAGGCTCTTTGTAGACTCGTCGAAGCTCCGTTTGAAAGACGTTTAGCTTAATAATGGTAACCTTCTCTCTTCCATCCCAATTGGGCTTTGGTGCTCACATGAAAGAAACTTACGGGAACATGCATGTAATTCTCGATGCAATCATATACGGAGATCACAGGTGGTAGATCTGTGGTGACTTGAAAGTACTCGTAGTTCCTCTTCTTCTAGGAATGCAGTTGGGCTATACCATCGAAGAGCAAAAATTCTCAAGAATAGGCTCGAACCAACCCCTGTACTATTGGAGATGAAGTGCATGTATGCTGAATTTCTCAGGCAGGAACGTAGAACAGTAAACTCACCTTCAATCAGCTGTGTTTGTACCTTGAGAACTAGAGCTAGGAAAAAAATTTCATTGTCACATTCGTGTTTCTTGACCCAGAGTTAGTGAAATATGGCTATTTAGATCCCAGAAACTACCAAAAAATATTTCCTGGTTGGGCGTTTGTTGGGTATTAGGTATCGCTTTCGGGCAATACCCACCACATCCACCACTATCACCTGCCTCCCAAATCATCCATCTACACCACAACCTCATTCCGTTTAACCTCTGTCACGATGTTCCTACTTTCATTGCCATGTTTCATTTTTCATCGCCACCTCCTTCCATACCATAACGAACCAAGTCAAGTCAGTGGGTCCTGCTTACCACCCGTCAATCTCCATAACACAGTTGACACATTATAAGAAGAACAAGAGCCAAATTGATTCTTTTTGTGTTGTTGTGCATCTCTCATACCCCTGATGATTCTCAATAAAGGGTTCGTTCTGCACGGTAAGAAGTCTTTGTTAGGAATGTGATTGGTACCATTTGTATAGCGTGAAGTTGGTTGTTTCTGTAACAGATTTTCAGTTTATCCTGATGGCTATTTTTCCTCGAGGATTCGTCCTTTCATTTACTTTGATTAAAATTTTTTTTGCGATGAACGAAACACAATGAGTAGACGAGTGGGAAGGAAAAGCGATCAGGGATATAGTGGAAACCCCATCGCCCCTGTGTTTACAAAGCCGCCAGCCGAGTCAGGGCTTGAGTGCTTCCCTCCACCCCCACAGGATCTCGCCACATCCGGCGGGAATCGTCTCCTCCAATCAGACACGTCTCTCCGCAGAGGTGATTCTCTCCCGTAGGTATTTGGATACCCGTAAACTATTTTCTCTGCCACCACCGCGGCACCGAGTCAATGCAAATGCTCACTATCTTCATATGAGTAGATTTCCATCGCAACTCATTCGCAATCGCTTTCCACCATCTTACACAAACCGCTCGAGAATGATCATCAACAAACACTAAGTTATACACTCGGTTTGATGCAATATCATTTGTATCAGCCTAATCGATGTGACAGTTCACGGGAAACCCTATTTTTATAAGAAGATGCCATACTTTGCCGTGTGTTGCAACGTCTTCGCTCTTCGTCCGATTTGAAGAATTGCCTATTCTTGCTATACGTTCATTCATTAGCGAGTTTTCAAACAATAACCTTATGCAGTTCTTCGCAGGTGTCTAGAAGCCCATAAAAATTTTCATACGATGACGATCGAAAATCTTGGCCTCAAATCATAGCAGTTCACGTTGGCCATATTTCCTACCTACTTTTTCGAAAAATAACGTGTGCGGTTTTACAAATATTAAAAACTTTGAAGTCCAGTTGCTGTTGTTCAATTAAAAAGGTTTTTTTTCCAGAAAAACTATGTTTTTTTAATCTTTTAAACACAAATTTCTCCACTTTATTCATCAATCAATTTTAATTCAATTTTCAACTTCAATTTCAACTTTCAAATCAATTCAATTTTAACTTTTGACAACATTTTTAGAATTTGCGTTGAATTTCCTTATAGCATTAGGGCAGTTTGATTCTTCAAAAGTACCATTGCATCAGCTCAAACATATACGACTTTGGGAAAATAAAAATTCTGAAAATCTCCACTCGGTACTACTCTTTTAAAATCAAATCCTGGAAACTGGCGAATCTCATGAAATCTTCTTCTTCAATAAGCTTTTCAACAGTCAACTTTGAGATTATCTTGTTCCTTCGATGAAAAATACACGTTTAAAAAGCAAAAAAGATGGTCACTTTAAAAAAAGGGGGGGGGGGGGTTGACCAGAGGGTAGAAAAAATGTAAAAAATGGTTTTAATGCAAAAAGTAACGTTGTTGTTTAAACAGGTGGATACACGTTAATTTCGGACCTTGAACTTATTTAATGTTCAGGATAACTACTCCCTCTGACGACAAAACCACTTTAAATAGCCTAAGTACATGTATTTATAAAACCGCGAAAATTAGTTTTTGAAAAAGTAGGAAATATGACCAACATGAACTGCTATGATTTGGGTTCAAGGTTTTTCAGTATCCTTGCACGTCACTGGTTCATGTTCTCCAGGTTTTTTCGATCGTCATCGTAGATAAACTTTTATGGGCTTCACGACACATGTGACTTAGAACATTATTGTTTTATGTTGGTAACAATGAATTTGCAACAACCATAATTACTGGTGTACCTATGCCTACCAAAGAAATGATACCTACAGTTGATTACGAGAAAATGGTTCGGAATTCGGACTTGAAATTCAACGATACATTTGAACGTCGAATAATGATCGAATTTGTTCTTTTTTTTTTTTTTTTTTTTTTTTAAATTTCCATTACATAATACAGTCATATACAGAATAAATCAGTCATATACAAAATAAACACATGCCTTAAGTGAAATAAAATATTCGGAAATATAATTCCCCATATGGGCACCAGCCCGTGTTGGGGAATGAGCAACTTGCTCATCGCTCGGTAATTACCAAAAGCCTAATGAAATTGTACAGAGTGCAAGCATACTATTCAATCGAAATTTTAAGAATGGTGGTAGCAGAATTACAGTATTTTTATTCCATGTTGTTATACCTACTTATATTATGGTTCTAACTACTTGTAAGAAAATAATTTTTTTAAAATAATTTTTATTTTCTTAGGGTTATTTTTTGATTGCTCAATTAACTCAACTCTTGTTGTAATAGGAAAACTATTGAAAGTTAGAATGCCTTGATAGGGGAAAAATTTTTGAGAAGCTGTAAAGTTTAATTTTGGAAGAGCTAGTGAGTCGTTATTAGCAAATCGGGTAAAAATAGAGTGGGTTGGAGTAGAAAATTCACCACTTTTACATTTCTTTACATTAAGAAGAATGGGTGTGACAGGAGAAACTCACAAAAAGGGAACTCGATTTGGTTAGCATACGAGATGCTGAATATCTCTCATGTTGTACGTTTGTATGGGATAGTCAGTTCGTCAAGTTCTTTCACCATTCAAGTGATATTCTCAAGGGCCTTCGTCAACATCAAACTTCCCAAATGGTTGTAAGGTTGTGACCAAGGGGTGTCAACGGAAGTTAAAACGGATGATGAAGGCTTCACATTGAGCACATCCAACACATTTGAACTTCTCGGCTGACGTAGAGGAAAAGTTTTCTCTCGATGGAACTTGGCTCGTGTTAGTGGACGTTTTTTCTTTGTTCACCCTCTTCTTTTCGAGCCTTTTTTAACGCTCGTGAATATACTTTTGCAGGGTGTCATCACGTTTTAATGAGCTTCTTGTTTAGAGTGAGATCTCTTCACATACCTCTACGGTACTTGAATCGCTCTGATGTGTACGATAATCATTTAGAAAAGCGACGACGGCTTTGGGAAAAGATATGTCTCTTCGGCCTAATCTGATTCTACGGGTTCATTATAATCATGAAAATACCAGCATAACTTGGTTTAGCGAAATCCTGATTGTTTTGATCTGGCGTTCAGTTCTCGTTGATAGCGGTGTGAAATGAAAGGGACAAGTTAGGAGACAGCAGTGGTCACGGGGAAGGTATAGGGGCTCAGATTTGAATTCCTTTCAAGGTGGACACGACCTATAACCAGATATCCGCTGTTAGATGCTGCGGTCCGAAACGGTGAGATTAATAAGCAGTTGTTCCATCAGTTTAACAGTATTCCAATTTGGTCGAGGGAAGGCTAACGTGATGTATTCCCTCGTCAAACGAATAATCTGTCGGATGCGATAGAGGTTGAAGGGCTGAAGGCAGGTTAAGCACCATCTCATCCCCCCTTCTGCTCCCGTCAGCTCATAATATAGGCCGATTTGACACCCGACGCTTGCAGGCCCTGTCAAAACCTTCAAGCTCGCGTTCTGTGCCTTAAAACATTTCTCCCAAAGAGTAATGGACGAAAATACGGACCTTCCTCCTTTCCCATTTCCGATTCCATAGTCATTTGTCCTCAGTTGTGGCAGATGTTTCCGTTTGTATGGCCAACTATGAATCACTTGGATTTTCCCCCTTATATTTTCTCATAGTTGATATGAGATCACTTCCGCGTCAATCAGTGTCAATTTTTCATAGCTGTGACCCCAACTGCCACAAGAAAAATGAAAATAAATAAATAGATAATGAACATCCGAATGTCTTACTTATACTTTGTTTTTTGTTTGTCTCAGAAATATGTTCGTCTCTCCAACGATTATTTATACATGCCTTACCTTTGGAATGATTACAATCTTTCTTTATTTTCATTTCTTTTCTCTAAATGTACGAATACATCAATTACAAATGGAAATAAAAAACATATACGGTATTACAATAGCGGTATACAAAATCAACGACTACAACCATCACCGGGAATAATTGAAATGACTCCCAAATTTTCAGTTATTTATGAATGCAGCATAAGTTCACGGAGTTTCAGTTACGGATGGCACCACATCTTTTAGCGAATTATCGAAGAAAATGTAGCTATTGTTCTCGGTCCAAAATTTTTAAAAGTCAAATTTCGAAAACATTTTCATACCAAAATCCGTTTCAGACCATCCTTAATCCACTGCCAAAAGACACCAAAAATTATATGTATATGACAAGTGACACCTCATTTTAAAGGTTTTTCTTTTACGCTGAACAAGATGGTGCAGTCAGAATTGAGATATTTTAGTCCTTTCTCAAACTGGAGCACTTGAAGATGAAGAAACGTGGTTGATCCTTGATATATTCTTCATGGTTAGTCTGCTCTAATCTGATGACGGAATGCGATATCGCAATTATGACTTCACCATCATGTTCAGCGTTGAAATGTCCAAAAGCTGAGGGGGGTTTACCTATAAATTCCAAAAATTAAACGGTCTGTCAAGTGAGATGTTCCTCATGGACATCATGTTCTTTAATAGAGACATTTAACATGAAACCAATTATTTCTTCGAAAATTCACTCTTATAGCCATGCTGCATGACTGCTGTTTCTATTATCCACACTAAGAAGATCCACACCAAATTTCAAGTCGATCAGCTGTGGACCCGTCAAATCTCTTAAATTTCAATTGTTCGAGCCTAAATTTTCTCGAGTTGAGAAAATGGGTTAACGTTATAAAGAACAATCCCCTCTACTATGCGATAGCTTCATTGACCTATGTATCGAGCTTAGACCTAGCGACTTGAAACTTTCAGGGCTTCCTATTTTCCACACCAAGAAAATCCACACCAAATTTCAACTTGATCGGTCTAAAAGGAGCCGAGATATGGATGTTTCGTAACGTCCGTTCGTTTTCCTCAACTTTTTTGCTCGGCGGGGCGGAACGCTGACACTATACAACATCTAGTACCTTAACAGATACGGCCATTGCGATCGCGTTCTTTCTTCGAAATTTCGCCAACTATAGTACCTAGTTCACTTGTCTGCTGCATCGCTGCGGTATCGTTATTTGGAATCGTTACTAGAACCTGAACATCTGCAATAGAATCGTGAGACTAGAACATTAGTGGTTATGCGTGAGGAGGCACCTTACGTTCGGAGAACTAGAAGATTCGTGCAAGAAACAAATCATATTCCGCCGCATTGCAGGCGACACGATGCTTTGGAAAAGCAGGAGTGAAAATCGAGCCTACTATAATTTGCAGTTATTAGTTGTTTCAACGGTGGATTCAAACACCCTTCGGCGAACTTTCTAATATTCCATGTCAGGTGACATAGAAACCTTGTGGCATAGTCCTTGGACCTTTATTGATCCAATCATTGCTCACCAGGATATAATTTATGGGTTAAATGTTGCATCGACTTGTACAATCCAACGTACGGTTGAGAAATGATGCAAACGAATTGATTTTGAATTGAACCATAAGGGCATGGGAAGGTATCGCTTTCAAGCCCTCATTTATAAGATTTTGCGGCTAACAGTGCGTATGTTAATTGCATTTTATGTTGATTGCTTTCTATCCAACAAAAGAACAAAAATCATTATGATTGAATGTATGTGAATATGACTAAACATGAAGGCTTCACCAAAACATGATGTAAATGAGGTAATGTCGTGTACTACTTCTACCATGAATAATGAAGGCAAATGATAAATTTGGAGTAGAGATACGACCCCATCAAATTGTAATAGTTAGTGCCCCATGTGATGAGTTGCCCCTGTCTATACATAGTTCATCCTCACTACAAACCTTTTCACTTCGATAGTCGAACTACAAGTAAAACTAGAGTAGAATAGAAACCGAGCTTTACATTAAGTAGCATTGATCACTCGACGAGTTAACTCATATTTATTGATGAATAAAAGAGTGAGATATTTGAGGGTCGTCTAAAGTAGAGACAGAACACTGTATGAATTTAAAACAGGATTCTGACAAGCGACATTATTAAATAATGTCTCACGTCAGAGAGATATTCATAAACACCGGTCGACGGCAGTACATACTCCCAGCAGGAATGCCGTATCATATGACCGGCATTGCATCGTTTGGGTTATTGTTTGGAATTATTACTGAAGAAGGATAAGAAAAAGAATAAGGAAACCCGTGTTTATTGAAGAAAAAAAGATTAATGAGAGCATGAGATTTGATCTTTGTCAATCTGCAGGGAGTTAGGCACGATAACTCCATGCGTGATCTCTACTGTTGCTTGGCTGTTTAAACCATTTTCCCCAAATTCAGAAAACGTTCCCCCAGAAAGCGCATTCTGAATTCCTTGAACGTTGAGCAGTTTTTACAGAAGTGGAGAACGTCCCCATCCGCGTCAACATTGCACAGTGAGCATGTGCACTGGGGCACATAGAGCACTTCTCAGCCTTAAGATCCAATGGCGGACCCTCAAGCGACGCTCTACATCGCACTTCTGGATTTACTCCAACTCTCATTTCATTTGACCAGTTAGACGAACAGCTTCCACCAACGTCTCAACCCACTCGTCCAGCCACGGAGAAAGTTCAGTCATATTTCTGTGTCGGATCCCCGATAGCACGAAACCAAGACACTGAAGTATTCCCGAGCTCCCATTTCTGGGCCATTCCATAGCACTCCAATGACATATACAAACCATGCCTCGTTTCCTGAGCTACCACTCCTGGGCCATTCCATAGCAGTCCAATGGCATAGTCAAACCCTGCCTCGTTCTCCGAACCCACCTACTTCGAGTTGCTTATGACGGCACTACTATTATACAATTATGTTGACACAGTAAAAATAATGTTTCAACAGTAAAAAGAACAATACAATAGAAAACCATCAACAGGTTTTGTTTCATAGCAAGAAGTGTTATCATTAGTATAACTCATGCGATAGGCATCACATCTTAGGAAAAATTAAGAAAATTATACAAAGAGAGTAAAATTGATAGCACAATATTGCGAGAATGAAAACGAAGTCAATGTTGAATATGAAGCAAAAGTCACGATAAATGCGCATTCCCAAATATTTAAATAATTTAAATATATCTATTGATACTACACAAGTAAGGACAAAAACAGCATCTTGATAGTCGACCGAAGAGGTGAACTAAAACTAGGTAAGAGCCATCAATAACTTTCCAAATGAAGTCACTCATTAAAAAGTTTTAAAATTACTTTCTGATTCAGAAATAAAAAAAATCCGTGAGAGTATTAGGGAACTTTTCCAATGGTTACCAACAGCCGTTTACATAGAAATTGTTCTTTCTCATTAATCCTCGTTTCTCTACAAACATCATCTTGCTTCAATCGATTATAATTAATTACTGTTATTGTGTTATTTCCTAAAATATCGCGATAGAAACTAATTTCAAATGGTAACTCCCTATGATCCAAAATTGAAATTTACTGACATGTTGCAACCTAATCTTTTGAACTTTTTATGACATTTTTGGTTCATGAAGTTGGTGGGATGATCGTAAATAAAAAAATTAGTAACATTACGTTATTCAGCGTGGAAAAATACTCCAAAAATCATGTACTACATGGAGGGATTGAATAACGCCCATAGAACCAGATATTTTGCGAATAACGCAAAGTTCTTGCTTTTTTGCGCATGTTTTCGACTACCCCAAAATTATTATGATGGGTCATTTTTTCATATAATCTGAATCCGCAATTTTAAGGGGTTCCTGAATGAAAAAACAAAGTTGGTGTCGGAATTTCAACTTTTTCAACCTTTTAATGAAATTTCAATTTTGGAGAGATCAACGTAAAAAAATCGTAGGGAGTTGCCATTTGAAAATGCTTTCTAACTCGCTTTTTAAGGAAAATCTTGGGCCCCTCAGTAAATTGTACGAGTACTTCTATTGCCTTCCCGCCGATTTCTGGCCTCGCCTCCACGATTGAGCAAAACTCAAAATCCACCAAAATGTTGGTATTACAAAGAACATTGGATCATTAGATGAAAAAAACTTGTGTTCTTCATCAATAAGGCGTCCTGTGCCATCCCATTGGGACGAAGCTCCGTTACGGGACCAAAGATACGTTTGTGACTTGGTTTCGTTCAGTTTACGGCGCCATCTTTCATTTATTATTTTCGGAAGGTATATTATCGAATGTTTAGTACAACCATCCATGAGATATTGATATGTCCTATCTAGATGTTAATGGTTGCTTTTACAGGAGCCCACGATGAATAAATAACGCCTTTAGGGATTTACAAATCCTTTGAGCAGTTCTCGTACACAAAGCTGATTCAGGGGTTGATCAAATGAAACGAATGCATTTCTAAGCTAAGCTAATCGGCTAAGTAGGTTCGATTTTCTAAGTAAACTAAACGGACGTTTTGATCTGGTTAAAACCCAATCTCAGGATTCTACTTGTAGCTATTGGAGCTGAAAGCACTACCCACTGCTATAACAGTAACAACTGTCCTTACTTCCTCAGGCTGCCCCAGTTTCTTTCGCCTGCAGACCTTTTCCTCTCCCTTTGCCGCTCCGTCGGCTGGAGAAGCGCGGCCGCCGAGTTTCGTCTCCTGCAGATTCCCCCCCTCCTCCTGATCAAAGTGATATCATGATAAATAATGAAGTGAGTGCTATGAAATGAAAAAAATATACAAAGTAATTAAATTAAATAATGAGGAAACGAAAATCATTTGATGTGTATCGCTTTGATGATGAAATGAAAATGAGATAATGAAATGTCCAGTCATGCAGCAAATTTGTCAAGAAACCAAAAAACAAAGAAAAAAAACTCTCAAAAAATTATTCTTAATTACTACTGATATTATAATATTAAAGGTGGACTTTGGGTAGGGGGTCAGTCAAGATTTGTACGAGCCTATATTTTTTCCTTGATGTTTAGCTGATTGGCATACAATCTGTTCACCTGAATATATCCTAATGATTCACGACTCTCGCACGGGCGATTAAGGCGTCATCCACGTCCATTACAAATAAAGCCATAGTCACATCTTTATGTGAATTCTCCCGGAAATTCACTTTTTGTGTGTGAATTTTACTAAAATTTACTGCATTTTTTGTGAATCTCAATTTTTCCTATTTTACAATGAATTTTACTGAAATTCAAGTTTGTTCCACATAAATCCTACAAAAATACACATAGTTTTTGTGTGAATTTTCCCACGATTCACCTTTTTTTGTGATCTTTCCCACAATTCACATCTTTTTTTTTTTGAATTGTATAAATAGTTTTGACATAAATGTAAACTATTAATTATTTGGAATAAATGTTAATATCTGTACCTCAGTAGGTACCTAAAAAAATAACCATTCTAGTCAAATTTACGGAGAAACGTTAGTTTTTGTAGGTACCTTCTGAGGTACAGAAATTAACATTTTTTCCAATTAAATTCCAAATTACTATTCACATTTTGGCAAAATTCATCCATAAATGGCATAATGATTTATAAAATTCACTACAAAGATACATAAATCTAATAAAATTGTGTTAAATAAAAATAGCATTATCATTTATTGGAAATTTAATGCAATAATAACCGTGGCGTGATGAGGGAATTCCTTTATGGAAACAACCATTTCATTATCACATTTTTGGTGATTCCCAACAACTTTTCACGATTTTAAGAACAATTACCTCGAATTTGCATTGTTTTAAGCGCTCAAAACTCGAAACTGAAGTTGGCGAGATCGTTCATTAGATACCTATACTTATATCAATTTTCAACACCGTAGAAGCTTATTTCCTGGGTCATATGATTATTAAGGTGTGAAGATGAATAATCTTGAATCAAAATGTGATGAATCTTAATGAGGAAAAAAAAAATCGCGGCCGATACTGGCCGATAATCGATAGGTATAGTGTAATCAATATAGTATTGGTTATTTTATAATTGAGGGAAAATAATGGGGTCTTCTGTTGGGCTATGGCCGGACGATCCGTGTTTTACGCCTTCACCTCTTCGGCCATATTGACTTTTACGAGGGACAAAAAACTTCCCGTTCCCTCCGATATAAAAAAATCAATTGAAAATCCCGTCATGCTGCATGGCTAATAACGGAAATGGAAATAACTGGCTTCATGTAAAATGTTCTTATTGTACTGGTTTTATAACTTATTAAAAGTGTTACTGCGACCTGTTAAATTGTTACTGAAAACTTGTAGGTTAAGTACAGGCTAAATACAGATTAAACCTACTGAACTTTTTAGCACATTTTTTTGTTCGTTTTACAAACATGATGTGGAATAGTCGAAGGGGATATGTTGATAACCACAATATGTTTTGAGGGGGGATAAATTGATTTTTTCCAACCCTAAAATTCGCTTGTTGTATTCGCATGCTGTAGCTTCATGACGGAAACTTTCAGTTAAAAACGCAAGAAGCAAACGAAAGCCAGGAGCTGTATGAATGTGGAATATACAAATGTATTTAAATTGTTCTTTCGCTATAAATTACATCATATTGAAGATTTAGCAATAAAACTGGATAATATCCATATTATGTTAAAACTGGATATGATAAACTTCAGGTAGAAGTGGGAAAGAAAAACGATAGGCTTACTGATTAATCAATGCCATATGATTATACTGGGTACCTACGTTCTTCGAAAATCGTTACTGTGGCCGGAATTCATTGTACATTTTATAGGAGTTTGGCAGATACATTGATATATTATTCCATGAGGAGTGGGGGCAGTATGGACGCATACTACACTACTGTCAACCACTACAACTACAAGCCCTTCAGGGGTACTTCGAAATTAAATACCTGCTTCAGATATTAAAATAACATGTCATCAGTCTCACACAGTCCTTGTGCAATTGATGTCCTGCTTGTAATTATAGGTATGGTTTGTAAAGATCGAGTCGGATAAAGACTGTAAGTGAAAATCGTCAACATGTTTTGGTTTATCTGAGAATGAAAAGAAAACCTTGGCGGTTGATATTTGATAAAAGACCCTTCTCAGTTTCTTCAACAACACACTTCCCTGTTATTACTCACCCTAGTTCCATCTACCAGTCAAGGTCAACCTCGAACAGAGCCGATGGAAATCAGAATTGATGGAAAAACTTCCGTTCAACTTGGACTCTTCAGACGGTCCCCGTGAGTGATCCGATAAGCACAAACTGAAGGTGGAGGGTTTTAAAAGTCGGAAGTGAGGAGTGAAACTTGAATTGAACGGAACGTGTCAGTTCCCCACGGACAATATTCGTCTTATTGGTTTGCCATGAGATTTCCCTGGCTTAGCTATCATAATATTAGGTTTGGCAGGTGAATGGAGTAGGAACCCCACACCTACGTGATACTAAGTGGTAGGTAACGAGTAATCTCGCTATGTTTACGTTTAATTCGACATCAATCTCGGCATCAACGGGATACCATGCCATCATAATAAGAATTAGCGCCAATCGATTGAGTGCCTCGACTTTACCAATCTTCCATTCAATCGTTTGATATCCACCAGAAACTTCCGCAATCGGGATGTCCAAGAAACCATTGTTCAGGAGTTATTCATTTCTATTTTCAAGGTGATGAGTGGTTTGAAGAAATCAATTAAATAAGGATATGCAGTTTGATTGTGAGAAAACCCCCACAAAGTGTGGTATTTTTGGCGAAATGTAAGTAGGTACATAGTTTTTATAATGTGTCGAAGTGCTCATCTTCATTCCTCATGCCTTTTTTTCACTGGTTTATCACTTGTTCTAATTTTTAACAACTAAAATTTAAATCGATAGGTAACATCGAATGAAACAGCTGAATGAATGAGCCAGGCCAGCACAAGATTAGTGATTATCTACAAATTATTCGTATAAGAACATTTTTTCTCTTGGTCGTTTCCGAAGGTTTGTAAATGAAATTAATAAACTAACATATTTTCAACAGTTGCAAAATGTTAAAATATTGAAGAAATTGCTAAATGAAGATATTTGGATGGGAAGAGCTTTCCATTATCCTCTTCTCTGAAAAACACGTCCGTGATTGAGCAATTCTTCAAGTTTTCAAGTCGAACAGTCGTAAAATGAGGTCGGTGGGAAAACCATTACGCTACGAACCCATCGATAGGAAACCATTAAATCGAAGTATATCCTCCCAACTTTTTATGAAATAGTATCATGAAAGTTGAGGCGGTTGTGGCATTGGGTAGAGGATTCTTCCAAATGATACGAGTATCCAGTCTTTCGGATTTCCATTGAATTTTTTAAGGCTATCTTGAATACTTTCGTTCGTACTCCTCCACCTTTTCAACCTCTTCATCTATAACTGCATCATCTTATTCATCACCTAACCTACATGTATTAAATATCCATTGAATAAGAACTGGATTTTAAATACGAGTTAAACACTATTATATTTCTATTTTTTAGTCAATACAACAAATTTTATTTTTCTCCAACCCCCAATCCATCTAGAAACTTACCGATCTCCTTTTAGCGAATTTTCGAAGAAAAGGAAACTATTGTTGTCCAAAATATTTAAAACACGAATTTCCGAAAACTGTTTATACCAAAACCCGTTTCAGACTATCCAGAATTCACTGCCAAAAGACAAAAAAAAAAAAAAAAAAAATAATAATAATAATAATAATATGCCACATACATAAACATGTAGGTATATTACGAGTATACAGGTTTATGTACCTATGTGGCATTCCGGACGATAACTCTTGGTAAAATTGAGATAAAACGTTTAAATTTGCACTAAAACCTGTCTTGGCCATCGAAAGGCTAAGTTTGTAGAGGGGCAGAATCAGGCCACTTAGGGGAGTTTTAAGGGGGGAAATTACCCTTAAATTCCAAGAATTAAATAGTCTGACAAGTGACATCTCATTTTAAAGATTTTTTAAACATTGAACACGATGATGATGTCGGAATTGCGATATCTTATTCCGTTCTCAAACTTTGAAGATGAAGAAACGTGGTTGTTACTTGAGATGTTCTTCACGGTTCAACTGCTCTAATCTGATAACGGGATGAGGTATCGCAATTGATGACATCACCATCGTGTTCAGCGTTGTTATAAAACCAGAAAAATGGAGACATTTTAAATAAAACCAGTTATTAGTCGAAAATTCGCTTTTATAGCCATGGAGCAAGACTATGGATTTTCTTCTCTCCAGACAGAGTTTTATTGGTCCCCAACGTTTCACAGTTGCTGAAATGACAGTTTCGAACTTTTATTTAATTTTGATGTCACAAGGTTTTCAAGTAAGTCAATTTTGAACACTATCCTTCAAAAGAAGATCGCTTTCAGTTCAGTGTTCCAAACCTTGTTTGTTGAGTGTTGAGAGGTGAATGGAGGACTGACGGGTAGGTGAGTTAGGATGATTGCTTGGGCAAGTAGGCTTTAGGGGTATTAGAAGTGGCGGCTGCTGACAGGTCTTGAAAAGGCCAAACCTTCACTTAGACAACATAACCCCTGCCCTACCCATGTTTCTGTTTGTCCTCACAATCCCAACTCCTCTCGACCCCTCATAAGTTTAACCCTCTTCCCGCGTTTAAATTTTACTTCTAGCCGCAATATCGATCGCTCTCCGCTCGGTGCCTTGATCCATCACACACGTCTCTGAGGCATGAAATTGTTTGAACTTCAGCTTCATTTAACACCACAAAGGTGTAATCAAAACGTATTGTAATCAACCCGAAATTTCATTTTCAAGAGACTTGTCAATATCATGGGTGTTCACTCATTCCGATAATTTTTCATCGCAACAGCAGAACGTAAAATTAACGTAAATAACCAACATTCAGGCAGAATACCTACGTTTTATCAATCGGCAAAAACGGTCAGAAGAAATACGGTCAGAGAAGGGCTTAAATGCTTAACAATCCAAAGTGTACTCAAAGAAAACAAGGCGATGAAATATTGATTTTAGCAATAATAATAATAATCGGAGGAGAACGAGTTACGTGTTTTAACATAAGAGGCAGGATGAAACTCTGAGAAATAAATACTATTTAGGGGTCGAATTTAGCCATAAGAATTATTCATGCAGAGAGTAGAAAAAAATTGTAGTCATAAATAAAAATTACTTCTAACAGTCCTCATATTAATATTTTTTTTAAATCCACTGTCATGCAAGTGCATGTCTACAAGAGCGAATTTTCGAAGAAATAACTGGTTTGATGTAACTAGTTTTATAAAACATTTTGTCTTCTTTTTTGCTGAGTAACACCTCAGTCTATAGATTTTTCAACGCTCATTTTTTATGAGGTGTCACTTGTCAGACTGTTTCATTTTTGGAATTTATGGGTAATTTTCCCCCCGTAAAAAGTCCCCTTGACCCCCCTTAAAGTGGCCCGATTCTGCCCATCTACGAAATTAGCCTTTGATTGCCAAGACACATTTTTTGTGCAAACCTGAACTACTTATCACAATTCTATCGAGAGTTGTCGTCTGGAATGATGGTTTGAAACGGAGTTTGGTATAAAAATTGTTCGGAAATTCGAGTTTTAACAATTTAGGACTGAGAACAATGGCTTCCTTTTCTTCAAAATTTCGTTAAATGATTATAAAAATGAATCCTTACTCATAGCTTCTTCAATATCTGTTTATGGTCAGATCTTTGTCTCAGCGGTTATTCGGAAACTATTGAACCGACGTTGATGACATCATCAGGGATTGTGCGGATTGGGTTTCTCGATGGCTTCATATGAATTTCATTCCAATAGGTAATGGCTCACAGCACGTGGGCAAACGTGAAATCCTGTTAAGAGCTACGAGTATCTTCTCAATACTTCTCGTGGATCGCTCAAAAGGTCAAAGTGTTTGGCCAATGATCAACAGCTATATCATCGGCTGTCATGCTGATCCGATTGCGCTCAAATTCGCCTGGTATCTGGGGTAATTATTATAACAATTATATTCCTCGGTTGAATTGTCTTCCCGAAATCGGTAGGTATATACTCGTCTTATGGTAAAAAAAAGTTAATAAAAGGGATAAAATCGAGTTTAGATACAGCTATTGTAACTAGATATGATAGGAGAGGGAAACACAATACGCATGTGAATCCCGAGGGACCTTCTATATTAAAAAGAACAGAAAAAACTATTCTATTTTTACACCAGTTATAACCACTCTCTGGCGTCAGGTTATATTACAGGTTAACTTAAAGTGACTCTTCTTAATGAGAGTGACGTCACGAGTGCAGCTGTAAGTTATGAACTTCCAGACATGATGGGTGAAGAACTATACCTACTGGCCACACTCTTGGCAGTTGTGTATTTCCTTTCCAGTCAGTAACCCTGTGTGAATAATGGCAGACTTGGTAAATATATTTCCGCTCCACGAACGAGAATGATGAAGTTGCGTTGTATTTGCGAACGAATTCGTATAACTTAGGAGCTTCAACGTCACAGCGTGGATTCAATCAGCAAAGTGGATATGTCGAAAAAAAGAAGTTGTAATGTTTTAACAAACGAGTGCCTTTTTGAATGACTCATGTTTAAGGGTTCGGCCGTCGCGTGACCATGAGTGGGAGGAGGGGGAGAATTATTAATGCCCTAAAAAATTATATTCCCTAATAAATCACGGTACACGTCAAGCGACAAATGGAAAAAATCGTACTGGATGAGAAAAATGACGGAGACCCTGAACCCTCAGAGGTAAATAAGAACCTCGGAATGTCTCTTGAGGGACAAAAATAGAAGTGCGATTCAAATAAATCCATCCTCCATAATAGTTTCTCGCCACACAAAGGCTAGAAAATGTTTAAAATCCACAGTCATGCAGCATGGCTACAAGAGCGAATTTTCGATAAAATAACTGGTTTTATGTAAAATGTTCTCATTTTACTGATTTTATAGCAAAATTTGTATCCTTTTTTCCCGAGTAACACCTCAGTTTATAGATTTACCATCGATGAACACGATGGTGAAGTCAGAAATGCAATATCTCATCCCGCTATCAGATTAGAGCAGATGACATCTAAAGTAACAACCACCTTTCTTCTCCAATTCTTCTTTCGATTGCCAACACAGATGTTTTGGGCAAATTTGAGATTGGTCGTCTAGATTTTTGGTGTCTTTTGGTAGTGAATTCAGGGTGGTCTGGAACTGATTTTGTTTCCACATTTTTTCGGAAATTCGAGTTTTAAACATTTTGGACATTTTGGTTCCTTTTTTTCAAAAATTCGATAAAACCCCGCACATTTTTCCACAAAATTTTACTATCTCCTACACAAAGTAATAATTCATCATCTAGATCACTGAACCGTACACAATACGTTTACAATTCCCATAAACGAAATTATTGGAAGATTGGGGTTAAATACTGCCTGGTAGGTATTGTTTCAATAAGTGATCATCTCCGAATGAAGGACTAATTCTGTGATTTTCCGTATTAATGATAAATGAAACATTCTTTCCAACGGTGTAATCAGATACGAATTTTCATCTAAATCAAGGGAGTTATGGCCATTGTAGTGTGATGAAGTCGAAAACACAAAAGTCTTCAAATTGAAAAAACTCCATTTTTTAATTGTGTAAAAAAAAAAATTGAGTAAAAAAAAAAAAAAATTAATAATAATAATAAATTGCTACAAGACATTTTTGACCAGAAATTAGCTCTAGAATCGATTCCTAGCCTGTCCCCGCCACGAAATGAACACCCTGTGTAGATGATGGATTATTTCGAATGAACACAATTCTGCTGTTTCTACTAGAGCCAACTAATGTCGTCAATAATTTATAACAAAAAGTACCTACTTACCACCGAATATCCAGAATAGCCTTCTTTCCGTAGTCTAGAAAAGTAGGTTCTATCTCTGAACTAAAAACTCAGCTATACTAACAATTTTTATCGCATTTCTTCAATAATTCAGAAACGTCTGTACAGAAATTTGATGATTAACCGATGTGGACAAATTTTCAGCGTTTTTATAGTCGCCTAACCACAATTGAATTTGTGTTGTTTGCTTCATAGCACGAGATTCATATTTATGTTACGTACTCATTTCGTCACAATGACCTACAGTCTGCCAACTAGTGGAACCACTTCTTTTCAAGAACACGAAGGATCACTAAATTATGTTAGAAATTGGACCTCCTGCCACGGGTTATGGCAAATTGAGCCGACCTTTTGAATATATTTCGAACAAAACTTTTCGCATCAACGGCGAACTTCCCCACGCGGCCAGAACCTGAAGCGTACGGTTCTTGTTTATTCTACTGAACATTCGAGGACCGATTCATATTTATTTATGATGATACACACTTTTGGTAGTTTCCAGGGTCTTTTGATTTTCATGACTTCCAGAAATACTTATTGTTGTTAATAACAATAAAACAAATCTATTATTATTTCTTAATAATAATAGTACCCGTACTTGTGATCTCAGCACGTATAATTATTTGTTAAAATCAAAGTATGGAGTCGAATTGCTCCGAAAGTGCTCTGCGGTTTCATAAATTCACGCTGAAAAAAGTTCAAGTTATTGCAATAGATTTTTCTTCAAAAAGTCGCTGAAAGCCGAAGTGTCTCTCTGATCGGCCATCACAACCAAACGATCAGATCCTCCATCGTTAGTGATCGTACTGAATTACGAGTTTTATTACTCGAGAAGATTGTTTATTCAATTAACAGTAATTTTTCAATTTTCTCTAATGAGAGTTCTGATGCAGCACTGACAACGAACACTTGAGAAAATCGATTTCAACTTTAACTCGGAAAGGAGTAGTTCCTTAATTATGGACAACATCTGCTGTTGTCGATGTTTGAATTATTTACCTAGCAATTTTTCAACATCCTTCACGAACGTGATAATAAAGTTCGAGGCGGCAAGAATAGTCAATTTCACCGTGGATAATTTCATCGCTGTTCGGAGAATTAAATAGCTAATGGGAAGACTTTAATGGTTTCATCATGCGAATAAAGATCACAAGCTTTTATCGGTTACAAATACCTACTTGTCGAATATTTTTCTAGTCTAGCTGCCTCTGAGCCATAAAAACCTCATTAAAAGTCGATGTTTTCTGCTGTTTCAGAGGGAAAACTAGACGATTGGAAGTTGAATAGTGAAAAGAGTGACTAAAACTGTTTACTTAGATTATTTAAGTTTATATTGAAACGAAAACGCGTTTTATTAATTAAAAACAAACATACTTTTTCGATGTGTTTTGAGTGTATTAAACTAAAAAATACCCAAAAAACATTATAATAAAAAATAATTTTCATGACCAGTTCCACAAATAAATGTTGAAAATTAGTGGCCGAACGCGACTTCTACTGGCTAGACCGATTTTTCGAACAAAAGTGAACTTTTTATCTCAAATCTATCGAATATTTAGTATGAATGAAGGTATGACTATGTATGGTTATCTATGGGTATGAATGTAGTATGAAAGTAGTATGAATAACAAAAACTCTGCAAATTCTTGACACAACGGTTCATTATCTTCTTTGTACAGATCACCCTTCTGTCTAGATCACTAGGTCTGAATGTGTATATTCTAAATGTCTATATTCTAAATATTATCATCAATTATCACTAATTATTAACAATTTTATCGAGTACCTAGTAAAAATTATTATAATTTATTGTTAGGTATTAATAATTCGTATTTATTATTAATAATAATTATTATTAATTATGATCAATTAATACGTTATAATTCTGGGGTTTTTAATACTACGTCGGCATTAAAGTTTCTATAAAAGAATTACCTACCAACAAACATTCGAAATTACCTTCATTTCCGTAGCACAAAACGCACCTCAGAACAACAAACTCGACATAACTTAAGCCATATGATGTTTGTTAGTATGAAAATGGACCTGTATTTCAACAGTTTGATTCACGATCGGGTTGTGAGGCACAATCTTTGAGCCGTCATTGTGAACGAACGGCTGGTCGTACAGAGCTGCGGATGGTCTTAAAAAATTCTACGGAACAAACTCTATCTAAATATGAAATAAAAAACATACCGTTTTATATGAGTTTTTCGAGATATGAGATTTTCAAATTTTCAAAATTCGTTTTGAACCCCTTCCCCTTGACCTAGGGTTATGAAAAGTTTCGAGGACCATTGTGGGGTTGGTCGAAACCCATAAAAAAAATTTCGTAATTTTAACTCAACGCTAACTGGGCAAAGTGGCGCGGACGGCGTACGGCGTACGGCGGACGGACGGATTTTGGTTTATTATCTTCGATAATGAACCATTGGAATCGCCCAAAGAAAAATTTTTTTTAACCCCCCCTCAAAATTTGTTGGTTTACGTTTCAAGATACGTAGATTCAGAAAATCGAATAAAAAAAAATCCGTCCGTCCGCCGTACGCCGTACGCCGTACGCCGTACGCCGTCCGCGCCACTTTGCCCAGTTAGCGTTGAGTTAAAATTACGAAATTTTTTTTATGGGTTTCGACCAACCCCACAATGGTCCTCGAAACTTTTCATAACCCTAGGTCAAGGGGAAGGGGTTCAAAACGAATTTTGAAATTTTGAAAATTTCATATCTCGAAAAATTCATATAGAACGGTATGTATTTTATTTCATATTTAGATAGAGTTTGTTCCGTAGAATTTTTTAAGACCATCCGCAGCTTCGTACGACCAGCCGTTCGTTCACAATGAGGGCTCAAAGATTGTGCCTCACAACACGATCGTGACTCAAATTGTTGAAATACAGGTCCATTTTCATACTAACAAGCTCTTTGGAACATCATATGGCTTAAGTGATGTCGAGTTTGTGGTTCTGAGGTGCGTTTCGTGCTACGGAAATGAAGGTAATTTTGAATGTTTGTTGGTAGGTACTTCTTTTATAGAAAAATTATTACCGACGTAGTATTAAAAACCCCACAATTATATCGTAATAATTAATAATTATTATTATTAATAATAAATACGAATTATTAATACCTAACAATAAATTATAATAATTTTCACTAGGTACTTGATAAAATTGTTAATAATTAGTGATAATTTATAATAATAATTAATCTAACATTTAGGATCTAGACATTTAGACCTAGTGATCTAGACAGAAGGGTGATCTGTACAAAGAAGATAATGAACCGTTGTGTCAAGAATTTGCAGAGTTTTTTTTTATTCGATTTTCTGAATCTACGTATCTTGAAACGTAAACCAACAAATTTTGAGGGGGGGTTAAAAAAATTTTTTCTTTGGGCGATTCCAATGGTTCATTATCGAAGATAATAAACCAAAAAGGAAGAAGTGTGGTATGAAGGTTGACCCCAACAGTTCACAGTTTAGAGTCTAATATGGACGGGTGTATTAATAGGACAGGATAGGTGCCAAAATGGTCGCGCTACAGGAAAACTGTGTGCGGAATAGTTCATTATTGATTTTGGGTTGCTGAATCGGTTTTCGAAGTCCCTCAATCGTGTTTGGTATCAGTAGCCGACTCTTAGCGAATATTCAAAGACAAGGAAGCTACGAAAAGGAACATTTTAAGAAAAGGAAAAATGAAACAGTGTAGCAAGTGACACCTCATTTTAAAGGTTTCTTTACGCTTAACACGATGGTGGAATCAGAATTACGATGTCTTGTTCCGTTCTCAAACTGGAGCACTTTGAAGATGAAGAAACGTGGTTGTTACTTGAGCTGTTCTTCTCGGTTCATCCGCTCTAATCGGATAACGGAATGAGATATCGTAATTTTAACATCACCATCGAGTTCAGCGTTGAAAAATTTGTAAACTGAGCTAAACAAATGAGTTAAAATTGAACATTTATGTTCGCATCCTCTGCCATACCGTGGAATGGGTGGGATGGTTCCCTTCAGGGTGAACTACTAAAGGTACGTACACAACTTTTGTGCCATCAATTGATTGAGCTTTTATCCAGACGTACTGTCACCACACCGAACCCTTCTTACCAGCGTCACAAGATCAAAATCCTAAATATGCAAAACTCCTCTGTAGGATTCATTCTACTTTCCTGTTTCCTCGCATCCACTACCTTCGTCAGTCAGTGGGTTATATGAAGTTGGCATAGTTTTGATGATAAGAATGATAAGATTGTACCACTGTTTCTATGTCTTTTGAGGTGCAGAATCCGAATTTGAAATCCGATCATTGCTATTTTCTTTCATTCCACGGAAAAGAGCGGTAAAATTTAGACAGTGCACAAAACCCCCAAAAACACTATTTTATACTTTTGTAAATGTATTTGTATACAACAAAAACCTAAAAAACTAGATCTGAGAGTGAAAAACAAGTTTTCCCCTCTGCACCAAACGTCGCTTTTTTTTGTTGGTCAGTGTAATTTATGTCAAAACACCGATTTCTTCTGGATTAAGTGGTAGTCGTCTCGTCGGGGATAATCCTTTTGAAGCAGCTGGATTTATCTACGTCTAAAGTACTTCTAATGCGGGGTGGTGACGTGGATCAATTTTGAAAGTGCGTCAGGTTTGACAAGTATTTTTTTTTTTTTTCATTTAGTGAGCGCTCACTTGTCATTGTCGTTGTTTGGCGTTGATTTCGAATTTGTGACGCAGGAAAAGAGTTTAGCGAGGGGCTGGAGCTCGGACGCCGACGCCGACCGCTGATAAAGGACCGGGCGCTTCTTCCGGCGATCCGGATGATGTTGCGAGAACCGGTCGTGGCCCGTGTACTCCTGACGGGACCGCCCCAACTGTGACTTGTACAAGTTGAGCATCGCAGGCGACTGACAACACTGAGAGAGGCGGCGTTTTGAGTTGGCGGCGTCGAAGGGCGGCGTCGAGCCCATCCCCTCTCCTTCGCCCGCTGCCCCTCCCCGCCCTCGGATTACCGCCCCTCCGCAACTCACTTCTGAAGGCGTCTGAAGAACGTCGTGCGGCTTCTTCAAGATCGTCGTCACGTGGCGGAGTACGAGGTGTTTCCATCACTCAAGACGTTCCACGTGTCGCGGCTTAAAAATCTAAAATTTTCAAAGACGCCATGCGTCAGTAACGTGAATAGGAGTGAGCTTTGCGGCAATTCGCTCTTAATAGGGCATAATAATAGGACATAAACTGGGCTGAAATGTTGGCTACCCCCCCCCCAACCCCTTCCCCCATCGGTTTATCAGTTGAACCGTGAAGAACATCTCAAGTAACAACATCGTGTCATGATCTTCAAAGACGCCATGCGTCAGTAACGTGAATAGGAGTGAGCTTTGCGTCAATTCGCTCTTTAAGGACATCAACTGGGCTGAAATGTTAGCTACACCCCCCCCCACCCTCCCCCAATCGGTTTATCAGATGAACCGTGAAGAACATCTCAAAAACCAAAAACGTGTCATGATCTTCAAAGTGATCCAGTTTCAAAATTTTGGACCGAAAACGATTGCTTCCTTTTCTTCAAAATTCCCTAAAATGTTGTTCAATCACAGTCAATTTCCAGTCACAGAAATGTTTGGGATGGGTAGAGAAGGTTCTTATTTATCTGTGTGGCCATAATTACAGCCCTCAATTTCTCACACCCACAATTTCAGCCCAAAATGTTCTCAACATTTTTTTAATATGACAAATTAATGTCGAAATCCCATACGTATTTGAACCGGTGAATGTTAAAAAGGCAGTTGTCCATGTTTTGTCGATGTTATTTTTTTGCATTTTTGGGTTCTGTATGGGCAGCCGCATCGTTTCATGGTTCAACAAATGATTGAATGATAACAAATGGGTAAGGTCCAATTAAAAAATGTGAAACAATTAGAAAAAATTTACTTCCTAATGAGATCCCAGCTGATTGATGTCAAGAAACAAGTCGAGTTGAGCCAAATCAGCTCAAAATGAAATGGGAAGGGGAAAACACAAACGGTGGGTACAGCTTTCGTACAAGTACGCAACCACGAGGGACATTTTATGTCTTTGCGCCCCCTCCCATCAGAAACTTATATGAAGCTTGCATTCGTGTTGACAATATAAATTATTGAGAATGATCACCTGTGTGTAAACAATTATTTAAACAATCACGCTCATACCGCAGCTTGTCGGCCACGCACTCCGCAGTGGTTAACGTAATATGGTTAGGTAAATCGAGAGCTATCCAACGAGTGGTGAACGAGTTTTGTACGATGATAACTGGCGAAGATAAAGTTCCGTAGCAACGAATCGGTTGTAAGCGAAAATCATCAGAAATTTTCGTGACGATTTCGTGTGACGCTTTTCGTGTGACGATTTCGTGTGACGCTTTTCGTGTGACGTTTTTCGAGTTATGTGCCAGAGTAAAGACATAAAATGTCAAAAATGTCAACATATTGGACAGGACAGTTTTATTTTCGTTTTTCCAAAAGTCAGCTTTCTTGAACTACTGCCCTTCAACATTCACCGATTCATTTCGATTATATTTTAAAAATTATAAGGACTCAAAAAGGCTACACAGATAAAGAAGACTCTGCTCTACCCATAAAAACATTTTCAGCCCTTTTTGAGCCCTTAAAAGGTGATTTGTCGCAAAACTCCCCTGCTTACACTTGGTCCTATTTGCGTCCAAAATTTTTTTGATACTCGTCCGATACTAATAATTACCACAAGTATATCTTAAAAATTATTTTTAAGATATCCTCGTAATAATATTCTGTATGGGATTTTGACTTAGGTTTTTACATTAAAAATACTTATTGTGTTTTAATAGATTTCCAAGCATTATCGATCCATGGGAGGCACACTGGAACACCCAGAAAATTGCCCTTCCTAAATATGCGCCTGTCCCAAGTTACGTGATGATCATATAAACCAGAAGCGAGGGAGAGAATGAATTCGAGCGATTGTAGTGAACACTTGAACCTTTACCTTTTCATAATTATTATGAAATACGTAACTATGATTCCACGAAAATGTTGACAATTATTGCTTTGATTCGTAAAATAATGCCATTGTTTCTTTGAGTGGCATCCGAGCGGCTTCGCACCAGCGCACTAAACCTCAGGCCACGGAGACCTCCTCAAACGTATTTATTTACTGCACAGTACTAGAAGATAAGTTCATGGAACTGAATATTTATTTACTGTTAAGCACTAGAAGATGGAAGTAAAATTTATTTTATAGTATCATAAAATGTATCCCTCATCATTGTGAAATGAGGGAAATAGGTTCTTGGGGTTTCTTGCAGCTTAAAACCTGCCCGCCTCCCTGGTCTTGGAAATTCATCCTAAATTTTAACTATTTCAGGTGGTGATAAAGTTAATGAAACTTACCTTACTGGATTTTCAGATGGGGGAGGGACACAGGATGTCAAATGACTACAAACGTAATACAACACATTTCACGTCATAGATCACACATAGATCATTTCACCTGCTCTGGCAGTTTTTTCGAGAATGACCTGTGTATTTCTCGACCCCAAAATTTGTGGGCCAGAATCGATACCAATCATCACTTTCGGTTTATTATTTTCAACAGTCAATCACGGACACAACCAAAGAAAAAAAGTGAAAATTACCTATCGCCTCCCAATGTTCCTTAAATTTTAAGATACGTTGAATCCACATGTCGAACCCGGCACTATTTCCTTTTAAAATCAACCTGCAAATTTGAAATTGAATCTGCTAACTTGAGATTAATCTTTTACACTTTTCATCGCCCTAGATCAATAGGAAGAGGTGGAAATAGGGGTTCTACTTTTCGAAACCATATCTGAGAAACCTCAAATAGAACGTTATAGTTTCTTAGACAAATTTGAATTGATTTGGATTTAATGAATATTTGAAGATTACCCGGAGCGTTGTACGACCAGCCGACTGCAAAGTCAAACCACATGGGGGTTTTCAGCAATACCATTCAATGTCTCTATTTCAATTCCGATGGAAATATTTGATTTGATAAATGGTAAAACTTACTGAAACATTCACATTTTCGCTTTAAATGAGTTTTCCACTTACTTATGTCTCCAATTAAAACCAACAGTGACTCCGAAAACACCTACCTGAAACAAAAACAAAATTCACTATCATTTCAATTGACACGGCATTATTATGTGTTTCACAAGTTCAGACAAGGCTACAAGTTCAGACAAGGCTATATGTCCTAAAAGTTTCAGGAAAACTCTATAGGCGAGTAAATGAAAAAACATAATATTATTGAATATATATATTCAATAATATTATGTTAATTTGTATTAAATATAAATTAATTTGTTTAAAAATATCCCTGATAGTGAAATCATACACAAACAATTCAGTAAGTGATTCCAAAATACGGCTAATACGGGAAAACGATTGATCCTACGTGCTGGGAAACAGACGAGTTCGATTCTGCCAGTCAAAAAACAATGGTAATAATTTGTTAAGAAGAGCTCGTTTTTTTCGTTTTTAGGCTAATTCAAACCACTGGAAATCGTTTGAGAGAAAAATTGCTCACCTGCCAAGCGATTCGAAGCAATAAATTGATTGTAGTACTGAAGGCGGAACCAGTTATTTCTTCGAACATTCGCTCTTACAGCCATGCTGCTTGACTGTGGATTTTATTGGCACAACTAACTACTAAACGTATGTTATGAAGTTGATTTTCATTGTTCTAATTTATTTTGTTAATTTTTCCGAAAATTAAGCAATAAGGCGGTTTTAATGGAGAATGGTTAATAACATGTAACAAAGCCACTCTTAGGTATTGAAAACGACTAATCATGCCATCAGACATGATAGAACGAGTTCTGAACAACCAATGCCCGACTATGAACGTAAGACCGACTTTCCAACGTGGTACATTTCAGTTTGAGGGGCTGTCGATATATCGTGCGAAATAAGTACATGAGCAAGGCGCTGACACATGGAAGCCGCTAAACCTACAGCTGTACGGTCGCACCGTGTAAAATTGATTAGGATTACACAACAAACGGCTTTCAGTAGCTTCCACTTACATCGTAAGGCCGCCCTCTAATAAGAAGTCACGGGGATGGTACAGCATACACAAATACAAGCCCCGAACTACCAAGTGAAGGAGGCATGCATTATAAATACCTTCCTCGCGTCTGCACCGTATCCGCATGTGCCAGTCGAAAGCACCGGTGGAGTAATTCGCATATTTGAACGTTTCACTCATTTTAGAGGATGAATCGAACAATTGAGATCATAAATCAATGTAAATGTTGTCTTTCATCAACTCGAAGATCCCAAGTAGAGCGTTTTGTAAAAGTTCAATCTCTAAAAGGTCATCCGATGACCTCCAACCTTCCAGGCCTTGCTCTCGCACGGGAAATGTTACCGTGTCGAACGACGCCACGAGAATTTCCGAAGTGCACTAACTGAATTATTGAGGATTCACCCAAATTTTCAGCTAGAAAACGCCACAAATAAAAACCTTCACAATTCAGTCATAGGGGTGAAATATGATGAGGGAAGGTGACGTCACGCTACCTCTTTAGCGAAGTTGATGACGTCACAACTCCTGGTTGTTATTCAAACCTACCTTTTCGTTGCATTCCAAAATAGCCCAACTTCGACTGTTCTTGGTCCAAAATTTTTAAAACTCGAAGATGCAAAATAATTTTTACGTAAAACTACAAAAAAATGGATTGAAATGCCGCCAACCGTATAATATACGTATAATATAATTGTTATCCCAATCCGTCCTCGAGATATGATTTTTCAAAGGTTTTTAAGGAAATAATGTTGTTCCTCTTTTAAACTCAAATTCCTCCACTGTACCCCATTTAATTTTAACTTTAGACCACATTAACGAAATCAGCGTTACATTAAATACATCAACGTTACAACAACGCAAATTTTGCTATAAGATTAGTCTACTTTGATTCTTGAGAAGTACCATCTGATGACCATAGCAGCAGCTCAAACATAGACGAATTCGGAAAAATAAAATTCTGAAAATCTTCAAAACGTTACTAGGTACTTTTCAAGAAAGAATCCTGGAAACTGGCAAATCTCTAGAAAACTTCTTCATTTCATAAGCTTTTTAACGGTATGGTCAACTTTGAGATTTCTTGTTCCTCCAATCAAAAATTCAAGTTTAGATGCAAAAAAAGAACAGTAAATAAGTCTAAGGTCCTCAGGGGAGTTTTAACACGTAAAGCGCCATATGTATCAACCTTGATACAAATTGAGTATACTTGGTAAGGCCACATGTATTGATTTGATACATATTCGATTTACAGTGGGAGGCCATATGCATCAGAATGATACAACACTGAGAAATCTCTTTTAACGTGTATGTATCATCCTGACGCATGGTTTACCTTACTTTGGATGGTAGAATGACCTTGTATGGCCCTGTACTGTGACATCCTGTTGTTGGCGCGCCAAAAAATATCAAAGGTGAAGAAGAAGAAGCGGTGTTTCCAGCTGTTGTTATCAATGTTATCATCCATGATCTATCCCACCAGGAGAAGTGCAGTTCCACGCGTTTTCACTCATCTTTTCAAACATTCTGTCAGTCAGTGTTCTCGTATATGTGTGCCTTTATCATAATGTCGGGTAGAAAAGTATTTGTATATGTGTATCAAATGTATACACGTGGCCTATGGGTGAGAAAATTCGAAAATTCACACCATGAGGCCACATGTATAAATTTGATACATCCGCCATTTTGGCATAATTTGCTCTTCACCTGAGCTAAAACTTGTTCAAGACCATCGGTAAGCACTTGCACTTTATAGAGAAATAAAAAAATAGAGCTGGGGGTGTGAACCACTCAAAAAACGGCTGGCTTGAACGGGTAGACCCGTTTGTTTGGCTTGGCGCTATAAGTGAGGGAAAATTACCCATACTTTCCAAAAATGAAACAGTCTGGCCACTGTAATGGAAGGTTTAGGGGAATATTTCTGGGGAAAGAATTACTCATAAATTCCGAAACTGAAATAATCTGACAAGTGACACCTCATTTTAAAGATTATTCAACGCTCAATTTCATGTTGAATTCAGGTTGTCCAACTGAAACACTTTGAAGATGAAGTAACGTAGTAGTTACTTGAGATGTTCTTCTCGGGTTATCTGCTCTAATATGAGAACGGAATGAGATATCGGAATTCTAACTTCACCATCGCGTTCTGCGTTAAAAAATCTGTAAATGGAGGTGTTATTCGGCCAAAAATGGAGACAACATTTGTTATAAAACCAGTAAAATGGAGACATTTTCGAAAATTCCCTCTTATAGCCATGCTGCATGACTGTGGATTTTTCTTATATATTCGACATTTTGATATCAGGGATTCTTAGATTGTAGCTTCATGTAATTGTTGTTTAGAATGACGTAAATATATTGATGTCGAAGTGTTGGTGCCTCATCAAATTGGGTGGTTACTTCTCATAGAAGCTCCTAGAGGAAATTGCTTCCTGTTCATTCCAAAAATTTGAAAACGACTGAAATATGTTGGAGTCAAACTCTTCAAAATCATCCAAATGTCACAATTATACGAGTTCCTTACTCCTGTAACTAGAGTTTCTCTGGTGGGTTCAACAGGTGGTTTTCAGTGATTATCAGATTCAAATTCCGACACAATCCTAGCCAATCACCTTTTTGATAAACCTACTCAATTAAAATACCAATTATTCGCAATGACGTTCGAAATAAATATTTTTTCCTCGTGTTTGGGATGCCAAATGAATGACCCTGTTGGTGTTGCAAGGGGGAAGTGAAGTTTTTGTGAAAAGAAGCTACTGTTCTCGGTCCATGATTTTTATAACTCGAATTTCCGAAAACTTTTTATACCAAAATCCATTTCAGACCATCCTGAATTCACTGCCAAAAGATACCGATGATCATATGCATATAGAGAAATCTATATATTTATAAACTTATGAACTTATGAACGTACAGGAGGATGAACATTATAGTAAACACTTACGTAAATTTGGAAAAACTTCCAAATTTACTAAGTGTTTACTATAGTTTCACGTGAAACTATAATTTGGTACCAATCCATCGTATTTTCCTATGAAATGAGGTGTTACTTGGCAGACAGTTCCATTTTTGGAATTCATGGGTAATTCCCCCCCCCCCCTTACTTTAAACTAACCCCCCCCCCCCCTTAGAGTGGCCCTATTCTGCCCATTTATAATTATTAAATAATTATTCGAAAATTTGCTCTTATAGCCATGCTGCATGACTGGGGTTTTCTGAAAATTTAACCAAAATTTTAACATTGCCTAAAATGGGCAATAATGGGGCTGTTGAATTCGAGGTTTTTTCAAAATCATCAGTTTTTTTAAAAAACATTCAAGTCAGGCAGAAAGGAAGGGGCAGGATCATCTGCTATAATCTAAACTTTAGATTATAGCAGATGATCCTTTAGATTCTAAAGGAATAAGGTATCGCAATTCAGACTTAACCATCGTGTTCTGCGACGAAAAATCTATAAACTGAGGTGTTATTCAGCAACAAATGGAGACAAAATTTGTTATAAAACCAGTAAAATGGAGATATTTTACTTAAAAACAGTCATTTCTGCGAAAATGTTCTCCCATGGCCATGCTGTAGGATTTCGCCAATGTCTTTATATTACACACAGTATGTATAAAATTCAACTAGGGAGGGTTGATTGACTTGTACTGATTTGGCACAGTGTGGAAGTACTCGTACTTGGACATAACATTTCAACAGGATATTTTGGACGAAAAAATCCAAATGGCGTTTTGTTCATGAAATGAAATTGAATGAGTAGTAGCTATATTGTTATGACAGGTTTGGAGGTTAGTTAGAAAATCGCTCATTAAGTTCTATGCTGCATGTCAGTAACCTTTGGTGTTGGAGGTACGAAGTGCTCACTTTTTCCGAGTGGTTTCTGGTGCCGGCGTAGACTTTGAATTGGAGAAACACGAAAATAATTTGGCAAAAGGCCGAAGTTTGGAGGCGGTGGCGGCAGCGGACCCGGACCCGGTCACAGTCGCTCTTCTCCGCTTGTAGCGATGATTCGTGAAGCGGCCGGTGCTGGCGGGTCTCGGCTTTTCCCGTTGATTTTTGTACAAGTTCAACATGATCGTCCCGCCGGTGGGACGACCGACGTCGCGCCCGAGACGTTTTGCCGCCCCTCGTTCCTTATTAGCCGCCACACCAGAACTGACCGTTGGCCGTTTTCTCCCCCGTTATCGCACCCGATGGGATCCGAAGCTTTTCTTGTTGCTACTTCCACCCTCTACCACCTCCTCCGACTGCCGCCGCCGACCTCGATCCGGATCAGACCGCCGCACAGTGGAGCAAAATAGCATTATTTTGGACAAAACTATCGCTGATTAATGCTTCTTATAGGAAATTTTATGCTGAACAAAAAAGGTCCTATAAACATTGGGTCGCAAATCAAGCCTTCCCTGAGTTTTGGCCAATAAACGTAAGAAACCATCCAATGTACTCGTAAAACAACGTAAAATGAAATAGTTTGTAATATATCTAGTCGAAAGTTCGAAACCATTTTAATTATGCTTTTATTGGAGTTATAAGGCGTCCAGCTCATGTTCAAAATTAGTTTGGTAGTCAAATTGAAAAAAAAAAAAAACCAAAACATTTAATGCATGAAAAAATTAATAAAACTATAAATTACAAAAAGCAGAAGTTTTATTCATTATCAGAATGAAAAACAAATATATAATCTAGATAACTAAATTTAGAGACGTTTTTCGTGTTTCTTGGGTATTTTCGAAAAATTTCACTATAGTTATTCGTTTCGCGTGAAATGGAGTCGAACCATGCCGATTTTGAATAGGTGTCTGTCTGTCTGTCCTTCAATCACGCAAAAACGGCTCAATGGATCGACCCCTCCTCCCGTATTTGAATGTTTCTGTGACCGGGGAAGGACATAGGGGGGTTCACTCCCGGATCCGATGCATAGGGGTGGGGGTTTATGGGGAAACCGAAATATAAAAATCTGAAATTCTCGAAAACGGCTCGATGGATCGAACTTTTCTCCCGTACTCGTATTTGAATGTTTCTGTGACCGGTGAAGTACATAGGGGGGTTCACTTCCGGATGCGATGCATAGGGGTGGGGGTTTACGAGTAAGTCGAAATATAAAAAACTTAAATTCTTCCTTCCCGTGAGACAGATGAATATTATTTTTGGTATTTAAGATTATAAGGGTTTGTAAAGGGACATCTAAGAGGTATACTCCGTGAAGCGACAGGTAAGAGTGGCAGATGGATCCATCCCGAGTTCTGCCCGTCTGGGGCAGGTAACAGAGTTAGATGGACACACCCCGAGTTCTGCCCGTCAGGGACGGGACCGACAACTAGTTACTAAAAAAATTACCTTACTTCGAAACAGCTGAGGCTGACACCACCACTCCACTCACTCAACAACTCACTGAAAGGATTTTACGGAGGCGCTCAGGGCTCTGATGAGCTCCAGTGTTGCCAACGCAACCCTTTCAATTTCCCTCATGGGTCAAAAAAACCTACTTGTGATGCAAAGGGTTAATATCCTAAAATAAGTTCTCGGCTCTCAAATACCTGTAGATAAGTGACCCGACTTATTTAACCGAACCATCAAGTGTAGAAAAAAAGACCTTGAAACTTGAAATTGCCTTATTTCATGTCGATGTTGTTGGAGATGTTTGTATTTCCTGTGCAACAGAAACCTGTTTTCAGGACAAGCACTTTCTTTGTACACGTAAATAGAACGTTTCGGAGGCTCCTAAATTTTCTAAAAATATTTTCCTGCTTACTGGAATGAAGGGAAATCGTAGTAGAATTGTTAAGGAAAACAATTCTTTTGATAATTTTTATTGGAGCCGGAAAAAAAATCTTTTTAAAATTCTGTTTTATCGTGAAGTACCTACACGTACTGGAGATGACAGTCTGTGAGTTTCATCGCCGTACTCCGCCATATGCGTTCAAGGTTTACTCGGAAAGAAGCGAGGAGGTAATTATTTATTGTAAATGAGACAAAATTATTTTATTTTTTAGTAAACAAATAATTATATTTTGCTCTAATATAATTTATTTCCTTGTTTGTCGAAATCTTTTTTAAAAATTCAAATTTTATGAATCAATTCACAGCAATTTTCAATTTCAATGCAATAGCAATGTAAGCAACCAAAATAAACAATTTGTTCTAAATTATTTAGAAGACCTGTATTTGATGTGATTGTTCATTTTCACCTCTCCCCAACTAGTTTCAGTGGTTTTTTGACGAAGTGATAGCAAATAGCTCTATTTACAGGTTTTTGAACAAAAATGACCAATTTCCATCACTGCGCGTCGTACAGTGGTCAGATTTGTGAAAAAAACCATCCAAAATTGAACTTGTCAAATCAGTGTTCTGGGTATTGTAGGTCACTCTCAAATGCCTAAGGATGAAAGTTCTCGAACGATTTCGCCCATAAAAAAGTATTCAATCGCGATGTAACCTCTTGTTAATACTCGTGGAAATAGTTAAATTAATGCAATTTTCCACGTCGCTTGTTAATAGAAATTAGTTAATTCCATGCAACGTTTCTCGGGTCTATTTAAGTATAAATAAAGGTAAGATTTGAATTACTAGTTTATTATATCAATGATCACCAAAAAAAGAGTTGAAACCTTTAGAATTATGTTTTGTGGACCTCTAAAGCGCATATTTCTAGATATTTTAGATGACGGGTAAGTGATTTTCTAGATATTATTTTAGGTTAAAAACTCTCTACTTATCCATAAAAATTCATCCGGCCATTTTCCCTCAAAAATAATTTGAATAGGTAATTAAAATTAAAAAAATATTTAATTCAAAAATTAATTAATTTTGTTTTTCATTCAAGACACAAACAAGTGGAATACGACTTGGAGAGCGTGATCGTTGCACATCCTGCATTATATTCGTGGAATGAACAGCAGATTTCCTCCTAATACCTTACCTAATATCTTATTAACAAGTCGTGTCAGTTTTAACTATCAATCATGCGTATTAGACAACAATGGGGATTTGTTCAAGGTTGGAAAGCGTCTGATCGAGTGGCCATCTCGAAGAAACGATAGCAGATCTATATATATGATTTTCGAAGCTTGTTTCTGACTTTTCGTTTCGCCAGTGTTCGGTGAATGAAGCCATTTGAGTGATTTGAAGTGAGTAGAATTTTCTCTATAAACGTTTTGTGTTTTATAAGTACTTTTCCCTGAAACCCCTCATACATTTAAAAAAATTACTAAAAAAGATTTGGGAGTTCTTGACTCTTCATTCAGGATTGAATTGACTACTTTAATCCGTTGAAAACTCGTCCTATGTAGATCTAAACTTTGGAGTTTAGATTGATGTGCTTTCAAATTTGCATTAAATTAATTAATTTTGCGATTTGTTTCATAGCCATTTACCTCAAAATGAAGGCAGTTTTTATTATACTGCTTTCCACCTTCGCTTATGAGGTCGCGGAGTGCGGTATGGCCAACTTAGTCGCCGATAGAGCCCTGACGAAGATGTCTACTTGGGTAGAATCAGAAGGCTCTACGTGGGTAACTCTCTCGGGGTACTTTGAGGGAGGGATTGTGCAAGGAAAGACGAACTACAACTACACACTTGCATTCGCCGGGCCCGCGTTCGAGTTGAACGGAAGTTTGAGCAGGTTAGTTGGCTCTTAGTTGTTTCTCCGAGTAAATTAATTGCCTACTCCGTGCACCGTCTGAGTGTTTCCAATAGATGGAGAAGTTGAACTAAGGCTGTAGAACCTTCTGCACCATTAACACTTGATTACCTCAAGGGGCGAATGTGGGTACACTTCATTGCCAATGCACAAAGGTCGTGTAGCAGAGTTGGACAAAACAAATCGAAGGTTTTCATCCAAAATAGTTTCTAGTGTAGATAATTAATGAAGAACGTCCATTAGTTCAATAAACAGCAAATTCACTTGGGTTCTAAAATTGCATGGAGGGCACTGTCACGCCACCCCGTGATGACGAAAAATATTAATTTCCATCATTCCACGATGGCACGACCGATCCTCGGTGGTCATACTTGCAAGTGTCCACAGTAACCAAGATTAAGTGCACTGATGAAAATAGGTTGATGATTTAAAAAAAATCTCATTTTGATAGTTCGGAATAAAGCAATATGTGGGCAACGCCTATTGTGGGCTCTAACACCCAGCCTACGTCACTTTTAGTTTTACAGATTTACAAATTTGGTTTAATGGGTAGTAACTTTTAACTCAATTAGCTGTACGAAGTTCTTAGCAAAAATCTCAGTAAGATTCTCAGCTTCTGAATTTTCATGGTAAGCATACCTGCATATGAGAGACTAATAGGCATATTGTTGGTATCTACATGGGAGAAAATGTACATGGAATGTACTGTTCTTTTTCACACAAAAGACATAATATTATATCACAAGCCCTGTTGTAGCGGAGTAGGGGTTTAGATAACTATTCGGGTAGAACAACCGTTTTTCTCCGTATCTACGTTTATTGTCCAATAAAGAAGTTCCCCACTTTGACAAAAGAGAAAAAGAAATTTGAATAAAAATGTATAAATACCTTAAGGAGCTTATACATAAATAAACTCCTTGCCTTGATAAATGGATAATATAAACAAAAAAACAAACTTAAAATAAATGATTGATTTAATCACGCATCTCCTTCGCGTAAAATTTCCAAGAAGTGGAGCACGCTCGAGGGGGAAAAATGAAAATTCTGCTCTGACCTAAATGTCCAAATTTACCCCAGGTATACCTGGGAGCAACGATATATCGTTGCTCTATTCTGCCGCCATAAGGAAGAAATTCCTATCTCCATTTTGATAGTTTTCAGAAAAATGAGGTTTGTGAATTGTCGAGTATTTTCTATACTTACCGATGAAGTTAGAACTGCCGTTAGATCGTTGATTTTCAAGCACTTCTGATTGAGATAGGGCTTTCTAACCTTGTCCAATCGATAGATCTCGTCAAAATCTATAGGAATATGTCCTAACCTCGAAAAGCTCAAAAGTGGAGTTACGACTTTCTTTCTTAGGACGGCAGTATTACTGAGGTCCGATACTGTAAAATGAACCGATTTCCTGGTAGCTGATAGGAGATTAGTCGGGAGAAAGAGGTGGAGTGCGAGAAATGAAAGAGGTTTTCCTAAACCTTCATGGAGCTGAAAACAATCAGCATTTCGAAAGTATAAGAATGTAAGTATCTCATCCTACTCACAATTTGACGAATCGTTGATGAAATCGAGATGATGGAGGGTAAGGACTAATGACATCGTGGTTTGCTGTTTTTGGGAAGTTTAAGGGATGCTGGAGTTCGTTGAAGTTGGTGATCTTGGACGTTTCAGATTTATGGTGGATGCAGGGAAGGTTCAATTCAAGTTACGTCTTACCCTGCTTGCTTATGACCTCATTATCAACAACGTAATACTGCGTAGTTTACGTATTAAATGTACTGTTATCCTCTGAACTAAAAGATACTTTTCAAGTCCGAATGATTTGTTCGTACAGGACATCCGATGCCACCCTGACGAATGGTGTTCCCGATCCAAACTACGACTCAAGCCAGAAATTAATGTTCACCGTTGCCGTTAAAAATGTCACAATTAACTACTCGCACGTCTCTTACAACGATGATGACTACGGTTTATACAACATTACGTCGACAGCGACGTCGGACGGGCTGTCCACTACCCTCACCATCGATCTGAAAGGTTCTGGCGACTCCTGCATAGGTTTCTTGAACGAAGCCACCGTCAATTTCACTGGAGCTGTGTACGTAACAACGGGCGGTGCTAAGCGTTCGTTCCCCAAAGTGATTGATGCTGTGACGAATCATTTCAAGAACAACGTCCCCAATGCGATTGGGCTCCTCATCAAGACAGCCACTTTCAGCAGCCTCGATAGCTACGACATTTGTACTGGTGAGCCATCAAGTTGTTTCTAGTGTTTTCGTCAATGGTATTGCAGCCAGTTAGATTAGATGCCTTCTCAAGTATGAGTGATAAATATCAATCATACTTGAGTGTGATTGTTTAAACACTCGACACGCTAACTTGGTTAATATTCCGGCAGCTTGTGTGGATAACAAAGTGTTTCGGTGATATGACATTCTATTGGAACGCTAATTGTTTTTCTTGGGCGATTCCAAAAATTCATTATCGGAGATAATAAATCAAAAAACCATACTGATTACAAAGTTAAATAGATCAAAACAAAAGTTATCTGTACACGTCAATGTGACTCCGTTAGGTTAACCCCACAAATATCGAGGAAAGCTTCCCCACTCGCTACTACTAACTAAACACAATCATTAGCGACCTTGGGGATTGACAGACTGATTAGTAATCAGCGATTACTATTACCCATGAAGTACTACCTCGTGTTTTTTTTCAAATATGATGCTCGATTTTCCAGGCGTCTACAACCCTCTTCCAGAAGCCAACGCGATGTCGTTAAGAATCATGGACGCTATGCAAGTTGGTCTGAATGAATATATGCAATACTGGGCTGTGTTGCCAGCCTTCGGGCATAGCGGTACAGACCTAAATGGTACTATGGATCAGATCAACGTTCGCAAAGGCAATTTCTCTTCGATAGGTACATTGCAAAGGTAATACATTAACTGTACTTTGAAGAGCTTCAACTATTCACTCAGTTAACATATTTTCACACACCCCTACAACCAATTATTTGTTATTTACACTAATTAAACCACCAAATGCGATCAAAATCGTCTAATTGAAGAAACAAATTAATTTTAATTGCGAGATCAGAGGGTTAACATCTTGACGCTTCGATATTTTTGCAGAAAAGGTGAAGCGAGTTATGTTGATCTGCAAGATCTCAGATTCGTGAACTTGACTATGGGTTTGGAGGTGACGGATCTGACTGCAGTCTACGGGTACATGCAATACATTAACTACGAGACTTGGTACGTTGTTGCTGAGAAAGTGACAGCTAAGAAACTCGCAGTGAACCTGTCCATCAGGTGCACCAGACCGTCGGTTTACGAACGCCCGAGTTGCGCCAATGCGAATGTGACCGCTACAGCAAACTACGACCCGTCCGGTGGACCGCTCTCATACATCAATTTGACTCCGAATGTGGATGAATTTTTTGTCGATAGCGTCAACGAAGCTCTAGGGCCAGGGTTCATAAGTTACATAGAAGGAGCGGCAAGCGATCTTTTCCGAGCGGCAGCGGTGGACGCTTTGGCGCGAATGTTCTGCGACAATTGCAAATTATAAGGACAAATTAATAGAAACCATCTTTAACCTCATTTTTCTATATATATATGATAATATATTATCATATAATTTACTTACGAAATTTACTTGCTATTCCAAACGACAATACAAAGTACACGATACAGGCTGATCTGGAAGATTTGGTATCCAAATAGATAGTCACTGACGAACGGTAATTGCCTATTATAGACGCCAAAAGATGCATCCACCACAATCCGCAACAAGTAAGGGATCAACATTTTCATACTGGATAATAATTTGAACCTGAATTACGTAATAAGTGAATATTAACTAAGTATGGAAATATAATAAACAACCTTTTTTCACCTTTCACTGTTTTTTTTTTCTTAGGTACTTACAATAATAATTTTCTGAACCCTAAAGCTAATTTCTATGCTATTTACACTATGCAGCTGTAATCTGGTATTTAAATACCAAATACCTTATAGCCAATTCCCGTGGTTGTAGAGACTTGGAATGTGGCATGTAGCCTCCTTAGGACTTTTAACTTGACGCTACATCCCTTAAGGAGGCTTCATCTCCTTAGGACTTTAGCTTGACGCTGCACAGGCCCCGGATCAGCTGAGAGGTTAAAAATTGTCATAATTGTACATAATCAGGTAAGTTGGAGAATTCAACCAATTTCTTGAGGGAATGAAGCGTTTTTGGCCAATAAATACTTATAAAGCCAAAACTTCTAAATGGTTGTAGACTTGGAGATACGACATAATATGTCGGCAACTCTACTTTTGTGAATTTTACAATGAAGACTGACAAAGTGACCGGAGTCTACGGCAATATCAAGTACTCGACATCTGAAAAAACCTTCGTCCCGAGCTTTCGGCTTTATTAGGCCATCTTCAGGGATTATGAGTAGACTTTTGCTCCTCCCAGTCTCTGCTTACCGTTTAAACCTAACAAGTGGACCGTAAGAAAAGACTAGGACGAGGAGAAACAGTCTACTCATAATCCCTGAAGATGGCTTAATAAAGCCAAATGCTCGGGACGAAGGGTTTTGCTAATTTTTCATGTCATTAAACTTCCTACAATCCCAAAACTACCCACCGGCCAGATAAGCCAAGGAGGAATGCACAATAATGTTAACCAGATACTCGACATCGCAAACAGTTCAGTACAATCTGGGGGAACAGGTGGAAGCTGGAAAGATCAGGACATCTTAACTCAGTCGAGTTTCTGACGGAGCAGCTAACTATGCGGCGTCACAAGCGACGAAGTAGATTAGAACTAGTAGATTTACTCTCATTGGAATTTACAATCTCATGAAACAGGGGTTCCAGGAGACCATCAATGGAGCAGTTGAAGACCACATAGTGAACCTTGGAAAAGCTACGTTTGCGAATGTATGCAGCGACTAGGTATAACAGGTTATCGGAATAATCTCTCACTGTCTTCCTGTCTGGTGATGCAACGAGCAGGGGACAGATTTGTACAGCACACAGTAGATACTGAGTTGCTGAAATAAGACAATATCTTATTGTAAATAGGTTCTGATACGTTGAATCTGTAAGGTCCAATTTATTATCAAACTAATTTTTAGTAACAATGAAGGAGTAGTAATATGACATATTACACATTGTGTAATTTCAATTGCGCCATCTAGATCACTATTTCCACAAAATAAAACTAAGAGGTAATAATGTATTCCAACAAAGTTTAGTCGAATTCAAAGTACGTTTACTTGTCAGGGGTCCTTCTTCCACCAAGCCTTGTTCGTACTCTACGATTTTTTTTATTGCCATAAAACATCATCAATACACGAGATCCTTTCTGACAAACAGATATGGAAAGAGGAGATGACTGCGGTAATATGATGTGCGATGTATGATTACGTGACGTAGATAAACCCAATAACATCTGGTAGCTTTTGTACGACCATCCGACTGCAAAGTCAAATCACATGGGGGTTTTCAGCAATACCGTCCAATGTCTCTATTTTAACTCCGATGAAAGCATTTGATTAGATAACCCCTAAATGAGTTTTCCACTTACTCACCTCTCCAATTAAAAACAACAGCAACTCCAAAAACACCTACCTGAAACAAAAACAAAATACAAAATTCACTATAATTTCAATTGTTAAAATGACGTGAGGACCTCAGAATAAAAAGGATGACAGTCAAAAAAACAATGGCAATGATTTTGAAGAAGTAGAGCGAGCCTGGTTTTTCCGTTTTTAGGCTAATTAAAATCATGGAAATCGTTTGAGAGAAAAATTGCCCACCTGCCAAGCAATTTGAGGCAATACATTGATTATAGTACTGAAGGTGGAAGATCGTCCATCCCTGTACTCTGGCGCAACAACCGGGTGACCGTAGCGATAGAAAATGAAAATGTCTCCATTCCAACATTAACCCTCACAAAGAGCAGTCGATGTGTCTCTATATCCGTGTGTGTTGCTATAAATAATGTTTGGGAGTCACTAGTGTAAATATGGCATTTTAGGGCGTAATATAGTTATATTACATACGATGCAACAGTGCATACTACGAGTGCAAACTGTCGTCCGTCGAATGCGTCAAATCGATATATTCATTTATGGGCGTAGTTAACGCCACTCAGAGCACGAGCTACATATTTCAAGATATTCGTTTCATTATTCCATCCAACCCAGTGATGATGCAATTCCCGCTATCCTTCATCTACATCAATTTTACAGACGTGCATTACAATTGCGTTCTTGAAAACGATAGAAAGCACGAATAGCTTGTTATTTCCCTTTGAAAATTATTCAGTTTGGAAAATAACCTACTGTTTCCATTCTGAGAACATGACAGCAGAGCGACCGCTTTCATCAGTTTCCCAAGTTTATTCATAAAAATCTTGTAAATATCCCTTTGATCTACTCGGAATATTAGGTACACGATAGTATCAGACGGTCTTATGTGCCTTCACTAACCTTGGAAAAATTATAAATCACATACATTTCGGGGCTTAGAGGAAAACACCGAAACAGAGGGTTCCATACGCAGATCGGCAAAAATAAAATTCTGATTTCTTCTCCGATTTACTTCATGTTGACCCAATCTTCGAAAATCGCTGTTATCCAGGGCTCTCAAAACAGTTTAAACTTCTCCGAGACGGCTTACTATTTTCTGAAGGCGAGGATCTAGTTCCAAACGGAGGCTTCATACAAAATTTCATCCCGGGAAGTGGTCCAAAATACTTTACATTTTGTCGTCATACAGACTCTGAATGGCCCTCAGCCCTAAAGACATATTCATGTCAATATTGACCAAAACCGTGAATGGTTGGAAGCCCTCAGACTACAAAACATTTTTTTTACAATATTTCAGAGCCAATTCAACTCGCGATGAAAACGCCACACACACCTACAACATATTGACTGGTCCGCAAACATTTCAAATTTACCAGAAAAATATTGAACGCACATCTTCTTTAGCACATCATTTTTAACTCGTTTTAACTCATAATCAAACTTTTTAACGATCAAAGCGATTTAGCCGGGCCTCAAGTATTTCGTACCTGCGGCTTCTGAAAGCGTTAAAATTTGCTTTGATATCTTAAAAATACGGCAACGAAGGGCTCTCTCAATCATGAATGTTGTTATTTTCCAACTAATAATAAGTAATGATCATGTACAAACAGTACAACACTGATAGCGGATTATTTACAAAAATATGGGGAACTGTCGTCAAATTTAGTGAGTTTCCACTCCGTGAGGCTGGAACAGACATGACCTCAATCAATTTTCCTCAATTGGGAAAATGTAATTTCTTTTCCTCCAAACTTGAATATCTCCTTCACCAACGTATGCTTCTTCCGACCCAACCACTCCGTGTAAAGATCACCCCTCCTCGCAAATATCATTCAGCAGCCAGAAAAATTTATGATATCCACTTTCCCCGCCCGCCTTTTTTTCCTTCCAACTAAAGAGATGTCCTAACCACTTCACTAGCACCGTACCCGTTTCGAAATCTCCCCTTGGTGCCATGGCGACTTTTTTTTCCACACATCTGTGTATTATACAACTACGTTATCTTGCATAACTGAATAACAAGAAGAACATGGTAAGAGTGAAGAACCCGGTTTTTGAAGTTATATAACTCGACTCCCTTTAGACATTGCGACTTGAATCTTTTGAAAGGCACTTGCTAAAGTTGAATCGAATCTGTGCGCAAAATTTTAAGTCAATCGGTGAAGGTGAAGACTGAAGAGGCTAACTGAACAAGAAGAAAAACGTGGTAAGGGGTTTTTGAAGCTACATAACTAGACTCTCATTAGGCGGTCGTAATTTTCGGAAGGGAGGGCAGGATGTAAATAAAGCGGGTATTTCTAGATATTTTAGATGACAGGTAAGTGATATTCTAGATATTCTTCTAGGTTACATACATCTACGAGTACTTATCCATAAAAATTATCCCATTTTTTCTCCTCCATGGCTTTTTCATGTTTAACCCTTCAAGGGGTGATTTTCCCTAAAAAAAGTGAAAACAAAAACGGCTATTAATTTTTGTTTTTCATTCAAGAAAGAAACAAGTGAAATACGACTTGGGGAGCGTGTCCGTTCCACATCCCGCATTCCATTAGTGGAATGAACAGCAGATTTCCACCTAATACCTCATCTTATTAACAATTCGTATCAGTTGCGACTATCAATCATGTGTATTTGACAACAATGGGGATTTGTTCAAGGTTGGAAAGCCTCTGATCGAGTGGCCATCTCGAAGAGACGATAGCAGATCTATATAATTTGCGAAGCTTGTATTTGATTGTTCTTTTAGCCAGTGTTCAGTAAGCGAAGCCATTTGAGTGAATCAAAGTAAGTCGAATTTTGTTTTAGCGAATTTTCGAAGAAAAACAAGCTATTGTTCACAGTCCAAAATTCCCGCAAAAATGTTATACCATATACTCTAAAAATGAAACAGTCTGGCGAATTACCCCTCGTATTAAAAGTTTTCTTTCATGCTGAACACGATGGTGAAGTCAAAATTGCGGTATCTTATCCCGTTCTCAAACTGGAGCACTTTGAAGATGAAGAAACGTGGTTGTTGCTTGAGATGTTCTTGACGGTTCATCAAATTTTGCTCTAATCTGATACTGGAATGAGATATCGGAATTCTAACTTCACCATCGTGTTTAGCGTTGAAAATTTGTTACGTATTCAATGTTCTTCTGGTTTTCAAAATATTTTTGATTCCCCCCTTCCACCACCAATTTTACTTTGCGTAAAACCACTCCTGTTTTACTTATTCATACGAATACTTACTGCTTCGAAAATTCGCTCATACGATCATGCTGCATGACTGAAACTATATGAATATGGTGTCCCCTGAAACCGCTCATTCACTGTTCAGAAAAAAAGTGATTGGGAGTTGAAATTCGTTTCTTTTGATTCAGGATTGAATTGACTACTGTCATCCACTGAAAACTCGTCCTATGTAGTTAGAGTTTAGATTGATGTGCTTTCGAATTTGCATTGATTAATTTCGTTATTTGTTTCATAGCCATTTACCTCAAAATGAAGGCAGTTTTTATTATACTGCTTTCCACCTTCGCTTATGAGGTCGCGGAGTGCAGCATAGCCAACTTCCTCGCCGATAGAGCCCTGACGAAGATGTCTACTTGGGTAGAATCAGAAGGCTCTACTTGGGTAACTCTCTCGGGGTACTTTGAGGGAGGGATTGTGCAAGGACAGACGAACTTCAACTACACACTTGCATTCGCCGGGCCCGCGTTCGAGTTGAGCGGAAGTTTGAGCAGGTTAGTTGGCTCTTAGTTGTTTCTCCGAGTAAATTAATTGCCTCCTCCGTACACCGTCTGAGTGGTTCCAATAGATGGAGAAGTTGAACAAAGGCTGTAGAACCTTCTGTACCATTAACACTTGATTACCTCAAGGGGCGAATGTGGGTACACTTCATTGCCAATGCACAAAGGTCGTGTAGCAGAGTTGGGCAAAACAAATCGAAGGTTTTCATCCAAAATAGTTTCTAGTGTAGATAATTAATAGAGAACGTCTATTAGTTCAATAAACATCAAATTCACTTGGGTTCTAAAATTGCATGGAGGGCACTGCCACGCCATCCCGTGATGTTCTTCCTCCCGGCTACGAAAAATATTAGTTTCCATCATTCCACAATGCCACGACCGATGGTGGTCATACAACCAAGTGTCCACATAAACCAAGATTAAGTGCACTGATGAAAAACTTATACTCATTTTAAAAAACAAAGTACCAATCTCATTTTTGATAGTTTGGACTAAAGCAATTTGTCGGCTCTACCACCCAGCCTACTTCAATTTTGGTTTCAAAGATTTACAATTTTGATTGACCTATTGTTGTAACTTTTATGACTATTAGCTGGACGAATTAGCTTATCAGCTTCAGAAGTTTCATGGTAAGCATACCTGCATATGAGAGACTAATAGGCATATTGTTGGTATCTACATGGGAGATGGGGTACATGGAATGGAGGTTCATCACATAACATTGCATGCTTTTTCACACAAAGGAACCAAGCCTATAATTAAACATACTCATATTTAACTCTGAACTAAAAGATGACTAAGAAATGGAATGTTCGTACAGGACATCCGATGCTATCCTGACCGATGTTGTTCCCGATCCAAACTACGACTCAAGCCAGAAATTGGTTTTCGATGTTGCCGTTAAAAATGTCACGATTAACTACTCGCACGTCGCTTATAATGATGATGACTACGGTTTCTACAACATTACGTCGACAGCGACGTCGGACGGGCTGTCCACTACCCTCACCATCGACCTGAAAGGTTCTGGCGACTCCTGCATGGGTTTCGTGAACGATGCCACCGTTAATTTCACTGGAGCTGTGTACGTAGCAACGGGCGGTAGTAAGCGTTCGTTCCCCAAAGTGATTGATGCTGTGACGAATCACTTCAAGAACAACGTCCCCAATGCGATTGGGCTCCTCATGAAAACGGCCACTTTTAACAGCCTCGATGGCTACGATATTTGTACTGGTGAGAAATCAAGTTGTTTCTAGTTTTTTCGTCCGTAAGTCTGTCTACCATTCAAAGCCATAAAAAGGAGGCTGCAAAATACAAGGTGGTTTCAGAAAAGCAGCTGAAGAGTTGCTAATGTGGTGGGAAATCGTGACCACGTATAAAAGGGTAACTGGTTGTAATTCCTTCAAACGCAGCTTTGTGTATGTGAAAAATATATATTCAGTACAGGTTTTTGTCCTGGTCGTCCACGACAAAACTCAAAAATTCGTTGATGAATCGTTATCTCATGCGAACTTAGTATTATCAGTGTAATCTATGTAAAATATATCAGTGTAATATATATATTTTTTTCATATACACAAAGGTGTGTTTGAAGGAATTGCAATCAGTTACCTTTCTATACGTGGCCATACATTACCCACCACATTAGTGAACCTTCGTGGTCATTCAATCGATGAAAACAGGTGACTTTGACGCCAACAGCAGCCTTTTAAATTTACATTAAATATTTAGAAAATTAGGATTTAAGAACGACTGGAGTATTTTGGGACTGCAAGCTACGAGTCGTTATCACAACGTTTGTAGCCAATCATTCTTGCACACATTAACGACACGTAGAATAACCTGGCATAAATCCCTGGCATAAATCCCTGGCATAGGTCCCTCTACCCACCACGTAGATATAAGAAATTTTCATCCTTGTTTTCTTTCATCATTTGACGGTTCCCATGATCCAACATATCCATCTCCACAACTGGAAACATTACTTGGTTCCGAAGTTCAGCTCAAAACTATCAGGGCTTCAATCTTTTCACCAGGGCAGGACATTTTTGAAGTGATCTATCAAAAGACCATATCTACTTTTCGAAAAATTCATTTTTTGCATTTTCTATATCTTTTAGATGGGCTTGATTGAACTCCTCCTCCCTCCCCCCCCCCCCCCCCCATGGTCAAGCACTCCAAGCGGGAAAAATCCTAGTTTATTTTAAACGTAAAATCTTGCTTTTCAGTCATAACATATCCACTTTTTAATCAAGACATATCTATTCCTTATAATTTTTTCTAGAAATTTTGATCAAAAGGGAACTTATCCCGGTTAAATCCGTTGCAGGAAGAAATTTTTTCATTTCAAAAGGGCACAAACTTCCAAGATGCCACCTGGCCGTTGAGTTTTGTGTTCAGATATTGACTGCAGGTCTGCTAGGAGAGCACAAATAAATTTTAGCTATCAACATTCAGCTTCTCTTTCAAAAAAGGCATGACACCGGTTTTCCATCAAAATGGCACGAATCCAAATTTAAAATGGCAATTTCTCCCAGAGTTTTGGATATAAATGTTTCATAATATTATTTGGGAACATGATCTCGGATGCCATTTTGTTCAATACTATAACTAGAAAACACTGGAAAACTATTTGGCGGGTAGCGCAATTCGTTTATCTCGCCTCCTGAACAATTTTGGAAAATGGATACGTTAGCTTTTGATAGATCACTCCTCATTTGCACCTTAATGTTTGGCGGCGTTTCCTACAGAAACTTGTTTATGAAGATTATTCTTTAATTGTGAATTTAATTGTGAAACCTGCTGCCACAACAGCATAATGTCGTTATTACCGTGGTAGAATCAAAAAGTGTTATCTACTTCCACTATTCGTTAATGACATAATAATATTAATAATAACAACCTCGTGATACCTCCTGATCTGATGGAACTGAGTTGAGTTAAATTCAACAATGAATGGCATTGCAGCCAGTACACTTGAGATCTCCGCAATAGGATTAACGGATTATTATATTACTCAAGAATGATTGATAATCATTTCGATTTCGATTATTATATCACCAAGCCACGCGAGGCGCCATGTTTTCCACAAACATAATATAAGTACTTTTTTGACTGTTCAAACACTTGACACGAGAGCGTTGTTCATTTTCCAGTGGCTTGTATGGATAACAAAGTGTTTCGATGATAAGAAATTGTATTGGAACGATATGCGCAGTTAATTCCTAAGAGTTGACTCGTAGTATCGTAAAATTACTTATCACAAACAAAATTGAAATATATAGACGTGAAAACAGGTGATCATTTTAGAACAGGGATCAAAACAAGAGTTATCTGTACATGTAAACGTGCCTCCGGTTTAACCCCAAAAAGATCGAGGAAAGCTCTAGCACTTGCTACTACTAACTAAACATAATCACTAACGACTTTGGGGATCGACATACTGATTACTGTTACCGAGGAAGTACTACCTCAAATCATTGCCATCAAACGAAACGACCTCAAGGGAAACAAGAGTATTTGAAAAAAACTTGAAAACAAGTTCTGAAATATGAGTGCACTTTGGACCGGTGATTAAACCATCGTCAGTATCGAAACAATACTATATAGGAATAATAATCGAAACCGGTCTAACAGTGTACTCATATTTCAGTGGAAACAGACGATATTTTCAAATACTCCTGTTTTCCTTGGCATGGGTTTCCACGATTTCGTCATGAGTAATTTAGTTCGTACCCACGACCTCACGTTTTAGCGAATACAGGTATTCAATAGATGGGTAGGTCTACTGTTCTCTGTCCAAAATTGTTGAAACTCGAATTTCTGGAAAAAATGGAGAAACATGATCCATTAACTCCAAAAATGAAATAGTCTGACAAGTGACACCTCATTTTAAAGATTTTTTAACGCTGGACTCGATGGTGAAGTCAGAATTGCGATATTTTATTCCGTTCTCATACTAGAGAAACGTAGTTGTTACTTGAGATGTTTCGAATCTACGTATCTTGAAACGTAAACCCTCAAATTTTGAGGGGGTTAATTTTTTTCTTGGGAGATTACAATAGTTTATTATATCGAATATGTTAAACCAAAAAGGAGACATAATTTGACATAAAACAAGTTATTTATTTGAAAATTCGTTCCTATAGCCATGCTGCATGACTGGATTATAAATTGGATGATCGATTTTCTAGGCGTCTACAACCCTCTTCCAGAAGCGAACGTGATGTCTTTAAGAATCATGAACGCTATGCAAGATGGTCTGAATCAAAATATCCAGTACTGGGCTGAGTTGCCAGGCTTCTGGAGGAGCGATACAAACCAGGATGGTACACCGTCGGATCAGGTCGTCGTTCGCCCAGGAAATTTCTCTTCGATAGGAACATTGCGAAGGTAATGCATTAACTGTAATTTGAAGAGCTTCTGCTATATGCACATGGTAGTTTCAATTTTTTGGGGTTTTTTTGGTCTCCAGTGTACTTAGGAGAGCTTTCCAGAAAAGTGCCAGGTGTTTGCCCCGATAATTAGTGCGAGGTTTTGACGTTGTTGGACTCTCCAAAGGTGTTTAGTGAACCAACATTTTTAAAGCAATGGTTACTGCTCAATTTATTGTGACTATTGAAACAGCAGTAAAATAGTCTTTGGAGTCAGGTAAGTGAGTGATAGTCATTTTAGGCGTGGGCTTTACGCCGGATTGCAATTGCTTCGTCCCCTTGAGTAGAGAGGGGCTCGCCCAAATGTTACATAGGTCATACTAGGGCATGACGCCACGTGTACTAACCACGCTAGAGGTATCTTAACATCGGTTATCTTAGTCCTTCAGATTTTTCTGTCCTTGAGTAATCATTGCTACGTTAAATCTAATTAGAAACTTACCAATTTAAACATTTTCCAAATAGACTAAGTTACTTTCCAAGTGTATTCGGAAATTGTTTCCCCGTACGCCGGTGAGAAAATCTTTAATATCCATAAGTGGCATTCACATCTCATAAGATATCTGGAGGGTACTGCCATCGAGGTACCTCCAGGTTATGTGGTACTCCAACCTCACTCACCTTATCCTTTGCTGGAACTCACCTTGGGACTATTAGCTCACTACTCGGATTACGTGAATCGAGGAGAAAAAAAACGACAATAAACCATCACAGCTCTCTGCAATAGTACTCTAACGTCATTAATAGCGGATATACAAAACCGCGTAGGCTAGAAACAGTTCAGGACACGACCCAAGATAAGAAGCGATTGAATTGACTATGTCTATCACATCGAAGGAGTAGGAAAGCGACGCTCCTCCGTCTTCTCCGTGCACCAGCCACCCCCATTTTGTGTCTAACAGGTGTCACTTCTTCCGCAGGCATTCAGAAACTGCAATACATTTGTGTTTGGAAGTGACTCCGGATGTTTAACTCTATTTAAACAATTCCAAAATTAATTTGGAAAATATCAAAGCAGGAATTTCATTTTATAGACCTTCTTAGTAGATTGGGGGCGGCTTCGGAGAGGAGCCCTTATTGGGCAGCTTGAGAGGGAAAAAAATTGTATCCTTACCACTTCCATTTCCTCTTCAATTACTAATTTGAAACGTAGCTTACAAATCGTATTCTCTTTGCAGTACCTATGATTCAAGCTGAGGTTCCTGTGATAACTGCGGCGGGTACATTAAATAATTTCTAAATCGACGCGAAACACAATTCGTGATGAGTAGTTTCGCTGACTTCACGTCATTTCAAGAGTGATCTTCTAGAAAACCGTTTGAAGACAGCGTAACGGAGGTTTTCACCTGCCCATTTACTTTCGAGGACTTGAATCGTTTAAAATCGAACAGCTTACCGTGCGGTCGGACATTTAATTAAATCCTCAGGACGTGCGATCTCAACAATATCCTAATCGGAAATTTTTCCTGGCATAATGAGGTCACTAGGCCTATATCTCCTAAATATGGAAACTCCTGTTTCTTCGACCAGAATTCATCCAGATAGGTATGAGTAACATCCATTGGTTAAGTGGTTATGTGCGTTTCGTGTATTTTATTATTGTTGTAAAATTTTTGGTTGATCTCAATTTAGTTTTAATCAGGGATAAATTACGCATAACGTAACGTTTTCTCAAAGAGTATGGTTGAAAATAATCGTTGAAGTCCGTATACACACCTTGTTGCTACTGGGGGATTTTGATTAAAAGCGTTCTGTAGGTAGAGTTCCCATTATTCCCTATACATTCAAAACGGGAGCGCACACATACAATGTTTGTAACAACACATCTCCCGTTGTATTCGATTTTGATAAAACTATCAGTGGTCTTATAGGGTAGTGCAACGATACTGCTTCTCACACGCGGGTCGAATAACTTAACTATTCAGTCAGTTAACATATTTTTACACACCCTCATAACAATTTATTTGTTAATTATGCTAATTGAACCACCGAATACGATCAAACTCGTCTGACTGCAGAAAAAAGGTGATTTTAGTTGCGAGACCGGAGGGTTAACATCTCAACGCCTCAATATTTTCGATTTATGTTGATCGGTGAGCTCTATGATTCGTGAACTATGGGTTCAGACGAAACGGATCTTAATACAGTCTACGGGTTCATACAATACATTAACTACGAGAGTTAGTACGAAGTTGCAGGGAAAATAACAGTTAAACTAAAAAAGTTCTGGGGCCAGGGACCAAAATCTTTTCCGATCGGCAGCGGTGGACGCTTTGGCGCAAATTTTTAACAGTCCAAAAGACTGCACATTAGAAACCATCTTATACCAAAATTTTCCATTGTTGAATGTTAAATATTTCTGGATCTAAATACTGTAGTAACAAGATACCTACAAGCGAATTGAATTATAATTCAGAACAAATTATAAAATATAATACTATAATTATGAATTATAATCGTGATTAACTGGTAACGGCGATCGTCAACTGTGTTCATTGTCGCTGAATTGAATATCGCTAAGGTAAGTTCACGAAGGTTGAAGATGGATACTAGGATATTTCTAAAATAATAAGAAAACGTTTTCATTGTTTTTTTGGTTCTTATTGTTAGTCAAGGAGTTATTTAATAGTTTTCACGATTGAAATTTGTGATTCTCACGTATGATTTATGATCTACACCTTTATTTATTTTGAGAAAGATGAGATGCCTTTTTATCATTTTTGCAGAATTGGAGAGGCTACCTATTCGAATAGTGCGGATTCCGAATGGACGTACTTGAACTTTGTTGTCGAGACGGAGTCCATGTCTGTTATGTACGGTAACGTCTTGTACACTACGAATCTTGCACAGTACGATTTAGCCGTGAAGGTTGACGCCCAGAGAATGACTACTTCGATGTCTTTCACGTTTTATCAAGCCCCCGGGGCCGGCAAACCGTCGTGCGTCGACGCGAGTCTTGGAGCTGTAGCGCATTACGAAGGAGGAAAAGTGGAAGTAACGTCTTTGACGCCCAATGTGCCTTTGGACGTGCTCCTGAAGATCTCCGACGAAGTCACTGAGGGCTTTTTGAACAACCTCAGTGGTGGAGCCGAAGACCTTTTCCTAAGTGCTGCCAAATACGCTACGACGCAAGTGTGTAATTGAGTGAACAATCTGTGGACGGAATCTCTTCAGACATTGTGTTACTGGACACAACCATTCATTTACACAACAGTTGATGCCAACAACATTTTGGCCTTAACTACACTACTTGACCTATTTTATGTAACCTATGGACTTTCCATGATGCTACCATGCATCTTGGTATCCCTTACTGCCTTGCAAGAAACAATATTTACAAACCCACTTGATAAACTGAATCTAAATTTAAGTTGAACATAATAAACTTGGATTGACTATTAACCATTAGAGACATCTTATTCCCTCTTCGTTCCCAAACCATAGCTGTTAATGACGAGAGGGATTCCTCCGAAGATTTGATCACTGGGATGTCATTATGTAAAATAATAGCCCTCTATTATTGTATTCCTAACTGTCGATTACATTAATTATTTCAACATTCGTTTGAAGTTTGCTGTACAATGCGACCCTAATACTATCCCTCAAATAGCTAATTTACTTTAACGAAGTCGGTAAGGACCTAGACAAACCAGATAGTCTGGAATGCTGAAATTACCGAATTTATAAAGACTAACACGGAACAGCTCTGTGCATGTAATCTAACATACTAATAGAGTTTGTTTAGTAGTAAATACTTTAAAAACAAAAACTCTTCTCTTTCTAACCTTTTGCAGACTTGGAGATGCGACATATTCGAATAACGGCAACTCAACTTTTCTGAATTTTACAATCGAGACTGACAAAGTGACCGGATTCTACGGCAATATCAAATACTCGACATCGAAAACGGTTCAGTACAATCTGGGAGAACAGGTGGAAGCTGGAAAGATCAGGACATCGTACTCAGTCGAGTTTCTGACGGCTGTTGGAAGAATGAGGCCGTTATGTTCGGGAGCAGCTCACTATGCGACGTCAGAGTACGTCACAGGCGATGAAGTAGAATTTACTCTGATTGGAAGTGATATTCCAATCAGTGCCATCCAGTCACTTTACAATCTCATGAAACAGGGATTCCTGGAGACCATCAATGGAGCAGCTGAAGACCTCATGGTAAACCTTGGAAAAGCTACGTTTGCCAATGTATGCAGCGACTAGGTATAACAGGTTATCGGAATAATATCTCACTGTCTTCCTGTCTGGTGATGCAACGAGCAGGGGACAGATTTGTACAGCACACAGTAGATACTGAGTTGCTGAAATAAGACAATATATGATTGTAAATAGGTTCTGATTACGTTGAATCTTCAAGGTCCAATTTATTATCAAACTACTTTTTAGTAACAATAAAGGAGTATTAATATGTATCATTTCATTTGCGCCATCTAGATCACTATTTCCACAAAATATAAATATGAGGTGATAATGAATCATTCTGGCATTTGGGAGGCTTGAGCGAAAAGGTGGCAACAAATTCCATAGCCAGGCAATCGTTTAACTGCCAAACAGATGTGGTAACTTTTCCACTGGAGAGAGGAGATGACTGCGATAATATGATGTGCCCTGTATGATTAAGTGACGTAGATGAACCCTACAACATCTGGTACTAACAAAGGAAGCAAGTCCCCAAAATAGCATACATGATGTTACGTAGGTACCTTGGTAACTTGTGTTAGATTACGAAATTAGTTTATTAAGTTCGGGTTGATATGTTCACTTGCTCAGGACATGGCAGGTTTTAAGCTCGTTAAGAACGTTAATAAATTGATACTGACTATTCTGTTGATACCAGTAGAAACTGTTGACGAAGGAGACAATGCTCATTAAATTCAAAGAAAATATGTTATCGAGGAAACCTTGCTGATATTCTTCACCTCTCCTCAGTACTAAATTTATAGTTGATGAGATTATAATAATTGTTGTCAACCGATCAACCAGTTTAGCGCCTTCTTGCTCTGATAACTGAAAAAATATCATCCCTTAGTTTCCATCTCACGAAAATCTCTCAACTGCCCATTAGAAAGCTCTTAATTTGTCGAAAAATCCACTTTTAAACACATGAAAACCTAAAACGAATTGCAGATCATTACCTAAGGTAATCCCCAATCTATGTCATTGGTTTACGCTGTCAAAACTGTTATCACGCGTTTCAATCAATAGGTAGATAGATAAGACTTGAAAATGAACATGAACAAATAAAAATGAACAATTTCTCAAGACTACTTGGCATGATTCGTAGGTTGGTACCTACTTTGCTCGCTCTACCTAACAACCAATATAAATGGAAATACTTAGTATTTCCATTTATATTGGTTGTTAGGTAGATTAAGTTAAAGTATTTTATGATCCGATAGAAAGATAGACAGGTATTTCCTCAATCGATTTCTTGAGAATAATACAAGAATGTGAGAGTTCTCGTTATGTAGCCAAATGCACTACCTCTGTTACAAAACAGTAGGTACAGGTGTTACGCAAACAGACCTCATCGATCAATCACTATCAAGGTAATAAATAAATATGTGAGGATGTTACGTAACTGGAAGGTATTGTGTTAATTGAGAAGATTGGTAGGTATGTGCGAATTGAAAATTTTTTAAGAGAAATCAATATTGACTCATTTTATTGGTATTGAATTCTCATAGTGAACAAGTTAAATGCAACATAGTATTAAAACTCTGCAAATTCTTGACACAACGGTTCATTATCTTCTTTGTACAGATCACCCTTCTGTCTAGATCACTAGGTCTAAATGTCTAGATCCTAAATGTTAGATTAATTATTATTATCAATTATCACTAAAATTATTATTAACAATTTTGGCGTATTATGTAAGACGGCTGGCAGGAGGCCAACAAGTACGTCAGAGCCTATGACGCACGAGCATATGACGTAAGACGGTTGGCAGGAGGCCAACAAGTACGTCAGAGCCTATGACGCACGAGCGTATGACGTAAGACGGCAGGCAGACGGCCAAATAGTGCGTCAGAGCCTATGACGCACGAGCGTATGACGTAAGACGGCTGGCAGGAGGCTAACTAGTGCGTCAGAGCCTATGACGCACGAGCGTATGACGTAAGACGGCTGGCAGGTGGTCAACAAGTACGTCAGAGCCTATGACGCACGAGCGTATGACGTAAGACGGCTGGCAGGAGACCAACAAGTGCGTCAGAGCCTATGACGCACGAGCGTATGACGTAAGACGGCTAGCAGGAGGCCAACAAGTACGTCAGAGCCTATGACGCACGAGCGTATGACGTAATACGGCTGGCAGATACGTAGATTCAGAAAATCGAATAAAAAACTCTGCAAATTCTTGACACAACGGTTCATTATCTTCTTTGTACAGATCACCCTTCTGTCTAGATCACTAGGTCTAAATGTCTAGATCCTAAATGTTGAATTAATTATTATTATCAATTATCAGTAATTATTAACAATTTTATCAAGTACCTAGTGAAAATTATTAAAATTTATTGTTAGGTATTAATCATTCGTATTTATTATTAATAATAATAATTATTAATTATGATTAATTAATACGATATAATTCTGGGGTTTTTAATACTACGTCGGTAATAAGTTTTCTATAAAAGAAGTACCTACCAACAAACATTCGAAATTACCTTCATTTCCGTAGCACGAAACGCACCTCAGAACAACAAACTCGACATCACTTAAGCCATATGATGTTCCAAAGAGCTTGTTAGTATGAAAATGGACCTGTATTTCAACAGTTTCATTCACGATCGTGTAGTGAGGCACAATCTTTGAGCCGTCATTGTGAACGAACGGCTGGTCGTACAAAGCTGCGGATGGTCTTAAAAAATTCTACGGAACAAACTCTATCTAAATATGAAATAAAATACATACCGTTTTATATGAATTTTTCGAGATATGAGATTTTCAAATTTTCAAAATTCGTTTTGAACCCCTTCCCCTTGACCTAGGGTTATGAAAAGTTTCGAGGACCATTGTGGGGTTGGTCGAAACCCATAAAAAAAATTTCGTAATTTTAACTCAACGCTAAGTGGGCAAAGTGGCGCGGACGGCGTACGGCGGACGGCGTACGGCGGACGGACGGATATTTTTTAATTCGATTTTCTGAATCTACGTATCTTGAAACAAATTTTGAGGGGGGGTTACAAAATTTTTTTCTTTGGGCGATTCCAATGGTTCATTATCGAAGATAATAAACCAAAACCGGATCGACATACTGACAGCAGCCTCATCCCATACAATTACCATAACGGAGATGCACATGAACGCAGTCATACGTTTTTCGCTGCAACGAAAAAATAAACAATTTCTCAAGACTTGGCACGATTCGTAGGTACCTACTTTGCTCTATGGTGAGGCGCCTGTATGTAAGTTATAACACCGACATTACAACAGAAATGGGTGGTATTTAAACTCTAAAAAGTTGTAGACAACTGACTTATTGCATAAAACCTCCGATCGGGTCTTCATCATTCTTTATCAGGATCGCGGTCCTCATGACGACTATTTATTCAGGGGTTGTCACAAATGTGTGGAGAAGTTGAGGAATCTGTTACTGCCAGGAGATTTGCCACCGTTATATTTGTAGAGCCCTTCGAACCTGATTGAAGCACACAGAATGACACACTCAACAATTGTATAGCGAGCAATTCGGGTTGTTGGGGATTGCGCTGGCTGTACTAAGCTCAGGGGCGAAATGGACTGTATATTTGAGAGTGAATTTAAATTATGCGTTTTAAAAGAGGGGGTAAACTGCTCTTGTAAACATATGTACGTAAGAAATCGGTACTCACGAAGTTTGCGGCGCTGCAGGAGACCGCCGGCCGGCGGGAAGAGAAGAGTTGAGCTTCGACGAAGATCGTACACGTTTACGAGCAGAAAGGGGGGATGTACTTATGTAAATTGTAATTAGACAGCCGAGTACTAGAGCTTACTTTGAACAATAGTTCACTACGATAAAGAAAGAAAATGTGATGGCACAAAAGGGAGAAAATGCGATGACGCGAGAGGTTTTCCGATAGCGGACGAGAGAATACAGACTGCCTGATGGCGAGGGGAAGAAGGTTGCACCTGTGTTTCGGTAGAGAGCAGCACTTCCCGGACCACACTGATTTAGCGCCTCATTCAGCGCGTACACCGCCCACCCAAAATTGCCAATTTTGAGACCCAGAGTTTTGACAGGGGTGCGTCCTTGTGCAGCAACAATGGACGTTTACTGCGCGCAGGGAGAACCGCATGGCCCAGGCGGCCGCCCACCCTGAGAAGCCCCTCCTCGTCAACGAAGAGAGTCGCCCGGCAAAGGCCGCCCACCGTGAAGAGAACCGCTCAGGCAAAGAGCAAAGAGACCGGGAGAGTACCGGTCTCTTGGTGGAGGCGTCACAGGCAGCAGCAATGTTGTAGGAGAAGACGGCCAGTGCAGGATCCCAGAAGACGCCGAGAATGTGGAGAGATGGTGCTGCTGAAGAGAAGAGACCCTGTGTTCTAGTGCGACATCGCGTGATTCACCCAAAGGTGGTAGAGAAGCAGCTTCCCTAAAAGGTAAACTCCCTGAGCAGGTACCTGATGGCCGGCGAGAGACATGAGAGCGGAAGTGAGTTTCAGCCACCTGGTGAAGGGGATCAGAGGGAACCTCTGCGTCAACTTCCTCTGCTTGCCAGAACCGTTGGACTGACTCGTCCAGGGACCTGGCACCGGTCAGCATACACAACCTGGATGGAGCTGGGCTAGATGCTGGTACTTTGCCTATGATGGCCCAACCAAAAATGGTACGAATTGCTGCTGGTCTCCCATGGATAACCTCGCCACCGCCCTGCAACACTTCGTCCATTAGTTCTGCTCCAATGAGGAAATCGATCTTTCCAGGCTCGTGGAAGGCTTGGTCCGCTAGTTCCAAGTGCGCAAATCGCTCGTAAACTTCCTTGGAGAGAGCAATCTTGGGTTGATCGTGGCAAATGTGCGACACTACAGCTGCTTGTGTGGGTATACGAGTGGCAGAAGACAACCGAGAAGCCAACACACATGAAACAATGCCACCAGAGGCACCTAACGGTTGCTGCATTGCACCACAAAGTTCTTGGCGGTATGGTGTCACTGGAAGCCCAAGACGCTGGTTGCAGTCGCCAGTGATCATGTTTATCTCGGAGCCTGGATCCAGAATGCAGCGTACGGGAATCCATTGGTTGAAGCGGTTGAGAATGAGAGCCTGGATGGTGGCGAGAACCACCACTGGTCGTTCAACAAGAGCCTGACGAGCACCTGTCAGCAGAGACTGAATGGGAGACTTGGAAGTCACCACCGGAGTAGGAGAGTTAGAAGACTCGGGGGCAGAAGAAGCTCCAGCAGCTGGATGAGCAGAGTCGTTGGTGAAATGCAGAGAGGAGTGATGAGAGGAACTCTTACAAGTACCACATCGACCACGAGACTTACACTGGGGGGAGGTATGGGTACCCAAGCACTTGAAGCACCGCTTCTTTTCAACTAACCACGTGCGCTTATCAGCGAGAGAAAGATTATTATACACTGGGCAGTAATAAATTTTATGCGAGGGAGAAGCACAGCGAGGACATGTCGATGACGACTGAGAGGTAGCACTAAGTTGCTGTGGAGAAAAAGTGTTGGCCGACGGTGAGACATGAAGGGCCGAGGTTGCGAGCACTGATTTATGCACTGCTGTGTGTTTTGCGGGAGAAGCGGTTTTCAGGGGCTTAACTGAAGTTTGGTTCATTATTTCCTGGATGCGGACTTGTTCCTGAACGAAGTCGATTAACTCCTCAAATGTGGGGATACTCTCACTCTGACCAAACGAACGTTCAAATGCACTACGAATATTAGTGGGTAAACAACGAAATCCTAAACTAAACATAATGAAATCGTGCGCATCACGTATATGTAAATTAAGAAAGGCTTTCCAATTAGTGCCAAAAATATCTAAAAAGGATTGAAGATCAACAACACCCTCACCAGATAGGGGTGCAAAGGAAAACAATTTATTTAAATGGTGGGTTGCGCGAATCCTGACATTATTATAATTATCACAAATAGTTTTATACGCTACATCATAATCTGCATCCGTAATATTCAAATTCTCGATGAGCTTACGTGGAGTACCTGTCAGTAAAGACCTTAAATATGTCAACTTTACCGCGCCAGAATATGAACTGGAATGGATCGCAGCATTATAAAGTGCAAAGAAACTACAAAATGTGTCAGGATCGCCATTCCATACAGGAACTTCTAATTTTGGTAACTTAATTTGAGGTTTACATTCAACAACTGTTGTAGAAGTATTTAAAACAGAGTCAGCAACACGTTTTACAGAATTTTCGATAGCGCGGATATGATAGAAAATTTCATAAAATGCAGCATTAACCGAATCATAAGGTAATTGATCAGCGTCGGCTGCATCAATATTTGCTTCCAAAATATCATCTTGAATAGTGTCAAACTGCTGCCTAATATTCTCTAAATTTGAACAGCTAGCCAAAAATACATTCGTAGCACCAGTTTTTACGCTCTCAGCTTCTGTGAAGCTTTTAATTTGCTGTAGCTGTGCAAAAATACCTTCTCGTTTACGTTTATATAAGCGCAACGAACGCCTGACCTCCTCCGACGTAACTTTAGGCGTCTCGTCGGGCATATTCTTCTAAGTTCGAAATGTAAACAACGGAGATAGGTACTAGGAACAGGAATTATCACAGTTTAATCGCGGAATATCACAGTGAGTTAGGAACTAATAGGAATCAAAGTGTAGGAACTTATGTGTAATAGTTTGAACTGTTGACTTATGTCAATAACAGTGCAACAAGTTGCGGGTTGTGCAACGAGAACGTGGACAAGGTTGAACAAAGAAAATCCGAGCAATAAATTAAGGCCGAAAAATAGAGTATTTTATCGAGTAACAATCCTTTATTAAGAGAAATAACAACGCGAATAAAGTTTTGAAATGATCAACAAAAACTCAACAACGAAATAGGTAATATACATACGGAAATAAAGCCTCTTTATTGCACGGATCCAAGGATAACTTATACACGTACCTACCTAAGTATTGCACGTTCCTACTCCTACTCACTTGATCGAAAAATAGCTGACTCTGACTAATAATAACGACTAGAAATATTTCGGCTGTCTAATGATACAAAATGACTAGATATGTAAGATTCTTCTTGACTAGAACCACTTGTACGATTCGGCTCGAAAAAGGACCACTTTGTTGGGGATTGCGCTGGCTGTACTAAGCTCAGGGGCGAAATGGACTGTATATTTGAGAGTGAATTTAAATTATGCGTTTTAAAAGAGGGGGTAAACTGCTCTTGTAAACATATGTACGTAAGAAATCGGTACTCACGAAGTTTGCGGCGCTGCAGGAGACCGCCGGCCGGCGGGAAGAGAAGAGTTGAGCTTCGACGAAGATCGTACACGTTTACGAGCAGAAAGGGGGGATGTACTTATGTAAATTGTAATTAGACAGCCGAGTACTAGAGCTTACTTTGAACAATAGTTCACTACGATAAAGAAAGAAAATGTGATGGCACAAAAGGGAGAAAATGCGATGACGCGAGAGGTTTTCCGATAGCGGACGAGAGAATACAGACTGCCTGATGGCGAGGGGAAGAAGGTTGCACCTGTGTTTCGGTAGAGAGCAGCACTTCCCGGACCACACTGATTTAGCGCCTCATTCAGCGCGTACACGGGTAATTTCGAGACCTTCTAACGAGGATCGTGAGGCTTTTGAGTGGTATTTTGTGGAGTGTTAGTTGATTATTGCAATCGTTTTACAGTTTGCTGAGATGGGAGAATGGGAGCTTGAAGGCATCTCAAGTGAGCCACTAGGAAAATAACACGATTCTCCCACGCCATTCAAGGGAGAAGACGGCGTATTTCCAAGGATCCTCAACCTACCGATTCCGGAGTACAGTTTCCCAGCACATCCCTCGCAACTTCCTACCAGGCATTTTCCCTCTAAATGATACATCGGTTGTACTCGAGGCTTCCATTAGTCTTGTCAACCCATCAGAAGCCTCCGCAGGTTGCTTGCGGTTCCCCGCAGTGGTCTCCGGCTCTTGTGGAAGCCCACTCCTAAACCCTACAAATCGACTACCGTCCGAACCCGCACCGGTGATCTCATAAGCCCTTTCAGTAGTCCCACACACGCCCTTGTTCATTATCTGCTTCGTCAGTTTTCTCCTTCATAACTCTTAACAGACACCAATAGCGGATGCTACACACATAATAACAACTTTAGGAAACAGAACAAACGTTTATTAACAGTTGGATATCGAACAAACTGACAAGTTTTGTGGGGCTATTAATAACCAGAGGCAAAACTAGAAAAGACGAAATTTGTTTCATTAAACAAACGTCAAAATCTGCTTTTTGAAAACTACATCCAGAATTTGAAGTGGAAATCCGACAACGATGGCCAGAGGAGGAGAACGGCTGCAACAACTGCATGACTTGGGAGAATCAATGAGCACAGCACGTAGGGAAATTCAAGAGAAAACAATTTCGGAAGGTAGAACAGTGGAAAAAGTAGTCGGAACTGGGATAGGGGACAAGGGAAAGGAAACAATTTCAAATAACCGATTGGAAAATTACCGAGGACGTTCTCCAGGCCGAATACACCATTCAACGCTTCATTCAGCAGGTAGAAAGCTGGTGCCGCAAATGGAGAGTTTGCATGAACCCTAATAAATCAGTAATAGTTAACTTCACCCTCCGAGTCAGTCAACCCAACCCTACGATACTATTGTGCGGAGAACCTATGCCTGTTGAGGATTCAGTGCGTTATCTGGGACTTATCTTGGACAAGAAACTACTGTGGAGAGAACACGTAAACCAACTTGTTGGAAAAATAAGACACAGAGTACGTCTCATGTACCTAACGTCTCATGTACCTAACTTTAATACGTCCCATCTGGATGTATTCGTGCGGACTTTGGGGCTCCGCTGCGAATACACACATAAAACGTTTGCAAACGCTCCAGAACCGGGTATTACGCATGATCACGGGCGCCCCATGGTACGTCCGTAACTCAACCCTACACGCCGATCTCGATATACCGGAAGTAAACGAAATCCTTCGCAAGGCGTATGCAAACCTGCACACATCCATGTGTAATCATCCTAACACGCTGCTAGTTGACATTGCCAACAACACCCCACCTCCGCGAAACCAACGGCGTTTAAAAAGAAAAAGACCCCATGATCTTCTTTCCGAGGACTGATTCGTTTTTACGATTTAGTTATTTACATACATATTCACGTTATTTATTTATTTATATAAGTTTTTGTTACCTAATTGTTGCATGTGGGACATTCAATGGTCTGGAACCCACACTCATGTTCCATGTTAATTAGGTCCATAGGCCTACTATAATCAATTTAAAAAAAACTAACAAAATTGTAATGTTATATTGATAACAATAAAGTTTACATTATTAAAAAAAAACAAAAAAAAAAAAAACAAAAAAAAAACAAGTGTTTTAGATGCGGGCTACCACAAGAAAGAGAACACAAATGTCCGGAAGCGGAGAGGAGACACCTAAGGACTGCAGTGAAATAATTATGGAGGAGTTAAAAGGGGTTATAAACAACAAAACTGAACAGTTGTTGAAGAACACGGTAGTCGTTAGTATTTATGAAACTGTCACTGAAAAGCCACCAGAATCAACAAGCGACTGCGTGATACACAGTTCTGCGCTGGGAAGCCAGTCGCTCAATGGTCTGGAAAACCATTGTGTCATATCAATGTTCTGGCGTTGTAATTCCACGCTGATTTCCTCAACTATTATTATTTCACTTTAGCTATGATCAGACAAAATGCCCAATTCGTGAAACACAAGAAGGTAGTTAAGTATTTGAGGTAAATAAATTAAAATAAAGTATGGTCAGCGACATTTGCTTTAGTAATCGTGAACTATTTAAAGAAAATTGCATTGAAAACCACAGAAGTACACATTTTGTATAAGCTGCAAGCTTCAGTTTATTTGGTTAGTACGTACCGATTTTTTGACATTTTATGTCTTTATGTCTCGTTGGATAGCTCTCGATTTACCTAACCATATTACGTTAACCACTGCGGAGTGCGTGGCCGACAAGCTGCGGTATGAGCGTGATTGTTTAAATAATTGTTTACACAGAGGTGATCATTCTCAATAATTCATATTGTCTATACGAATGCAAGCTTCATAATTTATGATGAACCCTACAATTAAGTATAACAACTACGCTACTGGGGTAGGTGATGTAGCATTGTTCGAAGGTTCTTGAATCACTTCTTTAAAGACATAAAATGTCCTAATTTTGTTGCAGACTCGTATGCAAGCATTTAATTCTCGACTGTATCAACAACAGGATGGAGTTGACATTCTTTTGACATTTTCATGTCTTTGCTTTGGCACATAAACTGAAACGGGAAAAATTTGTTTCCTTGATACACCCTTTCCCTCAGATTGTAATGTATCTAAGTTTGTAATGCTAAAAATAAAAATGCAAGAATATCAGGCGGTAGCCATGTTACGAATCCCGTGTATTTCGTCCAACATCTGTTGCTACGCCAAAGATAAACACCTGGGTTCAATAATATAATAATAACTGTAGAGGGTCACACGACATCATATTTTTTTCCATAACAAATTAAATTTTAAATTTCAAATCTGAATGTTAGAATTTTATGTACACATAGTCAGTTTATTTAAATGTTTCCGGTTTCTTCGTATTTCACCACCTCGGTTGAGGACGATAATGTACGACCTAGGAAAGTCGTCAAGTTTTGATTTTATTGTCCCTTTATCATTGAGGTCCGTGATCCACACCACGTCGCCCTCCACCAAATCGGGAAGTTCTCTTGTTCCTCTCCGACCATCATAGTTCCTCTTGATACGCGATTTGATGTAAAAATCCTTGCGTTGGAAAGTTGCCTTCATCTCTTCTGATGTTTTCTCAAAATCTTGCGAGGATGGTAAGGTAGATCGAATCTTCCTTCCGTACAAAAGTTCCGCCGGCGATAAACCTGATTCCAAAGGGCTTGTTCTGTACGCCAGCAGTCCAAGGTTCCAATCTTTATTCATCGTCAAAATCCTCTTCGCAGTTTGTACTGCCCTTTCCGCTGCACCATTGGATTGAGCGAAGTAGGGACTGCTGGTGGCTATCTCGAATCCAAAGTTTCGAGAAAATTCTCTAAATTCACTTGAGGTGAACTGAGCTCCTCCATCGGTCCTCACTTTCAGAGGTACTCCATGTCTTGCGAAAATGTTTTTGAGACGCTGAATCACAGCATTTGAGGTAAGTGATGTCAATGTGATGATTTCTATAAATCTTGAGTAGTAATCTTCTACTACCATATACCATTGGTTGGATAACTTGAACAAGTCAATGCCGAGTAGTTCCCAAGGTTTTTTAGGGAGATCAGTGACAATGAGAGGTTCGGACATATTTCGCTTGTGTTGTCTACAAATATTACAATTAGATATCAACTGTTCAATATCCTTTGAACAACCAGGCCACCAAACAGATTCTTTCGCACGTCTACGACATTTTGCTATTCCCATGTGACCTTCATGTATGCGATTAAGAATTTCTTTTCTAAGAATTACGGGAATGAATAAGCGTCTTCCTCTCATGACAATACCGCTTTCTAGCACTAATTCGTCTTTGTGTTTTCTAAATTGAGATTGTTTCTCCCATTGACCGTTCAAAATACATTCCTTCAAACTCGACGACTCAGGATCCCTCTCTTGGCATTCTTTGATCTCCTTCAAACGACAATCAGAACATGGTAATGTTTGAACTAAACTTCCGATAAATAAATCCTCCTCCAGCACATCTTCTTCGTCTTGAGCTACCTGGGTCTTTGGAGGGTTTCTCGAAAGAACGTCGGCTACAAAATTTTGTTTTCCGGGCAAATAATCTACTTTGAAATCAAATGACTGCAAACGCATTCGAAAACGTTGCAATCTACCAGAAAGCGAGTCTAGGGGCTTTTCACAAAAAATTTGAACCAATGGTTTATGGTCAGTAAAAATCAAAAATTCACTGCCTATCAAAAACTGTTTGAATCGTTCACATATCCAGGTTATTGCTAAAGCCTCCTTTTCTATCATAGCATATTTCGACTGAGCCGGGGAAAATCTTTTCGAAGCATAAAACACAGCCCTCCACTCACCATCTTGAAACTGTTCCAGAACACCACCTAGGCCATAATTACAAGCGTCGGCTGTAACTCTTGTCTGCGTATTCCTCTTAAATGGAGCGAGTACTGGTGCTTTAGAAATGGCTAGTTTTATTTTCTCGAATGCGTCAGTGTGCTCTTCTTTCCACGACCAAGTCATTCCTTTTTTTAGAAGCCGATGCAGGGGATAAGTAAGCTCTTCGCAATTTGCTATAAATTTTGCCTGATAGTTTACCATCCCTAAAAGTGAACGCAGTTCAGTAACATTATTAGGGATTTGAATATTAGATATCGCTGATACCTTATCAGGATCGGCCATGATCCCTGATTCGCAAATGACATTACCTAAAAATTTCACCTGTCTCATTCCAAAAACACATTTGTTTTTATTTAAGGACACCCCATGTTGACGCAATCGGTCCAGAGTGGCTCTCACATTGTTATCATGCTCATCACTAGTTCTGCCTGTTATCAATACGTCATCGGCCAAATTTATCACACCAGGCAATCCATCTAAAATCTGAGCCAATCTTCTTTGGAAGACTTCGGGTCCCGAACTTATTCCAAAGGGGAGCCTTGAAAACTGGAACCTTCCAAAGGGCGACAGGAAAGTCGTAAACTCAAGAGAATCGTCAGTGAGAGGAACCTGCCAAAACCCATTGGCAGCATCAAGTTTTGTAAAAATTTTGGCACCGTCCAATTTCGCTAAACATTCCTCTACTGAAGGTAGCTGCAGCTTCTCTCTCTTAACAAATTTGTTGAGTTTTGTGTAATCAACACACACACGGACCCTTCCATCCTTTCGAGGAACCACGACGATCGGTGCACACCAATCAGTTGGCTCGGTAACTGGTTTGATGACTCCCTCGTTTACCATCAGCTGCAATTCTGTTTTCAGAGCATCTAATAGTGGCAACGCTATTCTCCTAGGGCTAACTACTGCATACGGCTGGGCGTCTTCTGTCAAGACAATTCTATAAGGGTGATTGAGTTTTCCCATCTTATCACGGAATAACTCAGGATATTCTACTTCGGCTTGAGGTGCATCAATGCAATTTATATAAAACTTCACGAGGCCTAGAGCGACAGAGGCTGAAAAACTAAGCAGCGGAGTCTTCTGATCTCGCAGTACATAAGCAACTTCGTGAATTGACGTTGTTTTATGAATCAAGTGCAACGTGACTCTACCCAAAACTTCAAGTTTCGTGCTATCAGGTCCATAGAGAGTTCGAGGAAAAGATTCTATTTGTAACCCAAACTTTTTGCACGCCTGCAATCCAATAACTGTGACATCAGCACCAGTGTCTATCTTGAATGTCACGGCATGATCGTTTAGTTGAAAGGTTTTAAAGCGCATCAAGGAACTGTCTTTTCTTAGCTCCGAGATGGTCACTTCACCTAAATATTCATCTCTAGTTATTGATGAAATCGCGGGTAATTCCTCACACTCAACTTCTTTAACCCCTTTATTGAGATTTCCTTTTTGCTTACAACATCGGCTAAAATGACCACGAGTCCCACAAATGTGGCAAGTGCCTTTAATTGCAGGACAAGGCCTACTTGACTCATGAACGATAAAAAGTCCACATCGTTCGCATTTTATTGTCGGTTTAGAGAAAGAGTATCTAGATTTTCGTGCTACCATGGAAACGTCGGAATTTTCCCCACGGATTTCGGTTTGTTGTTTTTTCACAGATTCGGATTGACGCACTTTCACTATGGCTTTCTCCAGTGTCAAAAATTCGTCTAATTGGAGATTTTCCGAAAGTTTTGAATCTATAACTCCTATGACTATCAGGTCCCTGATCAAGCTAGATTTTAGAGTCCCGAAATCACAAGATTCAGCTAGCTTTCTCAAATCGTTGATGAAGCTGTCAACCGTTTCTCCTTGCTGCTGTCGTCGTTTCAGGAATTTAGCTCTCTCATAAACAATATTCTTCTTCAGCCCTAAATATTTATCAAAATGTCCTTTGACTGCCTCATAACTAGTTTCTTCATCCTCATCCAGCTCGAACGTATGGAATAAATCCTCACCTTCCTCTCCGAGACAATAGATCAACATACTAATTTGTTGGGCCTGCGGTTTTCTATATAATTCGGAAGCGTTTCTAAATCGTTCAAACTTTTTAATCCAACGTTCCCAGCCATGAGGGTTTTGAAAATCAAAGTGATCGGGAGGTGAAATTTGAAAGGATGACATACCCATTGGAAATTGGTTGCCTTGGGCTCCAGCTTCATCTTCAAGGAACTGCTCCTTCTTTTTCCCTCTTGTCTTCTTCGACATCGCAACTATCGAATCTACTCGTTATTGAAAGATTTTAACCTGACACCATGTAATGTATCTAAGTTTGTAATGCTAAAAATAAAAATGCAAGAATATCAGGCGGTAGCCATGTTACGAATCCCGTGTATTTCGTCCAACATCTGTTGCTACGCCAAAGATAAACACCTGGGTTCAATAATATAATAATAACTGTAGAGGGTCACACGACACAGATCACGTCAGAACACAAGCGACAGGCGGGCCACTACGTCAGACGCACCTATGACGCACGAGCGTATGACGTCAGAGGGCTGGCCGGAGGCCAACTAGTACGTCAGAGCCTATGACGCACGAGCGTATGACGTCAGAGGGCTGGCCGGAGGCCAACTAGTACGTCAGAGCCTATGACGCACGAGCGTATGACGTCAGACGGCTGGCCGGAGGCCAACTAGTACGTCACAGCCTATGCCGTAAGAGCCTATGACGTCAGAGGGCTGGCTGGCTAGGTGATCGGGTTTTAATAAGCCTCTGGAATTCCGCGCCTTCATTTTGCATTCATTTACATCTTCACGTTGAAAAATCCTTCATCGTGTCGCTAATTTGATTTTAACACGCCACGCTATTATTAAATTGTGGAAATCAAACTTGTGCAGACTATTCAATTCATCGTTTGAAAGTTTCAAATTGAAACCCACGGATATTCCTGACAATTCTACCTTCACATAGGTCCTAATTGTGTGATGTCTGCAGTAGCCATCATACCAACAAGAGTTTTCTTGAAAAGTTAAAGTTTGGGGCTTACAAATAGGGGTAGTATTATCAAATTTACTAATAATTAGTAAGTTATTGGACGACAGTATACAAATATATACACGAGAGCCACTGGACGAGAGCTGCTCCGTAGTGGGGTATTAGCAAACTGAAAAGGTGGTTTCAGTTGCAGCGCTCTCCGCCAGAATTCGTATCTTGTTCTTCGACCTATTGCGGAGGTGGGACCACCCCCATCCCCCTTTGAACGCGGTGGGAAAACGGCGAATCACACCAGCGGTTTATTATGTGATTAATTAACTAGTAATTGATTCAACATTTTGATTGGATAGAGTATACATACAATCCGGGATCGGCCATTAGTACGTAGAATAATCACCTACAATGACCTGGGTAGTGCCAATTTCGAGAATGACCTCAAAATAACTACCTAACTGTACATCTAACTGTACCACAGATTTGCCAATCCGATGATCCATGGAAAATCGAAAAAGGAAAAAGAAAGCTCATGTTTGGATTAAACAGTATTCAGTAAGAACTATGAAACTCACCGACAGTTTCTCCTCAACCAACAGGCAAGCACAGCCAGCAAACCAAATCCAGATGCCACCACCAGTGTTAAGAACTGAAACAGAAGGGTTATATTTATATCGTAACCATACTGAGCCTAGGATCCACGTTGAACTGAAATTTTAAGTAGCATTGATATAATTGAAACCTGAGCTCAACAGTAGTTTTGGGAAATTGGTGACATTCTCTTGAGTTCAATCACTTGAATATTACAAAAGTCATAATACACCACAGTCTTCCTGTAAGGTGAAGTATACATAAATATTTCTCAAATCCTGCAAACACAAGGAGTTGAATAATTTCGACTCAACTCGAATTTCAAAAAATCATTCTGGGGGCCTCGCCAAGGGGGCTTTCGTTTTGAGCATTTCGGCTAAATTTCATGTTCTAGCCACTCAGCTCAAGTTAAAGTCCTAAGGAGGCTACATGCCTAATTACAGCTCCATAGAGTGAATAGCATATGAATTAGCATTAGGAACCACTCAGCTGATCCCTGCCTGCCCTGTGTAATGTAATGCTGCTCAAAGTGAAAGACCTAAGGAGGCTACATGCCAAATTTAAAATCTCTACCACCACGGAAATTGGATAATTTTCTCTAAGGCAATAAATGCCTTATAGAAAATCATCCAATTTCCGTGGTAAATACCAAATTTTGGTATTTACATACATACCAAATTACAGCTTCATAGTTTGTAAACAAAATATGAAAATTGTTATGCCCATAGGTCCGCCATTCTTACAGTCAGTGAGTCAGTGAGTTTTTCGTTAGATCAAGTTCCCTAGCAACGGTTTGGTTTTGTACGCGGAAATCATTATAAAATCGGAAATAGATTAGCGTAACGACGGACGAACGGAAGCTCGGGTTTTGCCAATTTTGTGAATGCTAAAACATGCTCCATGTTAATATGTTATGATATACTTTCAATCAATACATATTCATTACATGACCTACGTTTAATACTCAGGGCACATAACTTCTTACTGATATCGTAAAATTATGTTTCCTCTTGAAGTACTCACCCCGTAGTACTGAATGATGGACGCTCTGGGAGGTAAGTCTTCCTGGAAGTTGGGGTCTCTTTTCATAGCAATCACCTGGAATGTACAATAAATTTTAGTACGACAAAAAATTACTAAAGTGTAAGACAATATTTATTTAAGCTGAAGAGCGCGATAAACAAGTTGCCCCTAAGATTATGGTACCGAAATAAAAATGTTCAGATCGAACGGTCTAGACATCGACTCTTCGATAAGAGCAGCTCCCGTTATATCAGTGCGAGTTTGAGATAATATCTCAATATCATAGGGAAATTCACACCCACTTGGATTAAAATTAAGTATAAATGAGCATTGTAAGGGGGTATGGTATTTATTCAACATGAACGTCAATTCAATAATAAATAATAAAACCCAATATCTCCGTTATTTATGAGTATCTCCTGAAGCGACACTATGCAAATTCCATATCAACCATCCAATAGTGTCACTGCGATACTCGTTCGAGTAGTCATTTCTAGAAATCACTTTATATGTAAATATTATTCGAAATTTATCCAGTACTATTACAAACAGAAGGTCCTTTGGTCTGAGCAAATGGCGTTCGGTAGAAAACCTCGGTTAGTTGACGAAGAGCTCTATCAAAAGATTCAGGAATTCTTTTATTCGAAAGGCGGCGACCTCAATATTTATAGTTTGTTCAAAGATGACCCGAAAAGATTCGAGAACTTCAGGTACTCATCCTCAATTGAATTTTGTTCGAAACGGTTTTAAGAGACTTTTAAGCGACATTTAGTTATTTGGCTTTTTAGATGACTGAATTGATCAGATTTATTGCAATTTAAGATGGGTACAGCAATAATTATTACCTACTTGTATACTCACACATCTTCTTTCTATTACACCTAACTAAATCCCATACCTACGTTCTGGGAAAACCCCGCCAATGTCAGAGTAAAATATTCGGATTAACAGTATTTTACCCAATATTGTGCAATTTTGGATAATTTGAATTCGACTTCTAATGACTGAATATGGGTATTATTCATTCATAAAATGTACTTTTTATGGGGCTGATGATCATCTGAGGAGCCAATAAACAATCCCTCATTTAGAAACAATATAATCAATCAATACTCTCGGAACTCAATACTCTATCCTATAATATACGTATATATAATAATATTATATATTATTATATATACGTATATTATAGGATAGAGTACATATTATGTATACATACAGGACAGATATTTGTATCAAAACTACTTATCGTTTGTACCGGCGAAACAAAAGAAATTTCTGAAATCAGTCGAAGCAATGTTGTGGATTTAAATAGTTGACTACCTGTTAACTAACAAACATAAGTGTACCTATGTGCCAAAACGTGGGTGTGTTTCTAAAATCGTAGAATCGCTGTAATTAACTATCAATGAAATATCATGATGAATAAAATTGTTTTTGGATTTTCTTGCCTGTCGAAATTCTGCATATATGCACAAGTACAAATCTACTTCCGAATAGCCATCTATATCTGCAAATCTAGCCACTAGTCCAGTAAAATACGGAAAGGACCTCGAAGGGGCCCGGGGAAAGCTGGAAATCGTTCTGAAACCTTAAGATATTCTTGAAAACGAGTTATCTGAGTTCGTACCTCTCCATGAGTTAAGCTTCTCTTTTGGTGCCCCAAAAATATTCGGACTTTCTTCAGTGTTTCGCCTGTAACTCGTAAAAAACGCAACTAAAAACGTACAGCTTAACAAAAAATTAAAGACCATTAAATTCTGCGTCAACTGACCACCCCAACGTTAAAATTGGATCAATTTATAAGGTAGTAATCGACGGCTGAAAAATGTTTACTGCTTTAGCCCACATCCTTACATCACATTTGGCTTCCTGCATGAGACATCTGGCTTTCTCTATAATGGACCGATTTGTTCTCTCGGCGACACCATTCTGCTCAGGTGTGTAACGAACTGTCTTCTGGTGGATGATACCTTTAGACACTAAGAAATCTGAAAATCTCTTATTTACGAACTCAGTACCATTGTCTGATCTCAAGATTTTGATCTTTCGTCCAGTTTGGTTCTCGACCATGGCAGAAAAATCTTTGAAAACATCAAAAACCTCATCTTTTTTTCTTCAAGAAGTACGTACAAATCTTACGACTGAAATCATCTACCAGAACTAATATATACCTGGCTCCACTCCAAGAAGACACTGCTAGTGGACCAACAATATCTGTATGTATTAGGGATAGCAGTCGGTCTGCACGACTTCCTCCAGTTATCTTGAAAGGTTTTCGTGCCTGTTTACCAAGAACACACTCCACACACTGTTCAACTGGCCAAGGCGCATATGCCATAACTCTTCAGATTTCCCGTCCAAACTGAATGCAAGAGCCTGCTGGACATTCGATTCATCAGGTCTGAATAGACCATCACTCAATGTAGCTGTAGCTACAACATAGCCCTTAGCATAGAAATCATCACAGTCGTAAATTTGACAACCCGAGTTGGTAAAAACCACAACATGCCCCTTCTGAGTCAACTGACTCACTGATAGAAGATTGGTGCGAAGATCAGGTACATAGACTACCTATATTTGTTACATGCCTTAGTCCCATAGTTGTCCTCAAAGTTGAACTACCTGAGCCTAAACTCAAAATTTTCTGGTTGTTTGCAACTATGACCTCATGTGAAGAATCTTCATTGAAATCGGCGAATATATCCCTCAGAAACGTCATATGAGATGTAGCACCCGAGTCAATATGCCATGCACGTGAGTTCTGACTTGATGCAGCACATAAAACGGTATTACCTAAAAGCTCTCTTCTTTGATCCGCCTTTATCCTGAAATTGAGAATCACTATTATTTGCAGAATTCACAACCTTATTAGACACGCTTGGTTTTGAGCCTTTCTTCCTACAATTCTTCTTGATGTGGCCTGGGAGTCCACACCCATAACAAAAAAATTCCTTCTTGAACTGTTTACCAACATTTTGGGACAACAATGTACTGTCCTTACTCTCCTGTTTGTTGTATTGTTTGCTGATCCATCACCATTGGATCATATTCAGGTGTAAGGCCACTCAACAAAATCACAGCCAGAAACTCATCGTCGATCTAACTATCAATATCGGCTAATTTCTGCGAAATATTGATCACTTCATTCACATATGCATCCATACTCTTGAAGTTTCCAAGTCTCACTCTCACAAGAGCACGAAATAAACTCAATCTCCTGTATAAATCCCTATCTTTTAAAGCAGTTTGGAGGTTATTCCAAGCTTCAACTGCAGTTTCAGCCCCTGGCACATGAGAACAACAGCTTGGCTTTACCATCAGACATATTTTGGCTAGGACTATCTCAGAAACTAATCCTTTGAGGAATAAGCCTCTTTTGGAGCTTCTGACATCGCTACATACTCAGCCCAAATTTCCAATCATTGTAGTTCTCACGCCCACTCAATTTCTCAAAAGCGAGTCCGACACTTCCGGCACCTTCTTGTTCATCCATGATGATTAAAGTAAGTATTCGTTTTTACTCACCAAAACGTAAACGAAAACTTGCGACGAAAGCAACACGTGATAGTCGGTCGGCCAAAAAAATGTCCACTTTTCACTGAACTTTTCCACTTTCCGGACTTGATTTATCATTTTCGCGTATTCTCGGCCCAAAACCTTTTGGAAATATGTAGAGGAAAATAGATCAAAATGAATAAGTAAGGCGATGGAAACGGATAATTGAACGGTCATCAATGGAACTATTACATCACTGATGTAACATCAGGAATACTGAACAGTAGAATCTACTTATCTGATAACCATGACTGCAGCGCAAGCGCACTATATAGACATGAGTTTTTTGTGCTAGATTACTTGAACCTGTATCCTTATTCTAATAGAAACATCGAAGGGATACCAAACGTTAAGCTTAACCCGTGGTGAGGTACAAACTCAGATTACTCGTTTTCAAGAATATCTTAACCCTCCCCCCCCCCCCCAGGTCTAATGTTACTGGACGATTTGTACAAGTAGTTTGGTTGTGTTAGGAAAATACAAAGTTAAGTTACCCCTTTCACATATATTTCAGCCTTCGTCTGAAAACTCCATCAGACGGTTCCATTCTCATTGATTACTCTAAAAATCGCATTACATCTTCTTTGCTGGAGGAACTGCTGAATTTGGCGACCGAAAGGGGAGTGAAAGAAGCGCGGGACGCCATGATGACAGGAGAAAAAGTCAACATCCTTGAACGTAAACCTGTTCTCCACAATGCTTTGCGGAGAGCGGATTTCAAAAATGCCGAGGGAAAGTCGGTGTTGGTCGACAAGTGCAACATCATAAACGAATGTGAAGGTAGGCTATGCACCTGATTGGAATAGAGGACCTTCCATTTGCTTCCCCTCAACGTTTTCAATAGTTAAATTCTTTGATTGGATTGGCTGTCATAGGAATTGCCACTTTTGCAAAACCCTGAGGCTTTGCACCTACAAATGAACCCCCCTTTTGTGGATTAAAGATGCATAATATGCATCTTTATTGATTACAATGAAAAAAGGACACTAACTGTAGACTTACCTACTACAACTGAGCAATGACGTAGAGATTAGAATAGCTCATAAATTTGTCAATGCTTGGTTATTTTATATTCTTAACAATACAATTCTTGCTCCCTTCACTTGTTGGTTTATTATCTTCGATAATGAACCATTGGAATCGACCAAATTCTCTTTTGATTCTGCCCATCATTAGCCTTAAAGAACCAGGAAATACCGCTGGATTGAAATGCTACGTATCGTATCATCTGATTCATTCTCACAGTGACTCCCCGGTTTCACAAGTTAAAGAGAAGGAAGTTTCAGCCTTATTAAGAAAAGTTTAATAAAAAACTAAGGGATTTTTTCCTTTTTCTTAAAGGGGGGATTCGTTGCACTTCCAGACCCATCCAATAGACAAAGGAAGTTACCAGGCGTACCAGAATAAATATCATTTAAGATATACCTACAGGATTAACAAACATTATCACAAGGAGGGATGTGGATTCAAACGTAGGAACCGATCTACATAATATCTATATTATACGATTGCCAACCAGGGCTGTTTAATCTGAGCTAAGCCCTCAAATGACAGTCGACTGATTGGTTTCTCCAATCTCTTGAACCTCCCAAGTTCAGGTCAATTAGACGTGATAGTTCGAAAGACTTAACAAGGTTGATTAAGGGCTCAGTTTGCTCCATTTGGGAGGTTTTGGGTTAGGAGGAAAGTTACTGTTGCTGTGGAATTATTTTTTGATACTGTCGCATATCGATAATCAATGATAGACGATTTATAAGTGAATAATTGAGCGGTTTGGAAAAAAAAGAGAAAATACGATGTACTCGTACCTACAAGTGGGTAGGTGCATAACCCCTGTAAGCACATCAAACATTAAGATCTACCATCATAATCCCTGATTACTAACTGGAGTAGGAATAGGTAAAAAGTGGAAATGTCTTTTTATTGCACTATCTTGGTTCCTTCTTCTATGTCCAGCCTGAAAACCTTCTCAAATCCCCAACAATTCGACATGGTCCTTGAGACGTACAGCACATTAGGTACATATATACATTTCTGATGCCTGCCCTTTGGTTCTATTTCTACCTTCAAGAGATACCTATTTCTACCTTCAAGAGGTATGCTCCTGATCTCTACCAGTATATTAATAAGGGAGTCTGTGGTCTTGTTCATCTAGGGTTGTTGATATAAACAACCCTAGATGAACAAGATGGCAGCATGTTCGAATGAACTTCTTCCTTCCTTGAAGAGGTTCGGAATGTAGGTAGATGATTTGAGGGTACCTCACGGAATTCATGAAATGATGGAAATCATCAATCTTTATACTGACTTCGAAATTAAAAAAAAAAGTCGAAAATAGAAGACAAGAAGTTCTGAAGGGCATACTTATCTGAGATGTGGTGATCCTGACAATGTGATGAACCAAGAACTAGGTAATTAACACAAGTCTGATTAATATTTGTTGACCACACGACTTTCATTGGCCTTCTTTTAAATGAATCGTGCCTGTACTTTGAATGTTCAGATTTTTTGGAGAGGATGTACATGTTCGTCAACGCTGTTCACTCGAAATTCTGGAAAGGCTGCCACGGCAAGGCCTTCACCCACGTCGTGGTCTTGGGCCACGGTGGGTACATCCTGACGTCGCAGATGGTCGTTGAAGCCCTGACGCCCTACAACAAAGGCCTCAAAATCCACTTTGTTGCTAATGTTGATGGCTCTGCAATCACCGAAGTGTTGAAGAACGTCCGAAGGTGTCAAACTCTATTCGTCATCATATCCAATGAGTTTGATGACCCAGATGTCATCAAGAACGCAGAAACTGCTAAGCACTGGTTTCTGAAAGGGTCTAACAAGAAGCACATGGTGAGACATTTTGTTGCAGTAACCTCTCACAAACCTAGAGCCCAAAAGTACGGAGTTCACCCAGGGAACGTTTTCAGGTATGGGGAATACGTAGGTGAATGTTATTCTGTTTGGAGCACAATAGGGCTTCCAGTTGCTCTATCCATCGGATCTGACAATTTTGCCAAATTTTTAGCTGGTGCTAAATACATGGATTTTCACTTCAAGATGGAGCCATTTGAGAAAAATATTCCCGTTATTTTAGCTATGATTGGAATTTGGTATATGAATTTCTTCAACGCAGAAACTCAGGTTATATTGCCTTACGATCAATATTTACGCGGATTTCCAGCTTATGTCCAGATGTTAGATATGAAATCCAACGGAAAATCGAATTTGGGAAGAGGTTATTACAATGTTGCGAATTTCAATACGGGCCCCATCACTTGGGGCGAAGCCGGAACGAACGGACAGCATTCATTTTACCAACTGCTGCATCAAGGTACACGATTGGTCCCTTGCGATTTCATAATTCCAGCGGTTTCTCACAACCCCATTGAAAACAACCGCCATCACAAATTACTTGTTAGTAATTTTTTGGCTCAAAGCGAGGCTTTGATGAAAGGTCGATCCGCTGAAGAGGTTAAAAAAGAAATGAAAGACGTCCCTCCGGAAGGGGTTGAATCCCTTCAGCAGCATAAAGTATTTGAGGGAAACCGTCCGTCGAATTCTATAGTATTAGAGATGGTTACACCGTACACTCTAGGCCTCCTCATGGCAATGTACGAGCACAAAACCTTTGTACAAAGCGTTGTATGGGACATTGACCCTTTCTTCCACGCGAGCGATGCCTTGGGGAAGACGGGAGCGGAGAAAATCCTCACCAGCTTGATAGATCCAAGGAAAACTAAAACGTTTGATCAATCGACTAACGGCCTCATTGCGTTCATTAAAAGGAAAATGGAGCATTGGTCTTGGCTCGACTACGCCTTACTCGCCTATGAAGCAACTTACGACCCTCCGATCACGGAACTCGCCAAGAAAGGAGAACTCTTAAACCTTGCAGCCCTAACTACGATGATGCTCTTCTGGTATATGTATTTCTCAATTATATATTGACTACGAAATCACCACTTCTTCGGAATTCTGTGATAGAAAACCAAACGCATTATTTTATATAAATATATAAAGAATTAATGCGAGAGATTTAGATGTCAATAGTGATCAATAGTGCAGCCGATATTCATATTTAGTTGCTATCATCCCCCAAACTTCCTCCCTAGCTCCCGCCTTTCCTTCGGAGCGTATCTACACGTCTCAATTCTTACTGCTTGCTCTTTTGCTCTGTTTTTCCATTCAAGCTCATATCAAACCAAAATTGATGTACTTGGTATTCGAATGAGGGTATTACATATATTTGGATTTCAAGCGAAAATCATCGTGTTATAATTAAATTACTAGATCCTGATCACGTTCACAGCGCAACGCAAAATATATTTACTGTAGCTACTTTCGTTCGTAATTTCTTGATTATATAATCCTGTGAATATTTTTCAAACCCCCTTTCTCGGAGTCTTGTTAACAAGATTTTTCTGAACAACTCCTAAAAGTATTCCCTCGAATCTAACTTGGAGGTCTAATTGTTTGGATATTTTTGCTACTTTCAGTAGAGGATTTATCCGCTTACGACCAACCCGCTCCTATTCAAAAGTCGATGGGATCACTAACCCCCAACCTCGTTCCTGCTAGATGGCAACCTTCCGTGCATAGGGCGTTTGACCCAGTAGAGAACCAAGTATCTTGCATAGTGAACTCATAGGTAAAGTTCGACTGGGTCTATAAATACTTCTGCATGAAACGTTAATTGGTCAGCAATAGGTCGATAAGGGTTAGCCCGGAATCTCAAAGGCTTCCCCGATTTAATAGGATACAGTGCTACATGGCGTTAGAAGTCGGAAGGATGGAAATTTCTCGCACTTAGAAGAAAGTATCCTCCCAAAAACACTCCGTGTAAAAATCACCCAACCTCGCAAATATCATTCTACAGCAACCGAAAAACGTTATATCCATAGGGAAGTGTACTTTCCACGCCCGACTGACTTTTGGTTTATTATCTTCGATAATGAACCATTGGAATCGCCCAAAGAAAAATTTTTTTTAACCCCCCCTCAAAATTTGTTGGTTTACGTTTCAAGATATGTAGATTCAGAAAATCGAATAAAAAAAAATCCGTCCGTCACCCGTACGCCGTCCCCCGTACGCCGTCCCCCGTCCCCCGTCCGCCGTAAGTGCCACTTTGCCCAGTTAGCGTTGAGCTAAAATTACAAAATTTGGTTTCTGGGTTTGGACCAGCCCCACAATGATCCTCGAAACTTTTCATAACCCTAGGTCAAGGGGAAGGGGTTCAAAACGAACTTTGAAATTTCGACAATGTCATATCTCTAAAAATTCTCATGAAACGGTGTAATTTTTAGTTCACGTTTGAATGACCTGAAAAATTACGAATCTTTTAAGACCAATTGGATTTTTTTGCGACCAGCCGTTCGTTCACAGTGACCGCGCAAAGGTTTAGGAAAAACACTAAACTTTCGCGTCGAAAACGGCCGTTATGTGACCCAACCCCCAGACGCCCAGAATAAAACTACCTTTTTTCATCTTCCCGGTAAACTACAGTCTAGAAATTTTAACCGTGAGTCGGGGATAGACCACATTGCAATATTCACTCGGTTTCTCATCTGTAAAATTGTTTAAATAATACCTTTTTGTAATAATACAAATTAAATTTTGATGATGAGCTATTGACTTGAAATTTTAAAAATAGGTCAGAACTGGATCACAATGCAATATTCACTCGGTTTCTTGTCTGTAAAATTGTTTAAATAATACCTATTTGTTTAAACAAATTAAATTTTGATGATGAGCTAGATACTTGAAATTTTAAATATAGGTCAGAAATGGATGATATTTCAATATTCACTCGGTTTGTATGACATGGTATGAGTATGGTATGGTATATTATTGTATGTATGATTTGGTATAATACAGTATGGTATGATAGGAAAGAAATTCGTATGGTATGGGAGTACGGTGAGAATATGGTATGGTGCCGATTTGCAATACAGTCTGGTATAGACAGAAGGGTGATCTGCACAAGGAAGATAATGAACCGTTGTGTCAAGAATTTGCAGAGTTTTTCCTTCCAACTAAAGAGATGTCCTAACCACTTAACAAGAACTGTACCCGTTTCGAAATCGCGCCAAGGCGAGAAATTTTTCGAGACGACTTACCATAGCGCCAAGGAGTGATTTCGAAACGGGGTGATTTGTACACGGAGTGTTTTTTGGGGGATATCACATCGTATTGTTGTTAAAGTTAAAAAGACCTGTAGCGGCAATATACAAGAATAAATTATTTTTCTGTATTGTTCATTACCTCCTTTGGTTGAAAAACCTTTGTCTGTTTGGAGGGTTGTAGGAGGTGGTAAGAAAAGAAGAAGTTTTTCCGAGCTTTCGGCTTTAATAAGTTATCTTCAGGGCTGCAACATATAATGACATCTGCTATAGGTTTGACCGTTGTCGGTATCATCAACTTACAATTCTAGCAGATGTCATTATATGTTGCAGCCCTGAAGATAACTTATTAAAGCCGAAAGCTCGGAAAAACTTCTTCTTTTCTTACCACCTCCTTTAACCCTCCAAACAGACAAAGAATAAATTATGAAAATTAATAAAATTATAAATTAATTCTTTATTAATAAATTTATTAATTAGTTATTTATTTAATTATTTGTTATAGAATTCTAAATAAATTCATCAACAGTAATGGAGAGGTGTAGACTTGCCCAACTGAATAAGAAGCTCTTGGTGCTAATGTGACTGTAGACGGAAAAGATGGATAACTAGGTGTCACAACGGCTTTCTACACATTGATTCTTCTTGTAGCTCTTTACAAACGACATCGACGATAATCACCGACAAATAATTCAATCCGAGAAAAAAAAATCCGCTCAGCTCGGTTAGCTCTGCAGTTGAAGGATTAGCTTTTCTAAGAAAGACGTAATTTCGAGACGGTGTTCAAGGCCCCGAGGGCCGCTCTCTTTATTACCGCAGGAGGTGGAAAAACGCCTGCCAAACTGGGAGGTGGCCAACAACCCTGGAAGTAATTTTCTCGCCAAGTTCCTTCATCACGAGAAACGTAAGGGTGAAATTTTCCGTCGAGGGGGGGGGGGGGGGGTAGAATTCTGATGTGCAATAGACTATGTAGATTCCATTAAAGCTTCTTGGCAACCTTTTTCTTTCAAGCAGCGCCATTATTTTTTCATAAAAACACTCAAATTACTTCGCGAATAAAGCCCTAAAATCAACGTGCCCTCAAAACTAGGGATTCTGACGAGCAGAATACTTTTGTATATGACTCCTCAAAAGCAAATTCGTGTTCAGGAGGCGAAATTACTAGGTACGGATAACATATCGACGGTCTCACAGCAACACCCCACATTGTCATTTTTGACGAAAATGCGTTATGCATATCGAAGCATGCGCCCTCTTGTTACATATTGACTATCTTTCGTAAGTTCACAAAGGGTATTTATGTTGTAAAAATACCACAATTAAAAGATGTACTGATTATGGGAGGAGAAAATCGTTGGAAGGCGGTTTTCCAGCCCTCCTGACAAGTTGAGAAAATGACGATATGGGGTGTTGCTGTGAGACCGTCGATATACCCACTGCAGAAAAGGCACTCTTCACTTTTTTTGTGGGGCTGTGCAATCTTTCATAATATTCCAATTTCTTTATAAACATATAATATATGTTTATAAAGAACTTGTAATAAACAATTTTCAGATTTCGGCAAATCATTTTTCAACTTTGAAAACCTGGGCAAAATAAATTTGTAGTGTTGGTAGGTACATCAGCGAAACAAGGGGCAATAATACAAGTATACGAGGGTGCGAAGGGATTGCTTTATCATTCGGGACTAACCGATACTTCACAGACAATAAAATTTATTGTCAGCTACACTATAATTTAATTATAGTGTAGCTATGTGAAGTTGCGGGGCAGGCACGGTAGCAAGGAGGGCGGTTAAGGTCGTACGTTCGAATCGCACTTCATCTTCCCAACTCGTGAGTGACCGAAATTATCGTAACGAATTTGGATTTTTCAGAGGGGAGAGCGATTAAACCGGTGGGTATGACCTAAAGCCCCAGTCTGAAATGGTTACATAAATTATAACAACAAACACAGCCTACATTAGTCTAGTTCAACCCATGGATACTTGGCTCGGCTTGAAATTAGGCGCCCTTCCACCAAATATTGAAACTGCATTGTATGCCCGAAAAATTTACCGCGATACCAATAAATAGCCACGAGCAATTATACCGGCCCCATTTCTGTTAAGTACACAGTTATAAGCAATTAGAAATATAATTAATGACGCATTTCTGGTTTATTTTAACATGGAGCATGTTTAACAAGGAGCTTCCACATAACTGGTCCGTTAAACTGGCGCCACCTTCTCACACGACGCTTTTCCAGTGGTGGTAGAGACTTGAAATTTGGCATGTAGCCTCCTTAGGACATACACTTTGATATTAACTTCTATGCTATTTACACTATGAAGCTGTAATTTGGTATGTAGCCTCCATAGGACTTTAACTTGACGCTGCCTAGCCCCGTATCAGCTGATTAGCTCTGTAATGGTTTGCTGAGTGCTTCTTGCTTCCCGTGTTTTTGATTTCACTGTTTACAGGGTACCTGCTCTGTGAAAGCACATCAGGATATTCCTCTGGGTGGGCGTAATTGCCTAACCTCTCCGGGTTGCAGGGGACTCAGCAAACCATTCATTACAGCTCCTAGAGCTAATTCCTATCCTATTGTTTCTGTGAAGCTCTAATTTGGTAGGTATACAGCCTCCTTAGAGTTCACCTTAACCCTGCCCAGGCCCCGGATCAGCTGAGTGGCTCCTGCAGCTAATTTCTAGGCTATTTCCACTATGATGCTGTAATGATTTTGTATGTAGCCTCTTCAGGATTTATAGGTACTTTATGCAGGCCCTGGATCTGATGAGTGGCTCCTACAGCTAATTTCTATGCTAATAACTCTATGAAACTGTAATTTAGTATGTATCCTCCTTAAGACTTGAACTTGACGCTACCTAGACGCCAGATCAGCAAATTACTTGATTTCTCTTTTACAGCGAAAACAGACATATCCATGATCAGACGTTTTTCCCAGTAAGGGAGAAATTAAGAATTTGCATAGTTTACTCATTTTTACTATGGCCAAGCCCCAAATAGCCTTTAAAGCACAAATAAAAACGTTAGCAAGTATCATATTTATATTCCATCCTACTTTTCAACGACGTCTGACCCCAGAGAGAAAAGGTCGGATCAGAGCTCCCGAGGTGACATAATGATGTCACGCCTCTCGCTTGACTTGGTTTTCTCATCTCATTCATAAACCCGTCACTCGGAACCCACCGAGATTTACTATAACACGACCAAAGGAATCAGACCCGAGCCATCGCGTATGCGCAGACTCGTAAAGGGTTTAACCTGCATTCTCCTGCTCCCACCCCCGAGGAAATCGATGGAGGGTAAATGGAGCGGGAACGGAAGAAAATGCTGCTCAGGTCGGTTGGGGGGTTTGTTTTGTGAACCACGTGGTTTTGACAGTTGGCACGATACAGTGGACCTTTCTCAAACCGCCTACTATCCCATGAATACCTTTCTCGTACATATCTTTCTCGCCGAGCTCCAAATACAGGATTTATGGTGGACCATCTAAATCTCCAAACCTGGCACCGTGGCCAACTTCCTGACTAGAAACAATCTAACCCCACTGGAGAAAATATAAAATGTTGCACTTTCCACAACCGTCTATTATTTGTTATATACAGATAACTCTTCCATTATTCCCATTCTTCCATTATTCATGATTCTTTTACAGCCGATATGTACGGCTGTGTTTGAACGAAATATCATTCAAACACCCATAGTATGGGTGTTATGAAACAACTCATGAAACAACGGTCGTACTGAGTTGAAATATTGAGGTTTGGTGGTGGCCTCCTTATGGTCCAATATTGATATTATCACAATTGGAAGTTTCGTCAAAAGTGTAGTTGGGAATTAGCTCGGTGATGGTGTCATTTTGGGTCGGTTAATGTATTACACTGGACATGAACTCACACCTTCATCTTAGACCTCGACCACAATATATTGTGGTAGTTATAACTACCTACCAACTATGTCCAAACGAAATCGTTGGCTTTTTTAACATGTAAAGTAATACCTATTTCAAAACAGGTAACTTGATTTCATGAAACGACAGTTGTTTCATGAAATCAAGTTTCAACTGCGCCACTGTAACATTTTGCCACTTGATTCTTACACTTGTTGATGTTCAAACCTTGAAACAACCATCTCGGAACAAATTTCACCATTAGCGGCAATACCCACAGAAATCTATTTTAACACATTTAACGCACAAACGGACTAGGTAATGAGTATAAAATAGTTTTTGACAACCCTTCTACAATTTTGAGGGTGGATATTGTTAGAGGCTATGGATATATTTGGGATACCCTTGGACAGAAAAACGTAGGGCGCAGACTATAAATAATACAAAGTAGACAATCTGGATGAATTCAAAGCTAAGGAACTGAATTGCAGTGAAGTCGATTTCCAATTCACTGAAATTAGCTGCGAATTCATCCAGATTGTCTACTTGTATTACTGGCTGCACCCCACGTTTTTCTCTCCAAGTATTCGAAGTACATATATCCAGACCCTCCTTCCAAATTATAGGAGGGTCGTGAAAAATTATTTTATACTTTATATTTTTATTTTATAGTCCGTTTTAAAAACATGGTAGGTATGTTGAAAGTCCCCTTCATGTGGCAAAGCTGTAAGAACGGAATTTTTAAGAGCGGAAAAATGTTTCGGAAATTCGAGTTTTAAACATTTTAGATCGAGAACAATAGCTTCCTTTTCTTCAAAAAGTAGCATAAAAAAATTGTTTGTTTTATTATTTTTTAGTGCACAAATAAAACTAAAACTGATTATTGAAAATTTCAGCGCTCATTTTCGTTACCTGTTGAATGAGAGGCATGAGTTTCTAGAATCAATCCTGGAGGCCGGCATTCTCCTATCAATCAAAGTCTTGTTGTCATTACACTCTTTTTGGCACTTATTGATACGTCACGGTGGTTATGTCGTCACTTGAGGTGGGAGAGAAAATCACTCAAGGATACAGGACATTTAGGTGATCGAATCGTTCCTTGACATTCCCAAAATGTCAAAGGTACGTACAGAAGTACGTCAGTTCTATATTTAGTGCTACGAAGAATCCATTCGCACATAGTGCGAGTTGACTGATGGTACTCAAGGGTTGTTGTACGGTTAACAAACGTGGGTTTTTTTCACAGACTATTCTACTGTATGAGCAACAAAGCCACACCAAAAATGGCTAATGTGATTGAATGAGCATTTATCAATACAAAACTCCACTCAACGCTTCTAGATTTACATCACACTTTATTAAAACAGCCAAGTCCGTAATCCCATGAGCTGAAGGAGGAGCCCTTATCTCACAACGATTCGCCGCTTTAAATATTTAAAGCGAGGGTGATAATGAAAAGCAGTGGCACACCCAGTGGTGTTGTGGATCCGCGATCTTATCAATGAGCGATTCAACGGTCGTCCTTGGTCACGCTACGTCCGAGCAGATTCTTGAATATGCTATGCTACAGAAACGGAAAATAAACTCGATTAGGTGGTATTCAAATTCTGACCACGCGATTTTTAATATAGAATAGAACCTCATTACGGTGTATGTTCAATATGAAGTTGAAGGAAATAACTAGATAATTCCTGGCGGTTCTCGGCTCAAAAGGCGTAACATTCTGAAAGTAACTAATTGAGAGTTTTATTATCAGGCTGAATATTAATGCGGTACTTGGATGAGCACTTCAAAGCACTTGACTTTAAAAAGAGGCGCATCTCTCACTAGTTGCCTCATCTCAAAACAGGATCTTTACAACCTCAAGCCCTCATTTCTCCCGCAATATTGAAACCCTGAGTCAAATGTTCCACATTCCTAAGCAGTTAAATCCGTATCGTGAATTGATCAATATTAAATATTAATTATTAAAGTAATACTTATGGTAGACCCACCATTACCATGAATTTGCAAGTTCAGGGCCACTTCCACACAACTGCATTTCCAAACCAGTGACCTAGTTAAGGTGAATGTCACAGTATGATTGTATTAATGAAATCCTCTTTGATCCTTCTTACTGCTTTTCCAATTCATGCTATTTGAACGCGGGTTATATCTCCAAATTTTCTCAGTTTGTCTGCTACACGAATCATTCAAATTCGATAAAACTTGAAAAACGTGTAAAACAGAAAACAAATTAATGAATTCCGCAAAAATAACAAAAATGGAGAAAGTTTGATGACGTATACAATAATCAATCATTAAAATGAAAACAATTTTAAGTACCTAAAAATATTTGTCTATTTGGAGGGTTGTAGGAGGTTGTAAAGGAAACGGGGGAGAAGTTTTTCCTAGCTTTCGGCTTTAATAAGCCATCTTCAGGGGTAGGTATTGTTTCCTCGACCCAGTCTCTGTATCTTTCTGAATAAACTACTCGTCAGGTTTATTTTGTTTTGGGAATACCTACAATATCTACCCCTGAAGATGGCTTATTAAAGCCGAAAGCTCGGAAAAACTTCTCCCCCGTTTTCTTTACAACCTCCTACAACCCTCCAAATAGACAAAGGTTTTTCAACCAAGGAGGACATGAACAAAACAACAAAGTACCTAAAAATTTGAAAATGACCCAAATTGGTTTTTTTATTATTCAAAAAATGAAAAGGTACGTTACTTGGAAAATTCCATAATTAGGTCTTGCTGCTCAAGTGGTACTTACTTAGTTAAGTAACTAAATTAAAGACGATTTTCGAGTTGGGTATTTTCGAAAAATTTAGCTACAGTTATTCGATTCGCGTGAAATGGAGTCGAACCATGCGGATTTTGAATTTGGTGTCTGTCTGTTTGTTTGTCTGTCCTTAAATCACGCAAAAACGGCTCAATGGATCGAAATTTTCTCCCGTACCTATCTAAATGTTTCAGTGTCTGGGGAAGGACATAGGGGGGTTCACTTCCTGACCCGATGCATAGGGGTGGGGGTTTATAGGGAAGTCGAAATATCAAAATCTGAAATTCTTCCTCCCCGTTTGTTGAATATCGTTTTTGGTATTTAAGATTATGAGGGTTTGTAAAGGGACATGTGAGAGGTATAATCCGTAAATCAATAGGTAAGAGTGGCAGATGGATCCATCCCGAGTTCTACCCGTCAGCGACGGGCCCGACAGCTAGTTTACTACTAATGGGAAATGCTCATATACGAGGTGCCATTTCCCATCCCAAAAGAGATAATATAAAAATATACGGTTGCAAATAATAATAAAAAGTATTATGCAAACAGCTTTCAAATCCATCACCACAATGAAATCGCTACAAAAACCAAGCTGTGATACTGTGATAATACTATGATGGTTTTTTTTCTTCCATTAACTGGCTTTCTGTTGTCTAGTGAGCGATTATCTCGGCCAATACACTACGAAGTAATGTTGAACAAATTGACTAAGTCAAAGACAAGGCATTTTGGTTTTCCTTGACCTTGAAGAAAGTTAGGTTGATGAGGTTTTGTTGTTCTTGACGCATGAAACACAAATTATACTCGTAACATCGAACACACGCTGTAATTTCCGATACCAGAATTCGATTTTATCGTAAACCAATAACTAGGAAAACTATGTCATCCTGTTCTTAATACGCAACGAACAACTTATAGACGTTGAAAATGTCCATTGGAAGTGATGACTCTTTGATGAGTCGACCAGCTGAAAATCATATGTGAAAGACGTCGGAAAAGTAAACCTCATTGCAATTCATCCTACCTCCCTATCCTATCGTGGTAGGATTTCTTCCTTACTTTAGCTGTATACACAAAACTTCATCTCCTTGTCAGTTTTGATAGGACTGATAAACTGACTTAAGCTTCCTAGTCTAACTTTTATGCCTTCCAACCGGGAAGCAGCTTCAGGGAGTAAAATTTCTGAAAAACAAGCTTGTTTTCTTTTCAACAACAATACTTTTATAGACGATGAAAAACATAAAACGAATAATTTGATACCAACAGAAAAATATTCACCAAATTTTGTAGAATTGCCTAGAGTACACAGTAGTACTATGGCATAGTTTTTAGTTATTTTGAGCCAATTATTCAATACTCTGGTTACCTATGACCAAACGACATGGTCAACGTAGTCATTGCATATCGAAAAAAACATTAAAAAATGCAGAATAAAATCATCGACGCAGGAAAATACTTCCTCTGTGCAACCCTCTACAAAGTTGGTCAGCTCATCGACCGTACCGCCCAGTCTTCCAACCACCAGCGCTCCTTTTTCGTTTTTATTTTTTAATTAACGTGGTGCCGTCAACGTGCAATGGAACTTCCTGACTCAATTTGTCACTTCACTGGAACTGAATGGAACTTCAATCTACTTGAGTTGGCAAGTTTGGGTGATTTCCTAGAGTTTTCGGGTTTTTTATTTATTTTTAGTTTGTAAATTGTGTTCCTGTGCAATTAAAGTGAGAACAGCTGTTTTGTTGGAGGAAAGAAATTGGTTTCTGCGATCATGAAGGAACCTGTTTGTTATCATTAAATAATTGCATTTAAGTAATCCATAAAATTTACAACACTTTGGAAGTTTCGATAAGTAACAGTGAAGTAACTAATGCTTCAAGGGTAAGCAATGCATTGTTAAAACTGTTGCCAAGATGATTAACGAGCTGAGTACCTACGTTAAGAGGTTTACAAATCATAATATGAACATAATATTACAATTACTTGACTTCACGTTATATCATAACGTGAAGTCAAGTAATTGAGCTTTCAATAACCCGACAGTGCTCACCGCATTGCAATTTTAAAGGGAGTTTGTTTGTTTTTCCTCCAACCAAAGTTGCCACAGTTTTACGTTCCGCATACGCTCATAAAAGTTTGCGCTACAATTGCACTTCTTTAAGCTCTTTAGCTTTTTATCACTATTTCGTCACCATTTATATGAGTTTTATTTCTTATTATATCATTGGAATACTTTCCAACAAAATAACAAAAAAAAATCGAGTCATGCAGCATGACTATAAGAGCGAATTTTTGAAGAAATAACTGGTTCTACGTAAAATGTCTCCATTGTCCTGGATTTATAACAAATTTTGCCTCTTTTTGACGAGTAACACGACAGGTTATAGATTTTTCAACGCTGAACCCGATTGGAAAGTCAGAATGGCGATATCTCATTCCGTTATCAGATTAGAGCAGATGAACCATGAAGAACTTCTCAAGTATCAACCACGTTTCTTCATCTTCAAAATGCTCCAGTTTGAGAATGGAATAAGACATCGCAATTCTGATTTCACCATAGTATTCATCGTTAACAAAATCTTCAAAATGAGGCGTCACTTGTCAGACTGTTTCATTATTTGAATTCATGGGTAATTTGTCCCCCTTAAAACTCTCCTAAACACCTCTTAGAGTGGCCCGATTATGCCAGATCTTGGCACCATCTTGGGACAGATCTCAATTCTATCGAGAGTTATCGTCTGCAACGATACGTACATAAATATGCGAGTATATTGTGCATACGATTTTTGGTGTTTTTGGCAGTGAATTCAGGATGGTCTGAAACGGATTTTGATATAAAAACTTTTCGGAAATTTGAGTTTTGAAAATTTTGGGCCGAGAACAATAGAGAATTCGAAAAAATGCCAAAACAAGTTGTTCCAAAAGATAGCGGAGGAACAGGTTCGTTGTTACCATATGTACATGTTGCATAATATTATATTATTGATATTATCGAGGGACTTGCATCGTCATTTTGGCGACTTTTCAGCAGAGCCAAAAAACCATCTGCCAATGACCATGTTTACTGAGTAATTCAGTAAAGTAAATCGTGAGATTTAGTGTTACATAACTTAGGTACCTAACTTATACTAAGTATAATAAGTATACTAAGTAACTTAGATCGATCCGCCGGGGAAGCTTCGAATGCTGTGCATAACTAATTTTGGCCAAAAGTGACGATGTGGGGTGTTGCCGTGAGATCCTCTATATATGCATCCAATCGGTGTCATTGAACACCTTGCTGGAATGGAAATTGTAGTGGTACTACGAGTTGTTTATAACCAGTAGGTATTAATGTAGCTAGCGAAAAATTCTGGATAACTTTGTACTTTTCAGACTGTTCAAGCCTGTCGAATGGCATTGTTTGCTAAGATTGTATTAGACAATATAATGGTATTTATTAGTGCTCTGCGAAGGTAGAGGTAGTTTAATTACCTGAACTGTGAAATTTGATTTTTTTGGAATACCACACGATTACTTGAGTGAGGAATCTTTGAGGAATCTTGAAGAGATTCTTAACGTTCCATCATGTTTTCTGTAAACAAGAAGATCTTGGGAACGTGACAACGGATGAGCGCATTTTGATAGGCAAGAGGAGATAAGGAAGGGCAACTTGGTAACTGATCGATATGTTTGTCGCTATATGAACCGCTCTACAAGCCCACTGCCAGGTATTCCCTCGAGACGAACAAGGGGCCGTAGTTACTTTGACGTCACAAAACCCTCGCGCGGGGGTGGGGTAACTTTGTAAAGGTTGCTTCAGTACTCACCTCATTGTTGTCTCAGATCGTTGACGGACGGAGTTTGGCGGCGGTTCGGGGGCGGGAGATCCTTCAGGACTATACGGTCCGCCCCTGGGCTTAGAACTGGGGACGCCGAGCTCGGGGGCGGCTACAACTCGCCCCCACCACCTCGTAACGCTCTTCCCCGTCGCTTCTTCACCCTCGAATTTTTCTTTTAGGCGTTTTCGAAGAAGAAGAAGCTGCTGTTCTTCGTCCAAAAGTTGTAGAACTCGAATTTCCGACAACTTATCATACCTAAATCCATTTGAAACCACTGCTCAAGGACACCAAATGTGCCCATCATAAAGAATTGATTGTGTCCACGGTCACAATTGGGGTGACCACGGGCACATGCTCGAGTTCACACATTCACATTAACTGCCCTTTAAGCTCAAAACAAACTAAATAATAACAGGTTCGTGCCAACAAGACATACTATCACATGCGGTACATATTCCTCAACTGAACCATGGATACATAATTGTAATACAGCACAGAATTATTCTTAAATAGTGTTTACTGCATGCAAACATGAGTAAAAAGTAGCTCATAGCATTACTGTACAAGTTTTCTTCCGTTTTCTCCTCTTTACAAATACTTCTGTAAAATACTCCATGTAATGGATTCACCTAGGCAGTCCTCAGGATAAAATACAGAATTATGAAGTAAAAATTAAAATAAGGAGCTTAAATTTCCCCTTTGGTTTATTATCTTCGATAATGAACCATTGGAATCACCCAAAGAAAAAATTTTATTTTATTTTACTAATCGCTCATACGATTCTAAATGAAAACTATTTTAGAGTAAGTACCTATGTGAAAACATTGTAAAAAAAAAAAAAGTAATTGGATAAAATGTACATATTCAAAAAGAAAGTAATGAGTCACAATTTGTTTTTAAAAATTACAATTTGGATTCAAAATCATAGAACTTTTCATGCGTCAATATTTTTCCTTAATAAAAAGATGTGTCCTGTATAAACAAAAATCAGTGAAAATGAAAAACAAGATCACGTAAACAGTTGCATTGTCGCACTTGCATTGGGCTCAGTGAGCACAAGCTGTACATACGCAGTTCCGTGGTTGTGCTCACGGGCACAGCCAGGTCAAACATGGGCACAGCCACTGTGACCGTAATCACTTCACCAGTGGCAATGGGCAAATTTTCAGCAGGGTATATGTAAGTATATATATATATCGTTCATTAAACAGATATAAATTTGGATTTAATAACTATGTATAGCCATGGGGTTCAGAGTATTCATGTTATAACAACAAGATTATCATGATTTATCGTCTAACTACTGTTATAATGTCCATTGTTGTGTACAAATATTTATTTTGTAAATACATACCTACACTTTATCGCTCTAATGAGTGGCTCCTCACTTGGACAATAAATCCTAGGAATTGACCTGTAACATATTTTTCGTCTAGATCTTTGTTCTATATGAAATATTACCCACGGCTCACTGACCCATGGAACACTGAACGAATCACGGAAATAAACAAATCCGTGGTGGTGATCATGAAGAATCTTTTGCTCTATTCAATGGACGAATGTTTATATTTTTGCCACTCAAGTATTCGGATTCCAGTGAAAATTGGTGTTTGACGACCAAGTAGCCCAGCGGTGTGTCTAAAAGTGTTTTATTTCACGTGTTTGAAAATGAGAGTGATTTATGGATTCAATACATGACGATCACAATAGCTCTTCATGGGGGAGAACTTGTCTGGTACGCTGCGATAGTGGAAAATCGAAATTCAATTTACCAGAGTCGCCGAAGTGTAACCTGTGTTGATTTCCAGTTGAACCTGCAGAAAACAATTCGGTATTAATACTGTTCGACCGTGGCTATAACTCCTGCCGTATGGCTAGAAAACAATATTGGCCCTTAACCATTTAGTCATGTTTCATTGATATTTGTTCGGTTCTACGCGTAATGATTTTACAACGCTCCAATTGTCAGCTTCTAGTTTGTTCCATAGTAGGTTTCATCCCTTCCTATTGGCCTAGGGTTATGATTAGTTTAGAGGATGGCCAGGCCTAAGCCTAGTTTCAAAGCAAACGGTCGATTTTAGAAGGGCAAAGAGCCTGTCCCAGAGCCTCCAGCTCCCAATGCTCAATGAACTATCCAATCAACAAATATCACTGACTACTACCTTAATCATCTACCTTAATGTATGCGTTACTCAACGAGATATTTTACTTTGTTGTCTGCCCTCCTCTCGCTTCCTATGCCGAGGAGACCAGGCTTGAGCGGGATGTCAGAAGCGAAGAGTTTATATTCATCCGGGAGGTCTTCATCGTCGTAAATTCTGTCTGAGAAATATAACCTGCGCAATCGACAGTTGGCGTGCACGTGGATGCGCCGCACCTCCACGAAATTCGTTCCATAGGCCTTTTTGGTCAATTCAGCCATGTTAAATTGAATCTGATGAGAAAAAACATGTCGATTATTGTAAGGTACAGTGAGACAAGGGGCAAGTGGGGAATTAAATAAGCTTTGCTGTTAAGCACTGCTCAATTCGTCGGTTGCTGTCATAGCTGCTTCAGTATCTTTCAAAGAAGTGTGCAATATGCTCAAATGCTGCAGCATCTCCTAAAATGCATGTCTCAATGTGGTACGTCCTAATGGTCAGCCGAGCAATACCGAAGCAGAACAGGAGAAAAAAGAACACATGTTGGAACCATTGCTAAGAGTGTACCTAATGATTGATGACCGATTGCGATCATACCAACCTCATTCCAACCTTGGAACATCGTCATGGGTAGCTGGGTGACAAACGGCGTTATTTTCGCCTTTGTAATGCCGTTCGAGACGTGGAACTTCCTCTTGAAATCCTGATCGTCCAGAATCTGCAAGACGAGACAACGAGCTCATTCTTGAAAGAGCAGGGTGGAAATTATTCTTGAGGAGGCTTCCCTACCATCCAAGCAATGCAGGTAATTAAAAATGAAAAAATTCGTTTCAGTAACAGTTTTGTTCTTTAAGGGACAATTGGGAGTTCACGATGATGGAGGTGGGATTGTCTTGCGAAATGTTGTTTCCATTGTTTAGCAAGTGGTGTTGAATCTCTGGATGATCTGCACCCCCATTCAACTTCACAGAAGTTACACCAGTTTTCTCATCTACCTGTTGATAAATAATTCGATTTAGTGACTATTAATTGGAAGATTCGATTTGGAATAAATAACAAAATAAATGGTTGTAAGAGAACACCACTACAAAACTCTCCTTTGAAGAGTTTCAACGAATTTGGCAGGAAGCACTAGTCACATATTTTGAACCTGTGAGTTAAATTTCTCCTCAACAAGGAGAAATCATTATATCGTGTCTTATGGCTTTGGATCCCACCAAAAAGGTAACGCCAATTGCTGGTATCAAATATCACTGTCCTGTGACGAATTGTACTTGATGAGAACGGGATACGTACTCATTTAGAATTCTCCCTGAATTTCAAAATAGGAGGCGTCATTAGGCGACGTCACAATGGAATAGGGGATGTGTACGGAGCGCAGAGGAAAGCATTATTTGATGAGCCAAGCGATTAGCGACCTCGAGGGCTGTAGAAAGATGTGGGGACACGCATAGGTCCCGATCTGCTGTACAGGCAATGCCCTACTCAGACTTGTGCATTAGACCTGTTTTTCGTTACGAGGTTGGACTGATGATTTCACGTCATCATTCTTACCCTACCTACGACATGGCACAATGGCAGAAATTTGCAGTTATCGCATTCTTCTTTGAACTAGTAATTGGACGCCGATTGAATATTTTCTTAATATGGCCATGGAGACACCATGTTCCCATGAATTATCCCTTTACTCATGGACCATGGGAAATCTATTAACCTAAAACTGTTGACTGAAGTTTGGGAGACATTGTTTTATTATTCAACCATCGGAGCATTTGAAAATACAACAGGCCTACCAGGAGTTACGAAAGCTCTTTCCATACAAGCAAGAAATTTGTCTCAAGGGCGGTCAAGAATTCATTTCCGCATATCTAGACAGGAGTCATTACTGAAATCAAAAATGTCCCAGTTATGCGGCATGAATTAATGAGCGAATTTTCAAAGTAATGTTACCTTTTTTCCAAATTCGCACATCTATCCCAATAGTTTCGCAGACTGTATTCATATTTGATTCGTGTTATGATATTTAATATATGACGTTAGCAAGGAACCGGTATGTGGAAACAGCCTCCCACAAATCAATTGATCGTTTCCAGTACCTAGTGGATGGCTCGTTTCCAGAACTGCCAGGTGGCTTGCTTTTCTACGTCTGTCATTACCGAGGTCATTACACACTTGACAAACCACATGACAACTTTACGTTTGTAGAAATCGTGGAAAGAATGCAGAATACGGGTCCTATTGGACTGGGAGTTTCACAGGAGGAATATGGATTAGGTACCTTGACCAATTCAACTGAAAATTACTCTGTAGTAAGTGGGTACAAAGATTTTTCCATTTAGCAAAGATATTCAAGTCTAAATGATGTACCTAAGTATGTATTGAACTTTTTTCATCGGTATTGCCATTTTTCACTCAGAAAAAGTTAGTTTCTGGAGAAAAAAAAAAGGTGAGAACATCTAATGTGAAACTTTCGCGAAGAAAACCTCTGAGGGATCTCTCGTCCATGGAAACACCGGGAAAGAGTTGAAAGAAATTTATAGCCCTCCGGAGGTGGAGTTGAAATGAGAGACACCAATGAGGACGGCGAGGGGGTGGAGCAACCCGTTTTTCCCATTCCGTGTGGGTGTGGAGAAAAATACCGAGAAAACCGTTCCTCTGAATGGAAAAAAATATTTCCTCGTTGGGAAGGGATTCACCATAACAGCCACTAGGGGAAACGATAAATTATTTCATTTTAAACCCGTTCAATACTTTCTCAACTTAGTTCGATAATTTCTGAATCGAATTAAATTTAGGAATGGTTGATTCAATTAGGGAAAGTTATCCCAGTTTGACATTTAACTTCTCAGTATGGGTTTTCGTGAAAAACATCGATTTCACTGAAAGATCCACGGTTTTTGGCTCGGGAACGAGGATTTCACACCAGAGTTCGCTCTAACTAAATAATTTTTTGATGAAACCATTGGAAAGCGGAGCTTTTGGGCCGACTTTTGGGGTTACAGTGGGAAATTAACCGGCAGATTCAGTTACGCTTCCAAAGCGGTACATTTCCTAGATTCTTGAGACTTTACTATTCGGGCTCATCTTTCAACATCTGATTCTTCTTAAAAGGTTTCACCAGGGAGATAGGGAATTTAACGCACTTTCCAGCGGTATAATCACATTTGAATTTTGACTGAAAAATGAGGGACTTATGGCTAATTTAGTGACTTAAGATCGAAAAATCTTAAAAGTGAAAAAGTAGGATTTTAAGCGGCACAAAAAAAGTTATGGGACACTTTTTATCAGAAATTAGTTGTAGAATCGATCCCTGGTCGGTGGTACGACCTTAAAGTTCGTAGAAGCCAATGGCCCCCTTAACATGAGCTTGATGACGCTAGCCCTAAGGGTCTCATATGAGGAGGATTCAAGCCAAATTTCGGCGAACAAAATCTATGTTGTCCACGTTAAAAAGGTGGCTTAAATCTAGCTGTTTCAATCGGAGTTTTGGCGATTACTTTTGTAGTAGACTGCTTCCGTAATCGACTACTTTTTAATCGATTACAAAGGCGAATACTTATCCCGCGCGGTCGTCCTTCCCACTCTGTACAATCTGAGGCAGGGATACCTGTTTTCTTCACTTATTTCATTAGCTTACTGTAACGTTTCGCTCACAATAATTGTTGTAATTATTACAACCAAGACGAAATGGAATCACTAATCGACTGTTCTGGATTGTGGTACCCCCACAAAACGACAGATTATAGAAAATACAATCCCAACGTCCCTTTTCTCTTCAGTGAACAAAACTGATAATCACACAAAGATGCAGATCGAATCCGAGCAGGAGGCTCACTCAACTACAACTCACTTTTTTGACGTCGCACTGTGTTCAGACTGCGAAGAACTCCTTACGCTGTCAGGAGGAGTGTTGAGACTGAGTGAAGAAGTGTCTTTTTGAAACAGCTTGTACGGCTTCGGTAGCTCTTCATCAGGGTAGGCTTTGTCGGAAAAGAACACCCTCCGAAGTCGACAGTTTGCGTGAATATGAATCCTATTGCACTCAACGAAATTCGTCCCATAAGCCTTCTTAGTTACCTCTGCCATGTTGAATTGGATCTGGAAATGATGGAGGAGCGTTGGGGTACCATAAAATTATAAACCAGTGTTACATCCGTTCCTACTTTTCAATTGAGTCAAATTAGTAATTTCATTACTCATATCTATAATAAGAATTGTTGAGTCAGTGTAGTAGGTACTTTCAAATTATTCAATACTTTACATAATACATGAAAATGAAAAAAAATAAAAATAAAATAAATTCTTGAGACCGGAATAGTAGGTACCTGTATTCCTATGTATTTTTTGACACTGAATCCGAATCTGTGGTCCAAAAAAGTCGTATACCCCCAAATTTATTCGTTAGGGGAGTTTCAGGATGGGAAGGGGGGGGGGAATTACCCATAAATGAAAAAAGGAAACAGTCTGAAAAGTGACACCCCATTTTGAAGTTTTTTTTTTTACGCTGAACATGATTAAGTCAGAATTGCTATATCTTAAGACATATCAAAGTCCGGAAACCGGAATAGAGAATTTTGTCTTCATTCTTTGTTAGTAACAGCTCCGTTTATAGACTTTTCAACGCCGAACACGATGGCGAATAACACTGCACTGAATAAATTTGGGGGTGTATGACTTTTTTGGACCTCAAATTCTCATTCAGCGCTGAAAAATACGTAGAAATACACTATTCTGGTCTCCGGAATTTGATATTTTTTTCGTTTGTAACGCGTCAAAGTTGTACTTTCTCCGTCATGGTCTTCCCTACCACGATTTCCGACCTTGTCTGATCGAATCATTCTAGTACATTCACTACCTACTTATGTAGAAAATGTGAACTCACGTTATTCCATCCTGGATTCAAATTGATCGGAAGTGTCGTTTCGAAATTTCTTATTCTCGTTTGCGTCGAGGCATTGGATATTGTGAACTTTCTTCTTGTCTGCTTGTCATCAAGGACCTAGTATGCGTAGAAAATAATTTAAAAATCCAAAACATATTTAAATTATTCAACGGGAGCACTTACCAATGTAATCTTCGAATAGACGTCGTTTATCTGTTCTTGGATATATTCATACTTGTTGTGTAGTAGGGACAGTCAATTCTATGTCAATGAATTTTCTACGGTTCTCCAATTTGTAATTCAATTCAACGCTTTCTATCTTCTACTTTAACTGAGTAAAATAACACACTAATTAATTAATTACCAACTTCAAGAACAAACATTTATAAATACTTCTCCCAAATAGATATTATGTAAAAAACAATATATATATATTTAGGTAAATAGAGGAGGTTTTTTTTTTTACTAGGAAACAGTAGAGTAGTTTGCGGGTGAGGATTGACCAACACTACTTGGTTGATAACAACGACTAGTGTTGGTCAATCCTCACCCGCAAAGTACTATATTTAGGTATGTAATATATACCTAAATATGTATATATTTATAAATAAATATACCTAATATTACTAACTAGCGTATAATATACAAATATCGACGAGATAATTTTGTAGGTAATTAAACCTCGCGGAAATGTTCTGAATGACTTGAGCAGTGAAAGCAGCGCATTAGTAATGGCAGACTTGGGAGGCATGATATTGATATGATTCAGATACCAGAAATCGTATGAACAGAGAATAGGTAGAGCGATGAAATTTTGTTCGTTATTTTGTGACTAGGACAATCACAAGTGAGGGGAAACAAGCTTCGTTCCTCAAAATGATTAAGTTTCACTAAAAAGTTGCAAATATAACAACTAAGGCTTGACTGCTCCTTCAAAAATTTATTGGATCAGAGGATGTGTTCTGGATTAGCCAAATTTTCGAAAAAAACCGTATCTGTTCGATAGATGGAAAAATAATTTTGGAATGGGCACTTAATTCAAAGTATATTGAGGTCTATCCTAAGAAATGCATGTGCATTTCATTGACGACCTAAATGCGTTCAGCTGGAGAAGTCTATCCCACAGCTTAGGCCAACTAACAAGAGAGCAGCAGTTGGTACCTACTTATTTTACTTTTCTTCTTTCATTTCCGGTATGACTTCTTGACTATATGTTAACGATCACTCTAGTACTATTCGCCACTATTACGAATAAGCAGGTAGGTTGATGATCTATTATTTCTTATGTGGACCACCAAGAATGTACATGAGGGCGGATACCTCGATTAACATCTTTAGGTAAATCACCATGTACCATACGTGAAAACCGAGCCTTTTCTTAATATTTGTCCTCCAAATCACTCAACTTGCTTCAAGCATTCAACGATCGGCCATTTTCCACATGTTACTTCCACAAACATCGTTAGCTCAATTTGAAGAAACCAAGCGTACCTACCATTCATTATAACCGCAAAGCAAAGTTTTAGGCAGTAGGAGTTGGAAACTACAAACTCACAGTACCACTATTTATTCACTAAGCATTAGTTGGAAGAAATAGTTTATAATCTTTCGGTAGGTCCTCCTCCGTGTACAGGCGATCGGAGAAATAAATGCGGCGAAGGCGGCAATTTGCATGAACTTGGAGACGAAGGCATTCGACGTAAGAGGTTCCGTAGGCCCTACGAGTGAAATCTTGGAGATTGAAATAAATTTGGTTCCATCCGGGATTCAACGTTATTGGCATAGTGCAGTCGAACTGCCTGATTTTCGTAGCAGAAGCATAGTTGCTGACTCGGAACCGTCTTTTGGTTTTGCGATCGTCTAACACCTGTGAGAATAACACAATGTAATGTTTTGCTTCCTCCAAGGTATTCAGGCCTTTTCTTATTCATGAAAAAGAAAAAAAGATGAAAAAATGCTCTCAAAGAGAAAATTGTAGGTGCATTTCACGTTTTAGGAAGGGTCTACTCTCTGCCTTGTACCAATTGAAACAAGATTCCAGAAGAACGAAAATTTGGACGAGATCCCACCTCCGACATTTCTCCACGAATACCTGCGGGTTGGGACCCGTCTCATTTCAGAATAATTGATCAATGAGGCGTCTGCGCATGCGCAAACATAAAAAAAATTGTATAGTTCATGGTAAATTGGTTCATCTACTTGAACTATCTCTACTTACACACTGCTATTCAAGTGACATTTTACGAGCTATAAGAACTGAAACCTAAATCTTTTTTTCTGTCCACCAAACTTGTTTTAACATTATTCGTTCAAGTATAACATATGTGCTCTACGTAATTTACTCCAATTTGTAGCAGTTTCCAAGTCATTTGCTAAGTAAAGCATTGTTATTTAACATGGAACATGTTTTAGCGTTCACATAACTGGCTGAGCGCAAATCTATTTCTATGCTGATCACACTATTAAGCTGTACTTAATTTGGCATTAGTTGCCTGCGTTAGTAGCCTCCCTGAGTTGCGCACCCAACGGCTGATTTGAGGCTGCCCCAGCCCTAGATCGGCTGAGTGGCACCTAAATCTAATTTCTATGCTATTCACACTATAAAGATGTAATTTGGCATGTACCTTCCTTGGGACATTAACTTGACGGTGCCCATGCCCTAGATCAGCTGAGTGGCTCCTAAAGCTAATTTCTAAGCTATTCACTCTATGAAGGTGTAATTTGGCTTGTAGCCCCCTTAGGACATTAACTTGACGGTGCCCATGCCCTAGATCGGCTGAGTGGCTTTTAAAACTAATTTCTATCGTAGGTATTCACACTACGAAGTTACAATTTGGCGTGTAGCCTTACACTTTGAGCAGCATAGGGCCGGGATTAGGTAGCTAAGTGGTTCCTAAAGCTAATTTCTGTTCTATTCACACTATGAAGCTGTAATTTGGTCTGTAGCCTGTTTAGGACGCTGCTCGGGCCCCAGATCGGCTAAAACAGGTTCCATGCTTATTTAGCGGTAAGGCTCAAAACGAAGGGGGGGTCCTAAAGCTTAATTTCTTTGCTGTTCACTCTATGAAGCTGTAATTTGGTATGTAGCCTCCTTAGGACGCTGCCCGGGCCTACATATGTCCCATCCTTATAGAAATTTAGCCGTAACGCTCAAAACGGAAGAGATGTTTTCAGAGGAAACATAATTATTATGTTTTTACTGTGAACTTGAATTGAACAGTTCACCCAACCGAACCATTAATTGAATGATATATCAAACTGTTACTTAATATTCTCATACACTTTTCATGCTACCGATTCTCATGAAATCCGTGGATCGATGCTTACCACGTTTTTACTTCACTGATCTAGTCTTTGATACAGGATGGTCCATGTATTCGAAACCGAAGAGATCCATCACGGTCATATGTGGACATTTACCTACATAATATGTACCTACAATATTTACCTACAAATATAATTCGTTACCTATATAGATAGATAGGTCTATCTATAAACAGGATATTATCCTATTTATAGATTATTACATCATAAATAATAAATTTAGGCATATTAATTTAGGAACCTTACCGTTTATATTTCGCTGCTGCTAAGCCCTTGGTGGGTTCGACTCTTTACAAATCAAATGCCAATAAACGTGAACGCACAAATGAACACCGGACACGTTAATTATCTCGGAAACCCGTTGACAAGATTATCTGAAGCCGTCATGAATACTGATGTGGCGTTCAGCACTGAGCGGATCGTTCAAGTGAATGGACGGAAACCAAGTTGACGTTCTCGCCTCCTTCCGCGTGATGACTCCCTGACTAACCATTTTTCTCAGATACTATGTTCTCAACCATTATTTCAATAGGTAGTCATTTTTTTAAGCAGAGTATTATTGAACTGTGTACCAGCCTTGTCTCTGAGAATTAATACAAGTTACATATCATGTCAAAAACGTCTGGTGTGGATGTGTATTATAACTTGCAAGGATTGCTATTAGGGGGATTGTGGATACAATTTCTACTTCTGTTAAAAAATAGAATGAGAAAATGTCTAATGACATTAATTGACTGAAAATCTAAAGGAGCGGTTTTTTTTGGGGTTTAGGTGGAGAAATTTTCGATTAGAAAAGTTTGGTTACAGTAAATAGAAGACAAACAAAAACAAGGTGAGACGAGAGTTATTGTTCGAAGGACCAAAATATTTGCTGGAAAGACATCGCCACGAGACAAACAAGGTGAGGTAAATGTGTATGCAAAACCAGCATCGATCGTTGGTGAAAAAGGGGGAATATCCCGTGTGCAACTTAATCCCCACCGCACTTGGACCCTGTCCTGGGAAGTTCCAAATCCAGCCTTATGTTATAAAGCCTGAGTATACGTGGTTATTGTCCAAATCGATCCCTTACAGCTATTACTGGAATGAAAACCCACCTCCATCCCTCATACACTCGTACCCATTCTTAGGGGGTCAGATTGCACAGGTAACAACCTATTAAAATAGCCCCAGATTCAAGTACAATCATCTATTAGAGGTGGAACGGAATTCATTTCACAGGATACGAGGCGTGTCCAGAAAGTAAGTGTACTGAGGCTCTCACGACTGCAGAGAATATTTTTTTACTATGTTGGCTACCCTGGCGTATAGCTTTACTCCTAACCTTTAAAATAAGACCTGAATGAGTTCAGTACGTTGAAAACTGGGGTCCAGAAAGTAAGTGTACTGAGGCTCTCACGACTGCAGAGAATATTTTTTTACTATTTTGGCTACCCTGGCGTATAGCTTTACTCCTAACCTTTAAAACAAGACCGGAATGAGTTCAGTACGTTGAAAACTGGGGTCGCATGAATTTTTCTTGTTAAACATGTCGATCGAGTGCGAAATCCGCGCTGTTATCCGTTACCTCCTGGCAAAGGAAAAATCTCCCCATGAGATTTTTAATGAGGTACGAACCGTTTATGGTGAAGGCCATATGAATCGTACCAGTGTGTACAAGTGGTGTAGGGAGTTTAAAAACGGCCGTACGAATGAACATCTGAGAGTGGGAGACTGTCGATTTTTACTGAAAACAATGTGAAAAAAGTCGGGAATGCGGCCTGTGACGATCGCAGATTGACTGTGGATGAACTTTGTGCAATGTTTCCGCAATTGTAAAGGTTTCAGCTGCACGAAACAATCACAGAAACACTTGGATTTCATACAAATGGGTCCCAAAACAGCTTATTGAACAACACATGTTGAATCGATTGCAAACCTCTAGAGAGGATTTGGAACGCTATGAACTGGACGGTGATAAGTTTGTCAAGTCTATTGTTACTGGAGATGTCACTTGGGTTGCACACTATACGCCTGAAACCAAGATACAGTCCGAACAGTGGCGTCACACCAGTTCATCCTCAACCAAAAAGTTCAAAACCACCATTGCAGTCAAACGAATCGTGGCATCAGTGATTTGGGACCACAAAGGCATCATATTGATTGAATATTTACCTCATGGGGAGACCATAAAAAACTGAGGAGAGCTGATCAAGATAAAATGAACAAGCGGGTCTGTTAACAGGCGGAGTCTGCCTGCTGCACTACAACGCCAGACCCCACACGGCCAACGTCACAAAGCAATTGTTGAACTCATTTGGATGGGATGTTTTGAACGACCACACCGTATTTCCCCTAACTGGCACAACATTTGCACAACTTCCCTGAAGAAGGAGGTGGCGACAGAATTCTACGAGGCAGGCTTCAAAAAATTAATCTGACGTCTCACAACCTGCATTGAAAGAGATGGCGACTACGTAGAAAAATAGCAAATAAATATATTAATGTAACAACTAATGTATTCTTTTAAATACATTTTTTTGAAACCTACAAAAATTGAGTACACTTGCTTTCTAGACACGCCTCGTAAAATTAGCCTGGAACGTAGCAGTATCCCCTATCACCAAGAAGATCTCTAGTTGAAGCATTCTGCATAAATTTGTCACCTGTATTGACTGCAAATCGTTTGTGTCACTGGGGATCGTTGGCAAGAAGATACCAACACATTCTATTGTCATGCGAGTAATCAGAATAATGGAATAAACTGTAGCATGGGTTTTGAGAATTATCAGGACCAGGAAGAGTTGCAATGGCTAGGATCGCTCCACCAAGTTTTCCGATGGATTTTCCAATACTTCAACAATCAGTCTTTACTAATGAATGGCCCATGAATAGTTTGTAACAACTTTCAACATCACATCAATATAAATTGAAGCACTCAAGAACTGCTCCTCTCTTGGACTCCTACATGCTATTGCCAGTTGTGATGAACTATTACAGTACCCACACTAGTTCGCATTGCCTAAGGTAGGGACTTGGTATGAGCACATAAATATCCAAATTTGTTGAAGAAACACAAGAACCAAAATTGACACACAACAGAAATAGGTAGAAGAAGACTCCATCCAGGTTTTCTCTCAATGCTCCCATTGGCCAACTGTGTCCTTCCCCACTTACATACCGTTGCTTAGTTCCATAACTTGGCCCAAAAGTAGTGAATTCGTTGTTCAAGAGTGAATTCGCCTGATGGGATATCACCAAACTAAAAGGGTGGGAACTAACTGTAGTCTCGCCAATCTGAGTGTTTAAAAGCCATTTTGGATTCAAGTCAGGAAATTGCTCAGGATTTCCTTGACTGCCTGCCACTATCTCTCATTGCAAAGCTGATGAGCCATTATTCAACAATTTTCAGTTTTCGCCCATAACGTCATAGGCCTTAGGACCATTTCTATTGGCAGCATGGAACCTTCTTGTTCATCAGAGATATTTATACATAAATCACATTATACCTACACCCACAGGTTAGATGTATCTGAACTTCAGGTAAGATGCATTAGAACCAACAAGGCGTGGCCTACCTGTATTTCAAACGTGAAGTACTTCTTCAGATTCTTGACAATGAGGACCAAGAACGGCAACTTGATACCGAGCGACTCGCTCATATCGGCAGGGCACGCAATATAAGTCGACACTACGTTGTTTCCAATCAGCTCCAGTACGAGGCTCTTCACTTGTTCATCGGTCACGCGCTTCACGTAGCCATTTTTGACCTTCCAACCACAAAATACCGTTTCTTAATGACAATTTTTCTATGGACTAAATGACTGAAGCGTATCCGCCCAACATATTAAAAATCAATTGCAGATACGAAATAGTTTTAACTTGATACAAACTATATCACTCTAAACGAAATCGTGGAAATTATGCACATAATTATGCAGGTATTATGTTATATATACCCCTCCAAATGAAATTACACGTACGATGTTAGTTCTTTACCAATATCAGTGATTGATAAAAATTCCTTCTCACCAATCTAATGGGAAAATGTTAAATAATACCGATAAACTCACGTTTTTTGACCAAAGTCGAAGCGGACGGCTTCCGCAACTGTAGAAAATGGACAACAGCCCGTTTTGATAACTGTTTCTGAACATATCGGAGCTTCCCGTCAATGAGAACTTCTGAAAGTTAATGGGGGTGCGTGTTCACAGAAATATGTGAAATTAAATTCCTTGGTTTGTGCGTGACGAAGTTTACGTTAATAGGTTGTGGCAATAATACAATATCATCTGGTGAGTAGTTATACTGTAGTGTAGATACGTTCCGTGTGAAGATAGTGTGTTCTAAGGCGAGATACTGGAGATACTGGCTCATCTTGCAGTTTCTCATTCAAACTGACATCGATTTGGATTCATTGCCGTTCAGAAGTTCTTTTTATTTAGGATTTAAAAATAATTATACCAACCACTTTTGGGAATTCATTAAGTAGAAATACGTGTTTCCCTTACACAGTTCAAGATGATGAATACAATTTTACAGCAATCTAGTATTCCACTCAGTGATAGCACAAGGGCATGTGCACTCCCAGCCAATAAACCAAAAACAATAACCAGATTCTACCATCCCATTGAAGAGTAAGTTGGATACTTACAGAAAACAGGATTTTACTTTTGAATTGAACCGGGCACCGGAGGGGAGGAAGGACCAACCTGACCAATCAGAAGTGCCTCAGAGCAACTGCTCACGTCCCCCTCCTTGGCCTCATATTTCCTCATGACTTCTGCTTGACAATTTTCGGTTTCAATGTGGCGGGCTTGTGAGATTGACCAATCAGAGAGCAAAAAAAAATTCTTGAAGGAGCAAGAATAACTTGTTGCTTCGCTGCAATGCATTCTTTTTCAGATGAGATAAGGCTAAGATTCGTGATGTGCGGTCACTTCCTGGACTGGTTTTGCAGATGTGAGGTGAGGTGTGATATACATTTCAGCTTTAACAATAACGTACATTTCTTGGATTTGCTCCTGTGTCCACCATGTGAAGTCCTGGCGGACCCCAAGCGTACTGTTTTCTTTCTGTGCATGCGCCATCTCGAACCATGAGCTAAGCCATCTTGTGGGGGGATAGCAGCTGGACACCCAGCGGTTGGATATTAGACACCCGACAGTGATAGTAAGTTTGGCCGTACGAACGAGGACACCCGACGTGGATCGAGGTTGAACCCTGGACACCCGCCAATAACAATGACTGGGTGACGTCTTTTGTGACTGGGCCCTCGATAAGCCACAAATAAAAGCAAATGAGTTCATGAAGTATCTTCAGGATACTTAAGTTGCCCACGACGCTCTACTCCCTCCTAACATATGGGCATGTAAACCCCTTCCACTCCTTCTTCAATAAGGACTTCAATTCCCCACACGTCTTCAAGTTCCACGAAGAACTTCGTTAAGTCCAAGCAGAAGTGTACACGAAATTGAACTCACTAGAACAGGACCAGGCAGCCCAAACCCTCAATGACGACTTTTACTGACGTACTGATGACAGATACTTTTTGTAACCACACCTGCACATTTTGCTAATATGTATAGACAGTCCTAAGTCTGTTCAAGTGCAAGGAAAATTTGTTGTGGCTGTGGGTGTCTAGCCGGGCCCGGGTGTTCAATGCCCATTGGACGATGTCACTTTGGTCGGGTGTCCTCGTGTCACTTTTTCTGGCCGCGGGTCTCCAGCATCTTGTGTACCTTCTTTTCCAGTTGTTCTCCGGCAGGTGGCAAAAGAGCGTCCGTCTATGAGGTTCGTAGCTTAAGTGGGAACTAAATTGCAGATCGGAAACGTTTTCACCCTCTATTTTCCATTATCCAAACTCCTGGAGAACAAGTGGAAAAGAAGGATCCCAAGATAACTAGCTCAAGCTCTGAGATGGCGCATGGGCAGAAAGAAAACAGTACGCCTGGACTCCACATGGTGGACGGAGATTGTAGATTTCAAAGTTTGATATTCGTTTCATGCCACGTTGCACTGAAAAATGCCAAGTTTATTATGAGATTCATAAAATTTATTATTAAACTAAGCTCATTATGAGTATTTAAGCATTTCCGTAAGTTTTACAACATGAACATGAACATGTTCTCTCAGGACCCCACCTGGTGGACGGAGGGTTAATGATTATTTCAGAATTTCGTTTTCCATTAGAGAACATTTTTCATACCTATTGTACAAGTATATAAATATTATTTAGTCACGTTTGTAATTATTCCACTTATAGCAAATACTATACTCATTATTTCATTATGTTATTACCTGTTGGATTTATATTGAATCATGGGAAGATGATTTAATCAATAATAAAATGAAGACTGAAAAGAACGTGTTGGATTTACTCCAAATATTACCAAGTATATGAATGAACGACTATAGAAATCGTAGTAGAGTGAGTGTGTTGGATCAGTACAACAGAAGAAGTGGAAGTTTACGGAACCCTCGTTTGACAACTTCCTAAACACCTGAATATTCATTTCTTTCCTGAAATTGAATATTCGTCATTTTTCTTGAAATTGCTCATGAGTTTTCAAATACGTTTTGGGTTCATCAAAACAAAAGTTTATTACAAACTCATTTTAATCATCCAATATCACCAGTTTTACTCAATTGGGTATTCGTGCCTCGCTACATTTAGCAGTATGAATTCGGCTGACAAAGGAATCCAATTGATTGGAAAAAGTATTCATTCAATTGGAACAGCCATTTAATAGTCTGTTTACCTGTACACACTGTATCGTAATCTAAACAGTGATGGCAATTGATGGTTATTATAAATAGAAGACTACAATACGAATGGAGAACTTGTTTACAGTCGCACTAAGGAGTATTTTTGTTCCAGAAATAAAACGATCATCGACATTGTACACTAATTGTGAAAACACTAACCGAGTTTAGCGAAGTTACGCGCACATTCAAGTGGGCAAAATAATCATTACATTCACTGGTAAGGTAAGAATTCATTTTAGCTGCTGATTTCAGAATTCATTTGCTCTGGGTGAACTCTTCGTATCCCTTCCATCCTCCAGCATTGTTATATAAACTGAAACAAGGGATCAATTAATTACATCCATGCAGTAAGGCTTATTGAGAGAATACGTACCAGTTTTAGGTACACCTTGGTTCTACCTTTGATTACGAAGTTAGTACTTAATGTTGTTACTGTCGCAATCGGCCGATGTTCACATGCACAACAGTTCACATATGTGGCAAAGAGTTCGACACACCAGAATTTGAATGGTACGTAAACGTCGGCCGATTGCGACAGGCGGATGACGAATCACACAACAGCTCACATAAATCTGACTAGAATGCTAGGCAGTTACGAATTCGATTATGGAAGGAGCCAAGTTGGTGGAATAGCACCGAAAATGTGAACAGGACAAAAGCGAAAGTAAGAACGAGGTGGAATTAGCGTTTCCACTCGATTTTCAGTCTTAAGATTGTGCAGGGTTTCCAGCGAAATATCTAATCGTCGTTTCAAGTGATAAATAGGGTTAAGAAAAAGTCCCTCTGCGAGTTAAAATGTTTCAGATCCCAATGAAGCAGTAATGAACCCTGAGAATTTGTATGAACAGCAAAATGTTTTTTCAATGAGTTTACCGAATCAATCATTAACTTATTGTACAATAGACTACGATAAATCTTTCCTCTTTCTTAAATGAACATGTTTCGTTGAAAATTGATTGTGATACGTCAATCTATTATACTCTGTTGTCAACACCTACAGGTACCTGGGCGTGAAGCCCTATGCTCCCTATGCTCTCTTTCTCTGTGCAGGTTTCTGACAGGACTATGCTCTCTTTCTCTGTGTAGGTTTCTGACAGGGCTGCCGCAGCGAGGTGGGCATGAACAACCTCCACTACACGACCGAGGTAACACTTGATGCCAAGTAACGGGTTTTTTGGAACGTTTCCAGGATGGTTCTGTGCTATGGTGCACACATTTGGGGAGCTTCGAGGCACATGAGTGTAGAGCAGGTGCAACTTTTCTTTTTCAAGATGATACTTGACCTCCCAAAGAACACGCCAAACTATTTCATCTACCTGGAAACTGGAACCGAACCCTTGCTCGTCCACACACTGGTGCTGCATTGTGATAACATGGGACGCGTTGTACGACTGCTGGAGCCCCGATATCCACAGATCGTGCCAGAGGAGATCATGGCTCGGGGGATGCTAGGAGCGTTGCTGCATGTGAGGGCATACCCTGTGAGACCTTGCCTAGAAGGCCAAGACGGATGCTCTATGTACTGGGTGGTCTTTAGTCGTCGTGGCGAGAGGAAATGGAGATGAGGGCCTTGGAGTCGTCGAGCCGGAGCTCAATTTCTCTGTGAGGCCCGCTAACGTTGCCTGTGTTCGCCGCGCTTCCCTGCGTGGGTTGTGTGGTGGGTACTGAGGTTCATAGGGGCTTCAATAGCCCTGAACTACATGCCCTACGATCGGGACGAAGACCCAAGAGCCTTGTGCCCCTATGTAACATGGGGGTACCGGAAGATCTCCCGCATTTCTTGGCTACTTTCCCTGTGCTGGCGGAATTCAGGGTGCGGTTCTTCGGATGTGCACGGCAGGAGGACCATCATCGGCTCGTTGTGGTGTTGTGGCGCTTCGCTATCGCAGAGAGATCCCATCCGAGTTCAACTGGTAGTTATTTTTTCTTTGTAAAATAATCACTATCACCTCCGACAGACGGGTATAAGCCCATTGTTGTTATTAGGTATATTATAATTGTTGATTCATATTATTGTATCAACTATGAATAAATATATTTTCTCCTTCTTCAAATCAATTATACTACCCGCTTTTCCAGAGTGAAAGCAGCCAAGCAGGAATAACCCAACGCTACCACAGTGGGCTCACCACATCATGGGATCCTTAGGCATCTTCGCGTCGCATCTTTAGTATATCAGTACGTTTGTGTTTCTTGGGCTCATGAAATGATTATGATGCGTTCAATACATGCACACGAATAGATGATAAGTAATGTCAGGTGAAGCTGGATTCAAATGGCCATCACTGCGACTGGCCTAAATACTTTAGCCGCGATCCCAACACCAGCCACCGTATAAATATACTAAATTACCACTTTATATGAACTAAAAAATAAAAACGAATTGCGGGAATTTAACGATTTGTTGATACTCCCTCATCCATTCACGAATTTGGACACCTCAGAGGTTCGTTACACAAACGTTCGTGACTCTAAACTGAGCCAATAGAAACACGAGCCCAAATCAAGAAAATTATCAAAATGACGTCTGTCAAGTGATTTGGGCACATCCCCCAACACACCTATCACTTTAATAGTATCCAAATCACAACTATCACGGATGTTAACTTGATTGTTGCATTCAATTTCGATAACGTTAACTGTTACCAAACTTACTTAGTGTACCCCTTCTCCTGCAGAGCTAATATCGCTTTCTTGCTCCTGTTGCCAGCCTGGCAGCTCATGATGATCTTGTCACCCTTTCCTGGTTTTTCAATTGAGTACCGCTCCTTGAACTCAGCATCGCTCAAGTTCATAGCTTCATCGAGGACGCCAACTGTAGAAACCGTTTCATGTTAATAATATAGAATATGTGACAAATGAAAAAATAAACCTTGAAACGACTCTTGAACTTCTCCCAGCTCAATAGATATATTTACAGAGTAAAATGCAAATTTCTATTCGAAAAATATAAACCTAATGTCATTTAGTCACCATGTCCTGGGTGATAGCATTTCAGCTTTGACAATTTTTAAGGAATCACTTTCAAAATTGTACCACTGCCAAGTTGTTAAATGAGTACCTTCCAGCATATAGGATATTGGACAGCATATACGGCTTCTCCATATCTAAATACAACTAAATGTGTTTGTTCGAGCATATTACATGTAGTAGTAGTTTAAACACATGGACGTTTTGCAGAGACCCAACAACTAATGGCAGGTGCCTATTCAAATTGAGTGTATTCAATCCAAGACAATTGAGTTTTTAAAAATCCACCATGTTACTTAACAAATCGATAAACCACAGGGACTTTCAGTGCGCAACTGTTAAAAGTTTCAGTTCGAACAGAATAAATGTAGAAAGGAGTTATGGAGGAATTTAACTGTAAGGTCTATGGCAGGGCGCACTGTGGAGCAAAATGGCTGTTTTCCGGAAAAAACTACTAAAACTTTTTTAAATCTGAAAAAAATCACACGTGGTCTTAGCGAATAACTACGCGTTTTACGTATAGTAGTCAGTGGGTCACATTGACCTAATTCACATGGGCCACTATTTCTCACTGTAATTCAACTCCTTCATGAGATACATGAATGAGTTGAATGTCACCAATCGATTCTACATACTAGATATCAGAGTATACCATAGTTCATATTATGCCCGGGGTCAATTGACCTGTAGGTGGGTCAATCGCAATATGCTCTAAAAGTAGAAGTAAGAACATTAAAATTGTATTTTGGGGTGCTGAGTAAAAGAGAGAGCTCGCCAAGGTCCAAATAATTGTACACAATCTCTCGAGAAAAAATGTAAGTACGTAAGTTATATATAATTAATGAGAGTATGTCAGGGTACCTGAAGGGTAGTTGAATTGACTTCTGTTATACAAAATTGGCCACAAAAATAGTAGAAAAATCTCTAATTCCCGAAATTTAATTAAGTACGAGATCTGGCATTTTTGCGGCGACCGATATCAGGACTAAATGAATGGTCTGGGGAAGATATCTCATGTGAAATGATCAAAGTTCGTACCGATATCCCTCCAGCTACAGAGTAAACACCTCATATTCGATCAAGTTCTTTCATCTCGCCGAAAGCGGCTGAATCAGCCTTGTTATTCACACTAAAGTCAATCCTACGTCCAGATTCGCAAATTTTTGCAGCTGAAATATTTACGAGACCTTCCCTTGGGTGTCTAGAATCGAAAATTGCCCAGCCAGAGCGTAGCAAGGTGGAGCATGTTTTGAAAGCCTAGAAACTCGAGGTCACTCGTTGAAAACACGATTGATCGCTAAATCATTCAGCCCCCATGAAGATCGTGGTATTTAATACGGGTTGAAGGTTCTTAATTTTCTTTAATGTATCAGGAACACTCCCAAAACATTTCAGATTTCTATCTTCAAGAATGAACACACACGAATACTCCATACTTTATGTTTATAAGTGCATATTTTCGAAGCCTCAAAAAATGCCACATTGTACCCCTCAGTCAAAGCTGAAAATACATTCTCGGAAAACGGCTACAGGGATACATTCTACAACTATTCATAATATCGAGGGTGAAGAGGCAACATGGCCTACCCCAAATGGTGCTGTACAACATGGCCTAAGTGTTTAAAAAAATATATATACAGGAGACACTAAAATTTAGGACGTATACGTGACTGTATAGACGTATAGACACTTCCGGGTGCCAATATACTATACAGACAACTTACGGGATGACGAATAATTTGAATCCCGCTGAATGAAAAATGTCAGTTAGGCCATGTTGACCAGCCCTATCAGGTAGGGAGTGTTGTTCAGCCCCACTTGAGGTGGACCTTGTTGCCACTCCACCCTCCATATATGAACTATCGGGAAAAGTTTGCAAAACTAATTTTCGTTTTGGAGGGTTTTTACCGGCTTTGCCCGACTGTGGGGCGTATTACCGAGGCCAACAACGAGTTTATTGAAATTTATACAGAAGCCACGCCTTACGCTCTTCATTCACTCACGAGGGATATTGACGGAGCCTGGAATTAGACCGGTATTGTGGATTTCTACTTGTTCCCGGACGTCAATGATGGGAGTGCCCTGCTTCCCCGCTTCAAGCATCTCAGGGATCGTCAGACTCTCCATTTTCAGTTCACTTGATGTGGTTATAGCTGCAAATTAACAGACATTGTCAATGACAGAATTCAAAAGCTTAGTTTCAACATATTATTCAATAATAATAAGCCATACTAGTAGCACATGCACTGCTCAACCCCCTACAGAACTTCTTCAAATGATAGAACTTATATGATATTTTAATTTATTTCATACATACATCACCTATAGAAGAACTGTGATCAATCATCTAACTACCATGGGGATCACTACCACACTCCATAGCACAGGTATGATGCTCAACTGTTATCGCTTGGCACATACACTGGTGTTCACCAAAATGACAGCATAATACAACCATACCTTCAATTTACGGAGAGCTCCACTAAATCAATTCTGTATCATACCGATCATGCAGGGAACAAACAGCTAGGTAACAAAAATACCACAGTTATGCAGAATCGTCGGTAAACATCTGCATTCAACATAGCAAAGCAATAACCACATTTGAACCGAATGCTAGGTACCTACTTACGTCGATGAAAAGATGTTTCAAGATGAGGTTTGCTGTAAATTAACTTTGTGCGGGTTTTCAACAAAACAGTTTGATTTCGAAAGAACACAACCGATGCGGCACGCAAAGACCTTCTTAATATAAATGACATAGCGAAATTTGGATTGAATAATAGTGTTTAGGAAACCACCTTCTTTGACAGAGTGAATCGTCCAACAATAATTTTCGAGTGTTGAATAACGTAGGGTGTCTTGGGTTTCGGGGAGGACTTAACGTCGATTATGGGATGATTCTCTACACTGAATGACTTTCACTGGAGTGCCTATATGAAGGTGCCGCAATATTGATCTAAATCGATAATTAATGAAAGTTTGATGGCAAAGAAGATAAATATTTGAGGAGTAGAAGGGACACTTTGAATCAAGGAGTCTATAATACTATAGGCTCCTTGCTTTGAATTTCTGAATTATGTAAAAGTGATAAGGGTTCGGAGATAAGTAGAATCAATGTTACCAACTAAGGAGTGAACAGTGTTGACAGCCACCTTCGTGGATCCTAATAGGATGGATCCTACACTCACATCGTTTATTATTTCGTCCATGGAAGAAGAAATTTCGTCAAATGTCGGGACTTCTTTATTCCCTCCCCACTTGCAATTAGTGCGCGGGACAACCACAACATTTTTCTTTGAGTGTTGTTCTTTGGTTTTTGGACTTTGGTGTATCGAACACGTTCGCCTCTCGAATAGAGCGCGCTACTGATTACTGCGCCAAGCAGGCATTGCTAATGATTAGATATCTGTAATTACTACAAATATAGAACTTTATTGAGAAGTCTTAACCAAAAGTCAACTTCACTGGTATAAACAACATTCTTGAAGGCAAATTCTTATTCCAGTAACAATGGACTCCCGGGCAACATGCAGAAGACTCGACTGTGACGTCACGTGCAAACCAGGACACGGTGGTACCGCACTCAACGAACCCCCCCCCCCCCCCCTACAACTGAGCAAGATCAGGTCTAGATCATGTCTCTAGCTATATTACGTACCTATATTACGGTATTCATTGTGGAGGTCACGGGCGGGCCCTTTAAGAATCATTGCCGTTTTCAAATGATCTTCCAATGGCTGGTCATAATCATTCAGGAAATTTAATAACTCGAGATAATCCCTTTACTATGAGGGCCACTCTAAGGGTTTAAGAGGGATTTTAATGTGGAAAAATCACACAAAAATTATGCTGAACACGATGGCGAAGTCAGAAACGTGTTTGTTCTTCATGGTTCATAATGCAGGAACGCGGTTATCACAGTCGGATTTTCTTATATGTAAAACATGCACACTCTAATAAATTACTTTCTCGCCAATAAAAACACATTCACAGTTGTAGCATTCACACAATAGACCGAGGGATTGGAGGAATCCCACCGGTTCAGGGCCCACCCTTCCTAAAGTGGCCTCCTGGCACTCGCTGTTACAGAGCTTTCTTAGTAATGGCACTCGCAAAATATATAGGTAGGTACCTATGAGAAAAGCCTGTCAATGACGGAAGAACCACAAACTATAAGAAGAGGTGGGGAGTACCGAGGCCGAGCTTCATAGAAGATGGATAGTGATCTACCCAGAGGGGTACCTAGATCACTCCCAGAGGAAGTGATCTGCCCCTTAAAAATCCCTGCATAAAACCCGGCACCTCCACGTGGTCCATCCCGGACATGCTTCGGCATGACCAACGCCGGAGGGGGCAGAAAAAAGGGGGACCTGCTGTGCTAGGCATAGGAAATGCCACAAGCCTGCCGAAAAATCTGCCCAATTAAGAGCCTGGAAAACATTGTTATGGGCCACTGGCGTAGTATAGGTACAATGTACAAGAGATGAGTGCACAGCAGGTTCATGTGCCCCTATCTGATAAAGGAATGAGATCGCTATTTTGACTTCACCATCGTATCCAACGTTGACATTTCTGTTACTCGGCAAAAAATGGAGTAAACATTTGTTATAAAAGCATTAAATGGACACATTTTACATAAAACCAGTTATTTCGTCGAAATTTCGTTCTTAGAGCCATGCTGCATTACTGTGGATTTTGAACCAATCTTACCTCCACATTTATTTCTTCCAAACGACAATTTGCATTAAGTGCACAAATTTTGTAGGTGATTATACCTATTCTGATTTCCTAAGTACCTAATCACTATGATTTCACGCGTCAAAACACTAAGACAGCGCTCATGTTTCCGTTGAATTAATACTTATAAGTTCGTAACATGATCGGAGATACGGCTCATTCAGGTTAAAGGGCCAGAATTGAGAGAAAGAGATTTTCAAATATTTTCCTCACACCCCACTCTTTCCCGATTCTGATAATCTGAGGTGTTACTCGCCATAAAATGGTTTAATGAGATGTTCTGAACATCACATTTTACATAAAACCAGTTATTTCGTCGCAAGTTTGCTTTTATAGTCATGCTTCATAACTGTGGATTTAATAAAAATTGTGTAATCATTTTAACCCCCCCCGATTTTCCGCCCGATATTCCACTTGTTTCATGGATATTGGTTCGTTCCGGTCTTCATTGGCTCAATCAACCGGGTTCATCAGGGGGCATCATGCATCACTCATTGTTGAAGAGTAGGGAAAGAACTATGGAACAAAGAACTTGAGTAGGTACATCCTAAATAACTATCCACGGTACAGCATTAGTTTTATTATATTTCGCTTGTTTAAGTCTTATGTCAGTGTTGGGTTGTGGGGTCTGACGTTCCAATTCTCTTTGATAAGTTAACTAAGGTTGAAGTTCATAATAACGACGGTAAAATCGACATAAATGAACCAGTAGTGATTTAATCGAAAGAACAGTCAACATTTCATTTCATAACTCCAATTATTTCTTGTACGTCTGGGACTTGCAAAAATGTTGTATTTAGAGACCTACAGAAAACACCTTCCACAAATCAACAAACTGATGTTGAGTATCTACACCAAGCAGATACGTCGGTACATGAATATGTCTCATTTTCTCTCTGTAAAATATTTGTTTCGTGTCTCAATTAAAACAAAATATGTAACGATAAAAATTAATAATTGCTCGTTGTTGTTTATTGGAATCGTATAACAAGTTTTTTTTTTCGTGTAACCAAATTTTTAGAAATTAGGTGTGGGAGGCTCTCAGCTGATCCTAGGCCTATTATGCTTAAAGTGTAAGTCCTAAGAGGCGTCCTAAGTAGGCTACATGCCAAATTACAGCTTCGTAGTGTGAATAGCATAGCAATAATTGCTATTGCTAAGCTAATTATTAGCTTTAGGAACCACCCAGCTGATCCTGGGCCTATTCTGCTTAAAGTGTAAGTCCTAAGGAGGCTACATGCCAAATTACAGCTTCATTGTGTAAATAGCATAGAAATTAGCTTTAGGAACCACCCAGCTGATCCTGGGCCTATTCTGCTTAGTGTCTTTTTTTCTTGTAGCAAATTTATGTTTCACCCCTAGCGGTAAGACATATCCATGTCGAAATAAGTAACAGTTCTAAACGTATTTGCAGCGGTTTAAGCAATTCTAGATCTAGTAAATGTACGTACTCGAAGAAGTAGCATACGCATTACCTGTAATGAAATCCGTCTGAGTCATCATAACAGCCCATTGCCTCATCATAGCTCCATATGTGACTTGGGAAAAGCATTCACCAGAAGAACTGTTCGCCTCGTCCAATTAAAACTAGCGTCGTCGCGACTGTGGAAAACCGGGGGGTTTTCCTGATTGAATTCGCCGGCGGTCAGAAGTCGTTACTCGTTACTACGCACTGGCGGATGACCAAGATTCGAGCGTCAACCTCAGAACAAGATGTGGATGTCACAGACAAGTGGTCCCCAACCACCGTCACAATTGGCACAGTTCTTTTTACTTAACGGAACACAAAAGTTTTAATCTGCGAGGGAAATAGACTGCGAACGTTTCTAATGATTTTAGCCCTTTCCTAGTTACAAAATTATTTATTCGGGCAGCGTCGCGAAGGAAAGACCCGTTCTCGTCGAAATAGGACGTTTCGGAGATTCTACCATCCCTGCAATTTGCTCATCACAATGGAGCAATACTCATCAAAATCGGTTCAGCGGTTTGGCCGTCTATACAGGACGGACATCCATACATACATTCGATTTTAGATGTAGATATGAACTGAGGGAATCTTTTAAATTTGTATAAATCACAAAAGCTACGATTGTTTTCTTGTCATGGAAATTCGTTGGTAGTTATTTCCAATGAATTGGTTGTTTTTAAATATCTGTTGTTCCCTCGTTTTTATTGTCAGGAGGATAGAAAATATTGTCGTATAGCCGGGAGGTGGAAATCCCTGTGAGAATATCCGAGAGTTTTTTCCTGAGAGCTTTGGGTTACCGACTAGTATACTAGGGTTGGGGGAAGCTGAGTCGTATTTAAATCGTACAGAGTGCGTTTAAGTTTGGGCTCGATGATTGTTTTGCCGGTGAACGTCGTGGGTTTTTACAACAGGGGACAAAAAGATGACAACCTGAGAACCCCCATGGCACTTTAGTTGGAGAGCACTGTTTAAAATAGATTGGCCTATTAACGTTGAGGTGGTTGAAATAAGTAACGTTTCTTGCTTTGTAGATGTAGTTTAAACTATGTCATGTAGTCATCGAGAAAACTGACAATCGGTTCATAGCTGTGCCATTGGCCTCTAAGATTTGTGTTACAGGTATCATAGACTAATGATGGAATAATAAGAGATGGAATAATAAGCCCAGATTTCAGGGACTCACCCTGAGTCCCTGTCTATAATCTAATATAATCCAAGAGATGGAACGAAACGTAGTAATAGTGGAAATTTCCCCCTAATGGAAAGTGGGGGATAGTTAGAATGGAGCACCAAGTCTGATTTGCCTGATACTTCTACTCGACTATGACAGGCCCCGGTCAAACTTGGCACCCCAAACTATCCATTCGGGTATCTACTTACATTAGGTATCTAAGCACCTACATATCAAGGCCCTTTTGGTATATTATCTTGCAGATCTTGTAGTCCGATGGTAGAGATACGACCCGACCATCGCGAAGTTTGTTTCCTCGGGGAATCCAAAGCAGAAATGTGCAACGGCCTGCAACGGAGAAGAACCTCAGGGAGGCGAAGACTGACGAGCGTTGCGGCCGGTGAGAAGTAGTTCATGGGCACCCGCTTGATCTCCCACTGTGCACTTGCTAGACGAACTGCCGCCACTTCCTCAAGCTGTGAAATATCATTCATAGGGGAAACTGATGGTCTCAGACGCGGTTACGACCTCCCAAATGTAAGGAGATTTTTCCAATGTTATCCATCACATCCCGCGATAATTTACTAAAGTCTAAAGGAAGAATAAGAACAGGTGGGAGGGGAATTTTTACCTTTTTGAATTTTCCTGACCAGCAGATCCAATATTTTGATTTTCCAATTATGCGAACAAGTTTTCACACATATCAGAAACAACCCTTATTTTTCGGGACTCTGAAGCTATTTAATTTACCGATGCATTCGTCTGGAAAACCATTACATGTAAATCATGAAAAGATTCCACTGAGTCACAACAACAGATTATAACTGTATTAAGCATAACTGACGATCACCGGAAATAAACACTATCTTGAAGGTCATCGAACGTTTGAGGTCGCGGTACGGTAATGACTTTACCGTACGTTTTTGAAAAGTTATTTTTCGTTTACTAGTGACTTCTAATAAACGAGGTCGAAATACTAATTATGCCGTATTCTGCCGACAGAAAAGTTCTTGAATCGTTGATTGAACTCCACTCACAGCTGCGAAGATCCGAGGCCCAAACAACAGCGGCGTAGCCAGGAATTTCGATCAGGGTAGGGGGTCCCGGGAGTACTAAAAATCAAATCAAAGGATATATGTTAAAAACTTCATTTTTCAAAGAAATGTTTTTTAAATTCATGTTTTTTCAATATTTTTAACGTATTGTTTGATAGTAGAAACCTACTTAGTTACATAGTAAAATTTACAGAAGAAGCCTGTTTTTAACTACGCTATGATAATTTAATATTTGTAGTCAAGAGTAATTATAATTCTTCTCCATTCATAATTTATTTCTTAATGTCTTAACATCCCCCCCCCCTTTGTTACACCACTGCCAATCAGGTAACCAATGAATTAGCACAATCACATAATTTCTGAATCAAGGTAGAACCACCTTAAACCGGTAAACCGGTTAAGTATTTCATAAATGATTCGCAAATGTTTTGTGAGGGAAAATATAATCACTCTGTTTCCATATTCGCAGGTGAAGGAACTGCTATCAGCAGTACGTAATTAGAAGGAAGTTAACGATTTGATTAAGAACGAAGAACGAATTGGACGAAGAAGAAGATTTGAACCAAATTTTCAATGCAGATGAAACAAAAAATGTTTTTAAAAATACAATGCCAAGAAAAAATATTTCTCTCGCAAGTCGTAGCAGGCTCGAAGATCAGAAGGAAAGAGTTCGAGTGGTTCATTCCTTTTTAGCGAATTTTCGAAGGAAAGGAAGGTATCAATATTTTTTAAAACTCGAATTTCTGAAAAATTAGTATACCTACCATAATCCGTTTCACACCATCCTGTAAAGACACCATAGAATTGTAGAAACTCTCGATAGAATTTAGATAAAAACTTCAAATTTGCACTAAAAATCGAAAGGCTAAGTTTGTTGATGGGCTGAATTGGACCATTCCAAGGGGGTTTTGGGGAGTTTTAGGGGGAGGGGGGACCAAAAATTCCAAAAATGAAACAGTGTGACAAGTGACGACTCATTTTAAAGGTTGTTTTACGTTGAAGACGATGGTGAAGTCCGAAACTGGAGCACTTTAAAGATGAACCAACGTGGTTGTTACTTGAGATGTTACTTGATCTGTTGTAATCTACTAACGCAATGAGATATCGTAATTCTGACTTCTCCATCGGATTCAGCGTTGAAAAATCTATAAACTGATGTGTTACGCGGAAAAGAGACAAAATTGAGCGTTTAGATACTAGGTACGTTCCCATCTTCTCCAAAGGATGCTACACTACTTTTGTGCCTTTAATCGGCTGGCTTTTTTCCAGTGGTACTTTTGATTTTACATATTATTAAATATTTTAAAATTGGTCACTTTTGAGTTTAATAATAAAATATTTACGATTTACAAATATTTAATGATCCATTGGAATTGACCAAGAGAAAAAAGTGTAATTTAAATACCTAGTTCAATTGTTTTACCACCTTAGCGCGGTCGAGCTTGTGGCCAAAAAACTTTCAATTTGGCGCCACAATTTCAAAAAATAGCATTAAACATGTTCATGGCACGTTTTAGTTTTAGCGTGAACCATATTTTAAACTACGTCTAAAGTCAGTCATGCAGCTAAAAACGAAACGATCATTACGACTATGAATTCTTGTACTATTTACCCACTCCCCAAGTGTTACCTACGTTTCGGCTCGTTAATAAATATTATTAAAGAGCGAAAAACCATTTCCCACGTAACTACATTAGGTATCTACTATGTAAGCACCTTCATATGAAGGTTTTTTCTTCTTCAAAGAATAATCCGAGCTCTGTTCATTGGATACACAGACAATGAGGTACCCAAGTTGATAATAACACCAGAAAAGGCCATCACATCCGCTCGCTATATCATCTCGTTTTGCCTTGGATTTTAAGGATAATGAAACCTTCCGCGTTACGACTTTATAACGACCTTTTATAACGGAATGTGTCATAGTTAACACGGTTGGGTGCCCAAAGCATTTAACACATTCATCCGAAACAGGTACCGTCTGCAGGGGACCGTCCTTCTGAAGGTCCCCTGCAGACTCGTTTGTGGAAATGAACCTGATTTCCGCTCCCCCAGTCGCCGATGCCATTCTTGGTAATCAGATGTTCACACATTATGACCGATCCCACATCGCCCAGCTTTGTGAAAAAGCAGGGCTTCTCCAACGCGCTCTGGAACATTACACTGATTTACCTATATGACATCAAGAGAGCCGTGGTGCATACTCACCTTCTCAACCCTGAATGGTTGGTTGGTTACTTTGGTACACTATCAGTAGAAGATTCTTCAGATTTGTGTGCAGATTGCAACGAAGTATCATGAACAACTAACTACAAAAGCTCTGATTGATCTTTTTGAGTCTTTCCGAAGCTACGAAGGTCTTTTCTACTTCCTTGGTTCAATTGTCAACTTCAGCCAGGATCAAGATGTTCATTTCAAGTATATTCAGGCGGTATATAAGACTGGCCAGATCACGGAAGTTGAAAGGATCTGCCGTGAATCAAACTGCTACAACCCTGAGAGAGTCAAAAACTCTCATCATAGTGTGTGATAGATCTGACTGTGTCCATGACATTGTTCTCTACTTGTACAGAAACAGCTTGCAAAAGTACATTGAGATATATCTCAATATATATATACGTTATATATGTATATATACGTTTAGAAAGTTAATCCATCCAGGTTACCTGTTGTTATTGGTGGACTCTTGGATGTTGATTGCTCCGAGGACATAATTAAAAATCTGATGATGGTAGTCAGAGGGCAGTTTTCTACTGAAGAGCTGGTGGAGGAAGTAGAGAAACGCAACAGACTCAAATTGTTGCTTCCATGGCTGGAGACCAGAGTTCATGAAGGCTCAATAGAACCTGTCACTCACAATGCCCTTGCTAAAATTTATATTGATAGCAATAACAACCCTGAAAGATTCTTGAAAGAGAACCAGTTCTATGACAGTAAAGTTGTTGGGAAATATTGTCAAAAGAGAGATCCTCATTTAGCATGTGTTGCCTATGAAAGAGGGCAGTGCGATCGTGAGCTTATCAATGTTTGCAATGAGAACTCCCTCTTCGAATCCGGAGCCAGGTATTTAGTTAGGCTTAGGAACCCGGAACTGTGTGCGGAAGTTCTCAATGAATCAAACCCCTACAAGCGGCCTGTGATTGATCAGGTGGTGCAAACAGCCCTATCTGAGACCCAGGATCCAGATGATATATCAGTCACAGTAAAAGCATTCATGACTGCAGACTTCCCCAATGAATTGATTGAGTTAGTGGAGAAAATCGTTTTGGATAATTCCGTGTTCAGCGATCACAGGAACCTCCAAAATTAACTTATATTGACAGCTATCAAAGCAGATTGATCAAGAGTTATGGAATACATTAATAGACTCGACAATTATGATGTTCCCGAAATTGCCAATATTGCTATCAACAGTCAGTTGTACGAAGAAGCTTTTGCAATATTCAAGAAATTCGATGTCAATACATCTGCTATCCAGGTATTGATAGAGAACGTGAAGAACATGGACAGGGCATATGAATTTGCTGAGCGTTGCAATGAACCTGCTGTATGGAGCCAACTTGCTAAAGCTCAACTGCAACATGGACTCGTGAAAGAAGCTATCGACTCCTTCATCAAGGCAGATGACCATTCTGCTTACATTGATGTTGTGGAAACAGCTCACAGAACAGAGAGTTGGGAAGATCTAGTTCGATACCTTCAGATGGCAAGGAAGAAAGCAAGAGAGTCCTATGTTGAAAGCGAGCTCATTTATGCTTATGCAATAAATACTAATCGTCTGGCAGATTTAGGAGAATTAATTTCTGCTCCTAACCACGCTCTGCTACCATGTGATATGAAAAGACCATATTATGCGTACCTTTAGTACTAGGATTGATGAGGTTGAAATCAATAGTAGACGAAGTAAGGGGGGGGGACGGGGTTTATTCGTACAAGGGGACACAGAAGAGGAGTGTAGGTGAGGGGGTAGTGGGCGGTAGCTCCAACAGATCCTCAGTGACATCCTCATGTCACAACGTTGGTTACTGGTGACCACGTGTGCTCCGAATGCTCTCGGTCAGGCAATTGGGTGAATCGTAATTACCTGCGTATACGTTGAGAATGAGTGCATATAAATTATTTGTAAGTGCCAATTACTTCAGCAGTTTCAAGATATTTTATAATTTAATTTACTACCTAAATGGGTAGAAATTTTGTTCTAAAGTACGAAAAGGTCTTCTTTCGGTATTTGCGTCTTGCCGCTTTGTTACAACTTTGAACTTGACGATCTCACCAGTGGTTTGGTGGGTTGGGTTGGTCAGATGAAACAGGTTTCATCTCACGTAGAATTTGACTCACTTAGACGAGGAGTGTGGGCGGCGCTGTGGTTCTCTGAATTGAAAAAGATGTTGATAAATTGGTTTTGTGGTGAACTACAGCCTGAGTATGATGTGTACAGAAATATGGGATGTATTCGGAATCAGCATACAAAAATCATCATTTCGACCGTGATGGACGGGGACGTGGGGGGGGGGAGAAGGATTCGATCCAGGATCCAGGCTTTCGAGGTGCAGGTTGATGACGAATCGCGATCCGAGGAAATCCCTCTGAGATTCGATCGAACCGGGATTCGGCCTTGCTCGAGATCCTTGATCCTTGAGGCGATCGCCGGTTTAGTTACAGGTTGTATGCACCCGCGTGATTCCTGCGTGCCCACCTTCCGCGTGACATCATACTCGCGTCAACGAACGATTTGCGGAGTAGGAAAAATCGTCTAAAATCGGTGTAATGAATGAAGTCGATTCCGTTTCATTCAATGTTTACTCATTATTCTTCGTAAACCCAACCCGGAATGGATGATTCATATTACAGGACGCACTGCACACAGGGAATCATGTGGATTGGATTTATGAAGTAACGACTGTCACTCACTATCCCAACCACCCAATCCAGCTGCTTGCAAACATTCAGTGGTTTATTTGGATTTCGGGATTTATTTATTTATTTCATCATTACATAATATGTCCTACCTATTATTATACTATGTAATGAAACACAAACAGAAATAAATAAAAAGTAAAAAATAATACTTCTTAAGTGTAAACCTCCTCTCCTTATGTGGGCATAGCCCGTCCCTCACCTCCTGCCTTCACAATCCAATTATTTTACGGTTATTTCAAGGTAATAATAGCGTAATTAAATTTGTGGTTGAGTTCCTGCACACATCTACTACCTACTACCCATTTTGGTTTTGGTGACTACTAGAATTAACTTACTAATTTTGATTACTGCTACATAGGTACTTTAATTTACTTATTCATTTGGATTACTTAGATTTGAAAGGGCGAAACCAACTACATAAATCATGATATGAGCCAGAAGCCTAAGAAAGAAAAATTACATAATAATAGGTATTATGTAGAGCCAGGAGCCTAAGGAAGAGTAAATACATATTTATTATACATATTATGTATTTACCCTTCCTTAGGCGTCTGGTTCATAGTATATTAGGATGAGAGGGACGTGGTAGAACTATATGGCCCTCAAGTTTTTTTATTTATCTTTGAGGGTCTAATAAAAGAAAAGTAGCATTAAACACTTAACACCAGGTATGAGCAGTAAAGTCCTTAGAGGGATATCCTAAGAAAACTCATCGTAACTACTAAGTCGAGTGAGTAGGTACTTTTCGTTTATTATTTTCAATAACGAAACATTACAATCGACCAAGAAAAATTAGTTTACATGTGAAGATGAGAGAAGGTACGTACAATCAGAAAAAACTGTCCGCCGTCCGGCCTCTCTGACCATTTACAGTTGTCCTACAATTTTGAAATCTGGGATAAGGGCTGGGATCGGCCAGATGATCCGTATAACTTTTTATAGTCATTTTGACAGTCTCATACATTTTCGGTTGATAATTAATACTACATCGCCGTTCTATACCCCCGTACTTCTGCTTATGCATATGCTACTCGCCCAACTACCCAGGCTATCATACCAGTCCCTCTCACCCGTTTATGGTCCACATCTCGTCATGTTAATTATGGTTTCCCTTATATTCTTCGAGCTTTAACTAATGATATTAAATCACCTGGAGAGCTTTCTCGATCAAACTACAAGAAAAAAGTTTTCTCTTGGCTAATTTCACTAGGGCGAGACACTAGCAAAAACATTATGTGCAGTATATACATAGAGGATTGATTACTTTATCATTTTTTATCTTTATACTTTTTTTCTCGATGCATGAATTAAGTTTTGTGTAATTTTGTATTATTTAATTTTCGTCTACTCCCCAACGCCGCACAGAACCTGTTTCTTGGTGCTGGGGTAACTCCGTACCACTACCATTTAACTCATAGAAGGCATTTATATTTAAAATGTCTATAAAGTTCATGCTTGTTCATTTACACCTCTGATGGATCAAATCTTTCATTCATTCATCCATTCACAAGTGCCTACCAACAGTAACCAAAATTATCGATTTCTGTGGATACAAAAATATCCGTCGAACGAGAAACGTTTAACGCTTCAAAAAGCAATCGAAAAGGAATCGAAAAGCAATCGAAAAGGAATCGAAATTACGATTCGATTCGATGCAGCGAATAGCGATGCATCGATTTAGTCTCGAACCATCGATTTGTTCTCGATCCATAGGCCCATTAAATGTTCAGCACAAAAGAGCCAACATTTGCAAGATGGCTCACAAGGTCCACTAATTCCAGAAATGAAGCAGTCTGACAAGTGACACCTCATTTTAAAGGGGATTTCTTTAACGCTAAACACGGCGGTGAAGTCAGAATTGCGATGTCTTATTCCGTAGTCAAACTGGAGTACTTTGAAGATGAAGAAACGTGGCTGTCACTTGAGATGTTATTCACAGTTCATCTGCTCTAATCTGAAAACGGAATGAAATATCACAATTCTGACTTCACTATCGTTTTCAGCGTTGAAAAATCTATAAACTGAGGTGTTACTCGGCTAAAAAAGGAGACAACATTTATTGTAAAACCAGTAAAATTTTACGTAAAACCAGTCATTTCTTCAAAAACTTGCTCTTATAGCCATGCTGCATGACTGTGGATTACATTGGAAGCGACGATAGGGCAAAGATAAGAGCGCACTCTATTATTATGGGAGTGGACTAGAGTTGGAGGGTGACAGCCTGATGCGAAGGCTTTTGTACCTGTAACAAGTGACCTTTGATGAGCCGATTGAGAGTGACACCTACGTCACTTCATTCTGACGTTGACCTGTGCTCCGGAATCTTGCTCAACCGACTATCCGCTCTCGGGATCTGCTGTGTCGGGTATCGAACGGAACCTAACTTCATTTCGATACTAATTGATCCAACCCCACGTTCCATTGGTAAAACTGAATGGTACCTTTTATCGAGTTAATGGCCTCTACGATTTTTATCACATGTATTGGAACAAATAATGTTAAGGTCGCATTCATAGAAAGGTCAAGAGGTTCGGCGAAACGCGTAGCTCCTAATTTCTCGGGAACTCATTCCACTTCTATGTAAGCTAACTTCGTTTGTTGATCCTCCCAATGATGCAATATACTGATGCAATATACTGATCAATCAAATCAAATCCTTCACTTCCGCAATTCGCTAAAACTTACAAAAGCTGTCCAATGCCTAATTGCCTAAAATATAGTCCAGATTTAGTGAAAAATAAAGCTGAATGTTGATACTGAATACTGTTTTACTGCTCGAATTAGTAAGACTTTGAGATTTCCTTCCGAATTAGTGTGTAATCTGTCATGTCTGTAACAACCTAGTTTGCTTTTCCCCCCACTTTTTCTTTTCATTTTAAATGATAGTGACACGTTTTGAACAAAAGAAATACACCCACCTGATTAGCGAAGAAGAGTTAGTGATTAGTGCAAATTGGCTGTAGATGTAGAAATAATAAACTGTTGCTGTATATAGCCAATTCTGAAGGTCCTATGTCAAACCTGAAATCCCCAAAATCCAACGATGAGGAAGACGAAGGAATGAATTGAGACACCAAGGACCAGGAGAAGGATGAACACACCACACATTCCTGTTAGGTATTTTGATGACCAGTTTCTGTGATGCAGTATGTTACCTCACTATTCAAACGGTTCCTTCCTCGGAGGGAGGTAGTGGCTAAATTTTTGGTTCAGTAAATTGGAGGAAGGTTTTGTGATAGCGTGAGCGTGGTTTTGTGAAGATGTGTGTTACCGAGGGTATTAGGCCCTACACTCCAGATCTTAGGTAAAGCGTGATAATATCAGCTTTACCTAAGATCTGGAGTGCAGGGCCTAATACCCTCGGTCACACACATCTTCCCTCACGCTATCACAAAACCTTCCTCCAATTTACTGAACCAAACATTTAGCTACATATTATGTCTGAAGTGTTACCAGATACGTATGTCTGCACGCCTTGTTACATGTAACAAGGTGTTCAGATATCCATATATGGACACCTTGTGATAAGCACCTTTTCCTACGATCTGGAGTGCTGAGGTGACCACCTGGAAAGGTGCTTATAACAAGGTGTCCAAATATGAATATCTGAACACCTTGTTGCGAGTATATAGAGGAGAGGTAAAGAGAGAGGATGCGAAAGAAGTTGGTGGTCTTTACCAGATACGTGTATCTGCACACATCCTTCACTTAATTCGTATGAAAGAAGGGTTTACCAAAAAAACTGACCAATTTTTAAGAGAGCTGAATTTGATAAACTAGGCTAACTTTCAGAAGCCTTGAATATAAGTAAGGTCGTACCAAGAGCTTCTACCAGACTGTCATAGTTACTTGTGGCTGGTCGATCTTACGAGTATATAGGGACTTCCTCTCCCTACCATCATCCCTTACAAAGGGAATGGCCGTGTGAAGGGATCGTTGACCTGCCTGCTCTTGGTAAATATTTATTGGAATAATTCTATACTGATATTGTGGGTTCCCACAGTTATCATTGTAAATCATATTGTTTTCTTCATTAAAATTGATACGATGTGGATGCCTAGTCCAAAATTCAAAATCGTGAGAATTGATGGGTCGGCAGCAAGAAGAGGGTAATTTGGCAAGATGGACGTAGCTCGGGAGTTACCTCTTTCTTGCACAGTCCCTGCATTGGGAATCTAAAGAAGGTTATTGTGGTTTTTCTGGCAAAAAATTTACTGCCGTCGAAGTTCAACAGAACATGGCATTAAATTTTGTTGACGAAATAAAACCACTGATTTGAAAACTCCGTACATCGTGGATCCAGCAACAACTGCTAGAAGGGAAAATACTTGATAACAAAGTATAAAGTGTCCCTCTAGGAAAATGCGTTGATTGATCAAGGAATAGTCAGGTGCAGTAACAGTGTTTCTCTCCTGCTCACAAAACAAGTAAAACTATTTATTCCTCGGCAACTCGATTTCACTATTGTGACGGGCTCTATCCCACGGGCATATGAAAATCCACTGACATTAAAATGGGCGAAATACCAAGATTTTATGTGCCTCGCTCAAAAATATGTTTGGGAGTAAACGAAATGTGGTTCTACAATGGATTGACAAGTGACGGGAGTATTGTAGGGTAAACCATACAGTAATGGACCGGTTAAGGACTTTCATATTTTTCAAATGCATTATGTAAGTGGTTTTAAACTTTTCAAGGGTTCTGTATATTCCAAGATATTCCCCAGGATCTCCTCTTAACAATCAACTATGATTTTTTTCATTTCCAACATTTCATATACTTCATATCTACATATCACTGTGAAAAGTCGAAAAACATAGTAATGGGACACACCATTCTATAATGAGACATTTGAATTCAGTTATGGGGCACCTCGAAAGAAGTCACATTTGTGTTGAAAAATAATGTCTCAGCACCGCTTTGCCCTATCAATAAAAGAAAAATAACTATTGAAGAATTTTCTGTATTGTTCATTACCTCCTTTGGTTGAAAAACCTTTGTATGTTTGGAGGGTTGTAGGAGGTGGTAAGAAAAAAAGAAGTTTTTCTGAGCTTTCGGCTTTAATAAGCCATCTTCAGGGGTAGGTACGAAAGAGACCGGGTTGAGGAAACAATACCTACCTACCCCTGAAGATGGCTTATTAAAGCCGAAAGCTCGGAAAAACTTCTTCTTTTCTTACCACCTCCTACAACCCTCCAAACAGACAAAACTATTGAAGAATAAATGTGGTCTCGGATAACGGTAAAAATATTTTATTCACAAAATTTCAATCTAAAACATAAAACTTCAGCTTCCCCTATTGCACTCTAACTTTTCATTTTGGAAGAACAGGCATTCAAAATGTCTTCCATTGACATCATGTCACAACTTGTGTCACTATGCACCAACAACTAGCTAAAACTATAGAGAAAACTGTAAGGAATGTTCTCTTACCTGAAATATCCGAAAATGTTGAAAATTGTGAGGTGTAGAAGCTTAACAGCAAACACAGATTTCTAAACAAAAAATTAATTTTCACTAGTCAATCCGTAGTCTGGGCGATGAATGGCGTGATGACGTCGATCACCTGGTTTCTTGGCGTCCCGGCGATCGTAGACGTTCAGATGTTTAATGGAGGCACCACCTGTGCAAATCTGGTAAGTAACAAATGAATTGAAGCCTTATTTGAACTGGGACTGTCCCATTACTGTAGGAGTCTCATTACTGTACGGTTTACCCTAGCTAATGATGACGTCAAATTCACTGAAACGGAGCTGGTAGGTACATAAAGCCTTTTTTATGTGTGAGTTTATGTGTTTTCATTGCATAATAAAAGTTTTCATTCGATCTAGTGTCTTTTAGGTCTAAATTTACTATTGTCTATTTTTGTACAATTTTTACAAAGTCAATGGGCAATAAGGAGGCGGCTCCAAACTTGAAAAATCCCATCTCCTTCCAGAAACGATATTTTGGAGTAGATGTAGAAAAAATTGTACATCTGCTAAATAAATTTTTAGGGCGTTTTTTTAATTTTCCACAATTCTTTCTCTGGTTATGAAAGAACCGGCCAAGCGCGATTCGGCTGGTTTGACGGTCCACCACCAGCATTTCGCACAAAACGGCCAACTGATACGGCAAATAATATGGCAAACTGTCTTGATGACTGATTTGGTTCTCAGCACATGGACCAATGACACTATAAAAATTAGTAAATTATTATAGACCCAAATTCTATTCGGTGTGTTAAAGTTAATTATTATTATTCAACCCTACGTGGCACTATACGATTTTGGTTTAATATTGTCAATAATGAACCTTATTCGAATTGATCCTCAAAAAAAAAAAAAAAAAATCAAAATCATTCCCTCAAAATGTTTCAATTTCTTTTCGGCCAACCATGTTGAGGTACGCTTACAATTGAAGCGGTCAATGTTAAAAGGGGACATGTGCTAAATTTCGAATTCAATAGTGTCGTTCGAGGGAGGTTCCGAGCCATACTAAACACATCAACTACTCAGGGGAAACATAGAGAAGGACTCTAGACAGTTTTGGAGTTGAAAAAATATCTTCCAGAGTACGACAGCACAGTTTTTTCTGTTTTTCTCAAAACTAGGAAAATGTAACATATCCCCTTTTAACATTGACCGCTTCAATTATTATTATAATACGACTGTCATGCTTGAACGATTACAATGGTAAGCGTACGATGTTTAAGTTTGAGCGAATTGACCTGTGAATTTCTAAAGCCTTGGTGAGCTAAAGATGGCTCAACTAAAACGGCTGATTGAATCACTGATAATCAAAATCCAGTTTTGCTGTTGAAAATCACTGCCACAAAAAGCAACTTTGATCAAACTGATTGGAGTAAAGAGAAGAGTGTTTCGTCATCTAAAGGGCACTAACACTATGATATTTCATTCAGTGGTCAAGATAATGATCTAGAAAAGAAGAGTCTAATAGTGGATAATATCATATTATGCACTCTTCTTGTTTGCAGATTGCCTGGAGAACCAACAAAATAAGTGCATGTCGCCTTGTCTTCAGCTGAAGCAGAATTTAGCATTTGAGGAAGCTTTTAATTTCGGTTCTCCTATGACGTACATTGCGAATGTCATAGAGTCCCTTGGCGTCTCCCTGTCTTCCCCAGACAAAAGTGACACTTCCAACAGTCCTGGAGAACTGTTGCGGGTTCTCCACAATGCGCACCATCTTCGATATTCCAATAAGTTCCTTATAGTCCAACAATTTCTTTGGAAAATCTGCGAACCGTTTGGTATGATTCGTCTATTTTCCGAAGAACTATTCCTCGATTACTACGTGATAGTCGGTGATAAGTGCAGTCGCACGGTCACCATGAAAAGGGATTCCCGTGAATATCACCTTAATGTTAATATCTCCTGGGTGATGTAGGTTTGTCGTATCTACCCACCAACCTACCCTCTGTCCTCTACTTGAATTCATTTTACTCAGGTCTCAGGTAGGAGGGGGCACGACTCTTCGCTTTACCTCGTTCGCAAACCTCGTTGACTCTTCACTTCGCTCGCTGCCTTGTGCCGGTCAGTTCGGTCTTAAGTTGTAGGTCGCGGTCTTCCATTTGCCGCGAAAATCTTGGCAACTTCGATCCCTCCACTCCCTCGTGAAGTCCTGAAATCGAAGAAAGTTGAAGGCTTGAAATCACTTTGTCTACCAAGTTTGGCGATTTCTCGAGTTAAAAAAAATATATATAATAATAATAATACATTTTATATCAAATTACCGTTGATTCACTCGTTCAAAACACAGTCATGTTTTCGTATTGTACTGTCACATTAGCCGTCGCGGTAATTGCAATCGTCAATGCACAGGTGAGTAACACTTATTTCAATATAATATTGTAACATTTTGTAAAATTTGCAACGAACAATATTCCAGTAATCACCATCTATTATTGTGCAAATTTTCGAGTAACGTCCCAACTCAATCAATTCTTCAATTTACTACATTATCAAATATTTTTCTTTTCATTTAACACGTTAAACAGCCTCATAACTATCGAATTCCTTCATATTTATTGTAAAATTTGCAACGAAAAATATTCCAGTAATCACCATCTATTAATGTGCAAATTTTCGAGTAACGTACCAACTCAATCAATTCTTCAATTTACTACATTATCAAATATTTTTCTTTTCATTTAACACGTTAAACAGCCTCATAACTATCGAATTCCTTCATATTTATTGTAAAATTTGCAACGAAAAATATTCCAGTAATCACCATCTATTAATGTGCAAATTTTCGAGTAACGTACCAACTCAATCAATTCTTCAATTTACTACATTATCAAATATTTTTCTTTTCATTTAACACGTTAAACAGCCTCATAACTATCGAATTCCTTCATATTTATTGTAAAATTTGCAACGAAAAATATTCCAGTAATCACCATCTATCAATGTGCAAATTTTCGAGTAACATACCAACTCAATCAAGTCTTCAATTTACTACATTATCAAATATTTTTCTTTGCATTTAACATGTTAAACAGCCTCATGACTACCTACCTATCAAATTCCTTCATATTTACTTAACGAATTTCACTTGTTATTATTGTTTGTATGTTGTATGTACATTTAAATCTTCTCGATCTCATAATGCAATGCGTTGACAAAACTCGTCGAATCGTTTTCAATGCTTGAATTTGGCAGGGGTTTATGTACTGATCGTATTTGTGATAGTAGAACACGGAGATTCTTCACCTATTAAGTTGGTTCTAGGTACGTTAAATCCGAAGGGCTTATGTTATGATATGAGAGTGTAAAATGAGGAATGAAAGTTGTACATCATGAAGCGGAAAATTTACAAAATGCGCCAAAACAATGAAACTATCCTCATTCCCACCATCGCCCTACTCAGTTTTTTCCGGTAACTATGACCGCATCAAAGTCGTCGACCACGAAAAATTATTTCATCTGTAGCAGTTCATAATTATCTGATATAATCATTTTAACGACGGTAGGACGATACGCCGATGCTGCTGTTGAAAAGTACATTTACTCACTCAAATTGCACATAAATTTTTGGACATGGGAATTTCCTAGTTTTGGTGATCTGTAATATCATTTCTTTTCATCAATTATTGGCGGTATGATAAAATCATATATCAAATTGTTCATTACAAAAAAAGAGCGAAAGATTTAAAAAAAAATTGCAGTGGGGGTTTTTTGAAGCATTGGCCTTAATGCATTAAGATATTATGGTGTTGATAAGATCGAGTTTGTATTGGCTTTTTGAGGTGCATCAGGTAGTCGCAAACATCGGACAAGCTCTCACTTTCAACTGCCCCCATGATTTCCCCGATTCCCGAGCTTATGGTAAACTCAATTGGAAACCTGTGGATATTTGGAACTCGACTGCTCATTCGTGTGTTGAATCGATTCAAACGCACGTTGCATAATTGTATTCGATCGCCGCAGATTTTTCTGTGTGGCGAAGCATCTGAATAACAATCGTGACAGATGTAATTGACGACACTCGCTCAGTTGAATAATTAATTGATGAATAATAATTTGTGATCCTATTGCGATACCATTACACGACGGTAAATTAAAAAAAAAAAGGTTTTCATGACACCATAAAAAAGCCTGACCATTACATCAAAAGATCATGAGTTTTTACTTCACCTATGTCCACGCCAAGTAACCCAGTTCATGTGATAATATCCGATTAATCTTTGTGCGTTGAAGGAGGCGTCCCCTAGTCTTACCAGTTCATTTGACCTCGTCATAATAATATTATGTCTCGCGTGTACGTGAATCTTCCGCACTCCTTATAGTTTTCAAGGGAGAGCAAACTGTGGGGAAAAAGATTGACAATCAATTAATGACAAATTACAATAATTATTAGTAGGTAAGTACCTTTATAAAAAGTATGTACCTACCTACGATCATAAATTGAGTTGTGAACGTTGCCGATAAATTATTTATTAGTTCTAGAATAATAATGCTGAAGGCTTCATAAATAAGTAATCTTACAGTTTTACACAAAACAGTAGGCATTTGACGCACTTGGAAGTTTTTTTTATGCCCAAGGTTTTAATTTCTCTATTGCTCCTGGATGTAGTGCGAGAATATGACAATTTCATATTCACTACATCCAGCGTATTTACTACGCTAGAGAATGAGTTCTGACTTGAAAGTGATATTAAGTCACTCGGTAAAGGTCTGATTTTACGAAATTTGTTGGATTTCTTTGGAAGTTTTATATTGTCTAAATAGGCGTATGTGTGCCTATTTCACAGCAAAATGATCGGACTAAACTGTTTAGTCCGATCATTTAGTCTAAACACTGGGTTACAATATCAATAGGATTTCAAAGATTAGATTTTATCCTTGCGAGTTAACAATATTACTAGAGTTTATACATACCGACACTTAATTAGAAAATAATAAAAATTTCAATCTGAAATCAAATTATCCATTTGTACTCTCAAATGGAGTCGCACTGCATTCTAGGGACAAAACTTCGAGTGGATGCGTACAAAAATATAACTTTCAATTTCCATAACAAAAATTACTTGAAAATACTCGTAACATACTAATTTTCAGAAACATGTAACCGTTTGATTGAGTTACTTGGTACGAATAAAATTGATTTGTTGAAATTGAAAATACGGACGTGTCTTTGGCAAAACGTGATACATCGAAAAATATCATAATTTTTGTAGTTAGAATAAATTGTAATATAATATGAAAAAAATATATTTGCGGAAAAAAACCTCGCTTTAACGCTATTTTATATACATAGTACAATTTTGAAGCATATTCGGATTCAGCTCAAAATGTCATATAAAAACTCTCCGAATTCTTGACACAACGGGTTATTATCTTTTATGCAGATCACTCTTCTGTCTACATCACTAAATGATTGAATTATGAATTATCATTAATTATTATCAAGTAGTGTAAATTAATATAAATAATTATTAATATATACATTATTAATTATTTTTATTAATTAACTCGATATGCTGTGCTGTTCGAATAGGCTGGGCCAGTATGAACATTGAACCGACAGGCTGCAGCATGATTCACCCTCATGTTGACGACTTTCGATTTCCTCCAACTTTGAGCGCTCATTATGAACGAACGGCTGGTCAAACAAACCTCCGGATGGTCTTAAAAAAGTCTACAAATTAAACACTTTTAAATGTGAACTAAAAACTATACCATTCCATCGAAATTGTTCGAGATATAAATTTTTCGAAATTTAGAAATTTGTTTTGAACCCTTCTCAATCTAGTTTCAAGGATCATTGTGGGGTTGATCCAAATTCCGTAGTTTTGGCACAACGCTAACTGGGCGGACGGACGGATTATTTTTAATTCGAATTTCTGAATCTACTATCTTAAAACGTACTAATCCAGCAAATTTTGATGGGGGGTAATGTTTTTTTTTCTTTGGTGATTCCAAAAATCCATTACCGAAGATAATAAACCAAAAGAGAGGACCCGTTAGATGTATGTTTGGCGTTGGTATTATCAACTGGTCCTTAAAAACCGGACACAGGGGAATACCCGTGAACTTCTCCGGTTCAAAAGAGCGTCGGAAGCCATTCATTGCTACGTCGTTGAAACGTTTAGGATGGAGAAAAAGGTTGCAGTTGAATAATAACTAGACCACTTCATTCGGGAAGGATCTTTCGGGAAGTCCCAGGATGCCATCAGGACTCGCGCGTCAGGGGGGGCCAGGACTAAAAATAAAAGCCCTGACCTCTCTTGGAAATTCCGCCGGTTAAAACTCTTCTTTTTTTCTAAACCACGATGATTCTCTTTTAAGTTTCAGATCTGGTTTGAGTGCCGTTATCAATATAAAATGAATACCACTTGATTTTCCTTGTGAGTCACTAGTGAACCTGCAGTACCTGTCATCGTAAATCATACGCATGTGCTGAACTCGAATGACTAATACGGTGCTGTTATGTACAGCATAACCGTCTGCTCGTGACTCATCCGAGGGTACTTTCTCTGCAACCTTACTTTTTTGAAAAATGACCCCTCGTTAACTATAACCCCTTGACAACCTAAGACCAGACCGCAGGTACTTGCAGGGTGAATTGGTAGTACTGAGATTTAAGAAATTGCTCATTGGGTAACAATACAATAATCGAATAGGAAATATTACTTGGTGGGATCTAAAAATCAGACCATACATTCCATGTGGATTGGTTCATGAGAACATGGTTGATTCTAAAACTTGAAGGAAGTTGTTTCCCTTAAATTATACAATTCATAGTACTGAGATGTATAACCCAGACCCCTTCTAACAGTCCATGCTACTCTGTTTGTATCGAATTCCTTGATGACTCGTGGAAATCCACAACCCTACTGTCCTTGTAGCGAATTTTCGAAGAATAGGAATCTATTGTTTCCGGTCCAAAATGTTTAAAGATCCGATTTCCGAGAACTTTTTATAACAAAATCCGTTTTAGACCATCCTGAATTCACTGCCAAAAGACACCAAAAATAAGTTATATTTAAACAAAGGATATTTTATTTATACGTGTCATTCCAGACGATAACTCTCGATAGAATTGAGATAAAAAGTTCAAATTTGCACAAAAAAATCTGTTTTGGGAATCGAAGTTCGTAGATGGGCTGAGGGGGGTTGGTTTAGGGAAATTTTATGGGGGGGAAAATTACCCATAAATTCGAAAAATTAAACAGTCTGACAAGTGACACCTCATTTTAAAGTTTTTTTTTTTTTTTTTAAGCAGAACGCGATGGTGAAATCAGCGATATCTTATTCCTTGATATGTTCTTCATGGTTCTTATGCTATAATCTGATAACTGAATGAAATATCGCAATTCTGACTTCACCATCTTGTTCAGCGGTGAAAAATCTTCAAACTGAGGTGGTACTCGGCAAAAAAGGAGACAAAATTCGTTACAAAACCAGTAAAATGGAGACATTTTACATAAAACCAGTCATTTCTTCAAAAATTCGTTCTTATAGCAACGCTGCATTACTGTGAATTTTTTTAAATTTTCTTATTATTTGAAGAAACCGTAATGTATGGTATCCAAGAAATGGTTTCAAGTCTTGATCAATATAATTTCGTAGTTCACACCGTCATTTCCAAGACTCTGGTGTCATTCTCCTTCGCTCTTGACATTCTATAATGTCCAGCGATTCATTACGACCTGGTGAAGTGGAAGATATTAAAACTGTTGAAGTGAGAGGGAGGTGAAAAAAACGATGATGGAATTGAGGAAAATAAGATGAAGGAGCCTGAGGTCCAGGCACGTGACTTCCGGGGAAGTTCCCAGGATAAAAAATGACATCTTGATTTCATCGTCTTTCGTATTGGCAGACGAGTAGTTCGTAGTTCCACGAGACGATTAGGAGCCAACAACTCGATTCTTCCTCGACTTCCTCGCTCATACATTCTTCTAATTCACGACCATTCAAAGAAACACGTGCATTCATGAAATAGTTTTAACCTGCACGTTCCTTCAATAAAAATTGCACTCGAGGGTGAACAAACTGACCGTTACTATTGTTTTGATACAGTTGCTTTGATGTAAACGCATTGCTGTCTTATCATTGGTTGGTTGACGTTTTCCTGGAGAGGTTTAGAAACATACCTGTGTTCTCTGCACAGGCTTAATCCAATCCCTCAGCTGGTAATAAGTAGGTAGTAATTCCATTTTCTCGTCTTAACCGCGTAGTTACACAATAACGGACCTTTGTAGTTCCACAGTTGCAGCAGACCCTCTTCTAGCCCTAACAAAAGATATTTTATATGTACTCTCCCTGCCATTAGCCGGTAGTTGACAGCTGGTAACATTCTCACCAGTCTCATCTTGTACCCTGTCAAAATGGTGAACCTTGAATGTGCACGTGTCAAATTTTACAAGCCCAAAAATACCAGGTTTCTGAAGTAGGTACTCAGATTAGATGGTTTTTAAATGGTTAGCCAAAAACTCTGCTAATTCTTGACACAACGGTTCATCATCTTCTTTGTGCAGATCACCCTTCCGTATGAATCATCAAATGATAGATGTAACATTTATAGAGATGACGAATTAATTACAAATAATTTGTACCTATATGATTCTTGGATTTCTATTTCCACCTAGGTACATACTTCGGCAGTAATTTTATTATTGATTATTATTAATTACTCAAAAGTATCAAGAATTATTATTAGTATTAATAATAATTAATTATAACCAATAATAAGTGTGTGTGATTTTTTTGACCGTCAGTAGGAATGATGTTGAGGGATGTCGAGGGTCGGTCAAATGAAAATTGATTTATGTGCCAACGTTTCGAAGAATATATTTCTTCATCTTCCCTGTTGGAGTCCAACTCCATCTTGTACACTGCCCTGAAGATGAAGAAATATATTCTTCGAAACGTTGGCACATAAATCAATTTTCATTTGACCGACCCTCGACATCCCTCAACATCATAACCAATAATTATTATTATCATTTATTAACTCGATGTCTCAACATCAATGTGCTATTTGAATCAGCCGGGCCAGTATGAACATGAACCGACAGGCTGCCGCATGATTCGCCTTCGTGTTGAAAAAAAAAAGTTGTTCAAACTTGAACTGAAATTTAGAAATTCGTTCTGAAACCTCCCCCTTAACCTAGGGTTACGAAAAGTATCATGATCATTGTGGGTGTGGTTCGTAACCGTAAACCAAATTTCGTAATTTTAGCACAACGCTAACTGGGCAAAATGCCGCGGACTTGTTTTTGCAGAATATGCAGAGCTTTAGTTATTCGATTTTCTGAATCTACGTACTCGTATCTTGAAATGTACAAAATCAGAACTTTACCAGAACTTAGTAGATTCAAAACAAAAGGATCACAAATCACTGAATGATAGATTAATTATTAATATAAATTATCGAGGGGGGGGGGGGGCATTTTTTTTCTCGAATGATTCCAAAGGTTCATTACCTATCAAAGATAATAATCCTAAATGAAGTCTGAAGCCGTCCTCTGCGGTCTTGGTTATGAGACTTTGAGGCCTTGGTCAATAAATAAACGTGCTGCTTGTGGCAATCATCATTTACATTTACAATGCTGTATAATGCTATAAACTGCTGAACGATGAAGACACTTTATTAGCTGAACTACCTTCACGAAATACGTACGGTTTGTAATAGTCTGGCAATGCTGATTAACATCAACGTGCCAAAATTCATGTAATCAAATTTCCAAAACTCAAAGGCAACGAATGAATCCGGCAAAAAATTGCACAATTTGGATCAACCTACATATCGTGACGGTAAAGCGGTAACCACAATAGATCGCAATAGGTGGATGGGTACATCTAATCACAGGGTGACATGCCTTGCCACAACCTCAAGACAACGCATATACCTCAACAATTTTTTAAGTACCGTAAATAATATTATGACTGACGAAGGTTAAACTTGCTCACCTAATCATCTTCTCAGAACTTCCTTCTACTATAGCTACATTTATTTTCGTCGAATTAGAGACTATTTCGAGAGATTTCCATCACTGAAAACGACATGAGGTTCTCACGTTTCAAACATTTCGAGATCAACCGTGAAGACAACGAAAGCTATTGCTGTGGTCTACATGAGTAACGGAGGATAGTTCAATTTCGTAGGACTGTTAAAATTTAATTGTAGCACACGTCCATCAAAAATGTTTTGAATACCAGAAGAGTATTGGAACGTAACAAAGTTTGTCTCCATTGTTTGCCGAGACAAACATAAAACCTCAATCTATAAACCTCAGCTAATAGATCTTTTAATAGTCAACACGATGGTGAAGTCCGAATTGAAATATCTCATTCCGTTATCAAATTGGAGCTAATGTTCCATCAAGAACACCTCAAGTATCAACCACGTTTCCTCACCTTCAAAGTGCTCCAGTTGGAGAACGGAATAAGATATCGCAATTTTGACTTCACCATCGTGTTCAGCGCAAAAAAAGACTTTACAGTGCAGTGTCACTTATCAGACTGTTTCAATTTCGGAATTTATGGCTAATTCCCCCCCACCCCCCTTGAAACTCCCTTAGTGAATAAATTTGGGGGTATATGATTTTTTGGACCTCAGATTTGGATTCAGCATCGATAAGTAAGTACATAGGAATACACTATTCTGGTCTCCGGAATTTTATATTTTTGGTTTATTATCTTCGATAATGAACCATTGGAATCGCCCAAAGAAAAAAAAATTTTAACCCCCCCTCAAAATTTGTTGGTTTACGTTTCAAGACACGTAGATTCAGAAAATCGAATAAAAAAAAATCCGTCCGTCCGCCGTACGCCGTACGCCGTACACCGTACGCCGTCCCCCGTACGCCGTCCGCCGTCCGTGCCACTTTGCCCAGTTAGCGTTGAGCTAAAATTACGAAATTTGGTTTCTGGGTTTGGACCAGCCCCACAATGATCCTCGAAACTTGTCATAACCCTAGGTCAAGGGGAAGGGGTTCAAAACGAACTTTGAAATTTCGACAATGTCATATCTCTAAAAATTCTCATGAAACGGTGTAATTTTTAGTTCACTTTTGAATGACCTGAAAAATTACGAATCTTTTAAGACCAATTGGATTTTTGTGCGACCAGCCGTTCGTTCACAGTGACCGCGCAAAGGTTTAGGAAAAACACTAAACTTTCGCGTCGAAAACGGCCGTTATGTGACCCAACCCCCAGACGCCCAGAATAAAACTACCTTTTTTCATCTTCCCGGTAAACTACAGTCTAGAAATTTTAACCGTGAGTCGGGGATAGACCACATTGCAATATTCACTCGGTTTCTCATCTGTAAAATAGTTTAAATAATACCTTTTTGTAATAATACAAATTAAATTTTGACGATGAGCTATTGACTTGAAATTTTAAAAAATAGGTCAGAACTGGATCACAATGCAATCTTCACTCGGTTTCTTGTCTGTAAAATTGTTTAAATAATACCTTTTTGTTTAAACAAATTAAATTTTGATGATGAGCTAGATACTTGAAATTTTAAATATAGGTCAGAAATGGATGATATTTCAATATTCCCTCGGTTTGTATGACATGGTATGAGTATGGTATGGTATATTATTGTATGTATGATTTGGTATAATACAGTATGGTATGATAGGAAAGAAATTCGTATGGTATGGTATGAGTACGGTGAGAATATGGTATGGTGCCGATTTGCAATAAAGTCTGGTATAGACAGAAGGGTGATCTGCACAAGGAAGATAATAAACCGTTGTGTCAAGAATTTGCAGAGTTTTTTCATTTGTGGGGCTTTGCTATATCCCTCCAGCCAGTACGTCTTTGATCGCGTCTTCGCGTTGATCGTCTTTGTCAACGCGAAAATTTGAATATCCAGACACAGAAGAAATCTCGGGTGTCTTTCCGGCATTCAAAAATAAGTGTCATGGTGGTTCCATATAAAAATTCTGTGAATGCCGTTTATAATTGAAGTGAATGACATAATTCTCTGTTTCCTTCTCAATTGCTTTGATTGTCCACCTCCCTTTCGTGGTAGTTGGTTCATTAGGACCACTTTAGATCCACGAACAGGTGTAATAAAACCTCGAGCTCGCAGCAAAATTTTCCGTAACTACTCAATATCCAACACGGAGTAGTAGTGTCGAAACCCTGATTCAAGGGGAAGCCTCATCTTGGCTAATACTGTTAACCTTACCTCGACATTGCCTGATAACGCACAATCAAGACGAAGTCAACCTGGGAGATATTACGTGTCTCTCAAGTGTACCTAGAGACTGCGATTACGGAGATTATGTAGATCCATATTATACCTTTCGCTTTATTTTAGACGAGCACACAATCTCGCCCAAATGCGCACCTTCGCGAATTTCGGGTCGTTAACCACATAGTCTGGGTAAACAGAGGTTACGCAAGCTTACTCCAAGTCACCCACATGGGTGGCGTCCACTTTATAAATGCAGCCTTGCGATCTCTTCGGCCGAATCAAAGTTCACGCCGTGAAATCACCTCAGAACCAGTCGTACGAATTTCACTAATTGGCAAGTGGACGTACCTCGAGGCAAAAAGGTGTTACTGGTATTTGGAAACACTAATTACTATTGCCGGCGAGTTTAGCTGATATTACTGTCCGTTTGTAAAAACCTTGGCCATCAACTTGTGGCCCACAAACGTGAATTACAACCTAAAGTTAGTAACCGAAAATAAACCAAATTTTATGGACTTATTTTAGTTTAAAGTTCAGAATTTTTTTGTACAAGTTTTTATGGTGTTCTCCTAATCCACATTAAAATCGGTTTACTTAGCCGTTTGGTTGTGATATCTGGACAGGCAAAAATTTTGAACTTTACAAAAAAATTCTGAACTTTAAACTAAAATACGTCCATAAAATTTTGTTGATTTTCGGTTACTAACTTTAGGTTGTAATTCACGTTTGTGGGCCACAAGTTGATGGCCAAGGTTTTTACAAACGGACAGTAATATCAGATAAACTCGCCGGCAATAGTAATTAGTGTATAAAATCGAAAATCTTTACGACATTTAATGTCGTAAAGATTTTCGATTTTATAGACACGAACAGGAGTGCGATTTTCAGAACAAAACTAGTCAATAACACCTTTCTCACCACCTTATGCTCCATGGCAAGCGCTTTTAATATCCAAGTAAATACGATAATGGTTATCTGAGTTCTAGCTATTTTTGTAAAGAGTTGGAGAGTTTTTGTAAAGAGTGGGAAGGTGGAAGACGCAAGGACGTTGTGAATACCATTTAAAAAACCCAAAACTCGAAAAGAAGTAATTCGGTCGTCTACATGCAACGGTTTAGAGGGAGTTTTCTCTGTAGCGCCACAATCCGATACCGAAGTGCCTACTTGAGTCACGATCAGTGTTCAATTAGGGAGCTCTTCATAATGTTCTTGCAAGCGAACATTCGTCCAAGTTTGACGTGAAAGGCGGAAACGCTGACGGATTTCGGGACTAATCGCTGCTTCTTACACCGCCTAATCGCTTAACAGGAAAAACCCTTCAACCAACATTCGGGTCGGTGGTACGTCAAAGGATAAGAAAAGACATGAATGGGATGCGATAGGTTCGAACAAACGTCATTGGTGGAATGATCGGTATCGCTTTCCGGCAATTATTATCCTATGCTTTCCATTATTTGACTGCTAACCATAACAAGCACTGACATCGGGGTATCGTTACGCGGTAAAAACACGCAGGTTTTGGGCCCAACCAATCCTGAAAATTCGACGGGTTTGGGCCCCATTTACGAAACTTTCATTACATTGCATTAACACGTCGTCAATGAATCGTTTGTATGAAGTAGGTATTCAAGTTCATTGCTCACCTGTTTCCTGCTTTACTTCATCTCTTGGGCCTCCGTATCTGTTAGGTCCACCCGTATGTCTTTGTCTTCAGTTCCACAGGTTTTCCAAATAGATGAGCGTGTCACATTTTTTTTTCTTTGATGCATTGATTGATCCTCTAAAAGAGAAAATTGTAATAAAAAAACTTACAAAAACAGTAGAAAATGTTAGTTTAGTTTAGCTGTTTTATTTGTTGTTGTTAAGGACCTAGGTTGGAAGGTTTTTGTAGGATATCTCTGACTGTAATTGACTGGAAGTTTTGAATGGGGGGAGGAGAAGTATCGAAAAAACCTCTAAATTTATTTGAGATACTGCTTGTTTATTATATTTATGTTTGTATTTTGCGGTCTATTAACCTTCCAAAATGCCCCTTCGTGCCACAATTTGAAAATATTTATTTTATAAATTTCAAAAATCGGACGACAGGCTTTTCTTTATTAATATAGTGAATTCAGAAATTTATTTTAAAGGCTAAGTCAATCACAGCCTGAGATATCCTTCAAAAACTTTCCAACTCAGGTCCTGCTGGCGTTCAGTTACCTTTCCATACACTAGTGAATTTCAAGCTACTTTCCTCTTAGATTCCCTGGATGACGGATATGACTAGATGTATATTTTGGCGAGGGGAAGTATGGAAGATAAACTTGAGTGGACATGTTCTTCCCTCGGAGGCCCAAACATTGGATCATCGTCATAACAACTGATTAGTGAACTGCTATTGATATTAAATATCACTAAGCAGTTCACTAATCACTGTACTTCATTGAAGGTAAACTGGATACCTACTAGTGGTGTTGCGATGTTTGCTATCGAATCAATTTTTTAATATTAGTGTGGTATCGGCAGGAAATTATCGATACAACCAGTAACGTAAATACCCGAATCAAAAAATGGTGACAAAACTCCAAGACCCACCCAAATAAAATGTACCTCCTCCGTATACTAACTAGGTACCTAGTTTAAAATTCGTCTGATGTTTTTACCTAATAGAAACAGACTCCTTAATGATCAAGAATGCAGTTATACAATTTATATACGTTGTAATCATTGTGTCAGCAAGACACAATTATGGCACTTGGGTTAAATATAAAATAACCATCTCATGAAAAGTCAAATTTTGACTTTTCATGAGATGGTTATTTTATATTTAACCCAAGTGCCATAATTGTGTCTTGCTGACACAATGATTACAACGTATATAAATTGTATAACTGCATTCTTGATCATTAAGGAGTCTGTTTCTATTAGGTAAAAACATCAGACGAATTTTAAACTAGGTACCTAGTTAGTATACGGAGGAGGTACATTTTATTTGGGTGGGTCTTGGAGTTTTGTCACCATTTTTTGATTCGGGTATTTACGTTACTGGTTGTATCGATAATTTCCTGCCGATACCACACTAATATTAAAAAATTGATTCGATAGCAAACATCGCAACACCACTAGTAGGTATCCAGTTTACCTTCAATGAAGTACAGTGAATTGTACAACTAGCAGTGGTACCTATTCATCCCCGCGACTAACTTGTTATCCCGAAAGCTTCACCAAAGTCCACCAAATTCACCAAGTTTTGGTTTTTTCTTTGTTTTCTAAATCACATAAACTGACTTATCACTCGATTAACTTACGGTGTATCGTATCCCACATAACAGTACGGATTGCTTCAATTGTTTGTTGTTTCAAACTTCTTATGCAATATTTGTATGAACAATTCCGGATTTATTAGCCTAATAATCAGAATAAAAAAACATCTGCGTCACCTGCTCTTACGAGATATATTTAATCCCGTCTTAGGGCATGATTAGTAAAATTACCTTTGAGAGGTCAAAAACAGGAATAATTTTACAAAAATACGATCATAATTAGCCATTATGTTACTAACACGTTTCCAGAACAACAACGTTAACACGTTAACTGATAACGTCTTGCCGCAAATCGAAAAAAAAAAATACCTCACGAAATCTGAAAAAAAGAAACGTTCCAATTCTTCCTAAATATTATGGCCATTTGAAAACAAGAGCAAAAGTTTATTCCAACAAATCAATTTATTCAACCGATTGGGACATCCCCGCTAAGCAACATTGATAGCACAATAATGACAGTAAATATTTTAAATCCCTGAAGAGACATAATTGACATAATATAACTAGGGCATGAATCAACGTTTACAACGCTGTAACAACAATATAAAAACGCTGCAAATTGCTCCACAACACAATTTTCTGTATGGAATTAAAGTTTATAGATCCATTTGGATTTATTTCAACAATTTACTAAACTTTAAGCAGCATAGGGCCAGCATCAGCTGCGTGGTTCCTCAACCTAATTTCTTTGCTTTCACTCTATGAAGCTGTAATTTGGTATGTAGCATTTCATATGCTGCATATTGTGCTGATTGGCTCCTAAAGCTAAAACCCCCTCCCTCCCCCTTCAACTTGCGTTTTGAGCCTTACGGCTAAATTTTTATAATATAAATAAATAAATAAAATGAATTAAAATTAAATAAATAAATTTCTATCTCTCTTTTCTTTTTAAATCCTATTTATAGGATTTAATAGGAATTTCTATTAATAGGATTTAAAAAGAAAAAAGAAAAGAGAGATAGACATTTATTTATTTAATTTTAATTCATTTTATTTATTTATTTATATTATAGAAATTTAGCCGTAAGGCTCAAAACGCAAGTTGAAGGGAGAGGGAGGGGGGTTGGTGCTAGGGGGATACAGTCATACATTTTTTGATTGTGAAACAGAAAGTTTGACAATTGAAAATTTACCTACTTACTTATTCATTTAGTGAGTTTATTTAATAAGTGTCATCAATGTTTTATTCAATTTCCGCCTTTAACGAACTCACAAGAAGTACGGGAATATCTGTCGCATTTCCACTTTTTTATTTGATTATTTCGGTAGGTAATTGTACCAGAAGGCAGCAGGAGGGCAATGTCTTTATTTTCAGTTATCATTTATTCCATTAATTGTACCCATTTATTTTATCAATAATGATAAGATGTCTTGTACGTTTTAATTCAATGAGGGCAGCGTTTCATTATGCAGAAACCTTCAAGCGTTAAAAAAATTACTTACTCACCTACCCGCAGCTTTAAAATAATAATTGTGAATTTATTCGTATCCCGACTACGTCAATCGGAAGGACCCGGCGGATTTGAAGGTTGTCAGGGACGGTATTTTTAGAATTGAGAAAAAATTAGGTTTCCAGTCTTATCGACAAGTTGCTACAGATTGCAAAACCCTCAGGTGACCGGTACTTGATCAGTGAGCCAGGTCTGGGTCGCCCGATGGTAATATGATGAAGAGGTGGGCCCCCGACCCCGTCCTCGAGGCGCCATTTCTTCGCGTTTGATGTCTTGATCAGCAAACGAGAATCCGTCTTAAGTATCTCAAGGCCGGTTCCATCGAAAATTACCGAGCTGTGATTTACCAAATCCTTTGAAAGTTTCATCCACATGATAATTGTCCTTACGGATGAAATCGGATAAAGTAGTCCTCAGTGTCAGAAATCCTCTTCAAACATGACTAAAATTTCTCCCCTAGTATCATCAAGCAGTTTAAAAAATATATATATATTTTATAGCGCCATGTATATACAAGTAAACTTATAAGCAATATTCGTATGTTGAATTTTAAATTAAATGTTCAAAACGAAAGTACATCACTTAGTCTTATATTGTTCAGACGTTTTCACATTAGTTGAGCAAGCTCCTGCGGTTTGGTACGTTTCAATTTCTGAGTAGATCATTTGTGTCTAGGAGTCGGACAACATCCTCGTTGACGTGATCTTGTAGCCTCATTAAGTGGTTGATGGCTTGGTTGCGTACCTCATTGACCGATTCCACTTGAAGGTCGTAGTGTAATCGGTCATTACGAAAGTATCTGTATGCATCTGCATCTGTATCTGTGTGCATGAACTCAGAACATTATTCTGGAAGCGCTGAATAATGTTGCGATTACTAGGTGCAGTGAGTTATCAAGCAGTGACGATCCGAAGCTCCTCCAAGGAGTATTTCACCCTAAAATTTTCAGGTTTTCCAGGCCTTTAAGTGACGACAGAATACATTTACCGTTTTGGGGCATTTTTTTAACACTGAACTCCAATTCTACCCTCTTAATGTATTAGAAAATATCCCAATTTCGATCATGAACATTATCAAATCACTATTTTCCTAACGCATAACAGGTATTATTCCAGAGATGATCCCTTATTTTGGAGGGAAATAATAAATTGGGGTCAGCTCTCCACATGAAAGTTACCTGTAGTGCTCAAAAAACGTGTTCTGAATTGCATTCCCGACCTGTGAAACCAGAAGGATTGCCCCAACAACGCGGAACTGGTAGGATTCAGACAAACCCACCAACAATTATGTCATCTCAACATATACAAACTGTTTTGACAACTTTAATTCAGAGATAGAATAATAGAATAATTGAAAAATCAAATGAACAATCGTATCAATCCCTCCTTCTATTTCCTAGTCAATAGGAAAATCCTTGGAAAAACTCACTACATATTAATAAAATTACCCGAAATGTTATTGTACACACGAAACAGCATCAGAGAAGTTGTCTTTATAAGAGCACGACTGCTGAATAGATCCTGAAGATGATCAGGAAATCTACCTTACCACTTTTTCCATGTAAGAAAAATAGAGTATATTAGAGAAGAATAACACCTTCACTGCTGTAAGAGTGCTAGATATCTTAATAATATTATCCTCCTGCCAGTGGCGGATCCAGCTTTAGAGTGAGGGGAAGGGGGGATACACTAACCGGGGGGATTGGGGGGTATGGAAAATGTGGAAATTTTTGAAGCAAAATGGGTAGTTTTAGGCAGTTTTATCAGTTAAAATGTGAATTCAAAGAGACATAGATTCTGTTATATTTTGGAAATTAAAGGTGAAGCACCCCCAACCCCAACTTTCATGAACTGTAATAAGACAACATTTTTCATGAGGATTGTGAGAAAGTGGTGACTAATATAAATTTTAGTGGACACAGTGATTGCGCGTCGGAACCAACCGTCGGAACTATCGGTGATGCGCACCAACGAGGTTTAACTGTACCACGCTGCCTAGCCCACTCAAGCTACTTCTTATATGATATTTTTACTTGGAATTCCTCAATTACTTCAGTACATATACTGTATCAATATACTGTACCAGTGCGACCAACTGTCAGGCGTCGCGACAATAAAATCCCTACCCTCATCATCTGCTACCTTACATCATTTTGATTTACAGTACCTAATAGCTTCAGTGAGCGTAATTTTCATTGTGTAAACTAACCTATGATTGGCATTAAGTGTGACAGTGTGAAACAAATGATTGGATGTAATGTGTATTTACTCTTACATTCAGTACCTACCATATTTAAAAAGCCCGAGGGGGGGGGGGGGTCCTCCTGCCACATCTGAGACAGAACATTTGATGTGATTGTGACACACCTGACGTATTGTTTCCTTCCATTTATTCGACTGGGATATGAAGTGATTATGGTTGATGGGTTGAAAATTGTTGCATAGTAGTAGAGTCTTATCGTCTTATTGAATACTCATTGGAAGTTGCACAATGAAATCGACGGGTTATTAAACAGGTGTGGCACGACTGTGAGGTTGCACGATTTTATTTTTCATCTCTTAATTCCACGAGATTAAAATAAATCAAATTACCACCTTAAATTACCATTTGAAGTAAATTATTCTTCAGTTACATATTGCGTACTTGAATATGATTTTGCATATTCGATGTCACCGTAGGAAGTCTATCGTGCTTCACGGACTAAGAACAGCCCTCACTCCACCGCCTCTCCTCGACCGGAGTCTCGTGCTAAAAACGTGATTTTTACAGCTGTGATGAACAGAAAGAAAAAAAAAACAATAAATTATCTTCGTCCGCTCATCTCAGAATCCTGAGAAACCGACTTTCCTCAATACACGATTCCTCAGACTCAAGGTGAAGGTGCGTGAAATGATTAAGGGAGCCTTGAACGCCCGCAGAGTCGAGTCGCTTCCCGCGTTTGACTCCACTCATCCTGGAATCCCGGTCAACGTCACGATTATTTTAACCGCCTTTCAAAATCACTTTTGAGTGTTGACTAGACATTCTTTTCGTGTAGAAATGTCGAGACAATACCGCCGGTTGGTCAATACTTTTGAGTGCGTGGTGGATCATTCGACGTTCTTCGGAATCTGCAATAAACGAACTCGTACGTCATAACTTGAACGAAGTAGGAACTTGTATGAAGAGATAAATTAATGGGTGCCCGGAAAAAGGGCCTATGTCACGATTTTTTCGAAACCCAGTTTTCTATGGAATAAGGGCCAATGTCATGTGGACTAAGAGCTCCCATGGTTTTCAGTTGTAACCTAGACCGAAAGAAGTCAGGAAAATCGCATTTACAAAGAGAAGTGAAAGACATTGAAGTGGAAGAAGGGCTTATGTTGTCAGTTCGTTATCAGAGTGCAACAGTACTCTTAATAACGTATTAAGACCCTGGAAAACGTTCAAGATTTTTGACCCAGCTGTCGGAATTCCAGAATTTCACCTCTTCTTTACACGAGCCTGTTGCCCATAAGCAAGGAAAAGAAGAAGGACCTTTTTCACATGACACAGTTTATGACTGACCCAATACATGTGCTATTTTACAAGTCACTGCCTTCAATGTAAATATTCCGAGAAAAGTAAAATGTAATAAGTCAATGTTAATATTCAGAGAAAAATTAAATCTTAATACTCAATCTAATATTCAGAGCAAAATAAAACATTGCCTTTTTGTAGTAGATAACTTTTCTGCTAATTTCCCCTGTGGAAGAAGGGCCTATGTCACCCCAGGTGACTTTTATTAGTGGTCATTAGCAATATCCCAATTTTTCAACGCTCCTGTAAAATTTGGAAATAGTGACATAGGCCCTTCTTCCGGACACCCATTCAAATGTGTATTCTATGCCAACCAGATGCGGATGAAAACCGTATCACTCGAGGCCCATCTGTTCTTGAGGAGATCAAGTCGATGGACAATTACCCGAATTTTACTCGTAAATTAATTTATGACGACGAAAATGGAAACATGAAGGCGTCGGGCGCTAGTACTGTATGTGGAATGTAGACTTCAATACTTAGCTTCTCGTTATTAATTTCTCATAAAGCTTGTTTCAGAGTGGCAAGAACAACAGAAAACAATCAATCACTAGTTAATTAAGTTATTTATTTATAATATTAATTACTCAAGTTGTGTTAGCGTCAATACATGAACGTTTTAGCCATTTTTATTTGATGATTAATATTCATCGGAAAAGTCAGAAATTATTGGAAATGCGCCAAATTTGTCACGCCTATAAATATCCTCCATCAACACAGCTGAAAAATTCTTCGTTAAATCTTGTAACAATCTGTAATCACTTTTCGTAACATAATATGTTACATAATATGTTATATGATTACGTATATGTACTCATATATTATACATGATTATTGGGAATATTGTTTACAAGGACACTTGGTTAATGATGATGTTCTTAGAAACACGCACAAACCAGGATTTCAAGGTTTTGACGCTGATTACCGAGTTATTAGAGCACTTGAAGGATAGTCTTCTCGTTGGTTCATGAATCAGTCTCACCACAATTTCAAATCTACCACACCCTCTGGAGCACCTATCGCACCTACGGTTATCTAATTTTCTAGGCAACCTAGGCATTTTTTATTTCCTGTAGATATTGGAAACTAGCGAATTTATTGAGGTAACTATAAAACTCGTTTATGACCCCGTTGTCGGTATTGGCCCGAGGCACGCCATCACTGAGGACGGATGATATTTGAGTTGCGTAAAACGGATAATATATTACAGATGAGCCCAGAACAGATCAAATAAGAGCTCGTTCTCACCGGCGAAAACCAGTTCTCTTGATACAATATCGATAACACCAGCATGATCATCAACCTAACCATAACTAGCCTGCTAAATTTACTAGTTTTGTACAAACAAGAAAAAAAATTTTTTTTTACAAGAAACCTCACTATTTCATACTTGGAATTTTATAATTATAGTGGTGTTGTGTCTGGTTAAAATAATGATATTTAATATCAAAATATAGTTAATCACAACTTATTATAATATAAAGAGATAATAGTAGTTGTGATTGACTATATTTTGATAACGTTATTAGAGACAACAATTGACCATAAGGACAATAAGCGACACGGACATCTTGGACAGAATAACAGGTGGGGAGATGAAGGACTCCATTGATTGGTTACTAGATAATTAAGTAGGCTTAGAATCAATATAAATAATAAATTAATAATTAACCTGAATAAGTGATATTTTCATATGACAATATTAATATTAAAATTGATATTAAATTAAAATAATGTATTAATAGTAGGTAGTAATAATAATATTAAATTAAAATGGATGCGAAGCAATAATGATGCCAATGATCAACGTTTTTAGTCCAAGTAGGTGGTCTTGTTAATCTCACTTTTCAATTGATTGGAAATTAACAGAACATTGTGGTGTATTCTTCAAAGATTGACCTTCGTATACGACCATGTACACTTTCTCCGTGCCCTGAATGGGAATGTGGGGTAGTAACGAACCCCAATAATTATTCGACTTGCAAACGCATCTATGCCTTCAAGTCCATTGCTCTAGCCTTTTTCGATCCTGTCATCAGGTGTTAGACTATTCCGATTTTATGTACACATTACACCACGTTCAAGTTTTATTAGATATTAGGGATGGCATGTTGTTCGTGGTTGATCAGTTTTATTGACTATTACTTCAAACCCCGTAGGCTGAAGGTACATTATCCAAATATATAACCACAGCTCCCTATCTATTTTACTGTTTTGGCGAATTTTCGAAGAAAAGGAAGCTATTGTTCTCGGTCCAAAATGTTTAAAACTCGAATTTCCGAAATATTTTCATACCAAAATCCGTTTCAGACCATGCTGAATTTAATGCCAAAAGACATAAATAATCATATGTACATATTTATGTACATGTCATTCGTTAGAAGTGAGATAAAACGTTCGAATTTGCACAAAAATCCATCTTGGCAATCGAAAGGCTAAGTTCGTAGATGGGCAGCACCAGGCCACTCGGGAGTTTTAAGGAGGAAAAAATTACCCAGATTCCAAAAATGAAACAGTCTGCGATACAATAGTCCGTTATCAACCTGGAGCACTTTGAAGGTGAAGAAACGTGGTTGTTACTTGAGATATTTTTCATCCGATAACGGAATGAGATATCGCAATTCTGACTTCATCAACGTGTTCGGCGTGGAAAAATCTATAAACTGAGATGCTACTCGGCAAAAAACGGAAACAAAATTTGTTATAAAACCAGTAGAATGGAGACATTTGCCATAAAACCCGTTATTTTATTGAAAATTTGCTCTTATAGCCATGCTGCATTGCTGTATTTTTTCTTTTGTCGAACTAAAACTCAACGTTTCAAATTTAATTTGACTGGGGGTCGTTTTTTAAATATTAATTATCGCGATTTTTGTGTGATTACTAGCAGTTGGTCTAATTTTGGAAATTAGGGGATTAGAAGGATCGATATTCAATAATTATAATTAGAGTGCTGAGAACTCACTGGTTTCGTCACAATACCCATTCTTCGGTGATATCCCTCCTCTTAGATAGTGCACAACGTTGTCTTAAGTAGGTCTTTCGAACACCCAAATGAGCTTTCAAATTCACACAGCAATGTGGTGTGTTATGTAGTACTGAGGTTAGTAGGAAATATTTTGCTAATGTCCTTATAAATGTTAATTGCAGGACCCTTCTTCTTCGTGTATCGTCCCCTCGTCTCTTCTGAATATCATAGTATACGTCAAAAATAAATCTTGCCGATTGTTAGGTACTTACTCGAACTTGTATAGATCTAGTGTGATGCTCGAGGTCAACCTTCACCTACCACTTCATTCCATGTTGATCTTGATAATATCAAGATAATATTATGCCACGCTTTTTGAAGAAAAAAATCTGTAACTAATTGTCGCTTCAATACGAAAATGACTCACGAGTTTGTCCTCCCTCGTCGATCTAATTGGAATACGTCAGATCTCGCTGCGAAATACCTTATTATATGAATATCGTTTCCTCATTCACCAGAGACTGTGTATTTGTCTGGCATAGTCTGGGTTTGTTAAGGAATCTACCTTGCTATTAAGTATTTTTTCCTCGATTCAAGGACTCCCTTGTAATCACGTAAACCTACTCTTTTGATGATCAATCCAAGAAAAACCACACTGTGTGAGATAATCAAAGATGTGTTGACATAAAGGTTACACTATGATTTACACCTTCTTCAAATCTCCAATCTTATCCCTTTACACATCTACGATTAACGCTTTTCATTTTCCCACACGCGCCTCGAAATTGTCTACTAGCGCTAAGTTAACATTAAAAACATAATTGATTCAAGGGGTGAGAACTAAGTACTGTAATAACGGTTGATGAATATTAGACGAGAAAACGCTTATTGCTTCCAGGATGTTAGTTTAAATGTAATTAGCGTACTAACTACCTTTACTACAAGTGGTAAAATGAATTATTTATTATGTTTTAGGACTGGGACCAGAACGAATATGATGGAGCTATTGTGGGTAAGTTGGAATTTTCAACAATACAAGTACAAGTCGCTAGATAATGTGTTTTCTCTCAATTTACCTTTGATTCTACCAAAGTCGATCTTTACATAGGTGAACAATCACAATTTAAATTTCCTGGCTTTCTCAACTAATTGTATCCCGCGTTTGCTGTCTTGTGTGTCCGCAAATGCTTGTTGGGCGAAAACCTAATTGATTTGCAGCATGCAGCATGACCTGATGAGCGGATTTTGAAGTAACAATCCGTAACTACCTTTAACGTACTAATATGTATTGGATGGTATCCACGGGTTTGGACAAGTGGGAAAAATCTTTCTCTCAAACTATTTTTGGCAATAAATATTTTCTTTTAGAGGTTTTGAAATGCTCATTGTAATCGACCAAGAAAAAAACCCCGTCAACCTGACCCTAAATTGAAAAGCTAGATATACTGTTAATTTTTCATAACGGGACTATTACACTTCAATCAGAATAGGCCCAGGTTCAGCCGAGTGGCTCCTAAAGCTAATTTCAATGCTATTCACTCAATGAAACTGTCATTTGGTATGTAGCCCCCTTAGGACTTACATTTCAAGCAGAATAGGCCCAGAATGGGGCGAGTGGCTCCTACAGCTAATTTCTATGCTATTCAATCTATGAAGCTGTCATTTGGTATGTAGCCCCCTTAGGAATTACACACAGTAGCATCTCACTCGGAGAGGACCATCCGGACGCACGGACAAAATTTTAGCTCTTCACTTCAATTATTTCTTGGAGTTATGGGACTAATGTATACAGTACAGCGATATATACAGAAAATAATAAACCATTGAAGATGAATTTGCAGGGGTTTTTGTATGACGAAATAGGTCTTCAAACGTGTCTTTCCTTCTGCAGTTGGTAGCATTTTGGCGAATCTTGGTAAATTGTTCGTCTTGTGGTCAAGATTAGGTATCGTTTCCACAGCTATTCCCTGATAGAAGATGACGGGAATGACGATTGTAAATTTGAAAGTTATCGTCAAGTAATTTAATTCGTCTTCTTCTGAATTTTATCTCGTGATTTTTTTTTTCTCTGAAGGAGGAACTGCTCACCCTTGTTGGCGAGAGTGCAACGGAACTAAGATGCACTGCGTTTACGACTGGAGAGTGGCGCAGAAGACGACGATGAGCATGGAGTGCGGGAACTGCCCTCTAGAGCCCGGGGATTGTCATAGAAAAGGCTGCATCACCGGTGGGGGCAACGTGCGAACTGCCATCGCCGTCAATGGACGCATACCAGGACCTTCAGTATTGGTAAGTAAACATTGATTGACATCCACCTTGTCACAAGTGTCAAACCTTGACTAATTATGCGCATTTCCAATCCTGCTCACTTCAAGCAGCCCCCCCCCCCTCCAGCGTCGCTCATTCAAGCAATACTCCATTTCCAAGTGTTTCTGTTGAGTCGTGTTCAAAGTATATTCAAAAGCTGGTTGTAAGTATTCATTCTCCATTATCACGACCAATGATTATCACGGCCTTTGATTGCATTGCTGATGGGTAATTTCGAAAAACGTCTCTTTAGGTACCTGAGCTCCACAAGGAGTCCCAGAAAGGCCTTAGGCAGAAAACTAAGATAACTTCCGGAGTAACTTTTAGGAATTCGTCGTCAGTAGCAAGTCGAGTATTGGATGCGAGCACTTTGGTCCTCCCCTTTAGCCTTAAGGCACCATCATCAGGCCGTCGAGAGAATACTGGGCTTTTACTATTCAATACATTACGAAGAGAGTTTTTTAAACTGTAGTTAAAGAAAAATCAACCTCATTTTTTATGTAGAATTTGAATGAACGATTGAAAAATAATGGATTAGTGGGTTTTCAAAACCGTCTCACGTAAGGGCTGGACAAAAATCTTATTCCTCATTTATTGTGAGGTGTCTTCGGATATTTGTACCAGCTCTAGTGATTCCTGAAAAAATACTCTTAATGAAGATAACGGCTTGTGAACGTGATCTTTTTCTAAAGTGGACGTACCTTCAGTAAATAGCTACATTATTCACTTGCTGGTCAACCAGCAGCTCATTGGTGTAAATGGTTCAAGTGGTAAAGGAAAACGTGGTAATGGTCCGTTTAGCAACTGTTGATTTTTGTTGAATTTATGATCGGAGGAAAATATCCTATTCGATCCCATCAATCACCTAATTGTATTCCATTCAACTGCAGTACTACATTAGCGAATTTTCGAAGAAAAGAAAGCTATTTCTCTGGGTCCAAAATGTTTAAAACTCGAAATTCCGAAAACTTTTTATATCAAAATCCGTTTCAGACCATCCTGAATTCACTGCCTTAAGACACGTGAGATTTATATTTATATCAGGAACGTAGCGTGGCTCTGGACAATGGGGTACCGCACTCAAATCCCCCCCCCCCACCACCACCACCTACCCACACACACACTTCCTAACTCTCTCACCCAAAAAAGGAAAAAGTTAAGCAGTTCTTATAAGCAATAGCAACCTGTTTGTTCAAAGGAATTGTATGATATTATTTCATAAAATTCCTCTGCAAACAGCCAGTAGGTATACGTTTCTTAAACCCTGCAAACCTAAAAACGTTTCTTGGGGACAACCACGTTTATCAACATATCTAACGACCGTTGAGAGCTGGGACAGAGAACTAACGTCTGATGTTTCATCGAACAAGATTGACTTCACCATCGTGTTCAGCATTGAAAATCTATAAACTGAGGTGTCTCGGATATAAACCAAGACAACATTTGTTATAAAACCAGTAAAATGGAGACATTTCACATAAAACCAGTTATTTCATCAAAAATTCGCTCCTATAATCATGCTGCATGACTGGATTTTTTTTTTTTTTTTTTTTTTTTTTGAATGATGTATTCAGTCAGTGATGGAGAGTTCTTGAACGGAACGGGATGTGGGCTTGACTTTTCCTGGTTTGGTTTCCCGAACCCTTCCAGCAAGCGTCCTAGGAACTCGTGGGGTTACGTCATTTTACACGACATCAGAGTGAAGAAGCGATACGAACGGGACAAGTGTCTACCCGCATGGTCGACATCTGCGGTCCACGACAGGACGAGTTGTGAAGTGGAGTTCGCGGAAGATATTTAGAGGCTTCAGACAGCACTTGTCCTTGTTCTTCGGGTCGACGAAGTTTTAAAATGAGCCTTATAGCAGAGCAAAACAAATTTTGTGCAAGGTTAATCGCCGAGTGTGACCGCAGGCAGCGCCACTTGTGTAAAAAAAAAACTATACTAAGGAAGGTTGGATCCGGTATTAAAAAAAAAATCAACGAATTTTAAATTACCTTGAATAATAATCAGCGATAGTCATACATGGTGGAATTCGTCGTATCCTCAATAGGGATGGGTCAAGAAACGAAAAACTACTTTAAATAACTAGTTTGAAAAAAAATAAATAAATAACCGTTTCTCAATTTGAAAAAAAAAACTACCTAGTTGAAAAAAACGGCACAAGTATCTAGTTCTTTGAATTGAACTATCAAATAATCAACTGGGAACAAAACCAAATTTGTTATTTAATTTCATGAGGAAGAAGAAGAATGTACCTAGGTGGAATCGTGTTAAATGCAAATAGTTGCTCCTTCCGTACCTTGCGAAAGGGTTTTTCCAAATCAGGCAATTTTATTAGGTACCTACAGCAAAAAGAGCAAACCTCAGTTCCTCCAAAGTTGAAATGCTGATGTTCCTCAATGGAAACAACGAATATTGCTCTCAAACATTGGGAGACTTTTCCTAATAACTCGTTCTCGCTTGGTGTTATACTATCGTGTTTCATATTACTATTACTCCCGCATTACTGTTGAAAAAATAATCTCAACTGATTGTGCGATAGGACTGAAAATAAAATAATGTTAAAAAGATCCTATTTCTTCTATAGTTTTTCCTAAATATAAATATATAGGTACGTAAACCGTCACATGGGTTCCACTAAAAAATTAGTGTCCTTCGTTCGTGTGTTCTCAGAAAAATGTGGTAAATTACCTACTCATTCAAATATATACCTACCTATGTTTTCTCATGTTTGATCGGTTTTTATTACTTTCTACTTCTACCTATTTGATGATTGCTCTCCAAAACTTGATGACATGCAAAGAACCGTAAACAGAAAAATTTAACCAAAGTTGTTGTCATCTACTTTTGTTAAATACTGTCTTGGAGCCTTTTTTTTTTTTTTTTTGCAAGTCCCGTTCACTGAAACCAATCTCCTTGCTAATTTAAAACAAGCTATCTTCAAATGTGTCGACAAAGTTTTCGTTTTGACATTTTATGTCTTTACTCTGGCACATAACTGGAAAAACGTTACACAAAAGCGTTACACGAAATCGTCACGAAAATTTCTGATGATTTTCGCTTACAACCGATTCGGTGCTACGGAACTTTATCTTCACCAGTTATCATCGTACAAAAATCGTTCACCACTCGTTGGATAGCTCTGATAAGTGATTGTTTAAATAATTGTTTACACACAGGTGATCATTCTCAATAATTTATAATATATTCTCAATAATTTATAATCATTCTCAGTAATTATAATATAATTTACAATATTATTGTCTATACGAATGCAAGCTTCATAATAATTATTTAATAATAAATTATTTATGATGAACCCTATAATTAAGTATAACAACTACGCTACTGGGGTAGGTAATGTAGCATTGTTTGAAGGTTCTTGAATCACTTCTTTAAAGACATAAAATGTCCCAATGTGTTGCAGACTCGTATGCAAGCATTTAATTCTCGACTGTATCAACAACAGGATGGAGTTGACATTCTTTTGACATTTTCATGTCTTTGCTTTGGCACATAAACTGAAACGGGAAAAATTTGTTTCCTTGATTCACCCTTTCCCTCAGATCACGTCAGAACACAAGCGACAGGCGGGCCACTACGTCAGACGCACCTATGACGCACGAATGTATGACGTCAGACGGCTGGCCGGAGGCCAACTAGTGCGTCAGATCCTATGACGCACGAGCGTATGACGTCAGACGGCTGGCCGGAGGCCAAATAGTACGTCAGAGCCTATGACGCACGAGCGTATGACGTCAGACGGCTGGCAGGAGGTCAATTAGTACGTCATAGCCTATGCCGTAAGAGCCTATGACGTCAGAGGGCTGGCTGGCTAGGTGATCGGGTTTAATAAGCCTCTGGAATTCCGCGCCTTCATTTTGCATTCATTTACATCTTCACGTTGAAAAATACTTCATCTTGTCGCTAATTTTATTTCCTATCAGTTGAAAAATACAGTTATTCGTTTTCTTTGTAACTACATTTCTAACAACATAATATTATTAGAACACCCGTTTTTCGTTGAGAAGAAAAGAAACTAGTTTTTTCGACAGTTATTTTAATGTAACGGACGTTATTTTACGTTTCTCGAAAATAACCGTTATGCCCATCCTTAATCCTCAATTCAACCTATTCTACCAGGTTTGGCCACCGTTGGAGAGATGGAGAGTTTGGCCACCGAGCTCTAAGACAGACACTGCTGACGCATTAATTTTGTGTGTAAAGAGTATCGAAAACGCCTTACGAAACGCTCGAAGAACGTCTGATTGATATCTGCATATTTTCGTCTTATCGCCTCTTAGATCTGTTGCGTGGCAGTAATAATACGTACCCGCGGGACTAATAATTAGTATAATTATTATTTGTCTGTAGACTTGACCAACTCATGCGACCAAAATAGGAGTTATCGTCGAATATTATCAAAATTTGATCATTTAACGATGCGGATCATGTTTATTTATTTTTAATGTGACTATTGTTGCCTTAAAAGAAACATAAACCGTTTAAGTTATCCTGTATTCACTTTTGACGTGCAGATTCATGAGTCACCCTGAATCGTATTGAATGTTGTAAGTACAAGTAGGTAGATTTCAATTTATATTACTTGACAAAAGATTGTCAAGATTTTTGAACCAAAATTGATAATAGCGAAAAGAATGAAGGGGTGGAGAAAAGGAATTTCAGGATTGCTTGCGCCACTGCGCCAAAATAAACCCAATGATGTACGATCAATACGTATGAACCGACTGTATTATGTCACACGTAGGTAGAGTTTATTTCGAAACATCGTTTCGTTGTCTCATGTTGGTATTACATCAGTAGCGATTTACCGTAACTTTGAGCATGAGGGCTTTATCTGGTGACATTGTGATCACTCATGGTCAACTTTGCCAATGCCAGATGAAGCCGTCAGTCGGGAAGATTTTTTTTTTCTTTTAAATTGGATTTTGTGCTGGTCCTATATGAATACAAATGGAGCGTAAATATACTGAATTGAAGAAAGAAAGCAACCTTATACCATTATAATGAGAAAGTCAAAGTCAAAAATTGCATTCACCTTATAAAACCTTTCCAACAAGCTTGGTTGACATTTCTCATAAGCTTCTTCTGCTACGTCCCATAAATCCTTTTTTTTCTTGCTATGTTCCGGAAACGTTGTAATGGTAACACCTCATAGATGTTGTGCAAAAAATGTGTCAGGAATGTTAATTGGCGTCTTCTCCAAACTAGGCGTTGGAAATCAATTGAAATAGTTGGCACTATTGATCTGGTACCATTCAATCGTGAAATTTTATCGTTTGTATCGTTTTAATGGTTTCCAAAGATTTTATCTGCAACGTTATGAAATGTTACCATTGTTTTGTGTGCGTTTTTGAAGTTATGTAGCGATCAGAAACTGCGTTTAAAAGTGAGGATACAGAATGAGCATTTATCTTCTACATCACAACAATAATTGTTATTCTTAAATGATAAATTATTATTATTCTCCAATATCACAGGATTCATGAGAGGCCTCAAAATGGAGACAGATAATGAATGGGTGGTGGGAAAAACATGGTACATTACACTCCAACGAAAAAAAAAAACTTTGTTGATCGAATAACGTGGCATGTAGTCTCTAGCAACGGTAGATAGGACTTGCAGTTGTTCGATTATCCCTCAGAATGCCCTTCTTATATATAAGTATATATACTTTCCAAACGATTCGGGATCCAGTGATGTGAAAAAACTTGGTAGGTATGTTGTGAGGAAATGTTCAAAGATTTTGACATATTTTTTAGAGGGCTTAAAAACAAAACCAAGCTCCAGAAAACTAATAGTGTGTGGCATAAACTGACTGTGGATGGATGATCCCACAACAGTTTATTCACGAGACGCCTGCAGGACCTAGGTTGGAAGTTTTATCTTTACCTAGGATATCTTGACGACTTCGCAATAACACTTTCTTAAATTTTAATTTTGAATATTTGCATTCATTCACTAACTAGTTTCAAAGATTATTGCAGATGTTCGAACTCCTTATGACCTCAATATTGCGATATGGAAAAACGTGGTATGTTGCTTCGGTAATGTGCACAGATCGAAGTGCTCCTGAAAAATTCGGTATTTGTGATATACCACGTTTTTCCTGCCACCCATTCAATTCCTAAGGGTTACGGTAATTTTGGGCGATAAGTCGAAAGGCCGAATCACTGATACATAACAAACACAGCGGCCTGAACCTAACGGAGTTCGGCCTAACGCATCGCAAAACCAGGTGAACTCGTTCTACGATGTTTTGAATATGGTTGCTATTGGTATACCACAGTCAGCTAAGGTGGTATTAGTTGGGGTTAGGGGTTTATTTGTTGCTGACTAATATGGGTTTTCATCGTTATAAGACAATTCAATAATGGTCTGTGGGTTTACGATGAATCAACGGGGAAGTTTATATATTCATGTAAATTCCAGCACTCGTTCGTTCGATTTAAACTCCTGCAATACTTTTCCAGCTCACAATGTTGAATCGTTTTCCTTTAATTTCCTACTACCTCCAGGATGAAAATAACTAGTGAAAAGGGGCGTGTCTTTCAGTATAATGCAAATCGTTCAATGTCATGCAGTGAATTTCATGTAACCCAATGTACATGTAATACTTGACGTAAATTTACTACACACATACTTTTTTTGGCTCTCGTGTACAAAAAACTTAATTACTCCCCTGTATGATATCCACTCTACACACCAATCAAGCCCAAGAAGATAAAATCTGTCTCTGCTTTTCGTGTAGCCATTATAAAAGCAGGTTTTCATTTCACAACACTTGTACTTTCAGAAGTTCTTAATTAGTAGCCTTGCCCTTTTCAACCGAAACGGTTATCACGCTCGATACAAACTCGGTTATCCTGCTGGGACTAAATGAGCAAGATGAAGACGACTCGAGTGTGCACTTAACCTCAATGTCGATAGTTAGGTAGGTACTTGCCGTAACCTTGTTTTAACATCTCACTATCTAGTGATGTGGAAGGACCTCTTTCCACTCAACTGACCAGCGGTGTTGCAAGGATCGCTTCCTGATGTATCGGATGTTAGGAGTATTGCGAAACTTATGATACTTTCGGTAACTACGAGTGCATTGTTACGTACACGGACATGGAAACCACTAATCAAGATCCCATACTTTTCACGGACTGTTTAAAGGAATTACTTGGTACTAACTATTAAATTAATTTGAAAGGGCGCATGTGACGAGATTGTGACAGGTAGGTACCTACTCGTTCTTTGCCCGTATCAGCCGTGTCCTTGCAAGAGAAATTTGGTGTCTCGCGTTATAGCTCAGGCGAATCGTACATTGAAAACACATTACATGGAGTATTACTGATTTTATAATAGGATTCTATGTGTTTTGGACCATTACTGTAAGTAAACATCCTGATTTGCAACCGATAAGGTAAGGCCACATTGCAGGATGCTAGATGGTCGCATGGAGGTTGGATGGACCGAGGCTACCAGGATGGAATATCAAACACGACTGATATGGGTGGATACACGCCAGGCGGTTCCCTAGGATGGTTTCTGGGGCCACTGCGGCTACCGTCGTTCCGTTACTCACGTTTATAAATAGCTGGATGGTCGCCAGGCAGCTAACTACCATCCACCATCCTACCAACCTTCCTGCAGTGCGGCCTCGGACTTAGTGCTAACAAAATGATGGTTGAAAAAGTCTGATTTTTCCACACTTTTTTTCAGATTTTCGCCAATTGTATCTTGAAAGGTAAACCCTCAAATTTTAAGGGGGGGGGGGGCAATGTTTCGTGTGAATCCAATGGCCAATGGTACATTATTGAAGATAATAAACCAAAATTGGAGTAAATAAATTGTATTTCCATTCTGCTTACTTAATACTTTTTCTGCCAACATCCTACCCTTCAACTTTAGAAAAGAAGGAAATTTGAAATTTTAATTTTTTGGAAAAAACTTCGATCTTTCAACAGCCGCATCTTCGCAACCACTTGACAAAAGAAACGGAATGGGTTCTATTTTACAGCAAATTTATTCTACTATAAACTTTGTTGGCATAACGATTTGCCAAATCCTCACAGTTATGGAGTTATTGGCGAAAATCACAAAAAAGTGCGAACAATCACACATTTTCGTCCACCATTTTGTTAGCACAGCAGCCTGAGGGTTGCAAATCAGGATTTTTACTCAAAGTAATGGTTCAAAACACATATTCAAAAATCAATACTCCATTCAATGTCCACGTTTTTTTTTGTACATTTGGCCTGGGCTTAATTCCACCCACTCGATCATAGAAGCTTTTCGTATCTGATTTGCGTCCTTCGCACTACGAGTGCACCTTGCAAATAAAAACGTCCTTACCAGGTCTTGACCTTCGCCGTTATTTCTTTCGAAGGCAGTCGCCAAAAAGGAAATTGCTACCCCATCTTGCCGTGGCAAGTCATCATCTTTATCCGATTTCGACTTCAACTACAATCGCACCTATTGTGCAAGAGCGACGTCCGTTCAGACGTCGTGGCCGACGAATCTTAGAAAGCACAACCTCCTATTCATATTACTTCAATCGGTCCCCCGGAGGACGTGAGGAGTTCATTATTTACTTTGGGAGAGGACTGCATCAGTCCTAACCCCGAAGGTCGCCAAAGTATGTAACCGTTTCCAACCCTGAGAGTGAATACCCAGGCACGGATGGCGAACGCTCATTATGAAGGGAACAAGGGGGCGTTATTCAGCAGTATTTAGTGACTGACACAATAGGGGAAGTCGAGCTGCATTAACAATACCAGACACTAAATCGCTCAAACACGATTTTCCCCTCGAACTAAACGCAGCTTGATATGAATACTTGTATACTTTTCATATCAAGCTGCGTTTAGTTCGAGGGGAAAATCGTGTTTGAGCGTTTTGTTCGTTTCTAAACGAACGAACTAGTCCTTTGATCATGTGCATCATGGGATTATTGGGTAACCGCCCACTTATGAAAGCTCGATTTTCGAATTTGGCTGCGTTCCACCTCATAAGAAGCGCTAAGTTTTCAACCCCACCAAGAGCGAAATAGCGGCAATAATACAGCAGTTGTCTGGGCGAAGCCACTAACTTTTCGGCAGGATTTCTCGATTTTCAAGAGAGTGACACCTCCCAAATTTCGAAGTCTATACTAAGGCTGAGTTCTGAGGACTCATTATGTACCTATTATTCAAAAAAATAAAATAAAAAAAATAAATGCAGAAAGCGAAATCGCCGAAAAACATTGATTTGGCCATGTACAACAGTGGCCGCAGTCAAGACCCCCTTCTTTTGAAACCCCTCGAAATCAAATTCTGGATCTAGCCGATTTGCTATGTTACTTCATCCCACTTTGGATGGTTTTTCTGATGGGGTCGTTTGAATGTCCGTAATACGCTCTTGATATAGTTATTTTATGTACTGCTTCAGTACGATTTAATAAGCTCTCATGTTAAATTCATACTGGTAAGGTACTTTTCAAGTCGAAGGCGCCCAAGCCACGTTTAATAGGTCATGGAGTTGGTATGGAATTTGACCCGCTTCTAACATATATGGAATTATTACGATGAATTATGTAGGATTTCAGTCAGAGAGAATTTCCACTATCCAACAATATAAAATCCATATTCACGTAGGCATCTATGTAACCTCGATCTACGGACGATATCTTTAAAGCCGACATCAGCTCACCAATAACACAGTACAGACGAGACTGACCGTCACGGGCTCAACGTGATGGTGATGTACGTGCGGCGATAGTGAAAGTTTGTCGCAAAGAGTATTTCAAGTCCCTTATTAGGAATTCAAAGATGGATTTGTACAGCCATCGACGGCTGACCCGTAATCAGCTGAAGAGGGTTTTAAATGCGCGAGCCAAGAAGGTGAATCACCAGCTGAAGGACAACGGTGCGAAAATGAGGTTTCGTGCTGATTTCATGCCGAACGACTACATTCCAAGAATCTGACGGCCCACCTGCCTCAAATTACCAGAGGAATCCGCCTATAGCAAAAAGACTTCCCAAATTTCGTTCTTCTTGTTACGTAACGAAGGTTTTTTGCTCTATAATTTGTCCTGCGGATCCGCTATATCCAGGACCCGGTCTCAACATTCGAACCGATCGCCGCATTTATGATCAGAATTTTGCACAGATTTCAGCTAAATTTGATCAAAATTAGAAGTACGAGACTGCCCGGGAATTTCGAGGGAAACATCTCATTCAGCAAATTTGGGAGTGAGAACTGTGAAAATAAAGTTTTTAATTGTCATGGGAAGATTTGAAGATCAAGACTTGATTCTTTCTTTGTGTGATTGTCGTATTAGAGTTCATTCATGTTCATTCAGTCTCCGATTCACTTAGAATTTCAGTTTGAATGTTTGGCGTCAAATTCCGTGTAGTGCCTGCTCACTTTCCACGTTTGCTTGACCTCAGTTTGATGATTTCTGGTTTTTCAGTTGATTTTCGAATAAATATGTTTTTTTGCCTGTGGGAAATGAAAGATCCAGTCGCATAGCACAAGTACAGCCTTAAGAGCCAATTTTTTAATATCTTTCATGAACTACATCGAGTAGGTATTCATGTGTTTAAAATCTGTAGCATTCTTGAACTGAAACACTGAAATTTTAACAATAAATAAAAAGTTGTGGTAAAAGTGATCAAATGCACTTTTTCACAAAATGAGGGTTTCGCTTATCAAGACACTAAGTACCTACAGTATACTATGTATACCTAGCTGGAAATGAAATAACACCTTGGGGAACACCATAAAATGGTTTTAGACCTAAAAAGTATTATTTATTAGCTCTAATTTAGTAAAAAAATGAGTTTATACATATTGAACATGTTCGAATCATCACTATTTCCACTGAGGTGAAAGCAGTCCATCTACGGCGGAAGTTAGCCTCACCAACATCACCGATTGATTTGAAATTTTGCACAGAGCTTCATTTTAGCTTCAGACAGTGCCTTCTAAAAGATTCACCCCATTACCTCAACTCAAGTAAATTTTAGGAACAAAACACTGAAATTTATTCTGATTTTGGCCACTTTGACGGTTCCATAGCCGATCAACTTGAAATTTGGTGTCGATCTTATTGGTGTGAATACTATAAAAAAGCGCTGGAAGTTTCAAGTGGCTAGGTCTAAAGGAAGCCGAGTTATATAACTTCAAAAACCCCTTAGCATGTTCTTCTTCTTATTCAGTTAGCCAAGGCTACATCCACTCCACCTTCACAGATTGACTTGAAATTTTGCACAGAGCTTCTTTTCACCTTCAGCCAAAGATTTAACCCATTATCTCAACCCAAGACAAATTTAGGGATGGTTAGAGATGGACAAAAAACTGAAATTTAGGCTAATTTTAGTCACCTCTCCTTTATTCTTGCTTAATTTATTAATTTTCTTATTAATACTAATTAGTTTATAATTTTATTTATTTGCTTAATTTATTCTTGCATATTGCCTCTACAGGTCTTTTCAACAACTTGAAGATGTGATATCCCTCTAAAAAACACTCCGTGTAAAAACCACTCCACCCCGCAAATATCATTCTAGAGCAGTCAGAAAAAGTTATGATATCCACTTTCCCCGCCAGCCTTAAACAGATGTCCTAACCACTTCACAAGCTCCGTACCCGTTTCGACATCTCCCCTTGGAGCCATGGCGAGAAGCTCTTTAATATTTGTGTTGAGGAGGCTTTTTAAACAATTTTACCTTGTATAATATGGTAAACGATCTTCTCGCCACGGCGCCAAGGGGAGATGTCGAAAAGGGTACGGTGGTTGTGAAGTGGTTAGGACATCTCTTTAAGGCGGGCGGGGAAAGTGGATATCATAACTTTTTCCGGCTGCTGTAGAATGATATTTTGATTTTTTTTTTTTTGGGATATAAACTAAGCTATGTATTCGTTTCTAAAATAGCCAAGCCGAGGCCTCAGCGATCGATAGTTTGGACATAGGTAATAATAAGTACTGTGTTTTTCGCATATTGTTTTTGAAACACTCTGTATGCATTCGAAAAGTGTTAAAATCACAGGTTTGATCCAGGGTGTCCTTAAACGGCTTTTCATGGAAAATATTTTCAAAAAATCATGTAGGTACTAAAGTTTTGGAGCCTTTGCGGTTTCTTATTTTGTTCAAAAAGTGCTCTAACATCTGGACTTGAGGAAACGAACAAGTTTTTGAAGTAATACTGTGAATTTATTAATCAATATCCGTGATGGAAAAAACATTGTGGGGAAGTCATGGTGAGCACTATAAAATTAGGAGTCGTCGACCATCTAAGGTCGGCCAGTGCATCCAAACGTGATTTCTCAACTCATCCAACACCTGGTTGTACCGCTTATCTATCGAAGTTCGTGATCTTCGTGGACATTTTCGTCGTTTTCCGACATCGTCTAGTGACTTATCTTCCCGGATCTCGTTGACTTTATTGGGTATTCGGGATCTGGTTGTGAACAAGCAATTAAGGAATATTTCCCGGCGGAAATTAACTCCGTAGAATTTCAAATGAGCAGCATCCAACCGCGGGTGTTTCTCTTATCTGCCGCCCCAAACATCACGGTACCGAGAAGTTTCGCCGTTTCCTCGGTATGACTTTATTGATCGATCACCGTCTTCCATAAATCGACGTGAAGGTTTACCGTGCTCGGGGTAGGACTTCCCAGCATATCAATGAGAACAACAAACCACTAAAGGTGTAGATCCGTATTCTCGTTTGCATGGATTTACCAACTGAACGTGAATTTTATGGCATGTTTTATGCTGGATAATAGATACGGTACACGAATACGGAAATAATTCAAATGGGCGAGAACAATTACAACATTACTTTTGGATGTAGGTATTAGTGGTATATGTACCTTACAAATGAGTAAAGGTCTCTGACACTGCAAATCCTTCAGAAAACTATTAGCAAGTCGTTGGTTAACAAAATTTAAATAATCTTGTTATAGTAGAATTTGTAGTTTGTAGAATTTAGACGAACGGAAAAGAGCAGTCCTGTCTATCTGAGCCATTTCTTGCCAAACGTTTGCCATAATTCCATCGGAGAAACGCAGTGAGTCTGAGATCTACCGTTTTTCTCCTGGATAATCAAATAGTTCTTATAAATACGAATCCAATAACCAACATCAAAACTTCCAAATTCCAAAATATGTGACTCTCAGTGATGGAGTACCTAATATTCTGAGAAGAACAAGTTTGGTGAGCAAAAATGTTTTCGGTTGTTGGTGGGTTTAAAAATGCCGACAATTTAGTGGGTTCTGCATTGATTCAAAACGTTCTACGTGGCTAATTACGTTCTTCTAAATGTTGCAGGTTTGCGAAGGGGACATGGTAGAAGTTCGGGTGCACAATCAACTGAAGACCGAGGCCTTGACGATCCATTGGCACGGGGTTCATCAAACGATCAGCCCTTTCTCGGACGGCGTTCCTTACATCAACCAATTACCTCTTCCACCGAGCGCTGAATTCAGATACACATGGATCGCTGAGCCTCGAGGAACGCACATTTGGCACGGCCATTCTGGTAATTGCTCACTGAAATTGGTTTAGATTCGCCTGACTTTTGTAGAAAATGAATGACTATCAAGAAATAAAGGACTTCATACATGAATAATGTCGAACGAATGAGCCCCAAGTGGGAGTTCAACCCACAAACTCTGGGTTTCCACACTGGTGCCTTCAATGGGGACATTGACGGATCATCAATCCACTGTGATAACCTTTGACAACTGTACCCCTTAATTAGTCACTGCCAACTCCTGAGTGGCTGAAACTGAGAAGGTCCCAGTCCAGAAAATCAACTGGTTAAGTTAACTTCGTGAATCAGCTGACTATTAAATTCAATGCTTCCTCGAGATACCTATAATTCAAATTTTGGGAGCATCAACATACTAAAAGTAGGAGAAAAAGAACAATACATCGTATGCGAATATTTATTATGGTTGAACAAATTCGGGGCGTATTCATCAATATGATAATGATGGTCGACATGATCTTCTTCCACAGAGTAATTTCTGCATTCATTTCTTATTGAAAAAAAAAAAAATGGCTGAATCACTGTTAATTTGGCTAACAATCAGGAATTCGGGACAAAAGTCCATAATTGAATCTCACAAGGAATCTCACCAGAACACATAATTTCCACCAAATGTCCCCTCAGGAGGTCATAAATCGTTTTGAACGCGTTCGTTGGAACGAAGGAGCGCTGGGATTCGAACTGACGACAAAACTCGCAAACCTGGTTCCAGCACTTTGAATAATAAGATATTTACCTATTTATGTCTGAACTTTGGTGGTTTTACTCCTTCATTACCGTCGTTATGTATCCCGATTTGTAGGTTTTCAAGAAGCTGAAGGACTATTTGGACCAGTTGTTATAAGGACAAACGAATCCGACTACGTGAGCTCATTGTACGACACCGACTTGCCAGAACACACTGCCATCATATGGCACTGGTATGATAAGGTAGGAGTCAAATTATCGTTTGTAATGATTAATCTCGAAAACGTTCTTGGAATTGCTCAGAAATCAAAACAAGCAAGAATGACAACTAGCAAATGCAGCTTGCGCACGGTTATTCCCAATCCAATCACTGTATACCTACATCATAATACACACCTACATTATTCACGTACGTATATGTATATAATTATTCTCTGTGATTATGCAGCCATCTCAGGAGATTCTCGTTCCCACTCTCATGACAAATGGCGCAGTTTTCGGCTACGGATTCACAATTAACGGCAAAGCGGCCTTTAAAACGTTTAAAGACCCTTCGAGACCAGAAAGGAACTTCACGACTGAAAGAGAGGTCTTCAACGTCACCTCTGTAAGTTCAATATCAATATCATACAAATCCTTTAGTACCAGCCACTATTAAGAAGACAGTATATTCAGGTTTCTAAGTTCATGTGTGCACCTTATTGAAGTTTTCTGACGTTTTGCTGCAGAAATCAAAACCACATGTTTTCTTTTTTGTGTAGGGCCTCCGACACAGATTTAGGTTCATCTACAATAGCGCCATCTACTGTCCTCTTCAGATATCCGTCGACGACCATAAGCTTATCATGATATCTAGCGATACTTCACCATTTGAACCAGTTGAAGGTAATTACTGTTTGAAATGTCGCTTTGACTTTCTTTACCCAACCTGAAGGTATATTCCTAAAGTGGGAAAGTATTGCATCGGCATCAAAATAAATGTCTGGACCCCACAGGATATTGATTCGTACTTAATCGGATAGGTATAAAGCCCAATACAGATTATAAGCTTAGTTGTGTCTACTGGAGCAACGAACATCAATATCAATAGGTTTGGGGAACGAGGTGTTTTGACCTTTTTCTCTAAATTACAATGATTTGCTCTTCACAGTTTCACAATTAGATATCAAACTGGCGAACACAATCATCCCAGCTCTGATGATATTGTCCATCGCTCGTTATTTGATGTATTCACGTCTATAAATATTACACAATTTGTATGGTGTTTCTCAGTGGACTCTTTCATGATGGAAGCTGGTGAACGTTACGATTTCGTTTTGCCCGCGATGGACAACGCCACCGGCTGCTACTGGATGAGAATTCGAGCTCTGGGAGATTGCGACGAAACCAAAAGCTCCATCCACGAACGAGCGTTCGTCTGCTACGATGGATCTCCGGCCAATGAGACCGAGATGCCGCCTGTCTCGTTTCAACTGGCCGAAAGGAAAGGCAAGGTGTGTTGGTATAGCAATTCAAATTGTGTTGGTAAATTTTATTTCAAAATAGTACCTTGTTACTATGTTTACTTAAATGGTACCTACTATGTGTATGACCCCGAGTGTGTCTTGTTTTTTGCAAGGGCTGTAGGTTGAAAATGGACCTGGGGAGGAGATTTTTTGAACGGTTGGACTAGTCGTGTGTGCTATTCAGTTGCCATTTGAGTTCTGTGAAACTACTGAATAAAGTTGAGTTGTCACAACGCATCTGTACTAGAAATCAGATTTAACTGGTGGAACCAAATCATACGCTCTCGAGGTTCTTAATAAATTGTTTAAAATAGTTACCGAAAACTTGGCAGTCGTTAAATTGTTTAAGTAAGTTAAATTGTTTAAGGCGTTTAAGAAAAAAGAACAATTGTAAAGAAAAACGTGTTGAATTAGAAAATATCCAACTTCTCGATTCAACAATATCGATACAATCATAAAAGACTGATGGAAACTACAGATCCTCACGACTTGTTTGTAATAGTAATGAGCAAAAACATTAATGTTGATTGGAAATTCAATGATGAAACCCTCTCACTTCAATATTGTCCACATGAGCTAATTTGGTTCAGCCTGCTCACTTGTTGCATAATTTCTATAATAAAACAGTTGACAAAAATCAAATCTTACAATGTTTAAAATATTTTAGAAAAGCACGAAACTGGCATTTTTTAGTAGAAAATGTTGAGATGGGGGAAATAGCAGAACCACCAGGCGCCGATTGATCAGACACAGATTCTATTACAACGGTTTTATTACGAGATTGGCTTCGTGTCTGTCTGTCCGGGAGGAATTTTGCAATTGAGTTTTTAAACTAACTTCCAGATGCCCTAGAGACTTGAAATTCTAAACATATGTCAGAACTGGATGACAATGCAATATTCACTCGGTTCCTTATCTGTAAAATTGTTAAACAATACCTATTTGTTTAAACAATTTACAATTGGATGATGAGACAATGCTCAATGAACTACCCAACCAACAAATATCACTAGAATTAATTAAATTAATACTGACATGAGATTAAAGCATATCAATAAAATCTTGAAGAACATCTCAAGTATCAACCACGTTTCTTCATCAGGTTTAAGAGTCAGATTTTATGGTGATATCAGAATTTTTCAATGGCTTTAGAATCGAATATTCATCTGTCTTTCTTTTTTTTGCCAGATCTTGAATCCTGTTCAAACAGCGACTTACAATTACACTGGCTACGACGAACTTATTGATCTCATCGACCTCAACAGTACCATAGAGGACGATTATGATTATGTGCGGTATGACGGAAAGCCCGATGTCAAAATCTACGTGCAAGTGCATTCGAGACCATTCAGTGAGTTTCCTAATATGAAATTGAATAATATTACGATAAATCATTCATCCGTTCTAATCCGTAATTAGTACAGTCTGTATTACAGACCTGCATGATTTAGTTCGTTGAGTGTTAAATCCAATATCGCTCTGAAATGAAGTCATGTCTCCACACATCGAACGCAGCCTTGACCTTTAGGTTCGTCCGCGTTCATGTGTCACAAATAAATGAAGAGCAAATAACAATTGAATCTGTCATTGCTACTCATCAAAGTGAAGAGATGTCCACGGTCTTTCGGAATTATAACAACACCTGATCGTAGTCATATCTGCTTTCGCGTCCTCTACTCCAGGACCTTCTACTTCGGTATATGGTCGCCATAGGGTCACAACAATTGATTCTGGTAATTCCTTAGGTGATGTTCCGTATCCTGGACCTTGGCACCAGTTCAACAACGTCACCTTCAAGTTTCCAGGGCCGGAATTCATGAACTACTTGGCCACGGGGACGGTCGCTAAGGGATATGAGCTCAGTTTATGCAATGAAACTACCAAATGGGACTACTGTCGAGGCGAATACTGCGTCTGCACTCTCACAGAGAATATACCGACTGGTTCACTTGTAGAGATGATACTTGTTGATATAAGTAAGTCACTATTCATTTTACAGTATAAAATTTATCATGTTAAAACCTTTATAATATAAAGGTACTACTAGATGATGGATGATATTATCATGTAGATTCTACAGTTCGACGCACAGCACCCAAAACTGGGGGAGGTCTAAAATCCACATTTACAAAATTGGCTGTTCATAGAACACATCATGGGGTAAGTGGTAAAAATGACAAGTAACATTTTACAAATTTTACAGGAGAGCTTTCCAAAGTGTCTCCGTCTTTCTGAATCGAGAAATGGACATTCAAAATCAGTATCTTCCTTCGTATTCCCTTTTATATGATTGAATGAAGCATTTAGTGCCTTACTAAATTTAAAAACCCTCCAAAATCCCGTTAATATTAAAATTAGAGTGATTTTTCTGCAGAAAACGGACTTGGTCATATTACCAGCACAAATTTCTTCTGAGAGTATGAACAGGAATCCGCAAAATGTGTCTATCTGGCACATGGTCAGTCTTACCAAACAAACTTCTGTAATAGTGAATTGAAGAAAAATGGACCATTAAATGGTCCAAATTTTGCCAATTTTACTTGGAAACGAAATGAGCTCATTCCCTTCATGATCAGCGGAATCGATTGATTAAATCGAATGATCAGCGGTTAATGTGATCATGTGCCAGATGGTCATAATATGACCGTATTATGAAGGCCACAATATCGGGCTGGGGAACATTATTTTTCCTTTTTTCCAAATTGAAGTAAAATATCATTATAAACCCGTTTACAGGTTATAAATCAACAAATTCTGCACCATATTCACTCAAAACATCATTTTCTCAAAAAAGGTCACTTGGTCACTTTTACCAATCACCCCACGATATATAGAATATATTCTGTTCTTGGCTAACTACTAATATTGGGGATTTAGAGAAAGTATAAAATTTGAGTATTTACCGATGAAATGTGACCAAAAGTCCCGTACAAAAAGTCATGTCCATCGTTTTCAAAGTAAATTGCCCTAAGAATGGATGGTTGGAATTTTGATTGTCTCCATAATTGGGCCGTTCTTTTTTTTTTTTTCATAAGTTGGTTTAATTCGTACATTCGCTCATTTGGTCATACTTCGATACAGGAAGTTTTCAATCCAGAGTCAGAATTTTGAACTAAAATTATCAGAATCGATTGGACGATAACGTTTGAAATTTCGACTTATTTCAGGCTGGAAGAGAATGCAAGATCATCCAATCCACCTCCACGGTTACACTTTCCACATCGTGGGGCAAGGGCTGCTCAACGACAGCCAAACGATGGAAGACATCAGAGATCTCAACGAGGCGGGTCTTCTGCCCAAGAAACTGACTAGAGCCGTTGCCAAAGATTCCGCGGGCGTCCCTAACAGAGGATGGATGGCCTTAAGGTTCCTCGCCGACAACAGCGGTAATAATTGTTGTGATAACGCACAATAGACTGTTGTTCTTCCGACAATAATTACACCCAAATATAGAAGGAAGTAGAATAGTGTCGTAATGGATAGAGGCCATAGAGACCAAGATCAATGAACTTCTAAACGTATGCCGTAAATAATCACCTGCCAACAAAAGTAACCACTGCCTGATAGATAAAAACCATTATAAAAATGAAACCTTCGTCAAGAACATCCTCAAACATCATCTGCCTGCGTGGCGCATCTCTTCCTCGTGTCCACATCATGGTCTCAATACTTATAACGACCATCTTTGGACAAACTGCAAAATGTCATCGATTTAGTGATAAATAAATTTTTGTTCAGTTCTTAATTGTAAAAGGAGAGTTCGAGTGACAATAATAATTATCCGAATAACTGCATTAATTGGTTTGTTGATCAGGTATGTACTTCGAAAATGCCCTCATTAGATCATGGTTTTACTCTTCACTCATCGGTATAACTTCGACTTCTTCAATTACATTACGGAACTATCGTGGTTTCCTAACGATCACTAATAGGTAGTTAGTTATGAACATAATTATCGTCCAGTGCGTGTCTTCCGTAATTCATAACTTACCTATGCGTTTAATAAAATTTTAGTTTTTCATGGATATGTCTTACCGCTGAGGGCTGAAAATGTTTGCTACTCGGAATAACAATTTTGCCTCAGGTCAGATAAGAGCAAATGAAACGTGAAGAACATCTCAAGTAACCACCACAGAAATGTGGTGTTACAAACTTGGGCACTTTGAAAGTGAAGAAATTCTGACTTCACCATCGTGTCCAGAGTAAACAAGACCTTTACGATTTGCCAAATTGAATTTGGTGTCACTCGTCAGACTTTTTCATTTGTGGAATTTATGGGTAATTTTTCCCCTCTTAAAACGTCCCAAAACCCCCCTTAGAGTCTGCCCATCTATGAGATTTGCCTTTCGATTGCCAAGACGGATTTTTTCGTGTGCAAATTTGAACTTTTTATCTCAATTCCATCGAGTTTTCGTCAGGAATGACACATACATAAATATATAAAAATATATTAAACTGCTGTTCCACGATTAATTAATTGCACAACCATTTGCCTATAAAGTTTATAACCCCAAGCTGATGGCATTGCCCCACTCTCCCCTACTATTGAATTAGTAACGTTGTGTTAAACTGATGAATTAGTTAATTGCATAATTGTATTAAGCTCCTCTGAAACCACGTTTCCGCTATTCAATAATATATAAAAATATATATACCTGCATATGATTTTTGGTGTCTTTTGGCAGTGGATTCAGGGTGGTCTGAAACGGATTTTGGCATGAAAATGAGTCTGATATTCGAGTTTAATTGCTTCCTTTTCTTTCGAAAATTCGCTAAATGCTGCTCATAACTGATGAAGTGATACAACTGCTATAGGTATAAGCTGTTAAACAACTGCAGAGTGTATAACCCCAAGTTGGTGGCATTGCCCCACTCTCCCCTACTATTGAATTAGGAACGTTGTCTTAAACTGATGAATTAGTTCATTGCCTAATTGTATTGTAGTGAATCTACTTAGGTTTCCGTTTCCATTCATGGAGTCGTTTGAATGTTACAGGCGTCTGGATGTTCCACTGTCATGTCACAAATCACGCTGAGATGGGGATGGCTCTTCTACTACAAGTTGGAGAAAGGTACATCACTTGATTTCGTATCATACTCGGTCTGACTTTTTGAAATCTACGCTCTTGTGCAAAATGAATGTTCCAGAATTGACAGATTGTTTAAATGTGAATTCCAACAGGGAAGAGATCATCAGTCATTGTGACGACTTCAACACCAAACAGTGCAGCGGATGGTACAACCCGTACGTTTTGGGGAGCGGCTCGCTGTCGGTCGCAGGTTCCATCGCAGCTCTGTTCACCGCGTTAACGATTGCTATCTTTCATTGATACTAGAACATTGAGATTGTGTTAGTAGTCAACTCACGTCACTTTTCGTACCTGATAAGACGGAGGACAACTTTGTGATAGAAAACCCTGGGATTTTATACATCACAATATCCACCTGATTCCCACCTAAATCCTTTAATATTATTATTAATATTAAAATCCTTTAATATTTCCCTTACCCCAAACAAAACCGATTCGTTTTCACGGCTGTGTTTCGTTTTCTACGAGTGCATCGGTGTTGCTACAGTTGCACAATACTTTCACGTAGTTGTGTGCATTATATTTAACAATGTTTTGAAATATTCTCACGTAAGCTGGACTTATCACGGATGATGCACGAATTTTGGAACCTGACTTGTTGTATTTTTACTGTATTGGAAAAGTCATATTATGACTCTTGAACGTAAAATATCAATTTCTTCAACATCCCTAATTTAATGTTCATAGAATTTAATGATAATATAATTACCTTTATAGCGGTAAGGTCGTTGTCAAATAGGGGCATTTGTGCAAGTGGTTTAGAAAAATGGCACTTGGATGAAGACTGGATTGTTCAATGTATTTTTTGTGGTTCCATTGACTCCTGGTTAAGTCTTTGATTACGCCCTCACCAGAAGAGGGAGATTCTTGAGGGCAATTTTCCATCATGACAGAATTTGCCCCACAACTCGATTTGATGGGAAACTCGAAAGGTCGTTCGCTGCAGCGCATTATCCCTTCACCTGTAACTTCTCTTTTGACTCCTATTCCGCCACTCGAAAAGATTAAATATTGGGGAGTATTGAAATCAGAAATATTTGTAACATCAGATGTTACAAATAGATTCTAGAAGTGTTATGAATAGATTCTATTCATTTTAATAGGTAGGTACATATAAAATAGTACATATATATATTTCTCTAGTTGAACTGAACAATAGATTGTGGTACACAACTACTCAAATGAAATACAGTTATCTGTCGTTTACAGATAACTGAGCCAAATATAGTTTTGGAGTATCCAATATCTTGATAGAGTTTGACTAGGATGTTATAAGTAAATTAAAATATAATAGCTTCATGTACTATACTGCCCTGTTAATGAAAAACGCCTAAACTCCAAAATTGTCAAAAATGGGGTTTTTATGTACTCCTCTTTAATTCAACCACGCCATTCTAATGGTCGAGTCGAAATTTCAAACTTTATGTCTATGTATAGGTAAGTGATTTCAGTATGTTGGTGACTAGTTGAGGTGTTTGTTTTTCATCAAAGTCCTTCCAAACAATCCACTTCTATTTGTGAAGGTAAAACGCTTGAAGTTTTTATTTAACAGTCAGAAATGATCGATAATCGCCCCAAATGCCGTAAATCGTTACTTAGGAACTGTTATTTGAAGGATATTTCACACCCATAGATCTAATTGAACACCAATCGATACCCTACCAAAAAATGGGGCTGCGGGAATGTTTTGCAGTGAACAAAAGGGGGGTTTTCACTGGTAAACTTCAAAGCTGATTTCTGAGAAATCAATTAGAGTTGAGGCGTATTTCCGTATTTAAAATTGACGTGACATCAAAATGGATGTACATACATTGAACGTCTAGTCGTCCTATCAATCCTCCGAACCAAAATCAGCTCAAATGTGGCGATCCGATTGGCAGTTGAGTTCGTTTTTAAAACAAACTTTCGAAACTTTCGAAAAAAAAAACTCTTTTCCTCTATAGGAATCCACTGCTAACATCGGATGGCCTTTTTTGCTCAGGAGCAACTCATACATACAGTGGCAAGTGAGCTATGATTATGTTCACTCTGCCCCAATCTCTTGTGATGCCTAAGTTACTTGCCAATTTGCGAGGTTATTTATCTGCCAGTTACCTTCGACTAACTGCGAGCTAAAAGTAGCCATGAACTGTTAAGATTAAGCATTTGACGTCTAGTACCTATACCTACTATACCTACTACTTACTTTATAATCCCATGTTTCCGATTGACTTTACCTCCATTGGTTGTGATTCTTTTTAATGATAAGACTACACATAGTTATTATGTATTATGCCTTTTTTAAACATCAACTTATAAGTTTTGTGAAATAAAATGTTTTAGTCAATTTCTTGTTTCCTCTTTGTCTCGTCCCTTGCTCTAACTGGACGTCCTTCGGGTTTTGCATCTTGTTTGGCACTAAGTGACTTTGCATCCTTCGCCTTCATCCTCCAGTCCCCTCCATCCTCGGAATAATTAAACTGCACTATCAGCTTGCCGACAGCGTAGCTGTTTCTCCCATCTAATGGATGGGATAGATCGCAGCAAACGATCTTCAATTCCACTCGCATATTGTCAAAGCTCTATGGGATTCTCTGGTATGTGGTAAACTGGTTTTACTGTTGAAAAGCTGTGAATATTGATCTGTGTGTTCGTTTCATCATTTTCCTTCGAGTTAATTCTATTGAGATTGTTGATGTTTTTTATCTCAATTCTATCGAGATGGTTGATGTTTTTGGCAGTAAATTTAGGATGGTCTAAAACGGATTTTGGTATAAAAATTTTTCGGAAATTTGAAAACTCGAATTACTGCTTCCTTTTCTTTGAAAATTTGATAAAAGGCGAAAAAACTGTCGCTTTGAAATAATAATAAGAAATTTCTTGAGGAGGCAGGAATAATAATTATTTCAAAGCGATAATTTTTTCACCTTCTAGCAAATTATCGAAGAAAATGAAGCAGTAATTCGAGTTTTAAAATTTTCGAAAAATTTTTATATCCGTTTCACTTCCGATCGACACTAAATTGTAGGTATTCACTTAGAACAGACCTTTCCCGAACCAGCTCAATGAGGAGCTCGTCGTTCATAATGCAAAATGAAGTAAACACAGAAAATCCAAAATCCGAACACCTATGAAGAACAGATAATATCGGCGTCACGTCGCTTTTCGTCACAGATATGTGTGGATGGACCTGAAGAGCCACGGACAACCCCTCCCCTTCCCACGCCCCGTTATCACGTTACCCGCTTGAGCTCACGTCATTCGGTTGAGATCACGTCATTCGGTTGAGATCACGTCATTCGGTTGAGACCACGTCATTTGGTTGAGATCACGTCATTCGGTTGAGACCACGTCATTCGGTTGAGATCACGTCATTCGGTTGAGAACACGTCATTCGGTTGAGACCACGTCATTCGGTTGAGATCACGTCATTCGGTTGAGAGCACGTCATTCGGTTGAGACCACGTCATTCTGTTGAGACCACGTCATCCGGTTGAGATCACGTCATTCGGTTGAGATTACGTCATTCGGTTGAGACCACGTCATTCGGTTGAGACCACGTCATTCGGTTGAGATCACGTCATTCGGTTGAGGACACGGCATTCGGTTGTGATCTCGTCATTCGGTTGAGATTACGTCATTCGGTAGAGATCACGTCATTTGGTTAAGAACACGGCGTTCTGTTGAGATCACGTCATTCCCTTGATATCTCAAATACACGAGGGGATTTTTTCGGCGGATCGTATCAGATCCGCCGATATTCTCATTGATGCCATCCGCCGATCTCACGTTTGTCGTCGCCCATACACGAGCAGATCGATCCGTGAGAATATCCGTCACACGTCACACGATTTGATTCGTTCGTGTATGGGGGAAACCGGCGGATACCCCACGTAAGAGCCGAAGATCCCGATCTGTCCGGCAAGTCGGAGCGATCAGGGCATCGGACGGCAGATATGCCACTCCGTGGCGACTTAAAACGTGCACAGGTAAGTACAAAACGTTGGCATTGTGTAGTTTGGATGTTTTGATTATTACGAATTTCCTTATTATCAGCGAATTTTTGAAGAAAAGGAAGCTATTGTTCTTGAATGTCCGAAAAGTTTTTATACCAAATTACGTTTCAGACCATCCTGAATTTACTGCCAAAAGTCACCAAAATTCATAATATGATATATTATGTATTTGTCATTCCAGACGATAACTCTCGATAGAATTGAGATAAAAAATTCAAATTTCCACAAAAAATGTGCCCCGGCAATCGAAAGGCCGAGAGTCGAGTTCGTAGATGGGCAGAATCTGGCCATTCTAAGGGGGGTTTAGAGGAGTTTTAAGGGAGGAAATTTACCCATAAATTGCAAAAATGAAACAGTTTGTCAAGTGACACCTCATTTGAAGATTGTTAGTATGGTGAATGAATAGGCTTTTATATTTGTGATTAATATCTTCACCAATGTTTAATTCCAAGTTGTTTACAAACTAAAGCCAACCAATAAATTTTTTAATACACTGATATGATTATCACAGATTCAACCGTTTAATGACTACATGTCACTAAGGAAGAAAAAAACTATAACCTTTACAAGAAAACTCATAATCAGTACAATAAAAACAAATTTATCCTCTATAACAAATAAATTATCACGCTCCTAAGCACGTAGTAATTCAACATTTACAAAAATAAAGTAGGACATTCAATTTGTTCATTCATAAACTTCAAAAATGGACTTAAGCAACAAATACATGAGCGTTACATAGCAGGAAGATCGTAAAGTTAACAAATTATGTTCATTACATCAATTAGCTATTCAGCATAGCTTACTCTTTTTGGTACAGGATACTTTGGATTAGGTACTTAAAGCTATAATAAAGTTCAATAACAAACACACCATAAGCAATGTGGATTATAAATTTCATGAAATACAAAATACCACAGCAAGTTTCCTATTCAAGAGTTTGTCTTATCGTAATGCCGGTGAGAACAAAAAATTGAAAAGATTTTGAACTACACGGATAGTTGCAGTCGTATACAGTATGTTACTGGGTAATTTCAAGTTGTGTTAGAGAAAAAGTTATTTCTTCGTGGGTAGCCGACACCAAATTAGAGCCGTGAGCCAAATGTTTTGAAAGGAGCAGATTTGCATCTTTGAGGATCGTGATTGTTCTATTTTACGACACAAAGAGGTGTCTTTAAAAATGGTCCATTCGGGCATCATGAGCGAATTTTCAGGACTTGGAAAATCATTTGACACTGTCGATATTTTTATGCCAATGTATCAATATTATTGGCTGCGATATTTGGCTTCCAATAATTCATCCCAACTGTAAGTAGCTGCGGTTCTATTTTGATGTTGGCTGTAGGCATGACAGGTAATGTTGACCAGTTGATTCCAAATCATTCTAATACAAAAATCATGTAATATAATTTTATAAAATGGAATATTGTTACGTAGTGACAGACCACACACCATAACAATAACAGAGGTTTACTATGCATCTACTACTTATTGGTTCGATGGGAAACTTACTGACTTTATTTCTGTTTGATTCAGAAATTTAGTTAGGCGTTGTCAGTGTGGATCCATTCGGTTGACTTAAATGATTCAGGTTGAATGGTGTGGAAAATTATTATTGCAAACAAGTGAAATGAAATTGGTGAGTTGGAGTAGGGAAGTGGAAGCAGGAAATGGTGGATGACTTACAGTTCGCAAATCAAGTGAGATTTGTCATGGGAGGCGTCCCTTCTCGTCGCCAATGTTTGTAGAACGCGCACTGAGTTGAGAAATGAAGGAAACCACGCCACTCTGCAACTGGGATTTACATGTGACTACTATTCCGTTAAATAAAAAAAGGCGTAAATAAATAAATCATGTTCAGTGGTTACCAAGGAGGGCAGGGCCGGATTTAAGCATAGGCGACATAGGCCCGTATCACCATTAAAATGACAAAATAATGTCACTGGTCATACTATTGTAGGTACAAGACCATGACCATACTTGATACAAGACCATGATTGTGAATGTACGGGGCGTGTATTTGTGAATGTAATGGTGGTGACATTGAGAGTAGCGGATTGGAAATGACATTACATTGTAAAGGTGATTCATATTTTATGTCTATAATAGCTCATGCTCATCAGTTTGGATTTTTTTTTATTATTTGGACAACTAGCCAATTTATTTAAAAAAATTCCAAACTGAAAGTAAGTTTACTTTCCAAAAATACCAAAACTTGAAAATTATATCTTCATTGACGAGACCTCGCTTTGGCCTATGGCCTATACGTACACCGCACCCATAGTGTTGTGAATAGAGCATGTTTGATTCTCTCTTTATTTGATAAACGGAATAATATATCACCTTTATTTCTGTTGCTGTTATTACATGCTGTTCAGTCGTGAGCAATATTCCACTTGCCTTTTTTTATTTCCTAGCTTAATTTTAAGGAAAACCCAACTCTAAATGAAATTGTCGAGAATTTCAAGGGCAAAAAACCCAACATCTGAGCGCAAATAAATTTCTAGAAATTAAACGAATTTTCTGGCCTGGGTATTTTCTTGGTACAACCATTATGTTATAACTGACGTATAACTGACGAAGCATTAATATTTTCAGGCCGGACAATGCAGAATGTTTAGCGCAAATTCCATTAAAAATCCATTTTGCACTGAATCTCTCAAATTTTCCCGGGGTGGGGGCATGGACCCACCAAACCACAAGCCCAGTACCGTAGGTAGGTACCGTAAGTGTAGCCTAGGGCCTGTATATTTTAAATCCGGCCCTGAAAGAGGGGATGAGGAGCAGGAGTGACAAAGGAGCAACTTATTGTCTTAAGGGAAATCTGACTTAACTCGCCCAAACATTAGATGAGTAGTCATACTGTATCAACGTGATTTCTAATTGGACGAGTAGGTCATTTATCAAGAGGTAGATGGGAAGCGTACATGTGTTGATACATCAATAATTCGTCCAAAGGGGTTTTTTTTTCAATGTGGAAATAGTGTGTGGCCTGGTAATCATTTGATAGGTTCGTTGCACACAAACAACTAATTTGGGTACAAATGCCATACAACTGAATCATCTTACCAACTATCAAAATACGAGTAGGTACGCATTCAAAATTTTAAACTCCCCATCCGACCGAGGAACTCATTTGGTGTATCATTTAAGGGTGAGGTGAAGATCATAGGCTCCACATTCTTCGTTCGGATTCAAAATCAAATTTTCTTGCTCAAAAATTACCGAAATGTCTATAACGTTTGTCTCTACATTTGGACCCTTGTTTAGCCCTTTCATTTCAAGGGAACAGTCGACACAATCCTTCCCTTCTTCTGAACCAATAATCCAAAATATGAATCAAAATTTACCTTCAATGTATAAACGACACCACTTTGCCCAAGAGTTTACAACTTGACGATCCACTTTTCAACCCCGACTATTTTCCTCACTCGACCTTTTGAAATCAATTTAATCGGTAAAATTCAATCGGCACAATTGGGGGAAAATATAAAAAATTAATGAAATTGCAGACATGCAGCGTAATGAGAGAATTGTTGAAGTTCCTAAACTACTAACTAGTTGGTCGGTGTTTACTGAACCAAAGATACAGGCCAGTGGGAGCGCCATTAGCAATTATTTGAAGTGTATGTGTGGGAGGAAGTTCGAAAATCAATTCAGCATTCCAAAATCCATGAAAAACGGAAACAGTACTGCTCTAAGTAAACCCAACACGCCCGATATTGGCACCTCATCCTCGCTTCGCCAGGGCTATGAAAGCTACACATTATATTCTGAGGTTGTTTTTAGAGGAGTCACCAAGTCTAGAATTTTTCACGTACAAAAACGGAATTTGACTCAACTTTTTGCCATCCAAAAAAGCTGGTCTTCTAATTCATTCTTTCTTTAATAATTGATTTATTAGCAAAATTTAGCGGATTTTACATTATCTAGCCAAGGTCAGTCATGGCGCATGCACAGTGAGGAGCAGTCCCTCAAGTGGCAGTTTCAGCAGGCGGAAAATTTGGCTACGAGCCAAAAGTGGGACGTTTTGCTTCTGAGTAGAGTGGCCAATGCAAATTTTAACCCACTGACATCCTACTCAGAATAGGTTATTCTACTCATTTCATCCCCACCATCACCACTTTTAGTTGAGTAGTTCAATTTCGTGACGCTAAAGATATTTTTTTTAAACACCTAAAATCACGCCAAAGTCCCTTAGGTTGCCACGGAGCGTTCCAGCAACTCCCACCACGTAGTCAAGCTACAAATGGATGCTACGGCAAATGTGAATAAGCTACAAGTCACTGCGATTATATCTACAAAAACGAACCTACGGATTCGGAATGCACCAAAACCGAGACCAAAACGAATTTGAATTTTTAACAATGTAAGAAAAACCATGCACTGAAAACGGCCCATTCGAAAGTTCACTTACAAATAAAAAGTGCATCAGACTACTAGTACAGGAAATCTGTATACCTACATCATTACACAGCCACACAAAAATATGTCTAAAAATAGGGCAGTTTTGCCTAAAACATGGCATTTGACATTAAACGTGACCTGATGAAGGTCCATCGACCCAAAAAACTAAACTAAAGGGTTGGTAGTTCTCGTTGGTAGAGAAAAATTTTGTGTGGCTGTGTTATCATTTGATACAAATTTGAACACTTTTAAACGCTACCCAAAAAACGTCATTCAAACATTTTTACAGTACCTACATAGATCAATTGGGTTTTCACAGTGAATGGCTAAGTTAGTAATTTACTCTTAGGTAATTTGGTTTAAAAGTTTTGTGATGATTTTCAAACATCCGATTGATTATGTACAATAGTTACTCAGGACAGGCATCGAAATATATCGACGGTTTTGTTCCTACCGTTTTATGAAAAGGTAGAACGCGATGTGACATTTCACGCTTACTTTTACTGGTCTAGTCAACAGTCGCTAGTTGCGCATGTTTGCTCTATTAGTGCTGATGAGCTACAAAAAAGGGTTTTCTCCGCAAGTGGACTAAAGAACCTGGTGAGGTTATTTGATTTAAGCTCTTGTTTTGTTATCCGAAATTTGACGCCCAAATTTCATTCTTGTTTCCTGAAGTGAGTTATTCTTCATCGAGGAGTTTGTGGTCGAAATTCGATAGGCGACAGCACAAAATTTGTCCAAAATGTGTGCAGTTATTTAAATTTAGCCCTAGCGCCATCATATAGAATATCAAGGGTAGTACTCGCACTGAAAATAGGTGCAACAATAGTGACAGTTACTTAGTTGTAATGGAACCTCTAAACTTTTCCAGTTGCACATATGAATAAGGAAAAACAGTAACGGTTGACATAAACATTATTTTTTCGTTCTCCCCAGACGTAACTGAGGATGGAACTCGAGACGACACGTTAAGGGCACCGGTTAAAAATGTTGCACAATATTTAGAAGACGTCGTGTTCGCACAAAATTATTGAGATTGTGAGGAGAAATATTGTGCAAAAAAAGGGCGTTCAATATTTTTCTGGAAGATTCGTCATTTTTGCGATCCCGTCAATAATTCGTAGGTGTTAGGGGTTTCCATCGATATTTTTTCTCAAAATATTGAAAAAAATTAATTTAGCTCAATTTTATTTCCCAGTGTGAGAGCCCCCCCCCCCTCCCATCCGTTCCAACTTGTTCCTACCTTGTATAACATTTTGATAAAAACCTGTTATGTGCTGATGACGAGTAAGAGCTGGTCGGACATTGTGATCATGGAAACCCTCAAATTACCTACTTAGTTACCAAAATTCGCCCTTATTCATACTGGGACCTACCAGATTGAACTTCCAAATGAACTTCCGAAGTAATGTTTAACCTTTTGGCGTTAATGACTTAAACAGTCATTACCTGTTCAGAGGGATTATTACAGCGATATTGCGATACCTTGATGGTGAAGTACAAAAACACGCTTTAGCATGGTTGAGGGTAGTTCAACATAATTATTTTTTGGATTAGGTACGAGTGTAGAGGTACCTACTTATGCGGCAAAATGTTTGTTTTAGCGAGATTCGGCCTTCAATCACTTATGCCACTTTCCATCGAGTTTTTGTTCAGATCGGTTGCCCGACAAGTTTTTTTAATATTGCATATAGTTACATTTTAAAACTCATTCGTAAATTATTATTCCTTTTCTGGATTTGAATGAATTGTGTTGTTCTTCACACAGATATTTCACTTTCTGACATAAAATGTGTATATTACTATAAAAACTTTCACTGATGCTTGGAGAAGATATGGCAGGCTGAAGGGTTGTTTTGTGTATAAAGCCAGCTCGTCATACAAGCGGAGTCTCCTTGCAGCTATTCCTACACATTCCAAAACTATGTGATGGAGATCCTCTGTCACAGCCTGACATCTTTCACACTCAGCTGTAGTAGTCGAATTCATTTTTAGCCTCGTCGCTCCACACATCGCATGACCAGCTCTCACCCTGCAGATAGTTCTACCCATGACTTTAGAGAACACACATTTAGCAAACCTGGTTCGAGGAATGTGAGATTGAATAAACCTATAGTAGAAGACTGCTGGTAGGTAGGAGAAGCGTTGGTGCCACTTAACCAACATTTTACTTTTACGACAGACAAGTACAAACTCCCGTTTCCCCTTAACTACTTTTCCATCAATAGGGTGTCCGCACGTTTTTTTTTTTTTTTTTTCACCAAAGATGATGCTTCAAGAAGGGCAAAAATTGATCTCATGCGCGAAAATTACCTTCTCTGTATTTGTAGAAAATAAACAAAACAGGCAGTTCATAAATTCGCGGGTGAGTGAGGATTGATGACGAGGAAATTATTCATCAGGCGATTGGCTAACGCTTTTAGGAGTACCAACGTACTGAAACTTCTTGAGACCGAAATCCCAAAACCGCGCGAAGTTTTAACTCATTTTAACAGAAGTTTAAGTTATTCTGTTCAAAGTAAAAATTCACAAGAATCTTTCTGTATAATTAGAATTGAATAGAATGACCAACAAGGCGTCGAAATATCGTTGTAATGACTGTAGTTGAGTCTCAAACACCTCAAAAATCTTAAAGGTTACGGAGACAGTATCACAACCGGTAATTAGGATTTACCTCCTTCCCAAGACAATTGCCAGTAATTAATTTATATCCTACATTTAAATCTACTGAGTGACGCAACGGGATTGGGTGACGAGTGAATAGTGTTTAATAACTAGTCACCGAGAGTTGGAATATAAGCTTTTTCAAAAACCATTCCAAATAGCGTCATGTCCAAGTAACACAAAATGACTGCATTGAATGCGAGGTCGATTTTTGTCAAGTTCAAGTAGTTGTAATAGAAAAGAAGGAAGTCATATACGTACGTGAGTACATACACTCGTAGGAACCAACAATTCGGATCAATATAACGTGAAGTTGACCTGTCACAATCTTTCAGGTTTCTTCATCAAAAGCCAGTCAAATTCTGAAAATTTTCTGTCTTACTCTCACATTAAAGTACTTGTTTCAAGGGGAATCACTAATTATCACCTTCTCAAACAATTTTACCTACTTGTGCGTTATTATTGGCGATAGTTTTGATTACCGGATACACACTGTTGGTGTTGTTGACTTGAATACGACCATGTTATTAGAGGTCTCAGGTAAAAATAGGTGTGGGTTTCCACTAAGTGGAAACAAGTCTTGTTTAAATCATAAATAAAGACCACACAGTAGGTTTGTGGGCATTACAATTTAAGATCACTATTAATATTAAATCAGGTGGGATTGATCTTTTGGACTAGAATCTAGGAAAATAAGACTGAATTCAGTTTTGTACAATTTGACAGAATTAAAAAAACAATTCCGTCGTTCTAAACTAAACGAACTTATAATAGTAAAGTACTTTGGCTGGTTTGAGCAGGAAAACTGGGTTTTCTGCTACGTCGATTGTGCACAATAAACTCGTATGTTCTTTCTGCATTCATTTCTCTCATTATAGAAGGACGGGGAAGCCATTTGATGCAGTGCGCACTCTTTTACAAGGAGAGTGTGATGTCAAAAGGGTTATTGACGCATGTTGGTACATAAAAAGTACTAGTTGTCACTTTTTGAGTGACCATCACATAGGTAAAAATTTACCTGTCCTTATTTTTTTACCATACCACGCATTTGTCTTTGGGGTTCATTTTGGCGCCGATTTTGCAGTTGAAGTTCTCAGCGAACTCGGGGAGGTTCGATAGGGAGCCTTTGACTCGGTATTTGGGAACGGAATGAGTGTCTTTTTCCACGTGGAGGTCGGTGGCTTCCTCTGTGCTGGCTGAACACCAAACCTGCCGAAATCATGAAACGACTTCTTTATTTCAACAATTTTGTTTTGACAGAATAAGGAATTATTATGGAAATTGACACCTCCCCAAGGACAGGAAAAAACTGAAGCCTACAGGAGTCACCAAACCCATTCACAGTAAGGGCTCTTCAAAGGTACTAATATAGGATGAGTGGAGTTTCCCGAAGAAAGAGTGCAGTAGACAGACACTAGGTACAAAAAATGTCTCCAAGATCAGCGATTTTGCTTCCTGTGTACAACGAGCTAATTGCACAACAATATTATTTACCTGAGCAAATGAAAGGAAAAAAAGTTGCTTATGGGTGAGATTCAAGCCGGGCAGCGGAGATTCTTCAGGATTGGACAACGCCCAGTCTGTATACGCCCGGAATGCAGCTTTCAGCCCTCCATTGTCCGCTATGTTTTCACCTAAAAATATTTTTAAATGTGTAAGTTGATTCGTCGCCAAAAGAACAAGGATTAGAGAAAATTTAGTATTTATACAAAATTTATATTGACGTGTAGTATTTAATCTGATTTCGACGGATTCACAACAATTTTACATAAAACACATACGAGGGACGTCCAGAGAGTATGGTTACAAGGGCTGTGTAGGACGAAGGGAATTTGTTCTTTTCAGAGACGTCATCACTGTGTGAGACCTCAAGAAGATGGGAGAAAAAAATCAAGGTGAAAAGGAGAGGAATGCCGACTCGTGGTGTGTCACTCCTTCATGATAACACTAGACCTCATACAGCCCGTCTCACTCAGGACCTGTTTGTTTCATTTGGGTGGGATATTGTGACTGACCCACCCTACTCCCAGGACCTGACACCATAGGGTTATCACCTTTGCAATAAATTTGACGAGTTTTTGGGTGGAAAACGATTTTCAAATGACGAAGAGGTCCAGGATGCTGTCAAAAATGGCTTTGGGAGGTGGAGCGGAAGGTATACGACGAGGGTATACAAAAACTGGTCCCTAGGCTTCAAAAATGTATTGACCTCAAAGGCGTGTAGGTATGTAGAGAAATAATGACATGTTTTGACACTTACCTTGTAAATTTCATTTAAGTAAATATATTATTTTTGCAATTTTTAACACATTTTGTAACCTTACTTTCTGAACGTCCATCGTAGGTAATACATGACCAAGCCTCATTAAGGACTAAACAAATAAGCAACAATACATAGTTTGTACTATTCATGCTATAGATATTATTGTTACGAGAATTATTTAGTAGTGTACGCACCAAGGGTTTGTTTCCCATTAATGTGTTTGTTTCCCATTTCGTAACTGGAGTATTGCTTCACTACGCATTCCGTTTGTTCGTTGAACCTCTCAATTGTCTTGTTATTCCACCATTGGTGCATGTTCCCGTGTTTGTCATACTCTCGACCTTGAAAAAAGGACATAATAAGTAATAACATAATAACTGAGGTGATCCTTAGAAATGGCTGTCCATTCACTGCACGTTTGAGTGGGTGAATCATGTACGAGCAGAAGTATAGTTATGGTGGTCAAAAGTGGCGGTTGTGTCATTTTTGGGCGATTGACGTAACTTAGTTGGCTTTAACAAGTCTGGACTTGTGTCATAGTGGCGAAAGTTTAACTGTGATAGAAGAGCTTTTAGCCGACTGTGGCTATAAGCGATCCGGGAAAAACAAACCTTGCGTAATACCGTACAAAATCTTAATTTACCGACAAATCCCAGATGACAAAGATCCCAGGCGCTACCCTGCAAAATCGTCTCACCCGCAACTATCAGTCAACCCTCGTACATGTCCAATTTCTGTTCTGGTCGCGCGAGAAAGATAAAAATACATAAAAGTAACCTCTGCGCCTTACAGAGAATAGATCACAGAGGTGATAGTTACCCAGGAAGCAATGCTTCTTACGTTGGAAGGATGGGTTGTTGATTGTGTTCAGGTTTATATGACATTTTAACAAAACCTTGACTAGAATAAAATTTATTCTAGTCAAGGTTTTGTTAAAATGTCCAATAAACCTGAACACAATCAACAACCCATCCTAATTTTATTTATTTATTACTAATAATTTTAAAAATTTATTTAATACCTTGATCGTCGAAGGCGTGCGTTAGTTCGTGGCCCATCACAACTCCCATCGCCCCGAAGTTGAGAGCAGCTTGATGGCTCACATCGTAGAAAGGCGACTGCAGAATACCCGCTGGGAACGCAATCTGGTTTCGGTTGGGAGTGTAATAGGCGTTCACTGTCGGCGGTGTCATACTCCACCTTATCATAGATTTAGACAAAAATGAATGACTAAATTGAAATTGGTAGGGTACCATGGTATGATTGATTTCATTCGATTTACTAATTGGATGGAGGCTATTCCGATAAACGACATTGCGGCTGAAACCATCGCCTAATCGTTTTTTAACCATTGGGTAGCAAGATTCGGCATTCCATCTAGACTCATTAGTGATAGGGGACGACAATTTGAACACTATTCAAGAAACTGACTGAGCTTTGTGGAATTAAGTTCCAACATACCACCCCTTACCATCCCCAGTGCAATGGAAAAATCGAGCGTTTGCACAGAACTCTGAAAGCTGCAATCAAAGCTCATAATAAATCAAAGTGGAGTGATACGCTCCCGACCGTACTTTTGGGACTACGAGCTTCCCTACGAGCATATGCAAACTCTTCCATCGCACAAATGGTATAATATACCATTTGTGCGATGGAAGAGTTCGCATTATATATTATGGAACATATCCGTATTCCAGGAGAATTTTTTGAACATTCCAAGACAGAAACTGATCCTGCTCTCATGTGTTTGTGAGAATTGACAGGGTGAAGAAACCTATCGACCCGGCCTATGATGGACCTTCTGTGGTAGGTACTGGAAAAGCACGACAATTATTCCACAATCCGAATCAAGGAAAAGCCTGTTACTATATCCTTGGATAGACTCAAGCCTGCCTACATCTTGGCAGCAGACGACAACCCAAGTGATTAGCGAATGCCCATACATCCTTCACCTATATGTATTCCTGATCATCGTGACACTATTTCCACCCCTACTGACACAGAAGCGAGGACAAGCAATCTCGTAGTAAAAGTGGGCACCTGTGAAAGTGCCCTCACGTTATGTAGACAAAGTCGTGAGATTTGAGTGATCTGGTTTATGTGACAACTAAATAATGTTCAATTTTTTGTTCGCGCGTTGCACCTTAAATTTCAATTTCAATTTTATCGTAACTTGGTTACTAGGAGGGGAGTAGTGACGCCGTCTCCTACACACCCATTTCAATCATTAGATCACCAAAATTCATATTATTTCATTTAATTGTTACATCCTTCTTCAATTAAACCCTGGCTGAGGAAAACACATTCTGATCGTACAGCGTTCTAAGTTTAATGGCCGTCTAATTAAGCAGAAGTGGTACATGCACAAGTGGTACTTGGTAGCACCTCAAATGAAGTCACTAACCTGGTACGATTGACTGGCTGCCCTAATTGTTTCAGATTCTGTTTGAGAGTGTAGATGTTCGCGTTGACGTTGTTCTGAAAGTACTGATCCTCTCGTATGTCCAACTCTTTGTATTTATCATCCAACTGCTTAGGATCGAGGATGAAATCCGGAAAACCTGCACATCGTAGGTAATTTGTTTCAGTATTTTGTGCAGTGTGTGCAACTAATTGAAAGACATAATTGCTATTTTCAGGAATAGAAAACAAAACTAACCAATCGGAGTCACTCACGCAAGAAATTCATTAGGTACCTACCACTCTCAATTATGATTTAAGAGAAACTCGCTTTGTGAAAGCGTGAATTATGAAATTTTAGGTAGAGGTCTGCATCGCAGGGTAACACCAGTCAGGGGTGTACATGATCCCCAGCTGGTCATCCTTTTTCAGGATTGGAGACACAAATTCACATGTCTGGTAGGAACAAGTGGTGGCATCAGTGGGACACTCCCTGTCCCTGATTCGGGATCTGAATTGCTAAGTCAACCACCATCTTCGAACTATTGTCAAAGGGTCCTCTGACATCCAGTTTGGTTATTACTTCCCCCAGACCATATGAACCAGCCTGAGCAGTCATCCCTGACATCGTCAACAATCAAAACCGCGTGCTCCTCTACAATCACTGACGATTTGGTACACTTGCTATTAGTCTACACGGAACTCATTGTAATACATTAGTACCTACTCACCAATCATATCAGTGATTGCATCTGCTTTTTCTTCCGCCAGTTTCCTCGTTTCTGGATCCATCCACTTCAACGCCTTAAGATTTTCCTTGAATGCTACTCTCACGTCGCTAATCATAGCTTCCGCCTAGACAGCAGAAAACTATCTTTATCGCCTTTCTAGAAATCTAACTTTGCGGTTTAAATTACAGCAGCACTAAAATTCACCTTAGCTTTAGACTCGTTGTGGAAAGCCTCGCGAACGTACATGGCGCCCACTGCAAATCCCATAAGAGTGTTCGTATCCTGAACACAATATCTCCACGACTCTTCACCACCTAGAATCGATATCAAACATCATTATGTGTGTAATCGATATAAAGCATCAGTTGAATCTGATGCATGAAATAAATTTATTTTGATACCCATATAACCTGTTTTACCTTCAGTGCCTAGCAGGGCTTTCTTCACTCCTTTGTAGGTGTCTCTGAAGTTCTTTGAAAGACAAGAGCGAAGTGAGTTAACCATCTGCCATACCAAGTAGTTGTTCAGCGTTCTGTAACGTTGAAATGAGTATATCTACTGCTCAGCAATTATCAAGCTCGAAGCTTTAGGTTTTTGGCATTTTATTAAAAATAAAGCAGTACATCAATGTGTGACTGTAACATCTGAAGGCAGAATTTGGAGAACGGAGACACGAGGTTTTTGCGCATCTAAGTATCTATTATAAAATACCTGCAATCCTTTGAATGAAAACATTTCGATCGATAAGTAAATATGTAAGCAATATAGGAAAATTAGCGTACTCAAAGTTTCCGCCCAAGGCTACATCTTAGAAATGACCAAAATTAGCCTAAATTTGGGTTTTTTGTTCCTAAAATTTTCTTGGGTTGAGATAGTGGATTAAATCAAAAAAATGGAACTGGTTCATGTTCTAAAGAACGTCTGTGCAAAATTCAAGTCGATTGGTCTTGTTTCACAGGCTGAAGACTCGTCATAGTAGACAATAATAGCCTAAAATTTATGTGTTTTTTTTTTTCTAAAATTTGTTTGGGTTAAGATAATGGGTTAAATCTTTTAAAAGGCTCTGTATGAAGCTGAAATGAAGCTATATACACAATTTCAAGTCAATCGGCGAAAGTGCAGAGGCGTAGCCTTGCCTGCCTGGACAAGAAAAAGAAGGATGAGAAGAACAAGGTAAGGGCGAAAAACAGGGTTTTTGAAATTATATAACTCGGGTCCCTTTAGACCTAACGACTTGAAACTTCTAGGGCTTTCTCTTATGTACACCAAGAAGATCCACGCCAAATTTCAAGTTGGTCGGTCCAAAAGGAGCCAAGATATGGATAACTGAAAAACGCGTTTCGTGACGTCTTGGTACCGTTTGTTTTTCTCAACTTGATTGCTTGGCGGGGCGAAACGTTACAACGTTCGTAGATATACTGGTAAAAAAACTAATATTAGTACGTCATAGTAGTAACAATAATAGTGCAGCTCTTACTCGTTCCCTTTCGTAGTTCTTGAGTATTCGTTGATGATAAGGGTCAAGTTGGTGAGGTATGAAGGAGCATAGACGACTATCTTGTCCTTGTCCGTGATTTTCTTCTTCACCAGCCTAAAAGCGTCAGAGAAATATTCGAGCCAACCTAGCTGGAAGAAACCACGATATCAGTGTTTTCGCGGTTTGAGAAAGTGTAAGAGAAAGTAACAATCATGAAAAGTAACAATCATGGAGGAACATGAGGCGCAATATATTTCGACTGTGCTGAAAGTGTTATAAGCTATTTCAGGTGTAAAAGACACATGAGGTATATGTGGATTTAGCTCCAAATTGTCTGTAATACATAATAGACCGTAGATATGTGTCAGGTTGAAATACCAATTCATCAAGTCAGAAGTTCACGTACGTCAAGACTACAATAACTTTGGTACAGGAAAATCGCTGACGTGATAATCATATACTCACAAATGGTGCTCTATCTTGCAACTCTGCTATTGCCATTTGATGATACATTTTCTCTTCGTCTCTTCTCTCTTCATCGGGTATAGTGATTTCAGCCAAACGAGTCTCAAAGGCCAAGACGTCTTCCATCAATCGACGCGTACGATTCTTTTCTCCTCCCAACAAGACTCCCATCTACATAACGCATTTCAAACAAGGTGTTGGTATAAGTCCACTCTCTCCACACAAATCAGCAAAAGATCCTGAACTCACGATACGAGCTTCATATAATTAGTTATCAAAGAATAGTACATTATGATTCAATAATTCTTAGTTCACCTTCATCTAAGTGATTGATCTTGAACTAAACTTACGTCAGTCATGTAATCCATATAAGCATTCAAAAGCTTCTCGTTGGCAGTTTTGTTGAGATATTTATCTCTAGTCGGGAGAGTTAGTCCACCTTGATCGACCTGAGAACCAAACAATACAGCCAAATGATCAGAGTATAGTGAATATAACTAATGTAAAGTAATCGCCATTTCAGACGTGGGCTTCTCGTCCCACTTGCCTGGCAGCGCTGTCATATGATGAGGATCGGAATTAGTTATGACCATTTCGCTCTTGGCTACGGGAAAAAAGCTGCACTGACGAGAACAATGTCATAACTCTAGGTCAATACGAAAAGATGAAAGATGGGGGTTGAAGTATTCATAACGCCATAGCTCATATGGTTTCTTGTTATAAAATTATTTTCACGTCAACGGAAAGAAATTAATTTCGGATGTCTGTAAGTACCTACAAGGCTAAGCAAGTAGTTCTCAGCAGGCAAGAGTAGCGGTATGTAGCAAAGTATGTACTGGCGCAGGGGCCAGGGTATATAAGTTTGTGTCGTGCGGGTTAGCATACCCTGCCCCATGTTGGCCCCTGCGCCAGAACAAACCTTTCCCCCCAACTGGCAGTATGAACGGATTTAAACTTAGCAGTTCGAACAATCTCTCCAATAACTTATAGGAGATACTTATAGGCTATAACTACTTGGTTATTCAGATATCGACTATAATTTAAGCACAAGAACAGAAAGGTGAGAATGGATTCAGGGGATATCAACTATATTTAACATCACCAACCTGAATAATGTGTAAGCTCGAGTTTTTATCATCCTCTTGTACAGACCACGAGAACAGACCTCCCATGTTGTACCTACAGAATAAAACTCAACTAATTACCCATGTATAGAATAAACAAATTAAAATATTGAATCAACTGAGATTGAACTACAAATCAACGATTTCAGTCCATATTTGGCAGCATTTCATGTGGGATTGACCCAAAGAGTGGGATTTAAAACAATAAATTTGTTTCGTGAGTTAACCATGTTGAATGATCGTACGTTAAGCTCAATGCTGTAGGTACCCACCGCTCAGATATATAGAGCGTGTTGCATTGAGATTTTTGGTTTATTATCTTAGATAATGAACCATTGGAATCTCCCAAGGAAAAAAAATAAAGAAAATAGAATTTAAAAAAAAATCCGTCCGTCCGCGGCACTTAGCGTTGTGCTAAAATTACGAAATTTGGTTTACGGGTTCGGACCACACTCACAATGATTCTTGAAACTTTTCGTGGATTTGAAACACTGAAACCCATTTAGTTATAGTTTTCCTACATTGTGTTCAGCCAGGACAACTCAACAACCCCCCTTTCCCCTCCCATTAGACCTTGTAAGTGGCATGTTGACTAAACCTTTTGAACTTGCACCCACGTCAGCCCCTACTGGCCTTTCCACAAAAGTGTCGAACAGCCACTGTCCATTGATGCCATACTAATGGACAATGGTTCTTTCTACCGAGTACCTAATGTCTAAAATTCTGTTTGAAATCCTCGCTCCCAAAATTAAGAAATATATATCGACTTGAATCCACATTAGTTGTTGTCGTATGATAAGTTATTTTTCGGGTCTCAAACACCGTGGCGGGCCTGTAATGTAAGGCCCATTCAGCTCCTTTTGAAGAAAATTCAGGGTAACGTCGCATTTGTCGATAGAACAAACAAATGACAAGGTGAAGATGGCACGTTATTTGGAACACAACTAATAGAGCTCACTTATTGGTGACTATTTGTACTACCAAAAATAAAGCGTATTCTGGGGGAAATGCCCCGTCATTTTCAAGACCATCTGATACTGTAGAAGGAAATCATGCCGTGTTATTGAATTTATAACGCCTCCAATTTACGACCAATCTTCTTGTTCACTATTAACCTACAATCAGTATTTCACGATAGTTTGCTCCAGTCATTGATTTTCTATGTACTCGTGCCTTCGGTCAATTGCCAATTAGTTACCCACTTGATGAAAATCACGATAATGAGTACGGGGATGGGGTTGCTCTTGGCACTTACTTGTTCTGGAGGGTTTGAAGTTTCTGTTGCAAGTTAAAACTTTTGACATCAAACTCGCCGGCCACGCTCCAGCCGCCAATCGTTACAAGAAGGTCAAGCATCGGTTTCCCACCGAGTGCTTCAATAGTCTCGTTAGCGTCCATGCAAGACAAATAATACAGCTTCGCCTTCTTTTCCGCTTTTGCTTTCAGCTCGGTGAAAGGTCGCTCTGTGTAGTTTCAAACGGTACTTTAATTAGCTCTCGTCAGGGTCATACGTGTAATTAGAAATGGGATATGAACTTAGAGGCTATCGTTTACTGAGTTTTTAAACTGGCATCCAATACCTCACAGACTGATTCGCCTAGAACGAGTCCGTAGTATCGATACCCCCCCCCCCCCCATATGGGAATTTAATATGAAATCCTGGTTAAATTTTGGAAATGGATGAATTGCTAAATATTCAAAAAATATTTCCAGGTGTTGACAGCATATAGATACGATTGTACTACGTGTTGTAAAGAATTATGTACACATGCGATTGCATGTAGCATTTCTATCAGTTTTCACTGTCACCACTAACATTAACGTCATCTTGTCAAGATAAGATTGAAATATTATTTGATATGACATCGTGGCTTTGACGGTTTAATTATCAATAGAAGTAGAAGTATTTTCATTATCTTAAAACCACTTCTTCTCTTGCATTTACAACACTCCTTCCGAATAGTGAACGTGTAACCCTGTTTTAATACAACGCTCATCAACGTTACTCAATGAATCCTCAATGTTCTCTTAGTCGGTTCAGGCAATTTTGGCTGCGTTTCAAACCCTAAAATGTAAAGGAATCGTTCTAGCGTCAATGTGAAAAGGTTTTAAATCTTTCATCAAACTTACCTAACACGGTTTTGAGAACGAGCTGGTTCCTCTGCTCCAGCTGAACGAAAGTCCCCCACATCGATTTACCATCCGGTATGGGGTTGGCTTTGATCCAATTACCACAAGCGTATTCGTAAAAGTCGTCACAAGGGTCGATGCTCTTGTCGATCGACGACATAAGAGCAGCGGCGGTCTTGACACAAGTTTCGCTGAGGCAGACCTTTGGAGTTTCTGGCCCGCCATCTGTAACATCACGAATCGGGGTGAAATGTGATAGTCCGAAAGTAGAGAATTTGTATATAGAATGTAAGGCTGAATCGGCGGGTTTTTGTTTTTCTTGGGAAGCTGAATTGTCAGCCGTTCTCTTCTAACAAGTCCCCAAAACTTGACCTCACAAAGAATATCGACGTTGAGGAGACTCAAAAACTGCAATGTTTTTCCTACTTCATTGACGACGCGAATATTGATGTCAAAAAGATTCAAGACTCTGGTAATTGTACAATATCAACACTATCAGCACACAGTCCGGACCGGTGATTATAGTGCGGGCTGGCGGAGTAACCGGAGACAGGCGGAAAAAGTACAATACAATTTAATAAGAAAATACAATTTAAAATTTGATACAGCAGTCAAGGCACAGTAAAGGAAAGGGGGACCACAAAATTGTTGTGATTAATTTCCATTCGACATTTGGAGAGGCGAATTATGCCAACGAATTGAGAGGGTGGAGGATCCCTATGAACCCTATTTTAAATTCCTGACTAAGTATTTGTTTTCGGACAAGCTGTATCCGTAATAATATTTATTTCTGAGCTGACTATTCAAGAGGAATTTGGGATTTAGGTAACAGGGTGTGGTAACAGCGATTGACTGGCAATCATCTTGGGCTCTACTGTCAGGGAGTTAGTGATACTAAACCCTCGCGACCTAACGACGTGGCAGGCCATTGCCTACCCACGTTTATAGGAGCTTCTGTATTCGTATCTCAAATACATTAACTAAGCAGTATATCTTTCAAGCAATTTTATCACTCCGAGTGAGTCCACTTCGCAGCTCTTGCTGCCTATTCACAATTAGATTCTGCTTTTATCCAGATGAGCCCTTTCTATTTTACAACAGACATTTACAACGTTGACAACAGACTTTTCTCAATGTTTACGGACAAATATCTTTCCTCAGGCATTGGTGGGTTATAAAGACGTTCTTGTAAGAGAATATTTATTTTTGTTTTTTCTTCAAAAGAGCCTTGAAACCGGTTCTACAACGCAGTAGGTAATTAATTTTGTATAATTATAGTATGCAACTATCTCACCAATAATGAGGTACCTAATCTATAATAATATTATAGAAAAAAGTTAATATAATAGTTAATATAATATTATAGTTTCATATTATGAAACTGATACAGGCTTAATTGTGAACGCAGTAGAATAATGGTATAAAGCGTTGTAGTTTTCTGGCCGTTGTCAACACATTCAACAGTTCATAATTTCAGTTCAATACAAAATTTAAAACTTGAATCACCTACCTGGTCCTTTAGCGTACTGTACATAACGACTAGGCCCGCCAGTTGCGCTAAGAGCGAGTGACAGAATGAACACGATCACGAGAAGGGACGCCACAGATACGATGAGACATTTCTCTAGGACCGTCCTTGATTTCCAAAATGTCGTCCCCTGTTGGCAAATCATGCAAGGAAACGGTTGAGAGTACAGCAACAGTGGAGTTGCAACAGCATTATTAATTATCAATTTTATAACACTGTTCAGTTAATACTTTGGCATCACATTGAACAAATATTGACTAATCACAAGCTTACCGTGTGGTAGCGAATGTGCGTTGCAGTGGAAGAAACGCCTTCTGTAAGTTGAACGGAACCAATGCTACTTATATCTTCTTCAAAATCTGCCTTTTTATACCGCGTCATCTGCAAAAGATATAGAAATAGGTGCATTTTAATTTTCCTGAGAGAATGAAGTTCATCAATACAAGTTTGAAAGCTCGTCTCATGACGTTACAAGTAAAATAATTAATTTCAGAAAAGTGAAAAAAACCCTTTATTTCGAAGGACAGCCATTTACACGAAATGTGACACTGTATTCTCCTTCGCTTCTCTCCATATCGGATCGAGTGTCTTCAATATTTTATAATCCCCGTCACCTGGCCCTTTCACACATGCCAAACACTCGATAACTTGAAGGAGGCTGTCACCCTACTTTTTAGGCTTCCACTCGAAATATTTCTCAGTGCTTCCCTCTGAAGAAAACCCTTTGCCCATCTCGCCATTATAAGGATCGACATGATGTGACATTATAAAAGATGTAACAAATATTTTCTTCAGCAAAATTTCACGCTGTTCAAGAATATACAAAAAAATTATCTTGGCAATCTAAAGGGGAATATTTGGAGTTCGCAGATGGGCAGAATCGGGCCATTATAAGGGGGGTTTGGGGAATTTCAAGGGGAGGGAGGAATTACCCATAAATTTAAAAAATGAAACGGTCTGAGAAAAGACGCCTCATTTTGAAGTTTTTTTCGCGCTGAACACGATGGTGAAATCAAAATTACGATATCTTATTCCGTTCTCAAACTGGAGCTCTTTGAAGATGAAGAAACGTGGTTGTTACTTGAGATGTTCTTCACGGTTCATCTGCTCTAATCTGATATCGAAATGAGATATCGCCATCCTGACTTCACCTCGTATTGAGCGTTAAAAAATCAATAGAAAAAGAAGACAAAATTTGATATAAAACCAGTAAACTGGTGACATTTTACACAAAACGAGCTATTTTTTCAAAAATTCGCTGTTAGAGCCATGATGCATTTTTTGTACTTTTGTATCCTTTTGTACCTTGAACGGTCAGTACATAACAAATTGCTCATCTACAAGCAAATCGTAAAACCTGTGTAGATCTTGAATCCGGAAGTTCTTCGACTTCCAGACAACAGCAACGTCACCCGGAGGCGTGACAGAACAAACCTCTTGATCTTGTTATGTGACAAGTGTTGTGACAGAGTGTTGTCCTGAATTACAGCCACTGGGCTTGAAACTCTCCATACAGTTTATAATATTATAGGAAATTATCTTGATGGGTTATATTATCTTATAGGAAATTATCTTCAGTTGTTATATTATTGATATGCCAAACATGTATTGATTATTAAAAGAAAAGAAAAAAGAAAATGTGAATGACCTGAGCGCCACGAGAAATGGTTGCGTGTAGTTGGTAATGTTATGAATTTCGTGATATCGGTATTTTCACACGTCTACTACATCAACCCGATTTCATGCGAGTTGATATAAGTTCTCATGATCTACAACAGAATGTAGTTACAATTCGAAATGATTTGCTGAACTTGCAACTATGAAGAAATTGGCCATCTCTTTCTACATACTTACAACATTGTAATTTTGTGTCTGTAGGTTTGTGGATGCCCGGACATCTAGACTAGTTCGGCACTAGATCTTTATTATGGAATACCTATAATATACCGCTTTTAATTCAGATGTCACAAATCCCGTTACGAAAGTGAGCTGAATTTCTTCCGGAGCTTTCTGATACGGAAGCCCTTTGTTGCCTTTCTTGTTAAATATGTCGAGAGAGGGGATTTGTCGCGAGTAGAGGATGCCCGAGGGTGCCTACAAACAAGAAGGGGGTAGAAGGAACTGAGATAAAAGAATTATGATTAAGTGACGAGTGAAAAAGGGACCTTGGGTGTCTTCATTATCATAATCCCAACGACTCAGTCTCTGTCTAGTTCAGGGCTGAATAATCCGAGAGCGGTCACAAGTGAGTTACTCCCACGCAGTATCAAACGTCGCTGCAATTTTTTCGACAACGTTTCATTATTATCCGTCTCGAATTTGTGTATGATGTCCTTGAGAGTCCCACAACTACACGGAATAGTTAAAGTAATGAAATATTGTGTGTTCGTTTGAGAAGATGTCCGATAGCTCAGTCTTATGGAGCGGTACTGGCTCAATATACGAGTAATTTATTTATATAAGTAATAAATGATATAATTCCGAGTGACGAAGACGAGTCGGTAACTAGCTTAACGACAGTCCCCTCAGTTTTCTAACCGAAGTCCTAATCATAAATTATTTATCATTCCTTGTTATTGATGCACCAGGTAATTCAGGGTTTTCATTTCACCAAATAACATATAGCTTCTTTACGTGTACATGAAAAGTATCACAGATCAAGACTCTCGATACTACGACGTGTTGTTTGAATCAGCCACTCCTAAGTATGAAAATTGGCCCAAATTTCCACCAGTCATGTCAACAATTTTTTTCAAAGTTTTGCTTCAAAAAAATATTTTCTAATCTGGGCAAAAAATTTTAACTTAGAACTTTTTTTCATGTGTGATCTCTTTTGTATCTTTTTATTTAAATATGTCAATGTAAGTGTGGAAAACATTTTTATATGTAAGTATATATCTTACCTACTTAGGTATTCTTTAAAAAAAAAAACTTGAATATTACAATATTGTACATTAATCTCCTCCACTACCCTTCATTTTGAGAGCAAGATAATATCTTTTGATTATAATATAATCAATAATATATCAATAATATCTTTGAGATATCAAAGATATCAATAATATCTTTTGACAATATAATATCAAAAGTCACTACCATAACAGTCGTTGTCATTGCCACAACACCATTTGTCATTTGTCATTAACGTGAACGCTCAAAATTTAAACTTCAAATTTTGAGAGAGAAAGATGATTTTAATCCTGCCTAACGATTTTAACGTCACCATTTGTACCATTCTTAGTGCAAACAACTTTTAAAATGCAGGTTTTCTTGAATAATGTTTTTAAAAGTTTGATCACTCAGAATGCTCTATAATCTCAGAATTACTTTAAATAAGTTCTTGATTTGGAAGTAGCGAAGTACGTTTGTGCATAAGGTGCGTACTTGCGTCAATAGAAAGGGCAGGTGAAGCCTAATAAAAAACTCCTGGCCCTCCAGGTTGGGGGTTGTGCGTTGGGCTAGTAACTCAACCACGGAAAAAAATTCAACACTGCGAAGCCTGAAAAGAAAAAAGCCGGACTGATCTCACGGAAAAGACATAACGCCCGCCTAATTGATTTTCGACTTGGACAATGGAATGTATTGTCGCTATATAGACCAGGAGCACTTCAACTGCTCCTTCGACAATTGGACAACTTCGGGGTGGACATTGCTGCGATCCAGGAAATCCGATGGACTGGAAATGGAATGATGAAGAAAGCAAGCCACACAGTCTATTACAGCTGCCACGAGAAGTTCCATAACTTTGGGACGGGTTTTGTAGTTGGAAAAAGGGCAGCACAGCTAATAATCGGATTTAAGCCAGTCGATCATCGAATATGCTATATCCGAATGAAGGGAAAGTTCTACAACTACAGCTTGTGGAGCGTTCATGCCCCGACAGAACCCTCAGAAGAGGAGGACAAGGATGCTTTCTACGGTGCCCTGGAGCAAAGTCTGGATCAAGCCCCACGGGCTGACATTAAAATAGTCATTGGGGACTTCAATGCACAGGTGGGGAAGGAGCAAGTCTATGCTCCAACCATTGGTGCCAACAGTCTTCACAATGAAACTAACGACAATGGTAGACGGATGATTGGATTGGCTGCCTCTCGAGGTTTGGTTGTTGGCAGTACCCTGTTTCGACATAAAAGAATTCACCTGGCTACTTGGAAGTCGAACGATGGGATCACAACAAACCAAATCGACCACATCCTTATGAGTTCCAGGCACATCTCCGGTCTGCAAGATGTCAGAACCTATCGAGGGGCCAACATTGATTCAGACCATTATCTGGTTTTGGCAAAAGTAAAGGCCAGAATCTCCACCGTCCGTAACCTCAGGGGAAGAGCACAGCCGAAGCCAAATGTGGAGAAGCTCAAGGATCCTGAAATTAGGACCCAGTTCGCTGATACCATGGATCAGAAGCTCCGTAGCACTCCAGTAGAGGGAAACCTAGACGAGCAATGGGAAGCGTGTAAGGAGGTCGTGAAGACGGTAGCTAGCGAAGTGCTAGGGAACCAGCCACCTCCCTCAAGAACTTCCTGGTTTGACGAAGATTGTGATGCTATAACAACCAGGAAAAATGCGGCATACAAGCTCAAGTTACAGCGGCACGGAACCAGAAGCTCGGAGGAACTCTACAAAGCATTGAGGCGACGGGAGAAGAAGACTCACCGCAGAAAGAAAAGAAAGTGGGAGTCAGAACAGCTGGAGAGTATTGAGCAACTCCGTGTTCAGAACAAAATAAGAGAGCTGTACCTGCAGGTGAATAGGAAAAGAAGGCCCTTCAAGCCCTTCACGACTGCTTGTAAGGATCTGGATGGGACCCTGCTGAATGACAAAAACGGGATCCTTCAAAGATGGAAGAACCATTTCAATGGTCTCCTAAATGGTGGACAGCTGGGAACTAGTCAACAAGATATCGACATCCAAGATGGAGACATAGAACCACCGGACTTTGAGGAGGTTCAGGAGGCCATCGAAAGCTTAAAAAATAATAAGGCTCCAGGCATTGATGGCTTGCCTGCGGAGCTCTTTAAGTACGGTGGCCAGGAGCTTGTTAAAGTCCTCCATAATATAATCATGGATATATGGGAAGGGGAGACGCTTCCAGAAGAGTGGTACGACACCATAATATGTCCTATCCACAAGAAGGGAGACGTACTGGACTGTGGTAACTATCGTGGAATTTCCCTCTTATCTTGCGCCTACAAAATCCTGTCAAGAATCCTGTTTCTGAGGCTCCTCCCTTTTGCCGAAAAGGAAATAGGCCGTTATCAGGCAGGATTTATGAGAGGAAAGGGGACCACGGATCAAATCTTCTCCCTCAGAATAATGCTCGAAAAAGCACATGAGTACAATATCCCGACTCACCATCTTTTTGTTGATTTCCGGGCAGCGTACGACAGCATACTGAGGGAAGAATTGTACCAGGGAATGCTGACCATGGGAGTCCCAAGAAAGCTTGTCCGCCTCATTAAAGTCACAATGAGGTCTGTCCGTTGTTTTGTCCGTGTGGACGGAGATCTATCTCCTTCCTTTACAACCCGCAGGGGACTTCGTCAAGGGGATGGCCTGGCATGTCTATTATTCAACTTTGCTCTAGAGGCCGCCATGAGAACTACAGACATACAGGTTGGAGGGACCATCTTTAATCGCTCGGCGCAGCTTCTGGGCTATGCTGACGATATCGATATTGTAGGCCGAACGTTCGACTCAATGTGTGAAGCATTCACCAAGTTTCAGATGGCAGCATCACGCTTTGGCCTCGAAGTAAATGAGACAAAGACCAAGTACATGGCCGCGAACCCCCTCAGACCCGTCCCTGACACAGTCCAGGTGAATGACTGCACCTTTGAAGCTGTTGCTGAATTTGTATATCTCGGCTCACTAGTGAATTCCGAGAATGATATGAGAGCCGAAGTAAATAGAAGAATCCAGTCAGCTAATCGATGCTATTTCGGTCTCCTGCAACAGCTGAAAAGCAGGGTAATTTCACGGGCCACAAAACTTCGCCTCTATAAGACCCTTATAAGACCAGTCTTGACCTACGGCTCTGAAACCTGGACGCTAACAAGAGCAACTGAGGAAGAACTGCGCCGGTTTGAGAGAAAGGTTCTCCGTAGGATTCTGGGGGCCGTGTTTGACCCGGAGGAGCTCGCCTGGAGACGACGAACCAACGCCGAAGTCATGAGCCTGTACGGTGATTTGGATGTCGTCAGGTTCGTAAAGGTCGGAAGACTCCGTTGGGCCGGACACGTAGCCAGAATGGGTCCAGAAGAGATCCCTCGTAAGCTTCTGGACGAAACGGTCCACAAAAGAAGAAGATTGGGTCGACCGAAATTGCGCTGGGTGGACGGTGTGGCGGGAGATGCGCGTTCCGTCCTGGGAATTCGGAACTGGAGAGCAGCAGCAATCAACAGAGATGACTGGCGGACATCACTCCAGGAGGCCCTGATCCCTCGCGGATTGTAGAGCCATGAAATGAATGAATGAATGAACTACCCTTCATTTTGAGAGCAAGATAATATCTTTTGATTATAATATAATCAATAATATATCAATAATATCTTTGAGATATCAAAGATATCAATAATATCTTTTGACAATATAATATCAAAAGTCACTACCATAACAGTCGTTGTCATTGCCACAACACCATTTGTCATTTGTCATTAACGTGAACGCTCAAAATTTAAACTTCAAATTTTGAGAGAGAAAGATGATTTTAATCCTGCCTAACGATTTTAACGTCACCATTTGTACCATTCTTAGTGCAAACAACTTTTAAAATGCAGGTTTTCTTGAATAATGTTTTTAAAAGTTTGATCACTCAGAATGCTCTATAATCTCAGAATTACTTTAAATAAGTTCTTGATTTGGAAGTAGCGAAGTACGTTTGTGCATAAGGTGCGTACTTGCGTCAATAGAAAGGCGTCAAATGAATCGAGACATTTTCTTAAGATGTTTTCAAAATGTCAAAATTCATAGTCAACCCATTTCTATTGACGCATGTGCGCACCTTATGCACAAACGTACTTCGCTACTTCCAAATCAAGAAATTATTTATCTGTCACAATGCAACAGAGACAGTAAACGATCTGAGTACCCTCGTAGTATTGTACGAGTAGCCTCTCAGAATCCAAAAACAAATAATAACATGGCAAATTCCTATTATCTCAGGTTAAGCAGGTTAATTGAAAGATAGGAGCTTTCCGATGAAACGAGAGTCATACAGAATTTAGGAACCTCACTTTCTCAAACCAAGTTAAGCCAACGAGGGGAGATCTAAACAGTTTTTTTGGACGAAGGAAATATAAAGAGTGGAAATGAACGTTTAGAGGAGAACTGGGTGTTTGGAAGTGAGTTTGTCAAAGGGTCGTTGGCCATTGGGGTCCCTCGTCACAAGTCACCCTTCAATCGCAGAGATCCCAAACTTTTACACCACCGATAGCCAGTTGCTTTTACAACTAGATCCACCGGCGTGTCACTGACATTCTTCATGCAGACTCGTACGAGTGGTCTGAATATCTAGCATCATTTGAATGGGTTTCTAGAAGAAAGGCATATGTTACAAATTAAATATTTTACAGAAAGGACAAAGAAAGGGATTTTTGTAATATACGGCTTTCTTCCACTACCTCTTCATATCACTGTTGACTGTAAGGCGAATCAGCGAATGTGAGGAGAACTATAATCTTACCTACTTGTTTACCACGCTACATTTGTCATATTTCTACAAAAAACCAATAACGACAAATTTGGAACATATGCCCTTCTTCTAGAGACCCATTCATTTGAATCGTTATGGAATTTCCAAGGATTTTCATTGAATCACAGTCTAGGAAGGATGAAGTTCAGCTTGAGTTTATCAAGTGGAATCCAAATATATGTATAAAATCACCGATTGCTATCCTCAACAAAAACAGCTCTCGCAGCGACAAAGAAATTCCCGAGTCCTTGACACTCCTTTCCCAGTTGGCTACCCACATACTTTGAATATTCTATCATATAGATTGAACACAGAGAGAACCCACACTCGTGCTACGGTTAGAATGAATAAAAAGAATTTATTTCTTCAATACTATTATTCCTTAGTATATAGGAAGACGCATATTTGAATGACTCCAAGAAATATCCGTGTACAATTTACATACAGTATAGTAAACGTCTCTGTTGATAGTACGTCTCACATGTCTCTCCGGAACGCCCAAACGGGTCAATCGATTAGAATGGGTCGATCAGGACCCTATAAATTTGTCTTGCAAGTTGCAGCTGACATTCGGAGATTTTTCAATCATTCGTGGATACAAGATGTGTTCTGAATACGAATTGATTATGTATTGCTATTTTTGTACGGTTGATCCATTTTGACGTGAAAGTAATTCGAGTTTCTAATACTAAGGAAGAATAGTCGAAGATAAAAAGAACGAAAATATTCGACAGCAACCTTTGAGGGTACTTCGTATTGGTACCCTAAAAAATAGACATGACAATGTTGGACGCTGGCGGTGGCATCTGACAAGCAATACGTGTTTGGAATAGTTTATTTGAGGTTTTGCGAGTAAGATTATTGAGAATGAATCTTACTCCATAATAGAAATCTTCTTATGTAGTGGCAGTAGTAGGTTGCTTAGAGTGCAATATCACTGTAACATGGTCGATTGTAAGATTCGCATTTGTGAAGTTGCAAATCAGCCAGAGAGGGAAATCCAGGTATCTGAAAGCTGTTAGTCCTGTATGTGAGTTTCCATGTGACCTTTTCATTCCAATAACGCTCTGAGTGCTTGCAGCCATCACACATCTTATCATTACGGAACAGTGTCGTACGTAGTTTTATTTATTTTCATGGCAGCCTTTTCGAGGAGCTTGGGACGTCGTTTTAAGTAAAAATTGGTTTTTAGAAGCGAGGGTGACGAGACGTCGGTATTTATTGAGAACGATGGAAACTCACCCACCTTTCGCCTCATTCACTTTACTCCTCCGTAAACGGTAACAAAATTCTGAACTCGGCGGCGGATTAAACTGATTTTCCACTTCAGCTCCCTCAATCCACTCTGCTCCTTCGCTAATATGGTTTTCAAGTTGAAACCTCCAGACAACGTGTATGAGACCTGCGGCCATCGTGGACTTTAGACGTAATTTGACATTGTTCCATCGGTCTTCTACTGTAGACGTGTAACACGAGTAATGATGATTTTCCAAACCTGTAGGTATAACGTAGAACTCGATTAATTCTACAGATATTTCCACAGTGTTCTCCGTATTCAGAGCATCAAAGCGATAAAATATCGGTTCTGCTATACCATTTTAACGTAACATTTTACCATAAACTCGAAGGATAAGATGAATGCATTACAATCGTCCTGGAAACAAATATGAAATTGTCAGTACAACCCGACATTGAATATGATCCAATATCTGTACAGACAATGTCAGTAAGTCTACAATATAGAGTTAGTAATTCGGCGGATATGATTTTGCGAATACGAAATGAGGTTTGATATTCGCGTATTTGGAGCTTGCGCATTTTGTTCTCGAGAGCAGCACCGTAGTGGCGGAGCCTACGAACGGCAGTTGTTGTCCGTGTGTGAAGTAATCGAGTAGATATGCGCGTTGTTCTAAAGAAAAAAAAAATACTTTTTAGTTGTCCCGGTAAATTATCTAAGTACCTATAGAGAAATCGTAAGATACAATGTTTCCCTTTTGGTTATTTATGTGTATTTATGCATGAGTACAAGAATCGTCTTAATGAGGAAATGGGGTTCTCTGATGAGTAGTTTCAATTTAACCAAAAGAATAGGTATGTGCTCCAACATTATCTCAAATGAAGGAATCTAACATTAATGGAAACTCCCACCATTTCCGTATAAATTTTCATAAATCACATTGTCGAGCGGTATTTTAACCTGTTCATCACTCTTAAGACCTAAAATGTTGGTAGAGCGTTCCCACCACCTAAAGCTCTTACATGCATTATAAGACGTGGTTAGAAGGACCTTTTCCATCCGAATCAAATTATAGAGCTTCCTCCCCTACGTAGGGCCTAAATTGATTTTCAGACCTTGAGCCAGTAACTAACAGCTAGAAGGGCGTTGGAATTGAATGAAACAACATTCAATCGACAGACAGCTAATTGATAGATCGGACGAACTGATTGCGATGAGGCTAATTATTGTGCTATCGACGCGGGAGCTTAGCGTGATTGATTCGTTTTCGGTTCGGACGGAAGAGAACGGACCTTAGAGTAGTAAAGAACGCGAATCTCATCAGTACAACTGCGGATATATTTGAGTACCGACTGAAACAATCCCCCAAAATAAAAAAGATTTGAACGTTTAAATTGTACACAGGGTGGTTCTTAATTAACGTCCCACCCTTTATATTTCGATTTTTCGAGAGATAGCCAAAAACTCATCAAAGTAACGTCCCCTTATTTTTTACAAATCACATTTTTGTGCACCGCGCATGTGCACAAATGCTGGTTACCATGCCAACTTTGTTTTTTCGAATGGACCCTTTTTTATTGCAGATTTGGATTCGACGTCAAATTTCATAAACTTGTTACTTCGACAAGTGTTTTTTTAGCACCCAGGAGCGTCCAGAAGCGCCCAAAGTTGGACTAACCGCGTTTGTTTGTAATTTCGATAAGACGGAAAACCCCCAGTGTGGCTCATGAAATTTCATTAGTTTTCAACACTGAATCACGTGGTGATATCATTTTTTGTGTGACATTTTATGTCTTTACTCTGGCACATAACTCGAAAAACGTTACACAAAAGCGTTACACGAAATCGTCACGAAAATTTCTGATGATTTTCGCTTACAACCGATTCGTTGCTACGGAACTTTATCTTCGCCAGTTATCATCGTACAAAAATCGTTCACCACTCGTTGGATAGCTCTCGATTTACCTAACCATATTACGTTAACCACTGCGGAGTGCATGGCCGACAAGCTGCGGTATGAGCGTGATTGTTTAAATAATTGTTTACACACAGGTGATCATTCTCAATCATTTATATTGTCTACACGAATGCAAGCTTCATAATTTATGATGAACCCTACAATTAAGTATAACAACTACGCTACTGGGGTAGGTGATGTAGCATTGTTCGAAGGTACTTGAATCACTTCTTTAAAGACATAAAATGTCCCAATGTGTTGCAGACTCGTATGCAAGCATTTAATTCTCGACTGTATCAACAACAGGATGGAGTTGACATTCTTTTGACATTTTCATGTCTTTGCTTTGGCACAAAAAATGAAACGGGAAAAATTTGTTTCCTTGATTCACCCTTTCCCTCAGATCACGTCAGAACACAAGCGACAGGCGGGCCACTACGTCAGACGCACCTATAACGCACGAGCGTATGACGTCAGACGGCTGGCCGGAGGCCAACTAGTACGTCAGAGCCTATGACGCACGAGCGTATGACGTCAGACGGCTGGCAGGAGGCCAACTAGTACGTCACAGCCTATGCCGTAAGAGCCTATGACGTCAGAGGGCTGGCTGGCTAGGTGATCGGGTTTTAATAAGCCTCTGGAATTCCGCGCCTTCATTTTGCATTCATTTACATCTTCACGTTGAAAAATCCTTCATCTTGTCGCTAATTTTATTTCTAGATATTTTCTAGTTTTGCCAATATGTGGTTGGCACCCTTGAGTTGGGCACGAAGAGTAAAAGAGATCAGAGCTGCAGTGTCACAAGGCAGTGTATTTTTATTGGACTTGATTAAACCTGAAGCATGGTCGTTTTTTAAGAAAAATCACCTTATCCTCGCTCTTGATCATTTTAGTTTAAGTTAGATGAGTTTTTAGGCAGGTGGGTAGGTATCTCAATTAGGAAACAGAACGAACACACTTGTAGATAACTCGCGCATATTGCCTCTACAAGTATTTTCAACTTCAACAACAAAAACTCTGCAAATTCTTGACACAACGGTTTATTTAGAAAGGCCCGCCTTTTTCCTTCCAACTAAAGAGATGTACTAACCACTTCACCGTACACGTTTCGAAATCTCCCCTTGGCGACATGATAAGACGTTTTTATTACTATAAATGGAAGAGTATTTTATTAGTTGCTTGTGAAAGTATACTTGGTTTTTACACTTTATGGGGGGATTCGAATGACAGAAGCTGAGACACCCGAATTCTGACTAAACTGCTCTGCATACTTCTTTATTCCGTTCCTACATTTAAAATGGGTTTTTGTTAAGAAGTCAATCATCAATGATTCCTGAATCGTTAGGTATTACATTAAACTGCTACGCGGATTTTTATGAGGTTTTTGCGAAACGCTTGGGGTTACCCTAGGAATCTTTATGGAATTCCTTTCTGGAACGAGTCAGTCAAGGCTATTCCTAACAGTGAAGGATAATGATTGGCTGATTATGGGGATGAAAAATCACAATTATCCAGGTAATAACATCCAGGACGACTTTTCGGTTCTACGGTTTGCTCCACTAATAACAAAAACATCATTTGTGTTTCACATCAATCGAGTCGTGTGTTTAGATGAATAAAGGGGCTTCTGGTTAGAGTGCCACTGAAAGACAACCCGGCGTTATAGGAAGTGCCCATTAAAGAAATCACTGGGACACATTAACAGGAGCAATTGTCCCATCAGCCCTCACATTAGCCCGTCTGGTACCCTATTTCAAACCAGTCAAATGATGTCAGGGTTGAGGATGACGATGAAGATGCGGGTCACGGTTGCTTAAGCGTAACGGTCTAGTTCACGACAGCAAAACCGCGACCCTGCCCGTGGATGTTCAGTTGCCGGTTAGCGCGGGACTTCATATTTCACGAGTTGTACTGTAAATACATGACGAAGGAATGCAAAGATGAAGCCACTACTATTAAGTCGGAGCTGAATTTTGATGCTACGCCACAATTCCAACGACCGCTCTCATGTTTGAAACATGAACTTGGACCAACTAATCTTGTGTACTTTGTATAATGGCAACCTCTGATTAACCTACAAGCAATCTGATTAGCAATTCAATCAGGTTGCCTTACCCGGACTTGAACTTAACAACGATTATTCATTACCTACCTAAAAAAACAAAGAGTTCAAAAACTGATGAGAATGAACCACGAGACGAATCGGTTGAACAGAACCAGAAGATGTAATTCATAGGACAGGAACAGTCCAGGAAACAGCCGCGGGACTAGGCATGGCTAATAAGGTTATTTCTTTGTAATAGGTTAACGAGTAACAGCGACCGTCAGGTAATAGGTTGTGGTATTAGGTTATTTTGGCTATAACTTACCGGCGATTCGGGAACCTTTCCAGCGCCCGACGCGGACTAGGGGTGGGAAATATTTAACGTAAACGCTTCAAATAACCTAATACCTACTATCCAGAAACCTAATAAACCAGATAACCTATTACCAGAAAAACTATACATACTTACAATGGAATAACTGTTTTGAGAACTTGGGGGAAAAGCCTTTGAGGGCCTCTTTGTCGCCGGCTATTCGGGATCTTGTGATAATAGGTTGGCTGGGACTACTCCAGGTAATACCAGGTAATAGGTTACGGAAAACGAATGCGTGAAAGGAGTGCGATCATAGCTATTGAGTGTCGACAAGTTATTTGAGTGAGTATTGAGTTAGTTTCGAGTGACAGCGACCATATGGTAATAGGTTGTGGTATTAGGTTATTTTGGTAGGTAATAGGTTACCGGCGATTCGAGAACCGATTGCCAAGTAATAACCGTATTAGCAATGTCTAACGCGGACTGGGTTTCCACTGGATTTTCAAGCTCACTCACATGCGATATTGATTCATTTATAATTCTCATCATTAGCTCCTATGACAACTTAATTTTGTTATAATTCCTACATACTGATGCATGTTTCTTGACGCTCTTATTGAAATAAGTGCAACAGTGAAAACATAGGCACCCTCACAAAAAATAAGCTTGAAAAATACTGAAATCGCACCGAAACAATAATAGTAGGTAAGCTTACAAAGCTTCGAGTTTACAAAAATATCAATTAGAACTGAAATAATCAATTAGAACTTTAATGATCAATAATAAATTAGAAGTATCAATTAGAACTGAAATGACACAAGAGGTGGCGAAGCAGAGGAAAAAGGGCTCTAGCTCATTCTACTGGTTTTTACTTCAATTTCACTTATGATTCCTGTTCCAAGTAGTAGATCAGCCCCGTTGGAATATGACCATAACTCAAAAACACCGATTTTTGGGTTACGCCATTATAGTTCTCACCAGGCGATATATGAGCCTCCACAAAGAAGTTATAATGTGATTTGTTATGCAATTTTGATATGAGTGGATCGATAGATTGGTTTCCCCGAATTACCTCCGAATTTCAGGTCGTATTGTTCACACATCCAATGTGATTGTGGTGGAAGAAAGGAATTGAGTAAAAACGAAACGCCGAGTTGTCTATATACGTTAGCATATGGTGGTACATTGAGAGTGTCGCGAATCCAAGAAGTCAGAGGCAAATCCAAGAAGACAATCGGGCAGAGTTTAAGGCATTTGACAGGACAGGTTGGTTTCAAGGGCTTCAGACGGGAGTTTTTTGTGGGTCCTCAAACCACCTGCCTCGCTCCAACCGAATTTCACAAAGTTCACTCGAGTTTCGTTAATCCCAGAGAGTCTTTCAGCGTGAAATTCAACTCGAAATTAAATCCTAGCGACTAAAGCGGTGGAGGCCAGAGGGGTTGAAGCTTATCCGTTCCAGTATCAGCCCTACGCCACACCCTCTCTTCTCGCTTCGCGGCTGCCCAGCCATTTAATTAACTTCCAGGCACGAGCCGGTGCATGTCCGGAGCGTTAAACCGCAAATATAGATACGAGTTCTCAATCAAGCCAACCTAGATATCCAATTGAGACTGGACAGAATATCCTTGAAACGCCCATAAGACCCGTAACTCTACGCAAGATAGGTCGTAACGAATTTGTTAAAAATCCGACTTCAAGCTCCCTCTCTAAAGGCCAATTCACAAAAGTCCTGTGTTGTCACATATCGAACCGAAAAAAATTTCTCAAGCCACAACTGACACCAGCAAGGCACCTTTCCGAGTGCAACTTCATGTAAATACTTGGGATTAACTCTTTATCGACGCCTGACATTCCAAGACCACGTTACAAATTTGATAAATAAATTAAAGCCAAGACAATATCAGCTGAAACCATTACTTGATAGTCCACATCTGTCTATGCAGACCAAACTGATTATCTATAAAGTACTGATAAGGACAATCTTGACATATGCCATTTCAATTAGGGGTTGTTGCTCGAATCAAATTGTTTCCTACAAAGGAATGTTCGAAATTTGCGCGAAATAGTACGATATACAGTGATTTTGATCATGGTCCACCTTATGACTGCCTTATCCATCACATCACCAACTTTATTGAAAAGAGCACAAACCACACCAACACCCTTGTGAACGAAGGTTTTCTCCGCCGCCTAACCGACGACTTCAGCGTCCCAGGCACATATCGGAAATTTTTCCCGTACCTTGAAGCATACTAGCTGTTCATATTCTAGTCGTCCTGCCCTAAATCAATAACCCTAACCCTAACTAAATTTAATGTTTTCCTCTAAATAGGTACTACTGCTGCGCCCAGTAATTCATCATTGTTTGTGAATCCAATAACTGTATGCACCCAAGTTTACCACTGAGATATATTACACTATGTAATGGACTCTATCGAACAAATAAACTAAAACAAAAAAGTTCCGCATGCGCATATGCAAATATATTCTTTGAAACCCACATACTTAGTTAACTAGATGTATAGGGAAGTTAGGAGCTGACTCGGAGACGAACTCAAAAAGGTTTCAACAAAATTAAATTCAAAGCCAGTCGGGCAAGTCATGTATCACATCGTCAAACATACAAAATCCAAACCACTCCCGTGCAGGGAGCTCAAGTAACCAAATATTGAGCTGAAACATGAGCCTGAATCATCATCAAACATCATGCTGATTAATGCCAACTGGATCAATTGCGGACGTCCAAGCACAAACGGCTGATGGGACAACAGCCCGGAACAAACCTATTCAAAGCGGGAGACCAAAGCCTTTTGAATAACTATGTTTAAAAAAATGTATTGTAAGTGTTAGGATACAGAATACCGTTCAGCTCGATGCGTGGAGAGTAGGAAATAAAAGTTACCGTGGCGAAGGTCCCAGGACAATTCGTGGGGATAAGGAAGAGGGTCACAAGATAGCGCGAGGGCACAAGCTTTGTTGGACCGAAACCTGTATCAGGTATTGCAACATGATGATCGGAGGTTCGATCGGCTCGTCAGGAAGGATTGAATGACTTCGTTTATTCGAAAAAGGAAGATGGTACTAGACCTCATACTGAAGATGACCAAAACCCTGAACAGATTTCGGGTTACAACAGGAAATAAGGAGCAGGTCTCAAGGGACGATTATTATTCTATTTCACAGATAAGAATTAGTATCGATAGAATTCCTAGTCGTGATCATTAGTAGTGTACTCAGGGCCGGATTTAAGCATAGGTTGACAAAGGCGTCATTACTATAATTGTAATTATTAAAGAATAATGTCACTGGTCATGTTAGCGAATTTTCGAAGAAGGGGAACCTAGGGGCCTGTATTTCTTGAATCCGGACCTGGGTGTACTCGTATGTACAGTAAGCTGAGTGCGCCTTGATACTTGAAAATTGTATAACAATTATTGTCAAACTGTATTACTATTTTCCACTTCAGTAACCTTACGGGGAAACGTGCTGAGCAAAGCGTTAACACATTCAAGTTTAATAAAATTCACTATTTCAACAAATCGTGGGCCAATTATTAACGTACAACAGACATCTTTTCATGACAGGACCAGATCCGCTTGAGATTTGCAAACATACAAGTTTTACATACCGTGAAAATGAAATCAATTTAAAAAAAAAATCACTACACTTACGTGCATGTCACGTTGCTCGATGTAGGAGGACATAAAAGGTGCCACACATCTCTATGGCAACGTATCAAATTTTGAGAAAAAATATGAAAAATTAATAAATGAAATTTCGTTTTTCCTTTGCTTTTATTACAATTAAAATAAACTAGGTTGGCCAAAATCAAAAATAAAAGGCAACTGTTCAACATGCCCCACTCACGGACACCAGTAGCGATGATGTAGCGATAGGTTGAAAGGGGCGTTTCCTGCCATTAGGGCAAACGCTATAAAAATAAAACTGTGGCAAGAATCTCTCAGATCCAATGCGGCCTGTGGAGTGACCTAGACGAATTCTCCAAAACGATATTCTATAGAAATATTTCTAGTCCCCTACCATTATTCTCGACATCTAGACCGCCGGATGTCGAAATGATTTACTGTACGTTTATCGATCCAGCTGTTTACTCGTGGTTTCAGATGATAGGGTTGCGCGGATAGTTCCAAAGGGACCTACGAGGCAAATATCATTCCATTCGGATGAGCGTATTTCAAATTTGCTAGTCTTCCTCCTCCCCCAGGAGGACGTATTTGGCTAATACGGCTCGACGTAGAACCTGCGAAAAGGGACAAGTCGTCACGGCGTCATTGTGGGGTTGGCCCGAACCCTTATAACAAATTCCGTAATTTTAGCACAACGCTAACTGGGCAAAGTGCCGCGTACGGTGGACGGACAATTTGTTTTCATTCAATTTTCGGAATACCTATACGCAACCCCAAACGCAAACCATAACCAACCACAAACCAGCAAATTTGATGTGGGGGGGGGGGGGTGTATCGTTTTTCATAGGCGAACAATATCTGGGGCTGCTAAGCTCAATTCCAAAGGTAAGGCAATAGCTGCACTGCCTTGAGATGTCAAATTGGAGAACTTTTTTCACACTAGTCCCTCATTTCGGTCATCGATAGACTAATTGCTACTTGCAGTCTTTCATCTGACTCCACCGTAAAACCGAAAATAATTAAAGTCAGGGGTCCAGTTATCGACCCCTGCGTAGTGGCGGCTTTTATAGGAAAAGGCGACGATAGCTTGCCATCAAACTCAACAATCAGCTGCCGCCCGATAGCGACGCCAAACAGAAGATCGACCGCACTAGGGTTCAACCTACAGTTGGTCAGTTTTCTCTCAATCGAAAGGCTGAATCGTTCGTAGATGGGCAGAATAAGGACACTCTAAGGGGGGGGGGGGAGTTTTAGGGGGAAAAATTACCCATAAATCCCCAAAATGAAACAGTCCGACAAGTGACACCTCATTTTAAAGGTTTTCTTTACGCTGAACATGATGGTGAAATCAGAATTGCAATATCTTATTCCGTTCTTAAACTAGAGCACTTTGAAGATGAAGAAACGTGGTTATTACTTGAGATGTTCTTCCCGGTTCATCTGCTCTAATCTGATTACGAAATGAAATATCGCCATTCTGATTTCACCATCGTGTTCAGCGAAAAGGTCTTTAGATACTTGCATTTCGCTCTACCACCCTAATTTTCTACATAAGCGTCTTCTAACATTCAAATCGATAACGACGGGCTCAACGTCATGATTTACTCTCCGCAGGGTTGCCCTCACGTACTGTTTTATTTGGTCCTTTTCGCCAAAAATAATTTAAAAAAGTAGAAACACCCTAAAATCAATCCTTAGGTAACGCTCAATATCTACAAAAAGTCTTCACGTTTCAAAGAATTGAGCTGAGACAGTTAAAGAATTGTTTGGTCTGTATGCTCGGTCAAGTATACAGTTGGTTATACAGGGAGTCAGGCTTCACCAGTCAGTACCACCGGCCAGGGATCGATTCCACAACTAATTTCTGATGAAGTGTCCTATGACTTTTTTTTGTGCCGGTTGAAATCCGACTTTTTTGACTTTCAAGATTTTTTTGGTGTTTTCGTCACTCAAGTCACTAAGATAAGTCCATTAAAATGAGCCCGAATAGTAGGTAAAGTCACGAAAACATAATATTATCTACAGTTTGAATGTTGTGCAGTTTCGTTGGAAAGATGAGTTTTTTGGGTTTACAGTATGGAATTAACCGGCAGCAACAGTTAGACTTTCAACGTTTGAACAAACTGTACATTTCCGAGATTTTCGAGACTTTACTATTCGGGCTAATTTTTCACCATCTGAATATCCTTTAAAAAGTTTCATTTAGGACTAGGCAGATAGGGAATTTAACGCTCATTCCAATGGTATAATCACATATGAATTTTGACTAAAAGATGAGGGACATATGGCCATTTTAGTGACTTAAAGCCGAAAACACGGAAAACATCTTAAAAGTGAAAAAAGTCGGATTTCAACCGGAACAAAAAAAGTTATAGGACAGTTTTCATCTGAAATTAGTTGTAGAATCGACCCCTGGCCAGTGGTACGACCTTAAGCCTGACACCCTGTAGAATATAAGTTATAGAAAGTTCAGTGGTGATAGGCAGACCACTATTATAGTGTGTGTGGGATACTAAACCATTCGCTCTCTAGATTATTCCGCCCGACGGAAACTCTCCAACGACTAGATATTGAAAATACTGTGTAGAAAACAACTCTTGTACCACGGATGAAACCCGATGAAGGGTTATTAGCTTGTTCTGGGGGAGTAGAACGAGGTGAAGGTGACGAGACGTTCGTGAGATTGGAAAATGCAATATTCAGCCAACTCGCCGACACATGACACTTGCTGGTGACGAATAATGAATTTTGTTGGGGTTCTCCCCACTCAACATCGAGGCTCGGTTTCCACGTCTCTTCCCACATCATTCATTATTCTTTCGCAGCTCATTGAAGCAGAGAATTAAGGAAAAGTTGTACTACATAATTCACAAGAAGCCCACCTGTGAGGGGAAATGAGCGGTTGTCTAACCCCAAGTTTAATCTGCTACGAAATTAAATAATTACACTTCTCCCTGAAATTGAAGAAAATAATTAACTACCCCTTGGAAACTCATTTTAAGTGGAATTCCCCTAGCATTTTCACGGAAAACCAATCGCACATTCTACATTCTTTATTTATATTGCTTCCTGCTTGTATTAAATTTGGTTATTAACTTTCCGCACTATATTTTCAAGTACTGCAAAGAACTCAACTAGGATTTGGAGTTGGATGTCTATCAACGTTTCTTCTGTGTGTACCTTCTGCACAAGGACAAACAGGGTGTGACCCAATACAAGGGTTTGGTTTCTGTACACAATATAAAGCTTCTGTGAAAAAGATCAGCTAATTTCAAAAAGTCATGCGGCATGGCTATAAGAGCGAATTTTCGAAGAAATAACGGGTTTTATGTAAAATGTCTCCATTTTACTGGTTTTATAACAAATTTTGTCTCCTTTTGTGGCCGAGTCAGAATTGCGATGTCTCATTCCCTTATCACATTAGAGCAGATGAACTGTGAAGAACATCTCAAGTAACAACCACGTTTCTTCACTTTCAAAGTGCTCCAGTTTGAGAACGGAATATGATATCGCAGCTCTAAAATCATCACCACGTTTCTTCATCTTCAAAGTACTCCAATTCGAGGACGGAATACAATATCGAAATTCTTACTTCACCATGTGGTCAGCGTGAAGAAACCTTCAAAATGAGGTGTCACTTGTCAGACTGTTTTAGTTTTGGACTTTGCGGATGATTTCCCCCCGAAAAATCCCCAAAATCCCCCCTTAGAGTGGCCCGATTCTGCCCATCTTCGAACTTAGCCTTCCGATTGTCAAGACAGATTTTTCGTGCAAATTTGAACTTTTTATCTCAAACTTGAGATAAACTGGGTGGGTTTGGAATGTGTTGGTAGAATTATTCTATCAACACATTCCAAACCCACCCAGTTATCGTGCTATGCTCATCTTTATACCGATGTAAGTCCAGTCGCTTCAGTCAATTCGAACGCACTTTTCAACGCAAATCTCAAGACTGGCTCCTGTTTCGTATGATCAGCGGCGGCTGCGGAGTACATACGATCAGTAGTCAGCTCACGCACATGCTCCACCTCCGTTGGGCCCCGGGTCGGTCACCTGTCGTATCATTGTTAGTGAGTCTCTAACTACTCCCAGGGCAGTAATGTAATATCCTGTTAGAAAATTCACTCACACTTGTGATTCCTATGATTCCTACGGTTCCTTATGAGTAGCCTTGACCATCTGAATGAGAAGAAGGAGTAGAAGAGGAAGAACAAGGTAATGGCAAAAAAAAAGTGTTTGAAGTTAATAACTCATAGATCTCCCTTTAGACCTAGCGACTTGAATCTTTCAGGGCTTTCTATTATCCACACCAAGAAGATCCATAACAACTTTCAAGTTGAACGGTCAAATAGGAGCCGAGATATGGATAACTGGAAAACGCGTTCCTAGATTAATGCAACGGCGATACGTGTGGTACTTTTAAATACTAGTAACTCACACGCACTAGTAGGTTGGAAATCATATTCATTCTACCTAGGTTTCGCCAGAGATGATAATGAAGACCAAGAATTGTGAAAGAAATTTTTGGATGATAATTATTAATTTGCAACCATTCTAGATTCAGTTTATTTCATACAAGAATGCCTCACAACAACTGATTAGAAAAAATTCTATAACAACCTACTTGATTTTTCTAAACGTAATATGTGTACCCCACAGGAATAGAGTATTATTTTACAACTATGTATTAACAAGACTTGTAAACTAGTAAACGTTTGTTTGTACCCACTGTTGTTCACTTCGGTGATAAGATCTCACCAGGAGTTATTCGCCTTGAAAACTGGAGGAAATGAAGTGGGTGGGGAGAGTTATTACCCCACAGCATCAGTAGATTAAACATGAAAACGACTGTTCCACAGAGGTCTATCGTCCTATAGCAGTTACCTAGTAATTGTGATTCGTGGATATGGAGAAGGTTCAGACACACAACATGACTGTTCGGTCGATGTAAAATCTGTGCTGATGCATGACATAATCCAAAATAAGTTGTCCTATTGTGTCGAGTGACAATCGTTTTTAGGTAACCAAACCGTCGAACTGATGGTGGAGATGGATCCCAACTCATCAACTTTGGGTCGATCAGTGTCAGTCACATTCCTGGGATAGATACACGATCTGTCACCAGACCACGAGTCCCCCATCTTTCATTCCCGCAGACAAACGTGACACTCTCTATAACAAGATGCAATGATCAACTTTTCGATTCGGTTTCATTGACGATCACGGGTTATATGGTAAGAACGTAGTCAAGTGGATTCAAGTCATACATTTTTCCCTCTCAAACTATAACGCAGTAACAATAACGCACATTATATGGACGAATTTCATTTGGTTGAAACTTTGAAAATATCATGAAAGGTAACTTCCAGAACACAAGACCGAGTTTGAGATGTCATAAAAGGTAGGATGAGGACTTGAAGAGCAAGTATCATAACTAGAAAATTTGCAGACGTGATTTATGATCGATTTTGCATAGTAATGTACCAACTCAATTTACATTTCCACGTTATCCAAGATTTGTGCACAATTTAAAATAATAAGAATCTCCAATACCAAATAATTCCCTCTAAACATTTTTGTTGAAATATGGTTCATAGTATAATATTACCATCTCTCCCAATATAGGTTGAATTTACGTAATGTATTACATAATATTTATTTTCAACCAATATTGGGAGAGGTGGTAATAATATACAATTAACAATATTTCTACAAAAATTTTGAGCTATTACAATCAAACTAGTAGCTCACGTGGTGACATCAAAACTTTATACAAATTCAAAGATAACACAATAATTTTAATTTCAAAGATAACTCAATAATTCAAAGATAACAATACTTTAAATACACTCCCAGTTGTAATACGAATTTAATACGTATGTTTTAACACACAGTTTTAATGCGTATTTAATGTCGTATTGAATACGTATTAAAACTCTGGTACCAGAGTTTGCACCATATCCAGGTTGATCTGTATTCACGAAAAACCATACAAAACACGTATCTTCACCAAAGCTAGTGCCAGACATACAACAGACAAGAGTCTCTACATTTTTTCATCAACTTCGCGCAAATTTTCGGAAAAAACACTATTTTTATGGTTTTCAAACTACTAGTGGGTAATCAATTTCTTGAAATATTTTTCGACACTAGTCACTATTTTAACATTTTGCATCAAACCTTAGAAGCTCTTTCTATAGGTTATCGTCCTTTAGAGGCACTTCCTTTATACCCAAATAGTCTCGTTAAGATCCCTGATATCTGAAGCTGTCTTCAAAACTACAGCGTGCATTAGGTAATACGCTAATTAGTATTTTTGCGTTTTCCATAGAAACGGATTTTAGAACAGCACTGAATATTAAGAGCATGTGTATTTTAAAATCAGGTGTGACGTGGAATGCATCCTTGAAAAGTTGAATCCGAAAAAATCCAGGACGGGCTTATTAGGATGACAAAGCATCTCAATTATTGCAGGCAGTGATGAAGGGGTACAAGGGACAGTTTACTTCAGGCGCTAGATTTGCTGAAAGGGTTATTACGACTTAGACGGGGGTAAGGCAGAGTTGCTGAAATGACCACCGTTAGAGAACAACAGTTTAGTTCTACGAGTAATACATCGACCCTAAGGCGAATAATGGATTTAAATAGAATAGAGCGGAGAGACGAGTGTGTTGAATGATTTGACGAACAGAAAAATGCTGACGGATCAAAGGAATCTGCGGGTTGACGAGACAATAAACAGGGACGAACAGTGAAAATAGAACAAGGAACTGTAACAATAAGTTAATTATAAAATATGTATAGTCATCGGGCGTTGGTAACAAAAACGCGGTAACGTGAATTGAATAACTTGAAAGTGAAAATCTGTCACTTTAGAAGTTCGAGTAGAAAGACAAAGGAACAATCTACAACTTTGCGGGCTTCAACGCTTGAGAGTTTAACTGCTCAACCAGATATTACCCAGTGAGACAGATGGCCCCTTGGGTACATGAAATGTTCGCTCTTCAGCTTAATTTTCATTATGAAATGGAAACAATAAAGTTTCTTGAACGATAAACCACGAAATAGAATGATTAAGGTAAATAATGGTACCTATAATGTAAAATATTAGCTTACCGTAGTTAAATATGAGCTGTCATTCAATCTTACCACCTAGTTGGTATGCGAACTTGTATTCATAGGCATGCAGATGATTCAGCTTACCTAGAACAAATAATTTATGCGTTGAATATTCATTAGCTATTCACTGAAACTGCTTTCCAATATGGAATTATGCGATTCTATAACATCGTTTCAGTTTTCCGTTACCAAAAATGTATTCACCACAATAAGTAGGTACATACTCGAGTTTAAATATACAACCAAGTATGTGAGGGGGGTTATGAGTTTTATAACCTAATCTTGCCCAAGTTTTTTACCGATTTAATTCTGACGTCAATTTGATTTTTACTTTTTCTACATTGTCTAGATTGGTGGGAAGTCAAATGTTTTGATACACCACATGGAGTTGATTACTCGCTTATTTCCAATAGATTCGCTCTATCGTTTTGTTCAATGTCTTAGCATAAAAGCCTTACGGGAAGACTGACTCAGCGGATTGACGATACAGTGAAGTGGGCTATAAGTACGAGTAATAATTACTTCATATACCAGCAACTGAAATCGGTGCTTGGATGAGTGGGCTTTGCAAGAGCTATTAAAATTATTCCAAATTGGCTAAAACATAAATCTTAATTATTATGTAAATACAATATCGTTGCCTCGTGTGAGTTACCTCCAAGTTACCCTTACATTCGATAACCACTTGACCGACGGTTTCCCATTTCAAATGTCGCCTGTTTTAATGTACGACTGATATTGGAAGCAGAAGGCTAATAAAGCACGTTTTCGGCCTTGGGCGGAAAGGCCAATAAATTATGTGCCCTCCAGCCAGGGGCGGATATTACGTTAGGGTATGAAGTCTTGTACAGGGTTGAGAAGGGGTGCGACCTTCAGCATCCTGTTTAACATCCAACCAGCCTCGACCATTTGTCAAACGAACCCTTCTTGATCAAATAGCTGTTCTAATCGTCCCGACACGAGGCGAGCCTCCTACGCTCACCCAGGCAACGTCACGTGGGATCATTATCCACCTGAATTTCAATTGGCGGTAGAGTTGGACTCAAGATAATACAATAACCTCCATAATGCTCGGTGCCCTGGAATAATCTTAATAATTCGGAAACCACCAGTAGGTACCTACATTTCGGTCAAACCGTGAATTTTTTTTACTCGAATATTTATGTAAGTACCTACTGTATTTTTCTTCAAATGTTTGTCCAAATTCCAACATACACAAAACTAATATCCTCGCTGTTCTATCAACAATCGTCAAAAAACAGGACCTGAGCGGTATAAATCTATTCACTCCCTGTGATGTACAGTTGAAACAAACAGGACCTCGCATAACTGAAAAACGAGCAACAGATTTGTCTTATATCTTTGCACCAATATCATCATTGAGGAATTCTTGTGAGGAGTTCATTAGACGATGTGCCGCAACTACCTTAGACCAGTTACTTCTAATATCACGATAAGAACGAGTTCTTAGGGCAGAAACGTTCTTTTATCACATTCAATATTCTTGTACCGTATCAGTATTCAGTGTGAGGCTTAAACAAATAAACATTGCTTTCCTAATAATAATTTGAATAATAATTTTCAATCGCTTTGTGAGTTTTGTTCAGGTACGCCCATAGTCGAATATGAAAGAGTTCATTAAAGTTTATAGAAGGATCAATTCCGATGATAGGCAATACCATTAATTTGGAAATTGTAAACAAATCTGTAGGGTGCACACATGTTTAGATAATTAATGGTTTTTTTAGAAGAGATCTAATCACGTTTGTGCGGAAGTGGTGAAAGAAGCGGGTACCGGTATGTGACAAGAAATAGACGTGTCCTTGACGTCTAGTTAAGGTTGGTTAGTGTTCCATACATCACTGTTTCATGACGAGAGGGCGTTCCTCGAAGCGGTTTGTCCCATCAGTCATATTATACGCATTTTATGATGGACTCGAGACTAGTGGCATTAGAAATACCATCTATTTCCCTCGAAACTATTTTATTGGGTCATTTGGGTTATTTGTTTATTCTGTTTGCGATGTTCTGTGATACGGCGTGGAACTAAAAGTGTATTTAACGAGTCGCTCGATTCTAGTTCACCTTAAACTCGAGTTTCTGCGTGTACCTACACCAAACACGAACGTTCTTACTTAACGAAATTGCTCATTCCAGAAAAAAGTAGATAAATGGGCGCACTAACAGAAGAAAGGACTGGGCCCTGGGCCACACGTACAAGATACATAGGCGGCCTTGACACAATTTTTTTATCCTTCCTCATTCCCATCTCGGGTGGGCGTGATCTCATGAATTGACAACGAGCCTCACCCTCTTGCTAGTTTTCTCACGATTCTACATCATTATCAATAGACCGTATCACATACACAGCACTTATGAAAGATTCAATGCAATACATTGTGTATTTGGGATGTCAGTAATACACCATTGAGTCGGTCAAGATAACAGTTGAATGTACCACCACATTGATATTATCCGCCGCGAGTGATTCTGATACCTAGAAAGTACCTCAAAATTAGTAGCCTACAACGGAATGTATGATAATTTTCGCCCTCTATTACACATAGCTGAATTTTAACGATGTCTGAGTTTCTCCACAAACCCCTCTCGAAAAATTGAGTAAAATTTCAAGCGGACGTAGACGAATTTGAAAAAAGAAAAGTCAGTCACAACTTAGATCTGAACATTTGTATGATTTTGTTAAGTCCCAAGTACTTATACGTGAAAGTAACGATAATATTCGTCAGTCGTCTACATGTCGAGTTATCTCTTCAGATTCCAGCAGAGGTCTGCCATCTTGACGCATTCCGTCTTCCTTGATACCGTTGTTCCACCAATCTTCCAATATCCTGGTGGAAACGATCGCCCATTTCTTCACATAAATCCCACAAATTGTCTGGAAAATATTCTAAATGTGACCGAAGGAAGTGAAGTTTTGCGCTCGTGAGACACCCATGATCCTGAAAGTGTTTCAACAAGTCTTCCGCTAATTCTGTACAGTTTGCATCCTTGTTATTTCCGAAAAACCCGGTCACAACTGATTTAAAACTTATTCAATCATTATTTTCAAGGGTAATGTTTTCAATCTCGGGGTCCTTCATTGGCTGGCGGATTTGGGCCCCAACTAAAATTCCTACTTCTGTTTTCATTAGTAATCGTTGAAAATTTCTTCCCCAAATACTGAAAACTTCTGTTTTCCCTATTCAGGGCCTTCAAAATATTTTCTTGGTGTGCAATGGTGGAAACAACATGTTGGTGTTCATCAACGGAGGACTTATAACGTTCTTGGAGCCTGGTGTAAATTGAGCACTTCCTGGCCAATGTTTGACAGCCCAGTGCTTACCACGAGCTCGACTGTCCCATTCACACAAAAATCATGGGAATGCCTGAAGCCTTTGCAGTAATCCGATGATCTTGAAATCACCACTTCTGAACGTTGTACTCGATGGCTTCCAAGAGGGTTTTCACATTTCCTTAGGTCTCTTTCATGTGGACAGAACGAGCAATAGGCATTGATTATGGAGGGGAACTGCTTTCAAACTTGTCTCACACGAGTCAGAAACATGTCTAAGTGCGGGTCTAACTTAAGTACTCGATGGATTTTTATTCTTTGTTAAGAACCCAAAAACGGTGGTCATGCAAAAATAGCGATCATTAACACTATCGCTAGGCTCCATCAATACCATTGGGATGCCAGAAGGCATAGATCTCTTTCTTACTTGTCTCCCACAGTGGCAAACCCTCAACACGTGCGACACACTTTATTTGTGACACACAAGGTTTGTCCTGGTCCCTAACTTCTACACTAAAATATGCAAAGTACACATTCTCCACAAATTTCGTTATGTCTTGGCAAAATTTATGTAACGAAATACATTTAATGTAACGAAATACGTTGGGACTTTTCACACAGGATTTACGAGAATAATTCATCAGAGTATGAAGAAAAAACGCAGAAACAAATGAAATGGGAGTGATCTTTTGAAAATGAGGACTTAAGTTTATTGTAATGCGCCCTGTGACGTCTACAGACCAGTTAAAGCAATTCGATCCTTCCTAGTTGGCAGGGCAGCCAAGATGACATGAGCGAACTCCCCATTTCAGCTCTCGGCAAGTCATATTGACGAGTTGAGTGTGGCACCGAAACTCGGCGTGTTAGAGGAAAAATTCCAACGAATTTGAAGTCCGCACGAAAAATCCCATTAGAAACGAATGTTTAAAACTAATCATAGAAATTCACGCAGCATTGCGTAATTTATTAACCTCCAATAGCTTCAGTGAACTTGAAAATTTCGATACTGTATTAATCCTCTATATTTCAGGAAATTAAGACCATTCCAGTACTTAAATAGGTGCCTAAAGAACGAGTGAGCATCGCACGCTCAGATTTGAGGGACGCCACACAATAATTTTACGTGTAGTTATATCAAATATTTCAGTACGGACTGTAAACATTTTAACTACGATCCCCAAGTATCACCATTTTTCACCAACACTTTTCGTGGCAGGTTACCACATGCTCATAAGAATAAACTGAATTGGATGAAAAGTTGCACTTTTAGTGAGTACCATCAGTGGGCCAATCTAAGCTTCGGGATTTCTTAAGCTTCTCTGAAGGGGAAGTATAATTTGATTTGATTTGCCTAATAATTTGATTTGATAATATATCCAGGATAGATAAATAGGCAGTTTTTTGTGTCTCCTGTAAAGTAGCAAAAAGTGAGATAGATCATGTTGCCGCTTATACGGCGTTATGTCCCATGAATAATATCCAATCCCATTCTTCTATACAATGTTTCCAGTAAAATAACTCATGCTCCGTAATGAAGGCTTGTTTGCAATAGAAAAGTTGTTCTATTCGATTGGAAAATAGTGGAATTATCGAGTAGGCGCGACCAACGAGTAGGTAGATGACCGGAACTTCATAATTACCTATGGTCCATTACAAAATGACTTTTCTGAGTTATTCATTATGGAAGGAGTAGTAACTAAGGAATTTTATAGCCAGCTGCTTTTGGGATTGATACTAGAAGGAAATCGATTTTTACGCGGGTGACTCCCCTAAATCATACCGCGACATGAACGTACGAGTTTTAAACGTGCGACGTATTAAAGTACATTATATCAGTCTCGGTGTAATTTCAAGTTGTTATGCAGATAGCAAGCTCGTGGTAGTTTCGTGGGTGTGCTGTATATTGCATGTGTATAAATTAATACCTATTAACTGTTCTCGTCAAACTCGTACATCAACAGATTTCGTAATATAGACATCGATGCAACCACAGAATAATTGAATAACCAAACGGTTCCAGACTCGATGGGTTCGTTACGTAAGACAACACCGATACCTAACTAGATTTCGTTACGGGAAACGTAGGGAGAAATAGCGGTAGTAGGAAAATATTTATACACGCTAGCACTGGGTATTGGTTTTAATGATTGCTGTATTAAACTTAATTTCTCCTTTACTGGGAAAAACATCTGATCATGGATATGTCTGTCAGCTTTGGGAAACCCTCAGCTGATCCTGGACCTATTCGGCTTAAAGCGTAAGTCCTAAGGAGGGTACATGCCAAATTACAGCTTCATAGAGTGAATAGCATAGAAATTAGCTGTAGCTGATCCGCGGCCTGAGTGGCAAATTTGTATCAGTGACCCCCGGCCATAAGACAAAATGCGTCATTATGTTTCCGATTACTTAGAATTGTATAACAGAAATAAGGCCGGTATAATTTCCCGTTGCTGTCACACAATTTTTTCAAAAACCCAAACTAAAAGACTTCATGTGAAAAATTTCCCAGCCAATCACGGGTCGCGACTTGAATAATATATATTTTACAATTCAAATACAGAATCATGGAACCAATATCATTTTTTCTTCAAATACTACGTGCATAACAGTGTTGAGGCATAATGAAGACATTGATGTTGCCATGAATCGAAATGCTTTTTCCGTGTAGTAGGGCAAACGATGAAGAATTGCTTCCCACCTCTAGGGATCATGAACTTCGGGGCATCGAGACAAGACCCAAAGAGGCATTTATAGATATAAGGGCTTTGTGGAAGGAAATTGACAAAAATGTTTATGGATACCCTCACGAACCAGAGATTTCAAGCAACAGCGGAATTATAAATCCAGCAGAGCACATTTGGACGAAAGCCAAATTCTTCTCGGGTCAGTGGTCAGCCGAATTATATTCAGAGGGGAGATGATGAATATTTTATAAGGTCGTGAAGTTAGGGTGAGTGTTGAAAAGGTTACAAATCCATTCGACGGGGGTACGAATACGAAACCACAACCTTCAAAATGATTTATACACTCAAAATACCCTGAATCGAATATCACACAATTTTCTCCGTTCAAATAACGCAGCACTATTTCCCTCATACGCGGAGGTTTATTCATCATTTTAGGGTATAATAGGTTGGTGTCACTTCCAAACAAGTTCTCTTTTAGGAATTATTACGATTAAATAATATGATATGATAATAGGTAATAGGGAATACAGAGTGAAATTTTCGTGTGCTTTTATCAGCTGCTTTTGGTGTGCTTTTGTTGTCTAAAAATTGACGAAAAATTAGAAGATGTATGACAGGTATTTGCCATTCACGAGCAAGGGAAGCTTACTCAAATTATGGAAAGTATTCCCTTATCTGCACTTAAAGATAATTATACTCTTTTCTGCACGCTCAAATGTATTTGCTGTTCTGTGGCTAGGCAGATGAGGAAGCCCACATAACAGGTCGTTGATTCAAAGAATGGGAAAAAGGGAATTCACAACGCCATAATTGTAAAATAGGTATTTTCCTCTGCAACGGTTGGTTTTTCCATATCACCAAAACTCAATCTGATTCCCAAAGTGAAGTTCCGTCCTCGCCAGTATGAAATGCTGTGTCTGGCATGTGGAGACGTAAAGAATTCTTTGTTCGCGTTCTATATTCTGATTTAGGTCTGACGTCTACGATGTCCGTGATACCGCACAATCAACTCACAAGGGAACTGTGGTTTGACGGGGAAGTTTTTTTAATCAGATGACATCAATTCAACCCATTCACGATTACATCCTTCTGAAAACAGTACTTGGAATATCAAACAATGTCAACGAGATGAGGGTTGTATCGGTAGATAAATGAAAAAAAACGGATGCACTCCCTCATTCTTCCTCCACTAATTTTTATCATGACAATTATTTTAAGGTCTACGAATACTTCCATACGCAACTGGACATTTTTAATGACTGATATGAAATTATGCCCTGAGGCAGAGATAATGCAATGTTAAGAGTCACTCTGAAGTAGTGCAGCAGCGCCCCCCTGGACCCCCTTCCCCTTTCGTTTTGAGCCTCACGGCTAAATTTCTATAAGCATGCATGTAACATGTTCTATCCACTCAGCTAATCCTGGGAATAAGCAGCGCCAAGTTAAAGTCCTAAGGAGGATACATACCAAATTCAACCTTCATATAGTGAATAGGATAGAAATTATGTTTAGGAGCTACTCAGCTGATCATGGCCCTATGCTACTCAAGGTGTAGGTGAGTCCTAAGGAAGCTACATACCAAGCTACAGCTTCATAGTGTGGCTAGCTTAGAAATTAGCATAGAAATAGATTGTTTTTGACAGTTTTGTGAAGGCCATATTAAATTTTTTTAAACGTTATTTTGACAATATTTGCAATAAAATACTTTCGTATTTCTTGAATCCAGAACTTTTTATTTGCAATGCAATTAAGTTGTGAAATGATACACCATCGCATCCTGGATTAACATCCTTGAAATAGTAGACGATGGAACCAGATATTGTAAACATCAACAGAGACCGAGACAGAACGCGTGGCGGTACAGCTGCAGTCGAGGCGGGTCCCTTCTCACGACTTCGCGTCATTCCTTCACCGTCTGGAATCCCATATACGGCTTTTCTGCGCCTCCGCACTCTTACACGCGCATACCACACAAGCTCTAGCGGGTGTTCGAAGTCGCCAATTTGAAACGAAAACTCCAAAACTTTCGCACCAAGAAAATTGTAGAAACTTGAAATAGCTCTTTATCATAGTGATTTTTAGTGGAGATGACGATTCGAACGTGTATTTCACCCAATAATTCCTGTTTTTTCGAATCAATAACACTGGCCAACAAAAAAGGTGTTGTTGGGTGCATAGGGGATGAGGGGTGGTGTTGAGGTTTTTCAGTGAGCAGAATTAAAATCTGAAACCTGCTTTTTGTGGTCTTGTTTTTGAGATATAGCTCATTTACTAATTTTCTTGCTACGTTTGAGTGTCGAAGATAGCGCTTCAAAAAATCTCAATTAATTTTTCACTTTCAAACACTCTTTCCATGTTTTTTTAATTGCAGAATACGAATTTAAACCCCGATTTTAGCTATTTTCTTCCATTTCACGGAAAACAGCGGTAAAGTGCACAAAGAAACCCCTAAAAACACTATGAGAAAGTATACAAGAAACAACAAAACAACAAAAATTAGGATGTTTTGAAGTGCTATTCTTAAAACTCAAACGTTGCTAGAAAATAGGTGTAGAAAAACTGGATCTGATTGCGAAAAACGGGTTTCAGATTTGGATTCTGCACACAGAAAAACCCCAACACTAACCGTCATCAAACAACACCTTTTAGTGTATGTAATCTTTCGTACTATTGCAATACCAATCCGATTATATTTGGTGCGCTTCACCGATATCCTCGGAGTTTATTCCCGTTGATTCTTCGACATTCCGTGTGGGTTTTTACGCTTTGTTGCTTCCTCACCTTCATCCCCTGCTGCTACTTGTGACCGTTTCTGAGTTTTTGACAGAATCACTTGAGACAGGGGCGGATGTGCTGAAACAGATCCGTTATCCCTTCGAAGATGGGCGGTGATGTGCCTTCATGGAAGGGGGAGCCATTGTGGTCTACCATGACATTCCTCTCAACTTAAACAGAGCTGCAAGTAGCCGCTTTCGAACCTTGCAATCGACATTTATAATCCTGAGTTTTAAGAAATATCTTCTTAAAACTCAGGATTATAAATGTCGATTGCAAGGTTCGAAAGCGGCTACTTGCAGCTCTGTTTAAGTTGAGAGGAATGTCATGGTAGACCACAATGGCTCCCCCTTCCATGAAGGCACATCACCGCCCATCTTCGAAGGGATAACGGATCTGTTTCAGCACATCCGCCCCTGTCTCAAGTGATTCTGTCAAAAACTCAGAAACGGTCACAAGTAGCAGCAGGGGATGAAGGTGAGGAAGCAACAAAGCGTAAAAACCCACACGGAATGTCGAAGAATCAACGGGAATAAACTCCGAGGAAATCGGTGAAGCGCACCAAATATAATCGGATTCTGAAAGAAAACATTTATGAATTATAGATGAAAAAACAGGCATCTCAAGCATTTGTTTGTGTATGTGCGGAAAGAGAGAAAAGAGATCAACGAATTTATTCGGGCAAAATAAATAAGAGAGAGATGTACGGAAATAGCAACAGTAAACAACAATCAGCCCAAACGTGTTCGGCTCCTAAACATTGGTCTAGTAGGTACTTGTTCTGTTACGCAGTGCTGTAGTGCGCAATGTTTTAACAAAGGTAAACCCGTTCGAATCAATACTGGCAAAGTGTCAAGAATATTTTTTTTCCTCTCCCCTTCTATTTTTCCATACCAACCAGCGAAGCTGTACAATATACAAACCTTTGCCGAAATGGAGCGCAGTTGGTGTAAAGAATTCCGAAATAGAAAGAAAAGAAGCGGCCGGAGAGCGAAAATGTGGTAGAAAATCCGATTGGCTTCAATCTTGCTGTCGCAACAAACCTTTCGTATTCTACGAGTAGTTTTCCGGTGAAGAGGCTGACAGATGTGGAGTTTATCGGAGCTCGAGTGCTTTTGAGTGGAATGAATTTTGGGAAACACGCAGTTTTATAATCATTCATCGCTCCCTTGACGTCTGCCAAATATTATTATTTTGGCGAACGCCGGAATGTAGATTGACCGATGTTTTACACGCTCTAGTTACTCTGGATCCGGCCGGCTAAAAATATCTTGATACTGAGCGGCACGTTTGATAGAATGAGTGTTAGCATTTTGCTCCCTCACTACCGTCGGAAGCGAAACTTGTGGACATACAACGAAAACAAATGGACATCCTCCAAAATCAAAATTTCGACTTCGTTACAGACATCAAGGAACAAAGACGATTCGTGTCTCTCTGTATACGCGTACCTTATATCAACCGTATTGTACCCACAAGATGAAAAATCCAAACTCTGAAATCAGATTCTCGATACTCTTGTGGAAATCTGATTCAATTCGACCAATTTTGACGAAACTTTGTAGAAAACATCGTGCCTGAGATGGTAATATTTCATATAGGTATATATTGTATATTGGCATATTGCATATTTTCCAAACAATATGCCCACAATTCCAGGCCCCTCCACCCCGTGATCCTATAGCCCCCCCAAATCACATCTTTCGAGTAAACCACGATTATAATGTGTGAATATTGTACACCGCCGGCCAACTTGGCTGATGTGTATTCTTTCAATGGTAAGTGATAGGTTAGCTGAAACAATGCTTGAAATTAAGAACCCAGACGCACGAACAATGCCATTCATGGTAATTACCCCTGTGACGAAAGAGACAAGTCACGAGTACATTTAATGAAGTTTCTTCACTCGCTGCCATGTTTGAATGAATGAATGAATAAGTTTATTTCCGTACATTCATAAATTTACAAATATACATCCATATGAGATCTTCAAGTTTACAAGCATAAAATAAATAAAGTCTTCAAGTATGTACAATTATACAATACAAATAAATTTTCTTCTTGATTATTCTACCGGAAATTACCCCATAACCATAGGAGAATCCTGTGCGGTTATAGGGGAGTTGCTAAAATTGATTCTAATATCTAAAATATCTAAAAATAAATATCTAGATGAGTTTGATACCTACTATTTGAGCAGAGTGACTTAATTGAAAACAGAGGGTCAGTTCACATATATGCTAGAAACGATTCTCTTACAGTAATCAGAACCTTTGACAATCAACCAAAAAAAAATTTTTCGTTTGAACAAGGATCGGGATACATTTGCGGGTGATTTCATGTCGTCAGGGAGTGATCGAATTATGTAAGGCATGCTGAAATACAAATGTCTAGATGTACACCATAAACGAGTTTTTGGAGCAGGGATTACAGCTTGAGAAGTTACACATTTGTCTCCTTAAAGGTATTCAAGTCATTTCATCCAAGTGAATTTGATTGTTATCCACGTTATCGAAACCAAAGAATCTTGGGAGAGTGGAAGGGGCTAGAAATTGAATTGTTTAAATTTGAGTTTTCATGATTCGAAATCGAGATACGATTTCGTAACTTATGTTACACTTATGTTAACTTATGTTACGTGGCTTCAAACCACGCAAAAAATCAGAATATTGACTCCTAACAACGAAAAATAGTGACAATACAGCGGATATTTCTCACAAATATCAGCATTTAACTGACGTTTTGCAGCCCGCCTTGTATATTGGTTTATTATCTTCGACCAAAGAAAACAATTTGTAGGTAACCCCCCCCCCCCCTCAAAATTTGTTGGTTAAATTGCTGCACGCAAGCAATTAATTTCTCTAGATCCATGGTGAACTAGTCCTCAGTTCCAATACACGTGGAAAAACCAACTACAGATTCGGACGAATTCTGGTGAAAAGTTCCAACTAGTTAGACCGCTCAAATCGTTCTGACGACGACATGCGTATTCTGACGATGCTTCCCCTCCCATAGTAACCACGTTCCTTGGAAAGCAGGCGTTTGTTGGTTCAAGCAAATTCGTCAGAACACGCATCCATAGTAACCGTAGCCTAAGGAAAAGTGGAAAAAGTGGCATTTGGAGTGGATTAAAAAAAGTCTAGGAGACACATTTTGTTGCCAATTTGTCCTCGAGAATATCATAGAGGTTTTAATGGGACTTTTCGGAGTTTGGTAAAACTTCTAGTGTTAACGCCCGTTGTACATCAAGGCAATTATGGGTGAAGTAAGAACATCTGCGCAGCTTGATAACAGAGGAGCAGGACGGGGTTCGAAAGACGTCCTCTGGCTGGTGAAGTGGTCGACATCGGACGAGCCTCCCTCGTGTTTCCGGAGTTTCAACTCCTGTTCTCAGATGATAACGGGGACGTATTGTCTACTCGCGACAGTCGAATTGGACGAACCAAGTGACTGGCGAAGGGGATAATTGCTCGCGTGTGCGAAGGGCGGAGAGAAGAGCCGGATCCGTCTATTGTCAAGACTTCGAAGTTTGGGGGCGAAATAATCACGTAATTACAAACTCCACGTGTTTCCCATATCAGTAACTGTTCAAAGAGGATTTGAACTGTCCAGAGCTGGGGGAAGTTGGAACTATGAATACTCGAGTTTTCATGATGAGCCGCAAACTGAGTTTGGTTGCACTTGGATAATATCCATATTATGTTGACTTGGGTCCAGGAAAAATAAATTACCTACCAAATGCCATCAAACAAACTTTCATAATTCAAATTTGGCATGGGAATCACAATTAGTGATGTTTAAGCAAATTTTTGAAGAAAAGAAAGCTATTGTTCTCGGTCCAAAATTTGTAAAACTCAAATTTCCGAAAAATGATCATACCACAAAGTCCGTTTCATCCTGAATTCACTGCCATTCATTCCGCCATAAAACACAATTTGACATTTCTCTTACTTGAGACATTTCAAGAGGGTTGACCCCAAACTATTTACCTAACTGCATTTATTCCTCACTGGGATCAAACATTTCTAACGCGTATTCTAGTCTAGTCATTCAGAACTTTTCATGCCAAAGTTCAGACAATTACGCAGATTCTTCAAACAATTGCGGGAGACGCCCTTATGTTTATTCCGGTGGCGGAATGTAGGTGCTACACGTATTAAAGATGCAATATCGGAACCAAATAATCGATTATAACATGAAATGATTAATCGCAAGCTAATAATCGATGTGACAGAATATCGGTGTTCGATTAATCGAATGCAAACAATCGATTGTTCAAGTAGGTACCTACTTATTTCAAATGCGTAATAGGTTAAATTACAAGGCTAATGTAGATAAGGGAATGCCAAAACGAATAAAATTGTACAAAATAGCTTTTTATCATAAATTGAACTGATAAAAAGTAGTCATCTGGTAAAAACTAAAAGATTTGAGAGGGTATCACCCTTCAAGCGGTTCCGCTCTTGGGTCAGCGTCAGTCCTGCTTTTGAGAATAATGTTTCAGCAGGAACTGACGTGGCCGCAGATGCAACATACTTTGGTTTATTATCTTGGATAATGAACCATTGGAATCGACCAAAGAAAAAAATGTTTTAACTCCCCTCTCATAACTAAAATCTATACCGTTCTATTTGAATTTTTCCCTACCTACCCCGGGGTTGAAGACAAATCGTCGTCACTATTGTTACTACAGTAACAATAACAACGACGGTTTGTCTTAATTTGTCGATTATTATTACTGAATAATCGGTTTTCGAATACATCTGGATTTTGAACCCATTTTTAAACAGATTAGAATGCATTAAATCCTGATGTATTCAAAAACTTATTAATCAGTAATAATAATCGATTCGTCAGTAATGATAATCGATTGATAAAAATACTCGGCAGCTAAGCATCGATTAAAATTAACCGATTAATCGCGGTCAAATAATCGATTATCCGATTAATCCATCATTAAATGCATCCCTAACTCGTATTAAACAACTCTGATTATCATGTTCGCATTTTCATTAACTCATCGACCCTGAATGCACGGTACCAATATTACATATTACATAACCTGAAATTTTCTTTGGGCGTCATATGTTAGGCGTCAAAAATCGTTTCCTAACTTTGACGCCCCAAAGAACATTTCAGGTTAATCACAAAATATTTAATATTGGAACCGTGCATTCAGGGTCGATGAGTTCATGAAAATACAAACATGAAGAAGCCTTGCAACATCGAAAATCGAACCAGGCGTGTTTAGTTAATCTGTTGTTCGGCGGAAAATTTAATTATAAATTTATCGGAGGAAGGAAAATGTATTCGATGGAAGCATACAAACAATGTCGTATAATAAACCAACAGACCGTTATCCACGTGCCTACCATAAAATATTGGTTATTTGAGGTAGAGGTGGTGATGGAGAATGTTGGCTTCACTGTTTGAGTATTTCAACCCGTGAAACACAGCAACAAGCTGTGCACATTGTCAACTTCGTAATTGCGATTTTGCTGCTGACACCAGAATATTTCGGCTCGAACGAGTACGATCAATCCTCCGTAATCTACTTCCTTGAACAATATTCGCGTACATGAACCGGTGTAAAAAAAGGTAATTTTATCTTATCGAACAATGTCGTATAATAAACCAACAGACCGTTATCCACGTGCCTACCATAAAATATTGGTTATTTGAGGTAGAGGTGGTGATGGAGAATGTTGGCTTCACTGTTTGAGTATTTCAACCCGTGAAACACAGCAACAAGCTGTGCACATTGTCAACTTCGTAATTGCGATTTTGCTGCTGACACCAGAATATTTCGGCTCGAACGAGTACGATCAATCCTCCGTAATCTACTTCCTTGAACAATATTCGCGTACATGAACCGGTGTAAAAAAAGGTAATTTTATCTTATCGAACAACAACTGGCGATAACTGTAATTTGTTATTGCCAAACTCGCACGTTCTTTATGATACCCCTTGCTATCAGAAAATTTGGAACGTACACTCACTCACTCTTTTTTTTGTGCTAGCAGAATATTGATAACAAGGCGACCTTTCGAGTCGTAAATGAGCTGTAGAAAAAGGCCATATGTTCAAATGAATAATATTTACATTTCAAACGACATAAATCTCGAAACGAGCATCATGCCATTTTTGTAGGATGTATTGTTTGATAAAGACCAACAAAGCGTGAAAGTGGTATAAGAACAGCACATAATGGTGTGGTCGAGAGTTGGAACAAATTTCCGAAGTTAAATGCTATGCCAGGATGGACGAAATTGCCGTGTATATTTTCAACCCAAATACTCGTACAAGGATGGATGGCCCTAAAAATCTAGATTTCAATTTTACACATTAATATAGGGAGGAATTTAGATAAATCGGTCCGTAAACCAAAAGTCAAGTATTCTACCATTTTTTTGTGTGGAATTTTCAAATAGTGGAGTAGGTATCTATGTACTTAGTGCATATTTCCGAACATTTATCCTAGCTCAAACGCCGTTTCAGCCAGATACTTTAATTGACAAAAACATCATTTTAGCTAATATGGAACGACAGTGATTTGAGCAACGATTTGGCTCCTCTCAGGCCAATCAGAGAGCAGAACTTAGACAGGCTACGTAAACCGCTCTGTGCACATGATTGGCACATCATGATTGGCTCCCGAAAGCGGTGCATGAAAGTCACCCTCTACCGGCCCCTATCAGCCGCTGTACCAACTACAACCCTGTCCGACCACGTTGAGCGGGAAAAGTTCCAATTCGCTATTCTTCAGTTCGATCTGGTAGTTAAACAAAAATTTTCTCTTTTGAAATTACTCGTTTTACATGTCTTGTGAGTCACCAATTTTCGATTTTTGACAATCAAAGAATTATTCTCTGACACACTGGCGTTCCCTACTTTCGAAGAAAAGGAAGCTATTGTTCTCGGTTCAAAAGTTTTAAAATTCGAATTTTCATACCAAAATCCGTTTCATGACTGTGCACTTTTTAAATTTAAATTCATATGGCATTCAACGGTCACGACCCCTGACAAAAATCATCAAAATCTATTATTTTGCGGAGTGCCTACAATGATTTATTGTTTTAGTAGAAGAAAGTCTCAATTGAATTTTGATAACATTCAAGAACCAACTCGCATGAACAATTCGTTCCAGGATTTCTTGTTTACCAAAGTTATTGTCATGTAATACTCAAGAGACCAACGGACCAACACGCATCGTTCTATACAATGTTCAGCTAATTACGACGGTTGTTTCAGAATATATTATATTCTTCGTAGTGAGATGTGTGCTTCTACCTCCTGAAATCTTCAATAATGCAAATCTAGGGGCATCTGAATCAGACACCAGACACCCACCATTAGGTATCAGATACCAGATACCTAGCAATGAAATAAGATGAAGGGGTAATATAAATAATATCGCACTATGTGCGGTTATGTCATAATTTTACATTACGAGTCAAGCACGTACTTCCGGAACAAAAGATTCCTTGATGAGATTCGCTTGATTCCGACCGGGTCGGGGGTAACAATCTATTCGTCTCTATTTGTCACAGGATGTGTCTAGCGCTGAAGTCCGATTAAGAATAGGATTTTCGGGTAAAATTTGTGCAGGAAGATCTACACCGCCATTAATAAAAGGACTTTTTTAATTTGGAAGTCAACCATTGTTTCTCCCAAGAATTAATCTCAGTGGTTCAGCTACCCTGAGAGACTCAAAAAATCGAAAAATTAAATATTTGTTGCAACTTTTGTATTAGATTAGGTCGGCAGCTGGTACTGCTATCAACATTACTGGGTACAAATTGGAAATATAGAGGGATGCTCAGCCTTGTCCTCGAACTCCTCAAGGTATTCATCTAGTCGTTCGTTTAAACTATAGTTTAAACGGACGACTAGATGAATACTATAGTACCAGGTTGTCAATTCCGATGCAAAAAGTTAACTGATAGTCCGCTCGACTGTGAACACCCCCAGGTGTTTCCACCCGCATCGGCTGCAGCTTGCGCTGCCTGCTCTCTTTCTCATGCGAAACAAGCCTCATCTACAGTATTCTATACGGAATAGGGATAAATTAGAATTTCGAAATCCAAAATCTGAAACAACTCTTAACTGAGATTTCAAACTTGGCCTACCTCAGCCCAAAATTGAATGGTAAGTAATTTTAGCAGAATTTTCGTCTTAACGTTTAGTTAGTCATTATAGCAATCAAAGTGACTTTAATTACAATTTATGAGGGCTGAAATCAGTTTTTTGTCTCCCCCATAAAATCAGGGAAAATGAGTTAGGTCATGTTGCCATTCCACCCTCAAAATTATATCTGATGGGTACAAGTAAAAACCCCAGAATTATATCAATATAAAGTAATTCCAAATAATCATAAGCATAAATGTTTCTGATGGAACAACTGGAGACGCTTAGAATGAAGACGGAAAAAGATGACTCGGAACCTGAGTCGGACTGCATAGGCATTTTTTATAAGAAAGGAGTTTTTTGGTTGGTTTTATTATGTTTTGGTTCCATTAACGTAACAGTTCTAGCGAAAAGGCCTAGTCCACCTATTAAAAAATGGTATCTCACTAAGTTATGCATTTCAGCATCTTTTCAGTGGCTTAACCGTGATCTCTCTTATACTGGCCCTTCTCCCCACTAGTGACGTGCGACACTTATCGATACGAGTAAAGTATCGAATATTTTCTTTCTATACAGACTAGGTAGTTTTGGTTTGAATATTTCTTTCGGATTTGTATCTCATAGTTACTTCTTTACATTACACTTGAATAATTTAAAAATTTTTTAATGCCATTTCATTTTTTAGCATTTTAAGGCGCCTAATATTATTAGGCCTAGTCTACCTATTAAAAAATGGTTTCTTTCAGTAAGTTATGAATTTCAGCCTCTTTTGTCCAATCAGCGGCTTAAACGTGATTTCGCTCATCCGTCGAGGTTTTACGGTTTAAGTCCGTTGACGATAACAAATAGAATTAAATTTAGATAATCGGATGTCTCCATGTTTTGCAGTTGAGCGACCAACTGTTAATGGGGAGTATCATTAGGTGGGCCGAGAATCATGTTTGTACACCTCTGTTTATACAAAACAGTCAAATTAAAGTGACGTCTAAGTGCTGACGACGAGTGTAACGACTCATCACGACCGATACAGACCTTTTTGGTTCACTCCGCAAACATTGTACGGTATTTTACTTCTGTACTGAAATAAATTACGTAATTCCAGGGAAAGTAACATTCAATCTCAGTTCTCAAGTTTCCCCATTACACTGATAGTAACAATTGTTGTCCTCTAAAATCTATATTTCCACTAAATGATCTTTTTGATCAAATTAGTTCCGTGTACATTCATCTGCAAATTCCACTAGTTTTGCTGAAATTTTTGTCGAAATTCTGTTCCGTTTAGTAACCGCCAAATATGAATCTTATTGTTACAATCTTATTTTACACGATATGCCACACACAGCATCAACTATTGTATCCCGAATGTTGACTGGTTATTAGACTAGTCAAGTTCCCTTCTAATATAAACTATTTGGATATGTGCAAAAAGGCAGAAAAGAGAATAACAGCAGGAGAGGAGATGTAGGCAACTGCAGCTGCTTTATGCCTTGATGCCGGCAATCGATCGGCAAGATTTTTGGACTGAGTTATCCAAAAGCAGGGGTACCTCCCTTCCCCCTCCCCACAGGAAAATTTTTGAAACAATTAAAAAAACTTCATTTTTCAAAGAAATATATTTAAAATTCATGATTTTTCAATATTTTTTAATATGTCTCATTATTTCGAACCCCTGGATTCCCCCCCTCCCCCTGGCCACGCCACTGTATTTCGGGATTTTCGGTACTGCGTTATAGCGTGGTGACAGATTGTTTGTCAATCTACCTAAAAGGGTATTTAAAAGAGTAGATTTCCTAAAAGGGTAATTCGTTATTGTTTTGTCCATATCCTCCTTGGCTTGTTGACCGTTATTTATTTAGAGGGTTGTAGATGGTTTGGTGTAAAAAGAGAGAGAATGGTTTTTCCAAGCTTTCGGCTTTAATAAGCCATCTTCAGGGTAAGTTGTTGGTAGGTATTTTCTCCTCGATCCAGTCTACCTCTTTCAGTTCACCACTCGAGTGGTGAATACCTACCAACAACTTACCCTACCAACAAATACTTACCAACAACTTACCCTGAAGATGGCTTATTAAAGCCGGAAGCTGGGAAACCATTCTCTCTTGTTTTTGACCAAAGCCCCTACAACCCTCTAAATAAATAACGGTCCAAAAGGGTATTAAACTACATGACACCATAGCGAAGCCGAAGTTTGTTTAAGGAATATTTTTGTAAGTAGAAGAGCCTTGTTAGGTACAAATACAGCATTTAATGAAGGCACCGACGATATGGTGGTGAAAATTGTCAATTTAGACAACCAAGACAGATGTATCTGCATTGTACTAAAGCGTATATACAACAGTGAGGAAAAGTTAAATAGCATATACGACAGGTTTGTGAGTTTTACAGGAAGGTTAGACGAGTTACTAATAAACTCACCTCACTTCCGAAACAGTTCATTTCCCGATATCTGAGAAAGTTTTTAAACCGTTGTGACCGAAGAAAAGTCGGACTGAGCGAACGCTATTAGGTGATTTAGTAATTGAATCGTACAACACCATGAGCTGTAAGGATTTGGAAAAGGAAGCTCACATTATTGTTTGAGTGTAAACCAAAATTTAACGCTCACGGATCGATACAAACAGAGGCCTCGCACTGGCCCGACTGAAGGGAGCTGGTAGGCCGGTACCAAAACATCGCGAGGACGGAGAACCGAGGACGGTGGAGAGGGAAACCAGCTGGTGCAGAGAAAGGACCACGAGCGAAAGGAACAACAGTCTTCCCACAACGGAAAGGAGTTGATAAAAAGAGAACGAAGCTGTGACTGAGCCAAACGTAACGCTTACTTTACAACCGGCCTCGGAGGACTAGAAAAAGATTCGTGACTGAACTGGAAATACGATACGTTAAGTATCGTGAAATAACACGAACGTGGTTCAAACCAACACGAATCCATGTTTCTTCCGTGCCAGTGTCCCCACACCCTCGCCTTTATACCGAATAATATACCAAGTTCCTACGGATGAAATAGCTCATTTTCAGAATTTACATTTCTTGCCATTGGAATCGACCAGTGGCCTAACTACGGGGAGGATGGGGAGGATATATCCCCCCCCCCCCCTAGCCATGGAGACGGGTAAAATTTTGGAGTTTTTGCAAATTTCACAATTTTGAGAGGTTTACAGAAGTAAATTCGCGTTCAGGGATAATTCTTCCATAAAATGCCTGAAGGGACGGACAGTAGGTTGAGATTCCCGCGCATCTCAGTCTTATCCTATTTTGTCGCATAAAAATAGAAAATTCTTTGTCCAATTTGTTAATTTCTGAAGGTTCCTTGTTATCTCCATATCGTCAAATTACTAGCCTCCTCCCTATACGTCTCATTTGAGAGGACAGAGGCTTCAGGTTACAGCTTTAGGCTTCAGTGCTTGAAGGATACAAGATTCGATTTTCCTTTTTTAGAAATTAGCAGCTGAATAAAATATAGTATATGGTTCCTTACTGTTCCAGAAAATGTCGTAAATTTGTAGGGAACAGTACCTTTTGTCCGCCGTCCGAGGCACTTTGCCCAGTTAGTGTTGAGCAGCAATAACAGTTATAGTTACTATTACGAAATTTGGTTTCCGGGTCCGGACAAACCCCACAATGACCCTTGAAACCTTTCATAACCCTAGGTCAATGGGAAGAGGTTCAAAACGAATTTTGAAACTTTAAAAACGCAACTCTCGCGAAAAATTTCAGTCCAAGTTTGAAGAAGTCCGCGGCACTTTGCCCAGTTAGAAATTTTAAACATGGATCGAGAATGAAAGACAATACAACGGTATCTTGTCTGTAAAATTGTTAAAACAATACCTATTTGTGTGAACAAATTAAATGTGAATGATGAGCTAGAGACTATAAATTTTAAACAAGGGTCAAGGATAGATGGCAATGCAATATTCACTCGGTCTTTAGCCTGTAAAATTCTTTAAATAATACCTATTTAAATTAAATTTGGATGATGAGTAAGATACTTGAAATTTTAAACATGGGTCGAACGAGGACGGATGAAAATGCAATATTCACTCGGTTTCATCTATCATTTCGTTAATTATACAGATGGGTGATCTGCACACAGAAGATAAACCGTTTTGTCAAGAATTTGCAGCGTTTTTTGGTATTCATATTATGTAATTCTATTAATGTATATTTTAATTGTTCATCATTACAAACAGTTGATTGGTGAAGTGGCTCTAAACTAGTCGACGAAATGAAGCATCTTAAATAAGCAGAGGAGTCATTCACTATTACCAATTATCCAAGAAATGAATTATTCGAAATTTAGTTTGAAGATAATGCATTCGCCTCTTCTGGTATCTTAAAAATCGAGGCTTCTTATTATTGCGGAATATTCAAAGAGGTGTGGAGGTATATTGAGGCACTTTACCACAGTCGGAGGTTCCGGGATGATAGGTTATGCTCCCAGTGAAAGGCAAGGATAGAGGAAGAAGGGCAAGTGGACCATATGGCAGCCGGATGGAGAGCGGCTGAAGAGGTTCAAGGGCAGCATCCCCGCTGGGGGCGGCGTACGACATACACACTTCATACAAATCAATACTTCTAGAGAAGGTAACTATTGAATCTATCCACTCGCAGGGTTTCTTTTAAATGCTATCAACTACATTGAAACCTTCTTTGTGGGAGGGAATACAACATACTGACGTACCTTCACAGACATGTCGGGGATACGGATCGCATGCTAGGCGGGCACTGAGACGATCTCACGCCGCCTCCTGCGGGTTGTTATTGATCAGTTCAGCGCCTGCCCCTTGATGGTGGATTTCCTCCCGTCCTTCTCCCGGCCCTTCGTCCTATCCTAATACTTGTTGACATCCATATTTCACTGTTAACACCTATCCAATTACATAAACGCTTCCGCCTAAAGAGGAGAGAAAATGGCACACACAAAAAATTACGGAGATGGCTTCCGCTCTTGTTGACTCACGAAATCGTTTTGAGCGTGTCACTAGTGTTGCTAAGGACAGTCATGAGGCGAACGACCTGAATCCCTCGCATTCGCCCCATGAAACTCTAAATACTAGATATGATGTACCTACATTACAAAACTGTGCAGATTCATGATGCAGATGCAGAGGGCCGTACTATACAGGGCGATCCCTGCGTAAATTCAAGCAACATTTTGCGTAAAACTACATAAAAACTCTGCAAATTCTTGACACAACGGTTTATTATATTTGTGTAAATCACCCTCCTGTCTAGATCACTAAATTATTGAATAATTATTATTATGAGTTATAATTAATTATTAAAAATTATTATCAAGTAATTTAAATTATTGATTAATTTATTTATTAATGAAATTTAATAATAATTTACACTAAATATTAATTAATAATTGTGTGTGATTTTTTTGGCCGACAGTAAGAATGATGTTGAGGGATGTCGAGGGTCGGTCATCGGTTTGACCGACCCTCGACATCCCTCAACATCTTAATTAATAATATCTAATATTATTAATAATTGATAATTATTGTTAGTTATTATTAGTTAGGTATCAATAAATATGATTAATTATTATTATTATTTATTATTATTAATTAACTCGATGTATCGAATTGAAAATTGAATTGAATTTTTAGAATTGAATTTTTCAAGACCAGCCATTCACAATGAGGGCTCAAAGTTGGAGCAGATCGATTGATTCAGTTGATTCCAACATGAATACCATGTGCTGTTGGAATCAACTGAATCAATCGACCTGCTCCAACTTTGAGCCCTCTTTGTGAATGGCTGGTCTTGAAAAATTCAATTCTAAAAATTTTCAATTTTTAATGTTCATTTTAAATGAGAACTGAAACCAATAGGTACCGTTCGTTTTTGGAAATATAAATTTTTCACAATTTTAAAAGTTGTTTTAAACCCCTTCCCATTGACCTACGGTTATGAAAAGTTTCAATGATCATTGTGGGGTTGGTCCGAACCCATACAAAAAATTTCAGAAACCCAATTTCATTTAGAAAATTGTCAATCTCAACACAGTACGAGCGAGATCGCATTTCAATCAGCAGTAGCTCCCTCTTTCTTTGAGCATGGTTGACCTAAATCGGATACATCCCACATAGGCCAAATATATTCAGAGAACCTTGCACATTTAAGAATAAATCGAATGAAAAAGTCTTATGTCGGAAACAAACGTAGATGTAACCGGCGACAATGATTAATCCTCGTAAGTCCTGGCAATAGCCTTGGAAAGTAGTCAAAGGAAGATAAGATAAACCAGACCATCTCGCTGAGCTGTTCCCTCAGTTATTGAACGTTTGGGAGCCATAATTCTTCAAGATTTCTTTCAGTACTTCTTCTAACGCCGCGTTCTCCCGTTCGTATTTTTCCTTCAAACACTCGATGTAGTCACATTCCAAATCTGTCTGAGCCATCCTGTACAGTAGTCGGTGCATTTGCTTGAATCTTGAAAATTTCTGGAATCGAGAAAAAAACGCTGCAACTCCTTCCACAAAGGTTTACTATTTTCTGAGCACCCATTTGTCTAGATCACGAGCACTGAGGAAAACTCAATTATTGTACGTTGCATCGTGACGAGGAGACATAAGGTAAATACCCGAAGCAACAACGGTCGTGGAGTTTATTGGTTTATTAACGTTTTATCTTGAAACCATAATATTCAAATATCCATTTCTGACTAGTTTCTCAAATTAAGGTGCCAAGCTTACTTAATCCACTGATTACACCCTGATGTTTCAATCTTACATCATGATGTTTTCGCGAGCAAACTGTTCCTGCAGGTCCACTACCTATTTTTTATTTAAGGATTCACGAATGCTGCCATAAACTCGGGGCCTTTTACATTATGCAACACAGAAGGTCTGCGGATCAACCTCTTAAACTCGGTTTACCCAAAAGTTCAGATGAGATGTAATGCAGTACTTAAACTTGGCAGCTGGTTATTCAAATTCGGTATAATGGCCTACACCGAGTACCTTACAGCTTAAACTATGAACCTGGGGAAGACAAATGTGGAAAATAATTGTATTATGTATTATATATAGAGTGGAAGGTGGTTTAAAAATAATAAAGGTTGTGGTTTAACAGATTATTTGAGAGTCACACATCTTATTATTACTTTTATTAAAGATCATTTTCAAGACTAATAGAAATGGGTTGTAATAACCAAATAAGTACTGCCACCTCCAGTCAGAGTAAACAACCATCGAAGTCGACTTGGACGGTTTCGCATACAACATACTGCCATAATTCAAAACTATCAAACCGTTATGATAGTTCTACCAAATAACAGTTCTGGTTGAGGGCTAAAATTGTTTGGTATTACAACCGAGGGACTCCTCCAGAGAAACCGGATCTGAAGTCAACTCTTTGGGTGAAAAGTGAGGAGAAACTCATTTACCAATCAATGTGATGAGTATCGACCACTACATGCAGACACATCGGTAAACGGATATGTATCATTTTCTCCCTGTAAAACTAATTGCTCGTTGCTGTTAATTGGTATCGCGTTAGTTTTTTTTTTTTTTTTTGGTGCAAGAAAATTTTTAGAAATTACGTGTAAAAGCTTCTCAGCAGATATTAGGCTTTTTCTGCTTAAAGTGTAAGTCCTAAGGAGGCTAAAGACCAAATATTTGATATAATATTATAGATTCATAGAGTGAATAGGATCGAAATTAGCATTAGGGGCCACTCGGGTTATCCTGGGCCTATTCAGCCAAAGGAGGCTACATACCAAATTACAGCGTCAGAGAGTGAATAGCATAGAAATTAGTTTTAGAAGCCTATTCGTATCTTGAAACGTAAACAACAATTTTTGAAGGGGGTTAAAAAATTTGTTTCTTTGGTCGATTCCAATCATTCATTATGGACGATAATAAACTACTCGGATGGTTATTGCATAATGCTCAAGTAAATATGGCTTTTGATGAGCCGCACCATGATTGAGGACGAAGCTCACTCACCTTGTCTATCGGCATTTCAATTGAAAGGATCAATGAAGAATACGGCTGGGCTTTCTCCACAACAGTTTCATATTTACTGCACAGGAGGGCATATTTCAATATGTCTTCGGCTAATCTCAAATCTTCTTGGAGTTCCTTCAGAAATCGGATATGAAATCTATTAGTCAGGATGAACTCCTGTACGATCAAGTTATGGATTTATGTACAACTTAAACTACTTGTGTTAAATTGATCATTTTTCAGCGTATTAACAATGTCAAATAAATGAATAAAAATTTGATAAGATTCTATAAGATTATATAAGTTGTCTTATCTTCAATTAGCCGACCTTAATGCAAGCATTACTGATTTGCGACAGTTCGTCCAATTTCCGTTGATCAGCCTCAGCTTCTGTCACAAATCTCTGCCTCAAGATTTTCTGAGCATCGTCGTAAATGGATTTTTCTGCTTCCAAATCCAAAATGCTACTCGAAATACTCTTCGTCATTCCAACCGTGTCGGATGCTTGTTTCTGTTGAACCTACAACAAATTTTCGAATAATGATCGGATAATGTGTTAAACTTTGATGGCATGTGGTATTTTTGAAATGAAGTCAACTGTGATGAAAAATCAAAATAAAATTGAACAATGTAACGCATTTTAGGATAGATAGCTGGATACTAAGTTGTAAAACTATGGAATACTCAAGCCATCATGGCACACTTATACTTAAGAGTTGTCAGACATTTAATACTATATTTTTAGAGACATGGGCTAAAAAATGGAGAATAATGTTGAGCCCCGAGAAATTCAACATGTTTACGTTCACCTACTTAAGAAATTATGCACAGCCAGCGCTTACTCTCGATGGTCACCAAATCCCAGCCAAAGAAGAAGTAAAGAATCTAGGGATAACTCTTGACAAATGACTGACATATGCAAAGCACATAAGCGCGACGCTCCAAAGTGCCGGCACAGGCTGAGATCTCTTATATGCCTTTTGAGAAATACTCACCATTGTCACTAGAGATTAAAAAGCTAATACTTAAAAAGATTATACATGAACGTGCTACGTCCGGTGTGGCAATATGGATGCCCAGTATGGGAGGGTGCTTCCGACCTACAGATTGCCAGGGTCCAAGTCTTCCAAAGAGACGCTCCATGTTTCATGAGCAATGGCAACATCCATAAAGACCGCAACGTACCAACAGTCAAAGAAGTAGGTACTCAAATTACGAGTATCTTATGTAAATCTAACCAGTTCATGCTACCATCATGAAAACCCCATATCTATCATACCCTCCGGACTTCCACCTGAGCGCTTCCTCCAGCGAAAGCACCCCCCCCCCCCCCCCCAGACCTGATGAAACATGAAACCTTTTTACCTATTAATCATGAAACTGTTATAACCGTAGCACTAATTTATCAATTCACCTCCAAATCAAATACCACATTCTTTGTACATCACAGATCGTAATGCATCTATCTCATGCAATAAAGTTACATTGTTAAAATGAAACATTTGAAATACTAAATTCGTATTTCAAATTTTTAATTTTTACAATGTACATCATATTAAATATGAGTGACAATGGAGGATACTACTTTTATAACACTAAATATTCAAGAGGTTTGGAGCAAAAGTACGATGACATGGTCCTTGAAAAGCTAGCAACCTCACCTTTGTCACGAATGGATGGTGGATGGTGCATTTTAGCCGCAAAACTCACTTCAATTTCGCTCTTTTCATCAAAATTTGGATCATTTATTGTTGATGGCGGTTTTCAAATGATCTCTAATCTAGACGCCTGGGCACCGTTTCAAGATAAAATCAGTATTTACAAGGAGATGAGAGGGGCCTCCAAACGGTATGCAGGCAAACAGGAGATACAGTCTGCTACGGGTTTTTTCTCTACCACTAAATCTAATTCAGTGTCTGACTACCAAGTAAAAATGTCAACATGATATTCATCAATTTAGCCAAACGGAAGATTGAAATTCGCGTACCGTCAATTCAATGGGACCTGTGTCTCAGAACTCAGTATTCGTACAACTGAAATGCCACTACTTTATAATCGGTAATACGAGTTTACATCACACTGGCTACGTAATCTGTCGAGTACCTGGAGCCAGGCAATTTTACGGTTGAATTTATCAATGGAGATTTCATCTTTGGAATTCTGATCCCTCAAAATGTCGTAGAGCGCCTTCTTCTCCCTCGTATTCTCGACATAGTCGTCGTAAATCCTTTGAATCCTCTCGCAAGCCTGCTTCATTACTTGCAGGACCCACTCCCCGTAGTAATTAATTTCCATGATGAACTGTAAGAAATTCAATAAGGTCGACGTTTTGAAAATGTCTGGATGGTTATCAACGTTCCGAGCATCTTCTTGAGAGAGGCGAACGAATTATGTAATAGGTAGGTATGTATATCAGAGCTACTCCTAATACTATTGGAAGAGATGCCGACCAGTCTGGCTCAACGATTATACTGAAGTCCAGACTCCCCAAGTTGAACCCAACACCCGAGATCCCCATCGCATTGATCTTTCCAGAGCCAGGGACAAAGATTTATAATAGATGATGGGAAAGGCCCGTTGCGATTCAAAGCAGGGGAGGCGCAATAGGCCCAAAACTTGAGTAGAGATGGCATTTTTCAATCACAGCTCTAACACTCACAATTTAACGCACGGATGCCTCCAGGAGAGTGTGCTAATTTTAATTAGAGAACTTTTTGGGTCTCTACCACAACCCTTCGCAATATTCGGAAATACCTATAAAACCAAATTAGGACCAAAACTGCTGAAGGGTAACCAGAGTAAAGTTAGTAGGTAACGAAAATATATCGCAAAATTTATGTGTGACAGTTAAACATTTGGTGTCTATGTACGATGACAATAATAAACCAGGTAGTGTTGCGAGGATTTAAATTACAATGTGCCCCTTTGAAATGGGTTTGTATCTATTCGTACGTAACTAACATCCCATCATTTCCTTCAAGCGGTAACAGCTGGAGGGTCCCTTGTAATATTTGCAAACCGCTCATTTTCACATGAAAATACTGTTGCTGGACCCCAAATCTTAATTTGTCGTATTATCATGAAATCAACTCATGACTGTATCAACTCGAATACTATGTTATGTAACATAACATTAAAAACGTTAATTTTGGCATAAGAAATACTGTTGCTAGACTGCAAAATGGGTCGTATAACTAAAATGTCATGTATATAGATATCATGTAGGTACGAGCTCCCATACAGTAATCAAACTCCCATTTTGTCTAAAATCTCGTACTTTGGTTGAGTTTTTAAAGGGAAATTATTACTTTTTTCCATTAAAGAGAATGTACCTATGTAACAGGGAAATACACTAGAGGCCGTCAAAAAAACACAATTCCATCATCAGTTACTTGTAGAAAGATACACACTAGAAAAATGTAAGGACACAAACTACTTAGTTGACCAAAAACTCCCTTTTCTTAACTCCAAAAACAATACTACCTGTTGCCTCTTTTCGTACTGGGCTAAACGGATGTCCTGGAAGAAGAACTCATTATACTCTTTGTTATCCTCATGGAGGAGATAGTTGTAGGACTGCAGCCAATCCTGCTCGCTTCTGCTCGATTTGATATTGTGAGATGCAAAGCAGTTTCGGTCCTTTATTATAGCGTTACGCCGTCTTTCATACTCGTTGAAATCTTTCTTACTCCGCGTGTAGAAGTCGGCTGATCACGGAAAGTATAACGATATGTTAGAAAACAGCTACGTGCAGTCTCAGCTTGATACTTCATTATTATCACGTACCCATTATTTTGTCAATCGACTCAATCTGCAATTGATGAAGAATAAGCTTTTGCTCATCAATTAGGTCTAGGTCTTCTTTTAATTTGTGAATGTACATGTCTTTCATTTTACTTGCATATTCAAATAATTGCCATTTGTGCTAAAACAAGATCATCAATTATGAACAATGGTCTAATAAATTCAAGTATGTTATTTTTTGAGAATGCTTCCAAGTTGTCAATAATGTAATGTTAGGGAGCCTCACTTTCATTTCTTGATAAACGACGGGGAAGGATTTTTCTTCCAACAAGTTTGCAACGTTTACCGTAGCATTTGGGAAAGATTCTTCCAACAATTCTGCTTTCCTCGTCAACTCCTCCTGAGCAAACAGAACGGCTTACACGTCATAATTAATAATATCTCCGCCATAGTGGATAAATGTATTTACGTGGAATAATCACTAATATGCACCTGTAGCAGTTCTGTGATGTGTGAATTCCATCTTGGCAAAGGATTGAGAATCAATTTGTAGTGCTATAGATAGATAGATAGATTAAGAACAGGGACTCCGCACTGAAACCAGGACTTATTGCGCGGAGCGTTGCCTTGTAGACCAACCTATATGCTCTGGGTGCAGTCCACTCCCTCCACCATACTGATGATCCCCCCCTACCAGGTTATTTGCCAATACAATCTTTTCTGGTACTAGAGACCTGAAGATTCTGTACCGTCGAACTTGAGGTACTGGACACTCAAAGAAGAGATGAGGCGCAGTTTCGTCCTCCTTTCTGCAAAGTCTACACAAAGAATCACCCGCGTTCAGATGCTCCGTCAGCATCCCCACTAGGAGTCTCAATATCCTCCTTGGCAGCTTCAGTGCTTCTGAGGTCCTTACCCTGAAGGGCTCAGTCGACTTCCCGAACCTTTTCTTGCCATGCATTCTTCTCGCTCATAACCCAGTGTAGCCCTGTACCCACATTAGGGTGACTTTGTTCTCTGCCCGTCTCCCACCTCTCCTTTACCAGTCTCGACCTGGTAGTAATCGCTGCAAGGGCCTTTAGTACTGCCTAGAAAATGAGTACCTTCCTTCCTCAAAATCTCCTCCTCATAATCTCCATTACACATTCTCCGATCGCATAAAGTTCCACCTGGTACACAGTAGCATGTACGCCCAGCGGCCCAGATGACTCTGTGCGAGGTGTCATACCTCAGACCCCAGCTCTTAACCTCCCATCAGGTCACCCCTACTGTAGGTCATTCTGACCTTGAAACTCTTCATATGAAGGATCTCCACGCCCACAGTCCGTTTAATGCCTGCATGTCCACCAGAAGAGATCTCCTCCCATTCATGCAACGCAAGAAGCTGATGAGCCGCCAAGGCCCTGACCATCAGCACCAACGGAGGAAACCGAGAAGAGTCTCCATTCCACCCGTGGGTGCGCTCCTGATGGCTCCGGTGATTAGAAGACAGGCTCTGTACTTTACCCAGCTCCTCACACGCACCACTCTATTCCTCCTAGGTTATCCGCATATCCCTGACACTAATAACCGCTCTCATTCGGTATTGGACTTCAATAACCATGGAAGAAGCCTCCTAACTCCACGACAGCAAGCCAAATTGCAACCGAAAAACCTTCTAATGACATGTTTTTTCATGTAGGTACCATCTCGAATGACATGAATGACATACATACTATGTATTTCCGTGAATAAATTATTGTATAAATACAAAGCTCCGAGATAACATATTTTCTTTAAAATATGTATTCGCTTGGGTTTGCGAATATTACGATTGGCTCGACCTACCAAACTGAAACTCATCAACATGCCGGAAGGGCGAATTTGCATGAGTCAATGTTGTTTTTGGAACTTCTAACATAGAGTAAGCACACTTGGGTACCTAGTTACTGCAGGATAGTGCGATATTAGAAACCTTCCCTCATTAGTACCTATTATTCCAATTTCGAGCTTACTGGATTGAACGAGGGCCCTTTTTTCTTCTTACCACCTTTCTTTCCTTTCGGCATTATCGATTTGGTTTGCGTGGAACTAGGATGCCCTTAATAAGAAAACTATATACCACTAGTCACATGCCGTCGGCAACTTTTGTTTTTCTTTCAACAGTTTGTTCACTGTGTGTGCCTTGGTGTTTTCTCTCAGACTTGTAACTAAGACAATACCACAATGCGCCATTGAATCATATGATGTCTGTATACTCGTTAATGAACAAGTTCGTTTAATCATGGACCATGTAGAAAGATATTTTAGAACAACCTAGAGACTCTAGTACTAATGTAACCTGTCTAACTCTAGGCTAGAGTTAGACAGGTTACATTAGTTCTGTTCTAGGACTCCGGACGATCACTAAGTTTGTTCGCTGCCCAGGCCCAGGATCAGCTGAGTGGCTCCTAAAGCTAATTTCTATGCTATTCACGCTATGAAACTGTAATTTAGTTTAGCAGCCTCCTTAGGACTCGTAACCTCTTTAGCCCCAGGTTCAGATGTTATCGTTATTTTATTTTACTTGGGAAACAAATCACATATTTTACAGGGAGGAATAGAGACATATCCATGTAGGTACCGGTGTATCTGCATGTAGTGTAGATACCCAACATCAATTTACTGATTTTAAATTTGTTCATTGTGTTTTTATTCTTAATTGATTTAAACTCAAACATAATAGAAAATGATTCTCTTTCTCGTTCGATTGAAAATAATCTCAAATAAAAAATTTCTTTTTATTAATGAATAAGCTATTATGCATAAAACTTTAATCGTGATTTTTGTCTATCAAACAGTTTTTGCCCATAGGCCCTAAACCCACAAACATTGAGGTATTAAGTAAATACATTTAGTATTAAATTTTATAAGTTGAATTGGTATTAAATACTAAATTTTAGGAATTTGGAAATTTAGGTTTGTTCTGTTGGAAAAAAATTAAGATTAAAATATTGTTAGTTCATATATCGATATTGTTCTCCGATAGTTGCATCCCAAGTTGGACATCGACATCGTTGTTTCAGACAAAATCGACATCGTTGATTCTTGACATCGATGTTAGAAAAAATCGAAACACCAAAATAGGTGGTGTTCTCGAGACATAAAAATTCATTATTTGAGGGAATATCGATAATTGAATACAGTGATAACAAGGCTGATAACAAATGGATTTTTTTTTTGTTTTACTGTAAAATTTTGTTTAATGCCTCTATTTTACTGGTTTTATATCCAGTAAACTTACCTATCACCTCAGTTTATAGATTTTTCAACAGCTGAAAACGATTGTGAAGTCAGAATGGCGATATCTCATTCCGTTATTAGATTAGAGCAGATGGAGAGCAGCGTGAAGAACATCTCAAGTAACAACCACGTTTCTTCATCTTCAAAGTGCTCCAGTTTGAGAACGGAATAAGATATCGCAATTCTGACTTCACCAACGTGTTCAGCGTAAAGAAAACACTTTAAAATGAATGTGACTTTGACTGTGAGTCATACTGTTTCATTTTTTATAGAACCACATAGGAAGACGTTTGGAAGAAGTAAAATTCAAAAACAAAATTCACTCACAATTGATAAAATGTCGCTGACAAACTCGAATGTTACGTCCATCCATCTTCTTTCCAGGCCTACATTTTCTGTTAATTTTGGCCGACCACAAAGCTCTTCTCTTGGATGAAAGTTCCTTAATTTTTTCACACTGATTGGTTATGACTTTAGGGAGGCCAAACAGTAGCACCGTTTCACCGGTTCCACCCCGTCCCCACGTATTGTTGCACCCCACAATTGTGCAATAATTATTATGCATTTCAAAAGAGGAAAAATATTTCCGTAGCTATGGAAAGGTCGAAACAGCAATGAACACAAACTCAAATTTCAAAAAGAAACACAGGAAACCGACTTGAAGGTTAATGATTATCAGCACTTCTAGTGATTTCTCATACCAGTTTTGTTCGCCCAACGATGCTACAGAGATACCTATCGAGGAATGATGATCACAAATTTGCAGTTGTTGCAATTAATTAGAAAAAACACCTACCAAAATTCGTGATTTTTTGTGAATAACAATTACATAGGCGAAAGGCGGCAAAAGGCGCTGCACTGTTATGATAACAGGATTCCTGAGTAGGGATGGCGGCCATCGGAAGCAACATATCGATATTTCGATATTCGATAGTATCGGATGTATCGATGACATTTTATCGTATAGTTTATTGCTACTTTCTGCAACCCAATCAAAAATATCGGTTGAATAAAACCTTCAATTAAACAAGCTATGTAGGTACATAGGCACCTAAGCCCAACTGTAATGTCAATTTTCTGGCAATGAGTTTTCGACTATAGCTTTCATACCTATTTATAAGGTTATGAGAATCAATTTTATCAATTATAATATAATTATCAATACCAATTACTATCAACCAAGAACCTACCCTAAACTAGGAGAATCAACCAAGCTGAACTTGACGCAGCCCTTCTGCACGCTGAACATTATGTAAGAGAATGGCAACATACTCATTCTCTCTGATTCCCAATCAGCACTCAATGGTACAGAGGGGTCAATGAACCACCTGCGTGGTTAGAGCAATCTTGGGCCGTGGTACACTCCCTACCTACTTCCGTTGGCTCATGAAACTGACTGACTCACGCCTCTACACAGCCTGCAATCAACAGGAACCTGCAAATATGGACCACATTCCCCACAGCTGCTCTATGTTTGCCACTCAAAGGAGAATACTACTTTCAAAAACCACCACCCACAACACCGTCAACAGCTTGGAATTATTCTCGGAAATTCCAACAGAAAGAAAATGTACAACTTATCGAGAAGAGTGGACTCGAATTTTAATAATATCACAATGCACAACGCACCTTATGTCTGGCATGGCTGCGGCCAAGACAATAAATTGGAAGAGGAAGAAGAATACACGCACCTCCTGTTGCTAAATGCCGAAGACAGTAACAGAAATAAACACGTACACGCCCTTCTTCTGTGGCTTTGTTTATCAACACTGTACAATAATACTTTGAATTTCAAAGTTTGAAAACACTTCAATAGAAAGAACACTTCAAAGAAATAAGTGTAGTTGGGACTTCAACGCGGACGTCCTTTGCACAACGTCCATCATCTCACCTGCTAAACTTCCAGAACACTGACTTGAAACTCGAGAATTGGTGACGTGAAAATTTCTATTGACTTTCTACCAAAATGAGCTGTGTCTGGCATCAGTAGAAGGACTAAACTGAGAAATTCCGCTACACCTGATTATCTTCAGTTCATTTTGATGCTTTTCCGTCTGTAAACTCCGTGTAAACCGTGTACTTTTGTAACGACTCACTTGGAAGTGAACTGAACAGATAGTGGGAAGGTAAGCAAGCATAAGTTGGATTAATTTAGAATGTTATCTACTTGATTACGATTTAGATCATCATTCATCGCCTTTTTCTATTTGTCTTAGTCGTTAATGAATTCATAAGATGATGACATCGTGACGCGTGAGAACCTGTCCAACTTCAGCCTGAGTTCCCAATCATGGATTACAAACTCTTGAATACCATAAAATGCCAACAAGGGGCCGTCAGAAAAGTTAGGTTCAACATCGATGGCATGTATTGCATTACATGCGGCTCGGACAAGACCGTCAAGTTATGGAATCCACACAGGTAATGGATCTACCTTCTAATCTACCTTCTCAAATTACAAGTGTCTCTCAAATGTGTCAGATCACTAAAAGCGTCAATTAAACCCTCACATAAACGTCTCTTAGAATTTTTTCAAATCCAAAGTCATTAAAAATGGACATACGTTGTTTAATAATGGTCATAATTTGTCAAATAAATTCAAATGTAATTATGGCGTTGGAAAGAGCGTTAAATATCTCATCTCCTTACTGCACAATCAACATTTTTTCAGCGGGTTCAATGCGTCCAAACGAGAACAAAGTGCAAATTTTGAGATTTTCCGAAAAATTGACGTTTTTCTGTCGGTTTTCTCTCTTTCACTCATTTTTCTTTCGGTGGGTCGCCCATGGAAAAAAATCTCACCTTTTCAAACGTGTACTCAAAATAAATTAGCAACTGGGTTTAAGGGTGGAAATGACGTTTTTCTGTAAAAAAAAAAAACGGGAGATTTTCAGGGTAAAAAGTGGCTTTTTCAGGAGCAATTGCTGTGACGTTAAATCATTGGGAAATCGTGGAAGTCAATTGCTCTGCAGGATTTTTATTTATTCTTTTAAAACTAGAAGTTTTACTAAACTCCGAAAAGTCTTATGAAAACCTCAATGATATACCTACTTGTCTAATGTTGTAAATTTTAAGAATATCATCAAAATTATTTATTATTACTTACCTATTATTAAAAAATGGTTATTCGTAATTTGACTCTTTGATATGAAAACCCTTAGGTCGATTGTGGAAAATTTAATGCTATCAACCATGCCAATCCTATCCGAACCGAGGACTAAGTATGACAAATATAGATTTTCCTATAGGTAAAAAATCTTCTTTTTTTTTTTTTCATTAAAACGTCGTTTGCTCCTTAAATTCAGTCGCTAATTTACGTTGAGTACAACGTTGGAAAGGTGAGATTTGACCCACCGAAAGAAAAATTAGGTACTAAAAGAGAGAAAAGAGACAACCGACAGAAAAACGTCAGATTTTCAGAAAATCTCGAAAGTTGCACTTTGGTCTCGTTTTGTACGCATTAAACCCGCTCAAAACACTTTGATTGTGCAGTAAGGAGAGAGTTTTGTAGCTAGAAGTGTCAATAACATGATCGTGCATTGCCAATGATCTATCTCCATTTCATAAATTTTATGCAACGCACGATCATGTTGTTGTCACTTCTAGCTAAGTACAAAATCAGTAACATTACCGCACTTCAATATTCATGCAACCAGTGTTTCGGTCAATTTTGGATCATACATTGTCTTCATGAATGTTTAGGTCTGCAAATGTTCCTTCACACAATGACCTAGGATTTGAATATTTCATCTAGCTGTTCCATATTCCACCTTTCCAACGGAATAATTAAATTTGAATTTATTTGACAGATTAAGGAAGTTATGTTCATTTTAATGACTTGAAGTCAAAACGACGAAAAAATCGTAAAAGTGGCATTTATAGTGGATTAAAAAAGGTCTAAGAGACACTTATTGTGGTAAATTAGGTGTAGAATTGATCCCTAATGTCCTTCGGATTTAAGTTGAGTAGTATAGTTTACTTGTGTAGGTACCCTCCACTTGGCATTCCATAATTTACCAAACCAAAGTGATGTTTCTTTTTCTTTCGAGATGCGAGCATGCAGACCACTAATCCATTCAAAATAGTGATCTATAGGTTCGGTTTATATACCTGAGCAATACTGATGGGGTACCGTGAAGTGTCGTAGGTACGCCAACAATCGATCACCAGACTAGTCGCGTCAACTTAGACAGTAGTTATACCTACATAACCGATGTTTCATTGGATGATTTCCTCTATTTTACTGAACTAGTTGGCGCTCAGAGGGTGCTGCTTTTGACGGTTTGTCGGACGCGGTCATTGGATCTCATTTCATTTGCGTTCATTCAAGTACTGGAACCATGATAATATATTATATTTTGCAGGGGTTTATTCTTGAAGAGCTACAGTGGACATGGCAGTGATGTTATGGATGCATGTGGTTCATCTGATAGCAGTCAAATCCTCTCTGGAGGCTCTGATCGGGCTGTCATGGCGTGGGATGTCTCCACCGGAAAAGTTCTCCGTAGGTAATTTCGATCTATTTATTTATTTTTTTATTTTTTTTTAGTAAATATTTAACCACAGGTACAGTTTTATCCAAATGTGAAAGATGTATTGAGGAACATTTTGAAAGATTTGAGCCCACTCGAGAATCTCCAATGATTCCTGCACTGCCTGCAGTAGTGATGGCTCTGCACTTCCTGCAGGAGCAATGATGTCTGCACTTCCTCCATGATGATGTTCGAGCGATGATGTTCATACTTCCATGTTTCTAGGGAACTTCTATTTGCATTCTGATAAATGTCAGCATTCTTCCCATGACTAATGTTTGGAATGAGACGATCATACAAAATACCTACAATCCAATTAGGCGCTCTGAGGAACAGTCGCTGGTTCACATAATATGTATTACGTATTACGTATAATAATATTATGTATTACGTAGACATCTGGGTCGCATCAGTTACACTAGTTATCACCTGATATAGAGGCTAGAAAGATATATTTGAACCCACCCCTATTTTTCCGATGTGTGAAAAATTTAATTCTGTTCATGTGAAGATTTTGTTGGGGTCGTTCATATCAACTTTAGCATATTTTCTCCACTGTCCGGATTGAAAAAAATGGAAGGTTTAACAACATTACTCTATGTAGAGATTTCAAAAATAGTCCCTGAAATGAAAACTAATGAAATTCTATAGTGTGAGGATAGTGGCCGATTAATTGCATAATATTATTCTGTTGAGTGGCTTGTCAGGTGTTGGTTGAAACATTTGTTACCGGAGTTCATAGTGAGTCATGGTCTCTTATTATTATTATTAATATTATTTTTTTTACAGATACCGAGTCCATTTGAGCACGGTCACATGTGTCAAATTCAACGAAGAATCAACTCTAGGGTTTTCTGGCTCATTGGATAACGCAGTACATATTTGGGACCTCAAAGCTCATAACTTCCAACCCGTTCAAACTCTGAAAGACGCAAAAGATTCCGTCACTTCCTTAGTGGTTTGTATGATCAATCCATATTTGTCAGTTAATTAATACTTGTCGGCTAAACGAACAGTTATGACTTGTTTAGTCAGGTATCAAATCTAATGTCGACGATGGGGGACGAGACATCAACATTTTCAATAAGGTTGAGAAATATATTGGATTCCGAGTCGATGAGAATTCGAGTACAGAATCTCTATACTGAATACCTCCTGGTACCTCCCTAGTATTTCATTATACGTCCTGAGTCGTTCTCAATACCTTAGAGTACTCGCCCAATTCTGAGCACCTCAGTATTTGAATGTACATGTAGATTCTCACTCAACTCCCACTGGAATTCTTAGTCAATATGAATTTAATGATGTCCAGACTGTTAATGTGTAAATTTATTAATGTAGGTATGCCATTAAATGTACACATTAACAGTCTGGACATCATTAAATTCATATTGACTAAGAATTCCAGTGGGAATTGAGTGAGAATCTACATTCAAATACTGAAGTGCTCAGAATTAGGCGAGTACTCTAAGGTAACTGAATATCGTAGTTGTTAAGTTTCCGTATGATTTCTATACCTTGTCCGTTCCCCATTGAAACGTTCCACATTCCTTCATTAATGTAGCTGATGTCTATGCTTTCTAGGTGACTGATCACGAAATTGTCACTTCATCTCTAGATTGTAGAATAAGGAGGTATGACATAAGGAGTGGATGCCTCACGACAGATTTTGTTGGAGCGCCAATCGTAAGTGCGAACATGACGCAGGATGGTCAGTGCTACGTCACCGGTTTGGACGACAACAGGATCTGCCTTTTTGACAAGAGCACAGGCGAACTACTGAACGAATACTCCGGCCATAACACCGGTGACTACGCGATAGACGTAGCTGTTGACAAGAAAGACAAAGTCATTCTCTCCGGCTCCACTGACGGCGCTATTTACTGTTGGGACCTCATCGGAAGCTCCGTGTTGAACAAGTTACAACACGATGCAGGCTCTGTCGTCCATTCTCTTCATACTCATCCCACAGGTGCCTTTCTCATGTCCTCGACACAATCTCAAGTCCACCTCTGGGGAGAGGAAGATATGCCTGAAGAAGAATAATATTTCAATGCCTTCATCGGTGACCCAAGAACTGGATTTTTCGTGAATTACCATGATATAAGTCTGTTCCAATTCTTCACATTCGGTCTCTTGAATCAGATCAGTTTTTATTTGTGGATATTCCACTTGAATCCTATTTTAATTGGGAAAGGATCCATTAAAGCGACTTGGAAGCAAAATCGGCAGTCCATTTTTCCTGCTACCCCTTTTATTGCAAATTCTTCGTTTAGTTTACTATCATCTGTGTAATTCCTTTCTGTCTGGATCACTGTTCTGTACAATGGACCCTTGTACGCTTATAAGTACTGGAAACAGTTGGCATATTGATTTATTCTGTGCCTAGCTGTTTGTGGTCTTATTAGGGAACTTTCAAAGAAAAGGAAAGCTATTTTTCTCGGTCCAAAATGTTTAAAACTCGAATTTCCACAACGTTTTGATACCAAAATCCGTTCTAGATCATCCTAAATCCACTGCCGATAAAAATGGAGACAAAATTGGTTATAAAAGCTGCATAACTGTGGATATTTTATCAGTATTCCATCGACGCCCGGTCATGATGTCTACACCATCCCTGACTTGCAAGAGCGTTTAGTTAATGTAATAATCATTAACCATACGTAAAGGGTACTTTACTGGTACTGGGTTAGCAAAACGCAATACACCAGACCAGAAGCCTTTAATGGGACTTTATTTTCAAATTGTGCAAGTGGAATATCGATCTTGATTCGAGAAAAGAGAAGTAGTCCCACCATTATGGCAGTATCATCGAAATCGTCGTTTGAATGTGTTACTAGGCAGCAAATAGAGACAAAAATTGTTATAAAACCAGTAAAATGGAGACATTTTACATAAAACCAGTTATTTCTTCAAAAATTTGCATGGTGGTACGAAAAAAAAAAAAAAAAAAAAAACATTTTTACCGTTATGGTAAAGATTCACAGTAGACCCCTCGCATTCCATAGGAAATAATTATGCAATAATGATAAAGATGAATTCGCCTGAAATAAAGTATGAAAGGTGCGTAGGTAAAATAATATTCTTTAATCAGTTTATAATAATGTTGTGTATTTACATTTATTGTATATATATTTTATTAACCTTTCTCTGCATCGTATTCTCAAAACAACATAATTCACAGAAGAAGTAAATTGACAGCTCAGATAGACATGTCCCTTCGATAAGCCAAACCAAAACTTGACAATTTTGTGAAAACTAACAGAAGAGGTTATTGGACCACTCACAAGAGAACAATAGTATCTAGGGCTGTTTGAGAGTTCTAGGGCCGATTTACCGCCTTCCAAAGGCACCACTGCCCTGTTAAACTCAAAATTGCGCCTCAACTCAAACTTCAAAACATTGCAGAAATTCGTCTCAAAGTTTTTTCACCGAAACCTTTGATGTAAGTTGACTGCAAATTATTATGAAAACCCAATTTTTTGGTGAGATATCGGTATGACTTCAACAAATTCAACGGTGAAAAAAAAAGGTTCATTATCGAATAAACCAAAACTCGCAAATTAATCGATTTACAATCGATCAATTACAGTTAAGGCGATTTTAACATTTCCAGCTTCCGTTTTGGGATTGTTTGTTTAGGTAAAATGCCTCAACTTGCTCGTGACGCAGTCACCTTAATGTAAACAACTCAATCAAATGGATGTTTTGTGAGGAAAATGTTGTAATATTTTTTTTTTTTTTACGTAAAACGCCTCACCTCAATATTTTGGTGAGTTGAGGCGGTTTATGGTCAGAGTTTGCCCCACTTCCGGTTCGAATTTTGTACTTCACCATCGAAAAGGCCAGGTCCAAAAGGGGGGTTCCGTAAAAACCACATTTTCGTAAACATTAGAGTTGAGGCGTTTTTATTTAACAGGGCAGACCAGGATACCCCAGAAATGTGCATGGATTAAAGGTTAATTAATTTAAGAAAAACAAACGACAGTTCATACAAAACAAAAATAAGTACTGCCTTGGGTTCGATAACAAATTGCACTTTCTAATATATGATAACAAATCAAGGTAGACAACAAAAAGTAAAATTTAAAAAATGAATAGCGAGGGTGAAGTGGCAACAAGGTCTACCTCAAATGGGGTAGAACAACATGGCCTAACTGACATTTTTCATTCAGCGGGATTCAGATTAAAATTGATTCAAATTATTCATCATCCCGTAAGTTTTCTGTATAGTATATTGGCTCCCAGAAGTGTCTATAGTTGCAAACATTCACGTATATGTTCCCAAACTTTAGAAATGAACAGTTTTTTGTGTCTCCTGTTAATCTTTTTAAAAGAAAAACACTTAGGTCATGTTGTACAGCACCATTTCAGGTAGGCCATGTTGACCTGCCCTATCTCAGATAGGCCATGTTGTTCAGGCCCACTTGAGGCAGGCCTTGTTGCCACTTCACCCTCGATAGATCAAAATATAACAAGTTGAATTGTTCTTTGCAAACAACCGAATGCCAGACTGGTGGAAACACTCTGGGATTCGGTATACTTATACGTTTTCATTGTTCGCTAACCAGATTGTTTCAAACGATTGTGTGATTACTGCTTAACGAGTTTGGCACACCGATATTTCAAACTAATTGAAATACCATTCCTTTATGATATTATAATTCCTTAGGTGGCTGCCAGGCGATACGAGATCCATCCCCTTGGAGCACTCGAGGACAGCTTGTTTCTAAGATTTCGTACTTGACGAAATTCAGAAAAATCCCGAGCCAGTAGTTATGTTACGAGTACTTCTTTATAGGGTGCCCTCTGACAAAACACTCACGCGGGAGTGTAGTTTTGCAGTTTGGGATGAGTTTTTTTTTTTTTTGTTCAAATAACTAAATTTGTGACTAATGACAAGGAAATGGTGCATTCGACAGCTCTACTGACTTATGTCCAACGTTTTTCCATCAATTTTTTATCCTGTTCTGTTTGCACCAATCCACGATACCTCTATCTATACATTTTTTGTTTTGGAAATATTATTTATGCAGTTTTACGCAAATAAACGTAATACCTTCGAATTATACAACGATATGAAACCCATCAACCATACGAGGTTGTACATTTTCACTATTTTACAAACCATGACAATTATGAAGATGACTTGGAGTTACAACACCAGTAGTAGTACGATTGTACTTCTCAGTAAACTCTGGCATACAGATAGGGGATTTAACCTTAAAAAGCAGTGGATTTCCTGAAAGATCGCGATTTTCCCCAATGTATATGCTCACTTTCGTATGGTGAATACTTTTTAGAGTAGCATTAGCAGGAGCTTAAAAAATGTATGTGAGCAAGGATTGTATGTGAGCCCACCACCGCTCCCAGCAACCTTATCTTACTTCACAAGTGAAGTAAAATATGAATAAACTTAGTTTAACAAGGATTCATTTACATAATCAATGATATTACAATAGTGCATTATTCGTATGATAAGGCCTTCTACGCAACGTAGGACGATAATATTATGCTCATACGAGTAAATAATCAGAGGGATGCACGCATTTGCACTCATCTTAGAAAAATACACGTCACCAAGTCCACAAAGCAGATAGTCGAGCCCATACGTAGCGTTAATCAAATTGGCGGCCTTTGAACACAGATGGCATTTTATGCAAAGAAACTTCAATTTAGGGATGGGGTGATATCAAATCATGCAATGAAAAGTTCATAGGGTCATCTACGTTACGGTGCCTCGCCTTTGATGTTCTTTTTCCAACATTTTCCTTCTCTTTTCTTCGATCCGTTTGGCTCTTAGAATTTCATCTGTGTTCCAGTCACCGGAGTCAGCCCAGAATCCTTCTCGGTTTTCGGTTTCTTCCCAGGATTTGAGTTCTCCCGCGTCCTATTGGCAAGAGTACATAGTTTAGTAATTGAAGCATTTTTCGATGACTTATTGCACAGCTAAATGGTTTCCTGAACACCTTCCAGCAGTGAGCAGAAGACCTGAGGTATCCCCGGTCATACCGGTCTGAAGAGAAAACATCCACAATACCCAAATTGGAAATTATTTTTAAAACCCAGTCCTACATATAAATAAGACAAACGTAAATATCAAAGAGAAATCAACTCACCTCAGGAAGTGCAATGTCACTCTTAGGATTGAAAGCAAGACGATTGTGATCAATTGAATCCTTGGGCCGCATAACAAGTTTGGTTTGTTTTTTTATCTTAGGAGTCATGTCCTGAGGAAACCCCAATCAGTTAGGTTTTAGAAAGAAGAACTGAGTTTTATATAATATATAATTATATTACAAGTACATTAATCCATTCATCGTGACATCCCCTCCCACATATGGTTCTTAATACTCTGTGGTCACCAATCTTTAATGGTGATGTTTAACAACCAGCCGCTCAGCAACAATAAGAATGGATAGGTATGTTTAAATGAGTATTAAAGCAAATAAAATATTCATAGCTGATGGGAACCTAAGCCAACCGAGTCATGTTCCCACCGTAATTACTAGGGATAAAAAAACGAAGGTTCTTCAGAGATATGGAAGGGTGGTCGTGTACAAATACACCATAGAAGGAGCCCAGCGCTAGCAATGGTGGAGTGGGATTACCCCCCAAATTGCGCACATAACCGACCACTCGATGGTTACAAAAAAGGGTTTCCCCCACTCCAACCAAAAAATGGCAAATAGAAAAGTTTTGCAGTTTTCAAACACGAACAATTTGACATCAAATTACTTCGGTAACCCTCGAGTGGTCACTTTCTCGATTTCCAGAGCTATATACTCAGTACGACCCTATGTGTAAATCGGTTATACGTGCTAGTAAGTAATTAGGTAGGTACTTATTACAGGGAGTGATAAATACAACACGAGGTACCAATGATTACCTGGAAGAAGTCGACCTGTGGCTCTTCAGGGGTAGCAGGTTCAGCCTGTTTCCCCATTCTCTGATTTCGATAGTACTGAATGTGTTCTTCAACCGTTTGAGGTGCTTTTGGCTTGGAAGGGTCTTCCCAATTGTTCCAGTTGACCATCTCTTCACCCTACGCAATTCACAATAAAGGTGTAGAAAAGTCACATGAAGATGCACATTGGAACCTACTTTAGAAGTAAACACGTACGGTGTGTGCATGCAATGAGAAAATTAATTATACTATTTTGCAACGTCTGAACTTGCCTATCACATCAAAGAAACCCACCAAGCATTTCATACCTAGCGATTAATTTTCGTAGGTATCGTAATTTCTTATTTCTCAAAATCTCGAGATACTAGGTCAAAATGCTCTGCAGTACTAGTAGGTAGTAGATAGTAGTTATAACCTTTGCATTCCCATGATGCCCTTCGAAGTTAGGTACGACCCCCACATCAGTGAGAGGTACAACATCAGCTGAAGACTTCCTTCGTCTTCTCAGGCAGCAGAGAGACTTCTTGATCAAATTAAGGATGAATATAAACACGGCTTTCAACTTCTGTATGATCATGGCGTTCTGTAACATTTACAATCATCAAGAAAAGTAGTGCATTTGACAGTGCCTAGCACAAGCGCATACGTATTGGGTAAAAGTATAGAATACCGTACTCATCCCCGATTTGGTGACTATTTTAGTATGTTACCTACCATTACGACCTTGAGTAAAGCAGAACAATCCTTCCTGGAGGATGGGGAGATAAGAGCGACAGTATACAGGTCTATATTATGTTACTAATCTGTATAGTGATCTATATCTCCAACTAATGTATAATGTAGATTGGTTGGAAACATAGATCAAATGGAAGGGCTTGCGTAATAAAAATATCCCCCAATCAACTGATTAGTACCATATAGATTAGATGGACATATAGATCAAATGGACTGGTACTAATCAGTTGATTTGGGGGTGTTTTTATTCCTCAACCCCATCCATTTGATCTATATTTCCAACTAATCTATAATATACAAAGCTCTACATAGATTAGTACCATAATAATATTATAGACCTGTCTAAGGCCGCACCTATCGTCCTCTAGTGAGGATTCAAACTCTGATTATTAAGGTAAAGTAGTCTTTAACTCTTAATTCAGCTTGTTCTGTTTTACTTAACGTCGTAATAGTTACATACTAGGTAAAATAGAAAAAATCGGGGCTGAGGACGTCATACTATGCTTTTACCACAATATGTCATATTGGTCAATCCTTAGCAACTGAGAATGACAATCAGGCAATCCAAAATGGCAAATTCATCCAGGTATTCCCAAATCTGTTAATCTTGTCACATTCACAATTCCGGTCCTGTTCGACCGAGGAGTTGATTCTATATGAATTTCGTATACCTATCTTCCAGACTCACATACCGCACGCTTGGAGCAATACTGGTACAAAAATAAAATTTAGAGAAATATTTTGAAATGGTTGCTCACATGCACCAGACTCCCCAATTTTTACTTAGCGATTCTGAGGGCGGGATTCTATAGTCGTTCCTCAAGACCGAGGGTACCCACGCCCTCAGTCAAGGGTGGCTACATCCCGAGGGTTAGCATCCGTATTCATTGTCAAATCGTAGTATTTTCCTCGAGAAATACCAATGGTGACAATATGTTAACCACTGTTTCTTTGTGAAAACGAAATATTTTCCTGAATTGACCCACATCGTGATTTTCCAATGGGTTTTGGGTATCTCGGATGTACCTTTCAGATAAAGAAAAACAATGCTAATAATCATTCAACGAGGCCTCTTTTTGAACTATCATAACCCCCTTCTACAGGTCATCGTCAAGAGCTATCCGATGGTAAGTACATGCAGCTGGAAATGGACGATTTCGGACCAGTATTACTCCAAGCGTTCGCCGAATTTTTTGTACCAGTATTGCTCCCCGCGTGCGATATATTGGGCGCCAGCCCCTAGAAGTGTATGTTAGCTCCATAGACATAACTGACGAGGAACTTGCCGTACACTCTACAAGAAACCTCATCACAATTGGCTCAGACGTTTAGGCACATATTCAGCTGCGTACTGCCCCATAGGTACTGAAGGCCAGACAGCTTAGTGTCAAGGGTAAAAGTTGTTATTATTGATTGATACTTTCAACACTTACCAGTTAAGAAAAACGGTGTAAACGTGTGGAGAACTAGAACTTGATCGGTTTATGTACAAATATGAGCGCATTATCCCGGATACGTATCAAGCTGGTAACATGATCTACAGACGGAGGAGTTAACTGAGATTAATACGTGTAAGTCAATGGGGATTAATAACAAAGCATGTAGCCACACAAACAACTAGAGCAATACCACAACAATATAGTCACATTAAGGGATTATAAATTATACACACAACACCTCTAAATAATTCTGATAGGTGACAGCGACATAATTGTGACACAGGTGATTGTTCTCACATGGATACTACAATCTGTGTGGTTTATCCATGCTTTCAAGAACAAACCTCATGAACAAGAAGTTGATAAGATTTCAAGTCATGGAAGAAGTTGTTATGTCTGGCATGGCTGCGGCCAAGACAAAAAATAGGAAGAAGAAGTTGTTGATGTTTGGAGAGTAGATAAAATTATAAAAATGATAACCATAACAAACAGCTTTGAGTGCTCTCGGCTATTAACCGTAGTATAGTAGGGTTTTCTGTGCTATTAACATTATTATAATATTATCAATAATTAAGTACCTAACGTAATTGCTAGAACCTTTTTGGATTCCATTGCCTATGGTAGTAATCGCTAGTATTAGTGGTTGGCGAAAAACTGAAGAGCGAACAATTCGGTAAGTTTCAAAATGATTATAATGTTCGTGCAAGTGATGGAATGACACGCCAAAGCCTCGAAGTATCTTTTGCTTGCTTTAAGGTGGGTTTACAGCAGCATTCTCGGAGAGCAACTTTCCGAGCCAACTCTCGAGAGTCCGCAAAAGACTGTTTCCACCATATGAGTGAGATGTCAGTTTCAAGAGTGATTTCAGCTGGTCTTCTAAAGAGTAGTAGCGTAAAGACAAAACTCATTTGAATTGAAGAGAGCACTCTCGGGGAGCAGAGGAAACCGTTTACACTACCGTGGACGTCGCATCATTCCTCCTCTTGGAAACCTTCACCTTCAGCTGTCGGAGAGAACTCTCGACGGACTTTACGTTTGCGAGTATTGTCGCGAGAGTCCATTTGCCCCTCTGGAGGACATAAAACTCTCACGTCTAAGGGCGGAATTCATAAAACTCTCACATTTATGCGCCTTATTCCCCAGAATCAAGACCCATACAAATGGGCTCACTCTCACACGTATACACCGTTTTAAAACATTCTTTTCTCTCTAGGTTCCTACGCTCAGGACTCAAGTCTTTGAAGTCGGCGACGATGAAGACATGATGTGGTGATAAGGAGAAAATGGTTGAGGCTGCCCAACCTTAGCCAGTATCAGATGCCATCAAAGCCAAGGTACGAATGCGCTCAGATGCACCTACCTACTGCTTGTGTCAACTAGGGATGATAATGGTAGGAAAGATGAAGTAAAGCTCATCCTTTTACAAAAACTATAACTTGTACCTAATCCTCCATTTGATTAATTAACTGGGCACCCCTGGCTTGCACCTTATTCCTTAGAAAAGCGGCAGGTGGAATATCAATAGAGGCGTCCTTCCGAAGAGAATTGGAACAAAATTGAGATTTACATTTTCTATCGAATTCTTCTACTCAAGTTATTATTTACTGTGGAAGGTGGGTATATAACCTCTAACCACCCATAAGGCTCATCTAGAGCACCCATTGGTCTTATCTGGTGGAAAAGTGGTTATGGGCTGCATAAAACGTTTTACTGCTCAGACATCATCGGCACCCAATATTATAGTGACATCATTAATCCTCTCGGTACTATTGAATCTTTGGCGTAGTTATGAAAAAAATAGAATGGCCAATTCGACGTAGATGCAGGACGGGCATAACCCCTATAAGCGCGTTCAGCTCCAGGGTAAATGTTCATGATATATGTCTAACTAAACTAAGAGTCTGCCTACTCTTGTCATAACGTAGCTGTGAATGTATCATATGGAATCATTGACGACATAACGCAAATCTATCGACTTTGCCATTCACGATCAATGAACTTTGAGGAATTAAGGTTTTGTTATGTTTAATTATTTATTTATTTGATAGTGTTTCTAATAATGACTTGGCTTTCATTTCCGATTGCAGGGTTGCTGGAGTCTGTCATAAGGAAACATAGGAGTTGTTGTGCAACACTGCTCAAATTCTTGATCCACTTCAACCCCGGAATCAGTTTGACATCAAAATGAAAGAAGCGACATTTGTGATTGTTGGCGGTGGGATCGCCGGGGTATCTTGTGCTGAAGGTATATCTTTCCTTGCACCGGAGGAATCCATCATTATTATCAGTGCATCTCCAACGGTTAAGAAAGTCACAAACATCAGGAATTTAACTAAGATGCTCTCAGAGTTCAGCGTTGAAGAGCTCGCCAGTTGCCAGGTCTCAGACGAGTACCCTAACGTTTCCGTTCTTCACGATTCAGTTGTGAGTTTGGACTGTGAGAACAGTCTAGTGACCCTAGCGTCAGGAGAGACTGTTGGCTTCGAACGCCTTTGCGTCTGCTCCGGTGCGTACCCGAAACTAATTGGAAACAGTCCGCATATTGTGGGAATCAGAGACACTGATTCAGTACAAGAATTTCAAAAGAGACTGTCAAAAAGTAAGAGGGTGGTAATAGTTGGTAATGGAGGAATAGCTACTGAGCTCGTTCACGAAACTTCGGGAGTTGAAATCGTATGGGTCATCAAGGACAAGCATATTTCTGCCACTTTTGTTGATCCTGGCGCCGCAGAATTTTTTCAGAGTCGACTCAAAAAGATTCCTGTTACTGGGGAAACCGAGGAACCAACTGTGGTAAAACGTATGAAATTCACTGTCGGTGAGGGGAATCCCTCGCAAGGTCCTGCACTTGGTCCAGACTGGCACTCGAAAGCCAATCTGAAGGGCATATTGGAGAGGAGCAATGTAATTATCGAATATTCTTGTGAAGTGAAGACTGTCTTAGACGGGGATGCTTCATGGCCAGTGTACGTGGAGTTGACCAATGGCAAAAAGATTGGCTGTGATATGATTGTATCAGCCACTGGTGTGGTGCCGAATGTGGATGTTTTCAAAAATTGTGGAGCTAGTGTGAGTGACGATGGAGGACTCAAAGTTAATTGGAAGATGCAGACTTCATTGCCTAATGTGTACGCTGCTGGAGATGCCTGTTCTGTTGGTTGGGATGTTGCACCACAGTGGTTCCAAATGCGTCTTTGGACTCAGGCCCGGCATATGGGAACTTATGCCGCCAAGTCGATGGTGTGCGACGTCCGCGGTGAAGAGCTGTTGCAGGACTTCTGCTTTGAACTCTTCACTCATGCTACGAAGCTCTTTGGATTGAAAGTCGTGTTGTTAGGTCTTTTCAACGGTCAAACTCTGGACGGCCAATACGAAATCCTTTTGAGAGTCACCAAAGGGGTGGAGTACGTCAAGATCATTCTGAAAGATGGCCGCATGCAAGGGGCAGTCCTCATAGGTGACACAGATCTTGAAGAGATGTGTGAAAACCTCATTCTTAATCAGCTCGACTTGTCTTCTTTTGGTGAAGACTTGTTAAACCCTGATATTGATATAGAAGACTATTTTGATTAGAAGCAAAATGAGACTTTACCTGTAAATATATGTACCATACAAACCGCAAGTGTTATTTATGTTATAAATTAGTATATTTTCATGCCGGATTTTTATTACTTTGCATAACAAGGATAAGTCCGAGAAATATTGAAATTAAAAGTTCTGTGTTTTACGGGAATTGAAAAAAGTCTCAAGTCAGTCAAGTAATTTTCCCTTTTTTTGGTAGTTATTAGTTCCAGGACACAATTGGTCTTGCCTAAGAAGATTAAATCTAAAAACTGTAAAATTATGAAACATTTTCATACAGAAGAATATCGATTTATGATACTGGGATCCTGGTCAGCCTGGTTGGGGCTGATTAGCCAATCCCTCAGGTACTCAGTAGTACTTAGAAGTGATGTGAACAATTGGGAACTATCACTGTAGAAAACCTTTTTCATTGCAAATGGGTTCAATAAGGTCTAGGAAACATATTCTACATCAATCAATCACTTATTTATTTCACTATGTGTACCTCAAGGGCGGGTTGTGGGGATCAAGAGGAATCTAAGAAAATCCAACTCAATCAAAAAACAACCCCAAGATGTTTTCTTGGACGTAGTTGCAATCAAATTTTGACTTGGTGAATTGAAGTACCCCGGTTTTTCTTCATTATAATAATTATAGTAATTATTACTAGGTCCATAGTTTAGTTACAACAATAAATTGCACAATCTTAAATCTAATTAGTAGGGGTCATAACTGCTCTGAGCAAGTAAGCCTACCTTCAGTACAGACCTTTTCCGTTAGAGCTGACATCGCATTCCACCAACTCAGCAACCCTAAATTGAAGGTTTCTTGGAGGCGCCCTTCACTGGGAAGCAAAACCTTGAAACAAAACTACTTGGAGGCCATTTACTAGGAAACCCTTGGCAAAATTTACGAATATATTAAAGATGGACCGATATGGGTTTTAGTTGGTGAAACTACGGCTGTTGCCAATTCTGTTGTCGTAAACTTGTAGTTAATTCACCTTCGAAACCCTTCCTTCTGAACTGAGAATTTCTTGAAAAATGCAATCACACCACTAAGACCTCTCGATTCTTTGAAGCTTCAATGCGACTTCGGTGACCAAATGGTCTTTTGAGTAGAAACGTTTGCTCATGAACTGCATCGAGTAGCAGAAACAGTGCGATCTTTGTTCTTTGACGTGGATTCATTGATCTCTGCAAGTAAGAAAGTCTTTTTAAAAGCTCCCAGCCGGCTATTAATTTTGAAAGAAAACTGACTTGGCTCGGCCACCAAACTCTGTTCTGACGAAATGGGGAACTGGAAGAAGCTCAGTACTACCTACTGTCATTAGCTAGAAGCAGCTCAGAACTACTGTATGAATTACGAAAAAATCGACGATGTGATTTCAAAACTCGATGCAGAATCCAGTGACAATAAACTCGGCAAAGTCTCTTTTCCAAAAGCCAAGCTTGGCAGAACAACATCACGTTCATTGCACAAAACTGCGCATTTCTCGTTCATTGCCAAATTGGAGACCCAAAATGTGCCTCTCAGCGAAAGAGTCGGTGTCATAAGAACGGCGATACAAATATTGGAGGGCTAACATTCGAAATAGAAATATTCTTCACATAAAGTAGGTATTCCACTTCTCGACAAAACTAGGATTATTAAAGTGATTGCAGATTGGGTGTGGTTGTTTCCGACGAGTAAACGTAGGCGCTAAACTGATTACCTTTAGTAGCTTAACTTTAGATCCTAAAATTTAAAGGTCGGCACTGAATTTACAGTGGTACTGATTGTCGTATGGAATTATTCCTATAGGGTACCTAATTATCGTAAATATAAGAAACTTGAACTGAGAAACAACCTAATGTTAATGTATTATACTTATTTATATTTATAGGTTGTTTCATTTATAAATGAATCGGTGAAAAGGGGCAATACTCCAAGAAAGCTGACGTTTGGAAAAACGAAAAAACTGTCCTGTTCCGAAAATATTGGTTAATTGGGCCTTACCCATTTTTTGAACCTATGGTCAGAGAAATATTTGAAGAGGAAAACAAATTTTAGAAAAATAAACTAATCGAATTTCCCTATTTATCAGAATTGTTTGAAGGTGGTGGGTGGACTAGTGTCCTTTTAACATGCTTCAACAAAGTTGAATATTTTTTATTTAATTTTTTTGTTAAACTGTGGAAAGGCTGAGGTTCTAATGACAAAAATAATTTTTTTAAGTGAATCTGAATGTTAATTTTAATTAATCAAAACAAAATTTGCAAAAACTTCAAGCAGAAACTTGATAATGTTGGAAAATACATTTTTTAAACACTTTCCTCGTCTTGTTGGGCTTCCTGTGTGGGCCATTGGAAGGCAATTTCCGTGGAATGTAATCCAGAATTTTCTCCAGGTCTTCGAGTTTTTTCGGGGTTAATGGAGACTTTTCCAGTGGAGTAAGCAGCCTCGGTAGGAAGATGCACGGTGTTTCTGGGCGTCCTCTTCGTGAGTGTGAAAGTTTGTGTCTCCTGGGAGGTGATTGACTGGTGCGCCTCCACAACCCCCTTTAATTCAGCTCTGTACGACAATTGCGAAAATGAGGATATCAAAAATTTCATCTGATCAGCTTTTTGCTTATTTTTTTGTTTCCACAGAAGTGCAGGTTTTTTTGTAGCAGGGTGGTCACCACTTTCCCTGCCCAAAATGTTAAACGTTTGATGAATCGTGAACCTCAGTGACGGTAAACTTCTGTGATTGGCTGCTGCTTACAATCAATTCAGTCACCTCATGGAGTGGTCGACTCTTGTTAAAAGGGCCATAGTCCGGACTTCTGCCCCTTTAACATGCTAATCTCAGAAACTCGTAGTTTCCGACCGCCTCCAAAATGTGGTGGACAATGGTCCAGATAGCATGAAACGATGGGGCTGCCCATATAGAACCCAAAAATGCAAAAAGACTAATATCGACCAAACATGGACAACTGCCCTTTTAACATTCACCGACTCAAATATTGAGCCAGTTTTAGCGTATTTTACCGGATACTTGGTTGGTTCACCATACTTTAGGACTCAGTCCAAGTAATGTGATACTAAAAGTGATCGTACGTCTGGCAACTTTTGGCCATATTGGTGGACTGCAACGGTTTTCAATTAGTTAGTTGAGTCGGCGCGGGGGTCCCATCTAAAATATTCGCTTCTGCCCACACTACACGCCCTGCGGAAGGAAGGAATGCTACATTCCTACTTCTCCGTTCACCGTTATATCTTCACCTTCCCGCTGATCGTTTTCTTATTCAGCCCTCGTCGCTTGGTTGGTGGGTACTTCTTCGAAATGTTGTCCTATAAAGTAAGTTAAGATCGAAGCCAAAGGCCTGATGTCGAAGAAACGCATCGAGTTATCTCATAAAAGTTCAAAAAGTGGCCACTAAGATGCATTCAAGTCCCGTAAAGGATAACATTTTGAATCCCATTACACCACAAGGAGAAGGTGAGGTAGATATTGACTGATATACGCCTTATGTATTTACATCTTTTCCCCTCCAAATTCTTTATTTTTCAAAGAATAAAATAACGACTGAGCCATTCAGCCCAACTAGCTACTTCACTTGCATACACAAATCACATGTTAATCGAGTTGCAGCTCATCAGGTGACTCAATTACAAGCACACTGAACCTTGGTCATTTTGGTCCTCAATTTCGCGTAGTACATAATTCGAGGGGTACTAAGGTAATAAGTCTTGTCCGGTCCAAACGCCGCACCTTTTCACTGTTGGGAGGATCCAGATCATTTCCAGATTTACATGTCTGTGAAGTCTTGATTCATACCACACTGCCTAGTTCTTGATGGCTTTGCTGACGATTTCCATTTTCAGATCACGATGATAGTCGGCATTCCTTATGTATCAAGGGGAAGTAAAACTGAACAACGTTGTATTGCTCACTGAACAACGTTGTATTGCTCGAAGTGATTCAAATAGTGGCAATGTGAAATCCAAAACTAAAAATGGCATTTTAAGAAATTGATTTTTGTACCTACAGGCCTTCACTGCAGAATGCGAGGAAAAACTAAATACCATTGTAATTGCCATAGGTTGTTTAATTAAGGCATCAGGTAAAATACAACTCTTACAAACAAAGGAACGTATAAAAATAAAATAAAAATAATTACGAATAAACAAACATAATAGACAGTAATTTAATCTTCGTACATTTGATGGAGTAAAATCTGAGTACCTTCATAATATAACAAAAAGTAAATAATTTAATTATTATATCCAGAAGGTGGTGGGGGAAGGGGGAGTGGAGGGGGACTGGCAACCTAAAGAAATCAATCCGTCGTTACTCAACAGTATATGGTTTGAAAAACTTTCATTTTCATCGAATGGTCTCTTTCAGGATAGCGTTTGTATCCTGGATCGCTGAGTGAGTCACAATGTTCCGCAATGATGACACGGCAAAGAAAAATCTCGAACTCAAATGGTAATCAGCTTAAGGACCTTCTCTCGACCCCACGAGTGGAAAACAATGAACTGATCGCCCACACGACTTTCTTATTTTAAAAAGACCACCACTTTTACCTATTTTCACATGTTGTACACAGCTCGAATAATATTTTCTGTCATAAATTTTATGACAGAAAATATTATTCGCATATTAATTACCCTAGGTAGGTATCCTGATGCATAGGATATTTTGAGAATATTTGATATTATGAATATTATAGTCATGACTATACTTGAGAAGCGATTTGGCGCCTGCTTTTTATTTAATTTCATGTTTGTTGACAAGAATTAGGTTGTCATGAGAATTTCACAACAGAAACTTCATGATTTTACGGAATACACAATACTCTGATAGATGACGATTTGGGGACAAGCCAATCTTAAGGGTGTCTCATGGAAAACACACTTGCTCTTGCGCAGATGGAAGTTACGAGTACAATGGGATGTTGATGAAATTCATATTGAACCATTCGAGGCGAAGTACGCACCTACTCTGAAAATATCAGCTCATTACGACCATTATTTTGGAAATTCAAGGCCCACAATTTTCAACACACAGACCTATTAAACTATCTGATATGACTTCTGATTCCATGTTTTGATAGTCTGGCTCGTGTCTTAAATATTTTATCTAAAAACAAGGCTTTGGTCGTGCTCATAAATTATACTTGCTCCAACATAACGGGCAGCTACCGTTTGATTTCAACTAAGCACCTGTTTATGTGGATATGTGCAATTCTACAGGTATTAACCAGCTGTTGATTCTCGTCAATATTTGCATTACTCAACTTTCTAACGGTGCTGGTATACGGTGACACTTCCTCAAAAATAAAGTACGAGTGGCTTTGCACATGTACAGTTGGATTGTGTTGATATGCAGAGGTCGGACGTGGTTACATTGACAATCAGACTGACGGGCAACGCTCTGGAGGTGGGTGACCACAACTCGATTTGTGCGCTGTTGGTAGCGCACCTTCTATTGTAATAAGGGAAGTCACGAGCTAAAGTTTACAGTTAGGAACGTACAGTAGATCAGGAATGAGTGACCAGTCATCACAGCCCAACTGTCTTGTGGGCTTCCTGACCTCATTCAGCTCGAGAAAAAATATTTGATTCTATACAACAATCATCCAAGTCGAAATTGTCGCATCTAAAAATGAATACAGTAAAACTTCGTTAAGACGCTTTCCCGCATAATACGCCCTTTTTCGTCGGTCCCTTGAACTTTCCCATGCTAATACGGTAGAATAGTACTCGGTTGTTGGATACGATTTTCTTTTTTCGCTGCAGACAGACGGTGAAGAAGAATTCAAAGGTTGATCAATGAATGGCCAACTCAAGTTGGGGATTTCTTTACATGACACATTGAACATGAGTTACTGGGTGGATCGGTTTAGTGTTGTTTATTTAGTAGAAGACATGAATGAATAAAGTGCATATTTCCTTCCATTGTACAGAAATAAAATAAAATATATATCCCTCATACACAATTAGGCAATGGGACGTGCCCGTTTTGCCGGTGTACAGTTTCTAAACTTCAATTACAAAATTACTATTAATTATATAAATACAAAACAAATTACAAAATCCTTCTCAAAATCAATGATTCACAACAATTACGTACTCTTTACACAACACGGTACTTACTCCTTACTACAAGGTACTTACAACAGTTATAGGTAATTCAAAATTAAGTTCTTATATGCAAGTGTTTATTATTTAAATTCTGGTCAGTAATTAAACTCTTCCACAAGCATCTTCCTATACCTAATGGCCTCATTAACGTAGTGATATAATGCCCTCCAATTTCGACCATTAAGAAACGAAGTGAATTCTACCCTGTTCATCTCCCTTGTCTCAAGCCACCTCAGCCTGATCTCGGCAAGAACAGGACAAGTAGCAATAAAATGACATAGTGAACAGATTTCCCTATTCCCCTCCCTCCATGGAACTGCATTAAGATTCATGAGTTCACATCTTACCTTAAACATTGTGCTTATGAGGTGAGGTTTATTTTCGTCACTGATACTCGTATAATGAACTCCGAGCTTGATTTGAAGGGATTTATAGGCACTTCTAAACCTCGAGTTTTCCCGGTCACTAAGACATTTATCTTTCAGACCTTGTTCCCATTTGACCAATATTTCGTCGCCCAGACGTTTCACATTCTCATTTGAGAAATGTTTCATGTCTATTCCGTATTTTTCACAGATCCCGACCCACTCTTTGTACCAAAACATTTTGCGCCTCATAATCAGGGTAGTGAAAAAGTTTGGGTGTCTTTCAGGCGGCATGTTAATTGTTTTTATAACATACTCAAGATGCAACTTGAATGTGTACAGGACCAAGGGAGATCTGCCAGTTTCCAGGTACAGGGAGTATCTAGGTGTGCTGGTGGGGAGCAAAAGTAGAAGACATGCTATGTAACATTGACAGAATTGGCAACTACCTCTCCAAAAACCATCTACCTCAAAGGACAGGTTTCTCTCTGCTCAGTGTACATACATATTATTCATGTGAATATTTATCGCATTCCTGTACGAGTAGGTATGCATTATGATCACTTTCACGTTCAAATTTTACAATCATTTTGAGATTTTTTTACTTTCCCGGGTAAGACGTTTGTCCGCTTAAGACGCTCTTTTGCGCCGGTCCCTTGAAGGGCGTCTTAACAAAGTTTTACTGTATTAGAAAAATCCCTGGTCTGGAACTTTTTCGATTTATGGTTATCTGAAAACAATGTTTTTTTTTCAAATATCTGCCACTAACTTTATTAACGAAATTCGATATAACTTGGGGATTATGTCGAGGGTGATCCAATTGCGAAAAATGGATTATGTTCACAAGGTAATACAAGGATAACACAGATGTAAATTTTTAGATTCTCCTCTATTTTCCCCAATGATCAAGAGTAAATCAGATTTACATTAAATAAGATTCTTGTCTCTTCACTCATCATCATGATCCATTTGAGTCTTTAGCTGAGCTTTTTTTCGAGTAGGAAAAGGAAAGAAGAAAAAGAAATACCGACTTCAGGTGCCTCGAGGCCACGACCCTGACAACGGTCAGAGAATTTTCGTTCAGTAATCATGAAGACACTGTTGGTGGAAGGGTAATAATATAACGCTGGATGGCCTGGGACTGTAATCATCAAGTACGAGTATAATTAGAGAGGTTTGGAGTCGCGTTCACGGTGCGGGATGCAGCGTTGTGATCGTTACAGCTCATTACGGACCATCCTAGTGTAGGTATGTACCTACCAACCCCGATCAAATCCCCGACACGGAAAGCTGGCCATCACAACGCGCTTTGCTTGGTACCTCTAACTTAATACTAACCTACGAACTATGACCCGATTCTCTTTGTAATGTCTGGCTCAATATACTAGGTCATTGACGTCATTCACATTACCTGTTCTTCACAATCAGTTATAATAAATGTTGAAAGCTTTCCCCCTGGACCCCTTATCCCTTTCGTTTTGAGCCTTACGGCTAAATGTCTATAACCATGGAACACGTTTTAGCCACTCAGCTGATCCGGGGCCTGGGCAGCATCAAGTTAAAGTCCTAAGGAGGCTACATACCAAATCACAGCTTCATAGTGTGTATAGCATAGAAATTAGCTTTAGGAGCCACTCAGCTGATCCCGGCCCTAAGGAAACTAAGGAAACTCATTATTCTCACTTCTTTTCTATGGATTCAATAATTATTATTTAACTAAATAGGTAGGTACAAAAATTTGGATTGAAATACCTACAGTTTCGTTCGACTCCAACCGTTCCGTTCGTTACTTCGGAGATTGACACATGAAATTGGAGGTATCTCCCTAAAATTGTACAAGCTGCGAGCTCGTGAAGAAATTCAAACTCATAGAAAAGAGATTTTAATGGTGCACGCGTACATTGAATGGCTTGGGATTTTTCTTTCACAGCAAACTACGTCATTGAAATTGGATGAGTATCGAGATGAGTATGTACTCTTTTGTATAATGCTGAAATGGCTTTATCACCAGCGGGGCACAGGCAATGGAAACATACAGTTCCACGTTCCACTACATCGCACCAGTATTTTCAATAAGTCATTCAATGCCTCTAGTATTCGAATATACAATGACAATCCTGAAATATTTCATACCTACCAACCATTCTGTGAAGGCCTTCAAGAACTGTTATAAAGAACATTAAATGTTTTGTTTTCAAAATATTTACAACAGAATGGTTGAGAAGTTGAAAAATGCAGGTATAGCAGTGTAGATACGAGTATTTAGGTATAAGTAGGTACATCAGAAGCTTTGAATTTCGGTAATTATGGAGTTTCACAGTTGTTGATCTTGTTTAGTATTTATAAAACTCACAGTATGAAGTGGAGTTTATTTGTATTTCCTTAATTTTATGTAGATAAGATAGTAATTATGAATGGAATTTCGAGGCTTTGAGGATGAAGTTGTAATGTCTCTTCCAGAGAGGGCTTTATAGCCCTATTTGTACCGTGGTGGAATATCAATATCCCAGACCCTTTCCACCAAATTTGTTGCTGTATTTTTTTTCTTCTAATATTTACCTTTACCATTTACTCTGTAATTTATGTGAGTCTTAAAGGCCATGATGTAATTTTTTTTTGTATTTACAACCTTAAGGGTCCTTAGAGGCCTATTGTAAATGTATATGCCAATAAAGGTCTTCTATCATTGATGTACAGTGGCGTAGCGTGCAGGGAGTCCAGACCCCCTGAAATCTTGAGAAAAAAAAAAAAAAAAATGGAGCAGGGGAAAGATGTTTTTTCAATTATGGAAAGTGTTCAATTACTCGTAGTTAAAACCCCTCTATTTAGTAACCTGTTTTTCAAAAAATTTGACTGCCTACGCCACTGATGATGGAATATCCACTGATATGGAGATGACCTTGTCTGACAGCTATAAACGTTTGTCAACCCCTGGTAGACTTGAATTTCCAAAATTTAACTTTTTGGGGCTAACATTTCATAAACTTTCAGGGGTTTGAATGATGACAAGATGGATATTTTGGTTATTGATCGTAGATGTAGATACGTATAACATCCTACATTGTATGTCCGAAATCCGAAAATTTTCTAGTGACATTTTTCCTTCTGTGTCATAAACTTTTCAAAATGCAATTTTCGAAGTGATATTAATAAATGAAATTTCAAGTTTGAGGTAGGTACTTTTCATACCCTCAAAAATGGCGGTTTAGGACTTGAAACCGAAAAAAACCGACCAAAGTGTCCACATTTCGAGGGTTCTTCAGGGATTTCAGAGTGACCTCCTGCGAATTTTGCCTTGAGAAAATTCCAATTTCACTGGCCCGCAGATCGGCCCTTGGGAGGTAATTTATTATTTTTGATCGCTCTCCGTGAGCTGAGTCTGAGCAACCTCCTGCTGTAACGTGCGGTCCTGATAGCCGCGGATCGTGATGGTCGACCGACGGAATGTGCCCCTACGCGCTCGGCGGGATGTCGCGATCGATTAAACCCGTACACCTTTCCTGTCTTGCTGGTTTTGCCATCGCTCCTATTTGAACACAACAGATTGAAACGTACGAATTCAAAAGGTCATTAGTAGATAACGATTCAGTTCAACGACTTTCCGCTTTTTATTATTCAAGAACAAATTTCTTACTACGTCAATCTGAGATAGGTTTATGGAAAGAATATTGAAGTGTGAGGATTGAATTCGATGACGTCAACTTTATAAAATGAGGTCATTGAATTGCTGACAATTTATCACCGTTTCATTCCCACCAGTCATAACGTAGTAGCATTCCTCCTTCAACTCAAACATTTGTCATTTGGATTTTTTTAATAATTTAATTTGCTTTTGAAAACCAAAAAAGAGACTTCATTGCTTCTCCCCAATAAAAGTGACTTGTGCTAGGGGAGGAATCGTAGAAAAAACTCTGCAAATTCTTGACACAACGGTTTATTATCTTCTTTCTACAGATCACCCTTCTCTATAGATTATTATTATTAGCTAGGTAGGTTCTACATCTTTTATAGAAACTAAATGCTTGCATACGAGTCTGCAACACATTGGGACATTTTACGTCAATATTGTACTACAGACGTCTATTTCCTCAAGTCCTGTTTTCTCTTTGTTTATACGAATCAAAGGACGGTATTCTGTGGCTGATGGCTAAATCAAAACAAACAATAACAAAACAACGAATCTCAGTTTCCTATACGGCCAACTTTGTTTGGATGTAGTATGTAAACAGAAATGGTAACAAGTAACCTCAACCTCAAAACAAGCGGCAGTGTTCACTATATCTATATATAACATAAAACTATATATAAATCTGACACAAGTACCAAGAACAAATACGCAAGAAATGCGTGATAATTCGAGAGCTTTCGATCGAATGGAGAACGATTTTTGTCCGATGAAAACTACAGAAGTTTCATTTCCCTAGCAACGGCTTGGTTGTAAGTGAAAATTGTCGTGAAAAATGCACGTAACGCTTTTCGAGGACACTTTCGTGACAGTTTGTTATTTTAATGTGCCAAAGCAGACATACAAATTTTATGTTTGACATTTAATGTCAAAATGCTTATTATTTTCTGAAGATCACCGTTCTGTATACCATACTTCGCGAGTCCCATAACTATACGAAATAATTGGTGTACGTTCGAATCGTTTATCATAAAATTGTAGGATTATCTACCAAACAGTAGAAAGTATATTTCTATACCTACTGCAAAACTAAACCTAGGTCATTTCACAAAAAGTGGCGAATTTTGGTTGACCAAAAAAGTGTGAATATTCAGTTGTATGAAAACAATTTTTTCCGATCATTGTGTTATGCCCTAGCTAATGTTTAGGACCTCAGCGAACACGCAGATGAAAATGAACAAGGCGAACATGAAGATGACCCAGAAGATGATGGGGTAGAGCATCGAAGAGGACGAGATCGTCTTGATCATTCAAATTTTTTCATTACCTAGCATAAACTTGTATTTTAATTTTTTTTAATCTTGTTTTTTGTATAATAAACTCAATGGAAAAGTCGATAACTTGTTTCTCCATACCACAATCCTTCTCCAAAATACCTATATTAACTTAGTGAAAAAAGAAAGAAATTATATAATATATATTATGTATAATATACATATGTATAGACATATTATTTATATACACATCGAGTAACACTTGAAAGATGATATAACTCAGTTGGATAAGTAGCCAGAACAGTCTGAATACAAGAAATAATGGTCAGGAAGCAAGGTGTGGGATATTCCAAAATGACTGTTTTTGGAAATTGGCACATAAATATGGTTAAAATTGGTCCAATTTTAAAATTTAGGTGTTCTTTGAACTCGCCGTTATATTCTGTACAACTTTGATCCTCAGAGTGTTTTGATAGGACCAGTACTTTGGATGCTACAGACGACAGAAAGTCGTCTAATGGTACATTTTAGCCAATATGGAAAAAATGGCCATATTTCAGCCGTCGATTACTACCTTATACATTGGTTCAATTTTAAAGCTGGGGAGATCAATCGACGCAGAATTTAATGGTCTTTAATTACTACCTACATAGACGATACAATAATGTGATGTTAACACCATGAATTGTGGCGACCTTCTAATAATCTTCTTGCTGACGCTTTACAGTCATTATATTAAATATATCAAATTTTGTACCGTCAATTACGGCATAATTTGGATACCTACCCATCCATAACGTGACTGGACGCTGACCTCGAGATTTCTAGTTACAAGTAAGTTGTTAGAGTCAAGAATACATGGAAGGATACGAATCTCGCGGACTTCAACTCACTTTTCAATTCGCGGAAGGGTTTCTCTCTTGTTGAGGGGATATCTCCCGAGAAATGAGGACAAGTCGATGCCAGGATGTGGGCCACAATAAAGAACCAGCAGGGCGGCCATCCCCAAGGCGGAGGAGAGTACACCCGTCTAACCATATTCAGGGTTCGTTGGAAAACCCCCAGTAAGTGTAATAGTTACACTTACTGATTTTTGAGGTTTTATTTTATTTTATTATAATATAATAAATATAAATAATAAATAATATTATTAGCATAGTGCTATGTTGGAATAGATGTAGAGTTGATGAACAAATGCCGAGTGAAATGTAAAGACATGTTGTCGCTAGCTGCTCAAAATTTTTCCAATTGTAGTTTTTCCAACAGTAAAAAATGTACAAGATTTGAGCTGGATAACTGCTGCAGTTATCCAGCTCAAATCTTGTACATTTTTTACTGTTGGAAAAACTACAATTGGAAAAATTTTGACAAATTTATATCACGAAATTTCAAATGAAGTATTGATTTTAGTTAAAATTTGAAAAGTGTTTAATTTTAAGAATTTTTCAAGACTATCCTGAGTTTTATGCTACCAGCCGCTTGTTCACAATGAGGGCTCAACGTTGGAGCAGATCGAAAGTCGTCTGCTGCCACCCAATAGGCGATTTGGATCATTTAATAATGGTGTTGAGGCTAGGGACAGTATGTTGTGTAGGGTACATAAAATGTAAATTTAAGGCCTTTTAACTACCAGAGCTTGTTAAGTCGAGAAAGTACTGGATGATCTGTTTTCTTTTATAAACCGGACCGAAATCCAAATATGGATTTCCAAACTTCCTCCTAATCACTCCCCCATGGTCTCAAGAGGCTGTGTATCGAATTTCAGCGCCTTAGGGTAAACACTGTGTTCCCGTTTTGGTGTGTATCCGGAAAAATTATAATTAGAGGCTCCAATACGCACCCTATTGGGTAATACAGCATCCGCTATTTATCAGTTACTGGCCTGTCAAATTATCCGCAAGCCCTCCCGAATCTTCATCTCCACTGTCCTCGACCGTGAGTCCGTTGGCAGAGGTGGTGCTATGAAGATTTCTTGCACATCCGGTGATGCCCCTCTTCATCGATAATACCGTGAATATCATCATCCAGCAGTTGAATGATTTCCGCTACAGTAAGGCCATGTTTCAAATAAACGTTGTTCCTAGAAAAAATTTAAAAAAATAAATAAAATCATATTCATCAAAATCCCATAATCATATAATATATAGAACTCAAGTGTATCAACTTCGTATTTATCTATTACTACGAATGAACGGAACTTGGAAGATGTCATCATACAGGAATAATTGCTACGGCAGAAGACGAGCGTGACACAAACGTCACACTGCAATTTTCATGCCCTCCCAGCCTCCAGAAATGAAGTTTAACTAAATGAACTACTCTAATTACTCTTAGAACTCTCTGAGGGAGATATCCAATAGGGATATTTCAAACTGAGAGGAAAATAGACAAAATATTCAACTTGCCAGTGTTCCAGAAATTCTACAATCTACACTCCTAAAGAAATTGTACACTAATGGGCAGTAAACAAAATAAAATAGAAACAATTTCGAGCAAGAGCATGCAATTGACTGACGGAGCAGACCCCCACGATACTTGGAAAAGCTCCGAATGTAGGTACTAGGTTTTGCTAGAAACTGTGAGTGTGACGAATACGTCAAACTCTTCCTTGTTCTCTAAACTTATTGACACTCCTGACAAACGGCAATTTTGGATTCAGTTGGTACAACTAAATAACCATGAATTATAAGAGTAAACCCGGAATTCAGTTGGAATATTGACGGAGTTGGAATATGTGCAGTCCTCGTGCAGTTATGGGACTTCCAAGAATATTGTATACTGAACAGTGATTGAGTACAAAATGAACTGTTTTGGAAGAATTGACAGCGTTTCTTTTATTGAATTGATGAGTGAAGACCAGAGTCGCAGGTTTGATTTGGTCGGTCTTTAGGCGCATCTTCATTTCCAAAGGCCTTCCACTTCTTCGTTGGGCGGCCCGCGAAGACGTGAAGAGGGAAAGGCGGTTGGTCGGTTTTAAGGGAGGGGGAGACTTCGACGCCGACCTGTGAAGGAAGGAGCAAGGAGGTCCAGGCCAATGCCTTTACCATTTAGTTCTCTCCCAAACGTCTCAGTGCCCACGAGACGGTAAAAAAAAAATTCTATATCCGTTCAAATATTTTATTAGCATAGTTGAGTGCCAGTGATTCCGGTCGATACATGCTCTCTTGAGACTTCCCCCCTTTCATCCTAACGGCTCGTCAGGATACACGCGTCATCCCGTTTGGAATTAAATTCAAGGTATGTTTACATGTTAATGATACTTCAACAAATTTCTACCAAGTACTCGCGAAATTTCGAATCTTCAACCAGGAGAGTGTCATAGTACTATGGAACCCTCTTGGTTCTCCTAAAGGTCAAGGTCGGAGAGCAGCCCTGCAAGTTTCTCCGCCGTACTATTGGTACCTTTGAACAAAGTGTTCGCATTGATGATCAATTGTGTTCCAAAATTTGGGTAAAAGACTAACAGCAGTAGGGAAAATTTTGAGTAATCGCCCACAAACCGGTACCTACTCGACAATAATATACTTAGTACTAATTACATAAAGATAAGCTTACAAATCCTGATTTCACATAATCCTAATTGCAAAAAAGTAAGTAGTAAGCAATCTTAGTTAAATTTTCTAATACTGGTTACACCTATAATAGGTGTAACCAGTATTTCTTCAATTGTTTAAACATGGAGGTCAGCGTAACAGTCACTTTGAACTGGATGAAAATTTTAGGTAAAATACATAATCATTTTTGATATTTCTAGTTAACTTTACTTTCCAATGGTAATTTGACCGATTTATCAACCTCGTTTTCGGTAAATTACCACAGCATCCTACCTCTTAGGCACAAAGAGTTTTCCAGGTCTTGTAGGACCGCGAGGAAGAAAAGAACCACTTTACAAGCCCGTAATGAATTTATTATAAGTTTATTATAGGTTATTATTTATTACAAGATAGTGTCAGTGAAGTTTCTAGTAAAACTAAAAATTTACCACGGATCTAACCATTGTTGCCTAGATATGGCGTGATTTGGGCAGTATTACCAACCTACTGGGCATGGTAGATTGTGGTCGTTGTGGAGGTTTCTGATTTTCAGTGAAGTTAGAGCCCTTTCCTGGACTTTCCTTTCTTTGGACTGGATCGTACTTTCGCCTGTACGAATATGCTAACAGAACGAAAGACAAGTACAAATCGGCGGTTATGAACGGCGACATCACCTCAATGGCACCCAGAGGTACCGTGACCCCAGCACAGACGAGCGCGGAAAACAGGGTAGATTCAAGCGGTCATTTTTATCGGATTCATTATTCCTTCTTGTGGCATTGAAATTGTCAGAAGATTCCAGGGGTGAGCACGGATACAAGGATCGAGACCCGTTAGTACCCCCACGTCTGGATCCTCATCCACGGCCATAAACCCTCTCGTGAATATTCAAGACTGGTCACCCTTTCCTCAGTTTATAATCTTCATGAGTATACAGTTATAGTTTCCATCCTCAGGGTCTGTACATGCTTGTCTATTTGCATTTTAGAGGCCCCAAGTTTATAGAAAGTAGCTTTTGAACGAGATTTGACCTATTGTAATTTTCCCGAAGATAGGGCCCTGATAGATCCTTTCTTCTTAAATCGCGAAGAAACGACGTGCTGTGATGAATAACGGATGTGAACGTGTTCGTGAAAAGGAAGAAAAACCCCAGTAGGCGCAGATGAAAAGGTTTACAATTAACCACATTGACAACGATTGACTGCAATTATTCCCAGTAAAATGTATTTTTGTTGTACCTGCCTGTTGTGATGTCCCAGCGAGTGATTGATAGTGGCCAACAGTTACCAGCAGAACCCTGTTCTTCAGTTGAGCTCTGCGTGGGAAAATGTGGTTTTAGAACTGATTGCACACATCCACAAAAGCCATGCAGGACGTAGCTGATGCCATACAACAATGGCACGGGGACTGTATGTAACTCGTTTCCTGTATTGGTAAATAATTATTGAAAGAATTAAATTTTTGAGCTCGGTTTCTACGTACTCAATAATGGAGGCTTCTTTAGAAAACTCAGCTTTCCAGAATTTATATAAGCAGTATGGAATTTATATAAGCACTATTGGTAACCTACGGGTTACCAATTCAGTGAACAAGTGCTTACACCGCTATTCCATGTGTGTTGTGAAATTGAATGAGGCGTCTATGGTGTGGTTTTCTATGGCGACGAGCTCATACTGGAGAATTGCCCCCAAATCCTACTATACGAGAAATCTAAACGGATGTCGAATCTTAATATTCCGGTCCCGGTGCATAACTCCGGAGAAGCAATCCTGACTCAAGGATAACTACCAGGGATCGTCCTTTCTCGAATATACGATTAGTGTGACTCACCCGGCCGAGGGCTCAGGCTGAGGGGTCTACAAAAACGCAACTTCACCGCCCATATAGTGTTAACTCAAAGCCCCATGGAGGTACATTGGCACCCACTTGCCATGCTCCGTCCCACCTGCCCCATCGAAGGGTTTGTTACCGCAAGTCATTTTCTCTCCCTACAAAAACTATAGAAACCAGTGCCCTTCTTTCAGTAGTTAAGCCTAATAAGGGAGAGAGGCAATCTTGGCCAGAGTGGGTAACCCAGCTCCTCCTGAACCATCAAGAAAGGTTTTAAAATTCCTTCTCCGAAACTTGAGCCTTCTCCATTACCATGTCAATACTATCTGCCGTCTTACAGGTCGAAACGAAACCCTTTTGTACCCCTTTTTCAGTTGACAGAAAGCACAAAAAATCACTTTAAGATCAACATATTATTCCATAGGAATGCAGCCAGAACTCCCCTGATTCTTGTAGTTTGAATAGTTCTACTTTATCATTGTTTTCACGTATGTAATACGAAATTCTGAGGGAGAGGTACCTCATTTTATTTTCCTACATTTGAGTCTACTTCACAGTAACTTCCATAACTTCTATCTCAACATTAAGCAGAAAACTGAGATTCTGATACGGATACAACAGAACGCATCCTCTGTGACTACCGAGCTGTTGCATCTATGCGATTCCAAAATATCGGGAAGGGTTCCGTTAGTACCACCTATGTTGCTATGAGGACTGGAATAGTTCCTATTTCTATATTCTTGAGGTGTAACTGAAATCAGCCGGGTCGTTAGTGAGGCAGTTTTTCTGTAACTTAATGTGGCCTTAATGCCTGGAGAAACCTGATTTTTTGGCATGGATTCAGCTGTTTTGTTGTTAACTGTCATCGCCAGGCTTCAAATGAGGGCACATCTCTGCATGTATGCAGAGATGCTCTTATGGTGTACGACACATATTCTTCAGTTTTACCAAGACACCTACTAATAATTGGCAGACTGTCCGGGGCCGAAAGCAATGTTTAGCTGATATATATAAAGTAAAGCATGATGGATAAAGTCTTGAAGGAGGATCTACCCTTTAGCACCGTCTACGTTGGTTTTGGCCCTTTGAATTTCGTTCTTCGTCTTTCAAAATGTCTGTTAATAATTTTTGATGGTCTCCAATAGAGTGGGAGTGGCTTGAATATTCCTCTTTCTTTACCGCTGATTCATCCAAGAAACATCCAGTGTATATTTTACGTGCGTAAAACTCGACGCAGATATAAAACTAAAGAGGAGTAAACAGCCAAGGGCCGGAGAAACTTCCGGCTACGGTTTCTATTGTTCTCTTGAGGTGGTTCTAACTGAAAAGATAGGGCCGGTAGGCGTCAGAGGATTTCCTCCTGCGCCTGTGCGTTGGGGAATTAGCACCTTCCGTTTTCACCCTCCCAGACGATGCACCGCATTTATGAACAATAAAGTTTATGGCTTGTTTCCTCTAAGAATATGTGTTTTTGCTTCATCCATATACAAACCGGGAACTGAGTTCCAGTGGTTGATGAGTCGTTAAGAGATTGGACAAGGTCATCTGATCGTTCTTTGAAGGCGTTTAGACGTCTGTGAACCGCAGACAAGAATCGTTGCCCTCGACAATGAATCTACAATTACATCCTTGATAAAACCCTCGAGTAGCACAATAACAACTGGTACTATTAATTTAACTCGTAGCAAAAGAAAGAATTGAAGAAATAAAAAATTGTTGTTACACTAAGTGCAACTTGTAAGCAATTTTGTTCTGATTTTAATGAGTAATTTTCTTCACACAACACGGTGTACGTCACTTAGTCACTCGGTCCGTTTGAATATTTAACGCTTATTTACCGCACTTGCAGGGTTAGCATAATCATTCCACTCATAGTACATGTCACTCGTACCGCTCACTAAACCAACTCTTGAGGTTTTCCGCTTCCTCGTTGATGTGACCCTGCAGCCACCCGTGATGGGCGATATCTTGTTTTCTGATTACTGCATTGACGGGATCAACTTGAAGCCCAAGGTGTAGTCGAACATTTTCAGTGAAGCAGTATTTCCAGTACAATAACGATCTCAGTCTAGAAACCGGTGTATAATAACGCAGTTGCTTTGAGCAGTGCAGCACACACAAGTCCGAACTGGTTTGAGGACGTGATTGTACAGCGTCAGCTTGTCCTGGATCGACATTATTGAGTGTCGATTGGCGATCCATTAGCCAATACGTAAATCTTTCTGAAGTTGAGCACGAGTTCTTTCCTCTTTTTTCTGACGAGCGCCCTCCAGCGCGGCTTTGCCTCCAACATCATGAGAAGGTATTTGGCCTCATTGGCATGGAGAATTACTTTACTGTGGAGGTGTGCTGGGTTACATTCGATCACCGACAGGTGGAGTGTAATAGTACGATATTGCACTGTAATGCCTTCAGCATATCTAGGACACCGTTTTTTGATAAAAACTCATTTATATACCTAACTCATTTGGGAGGTATTTCGATTTAGAGCCTTATGGAACCTTAATTGTAGGTACTTCATATTTCATCAGTACTCCTTCGTTTTTAGTTTCGTTCCACTGATTTAGTTAATCTTTGTTCATACGATGCTAGAATGCTTTGGTTCATCATTGCACCCTAAAATGTTGAGGAGTTCGTATTTTGTTCATATTATAGCCCTTGTGAATCATAGCCACCTTACAGGATTTAAGGAATTGATTACTGAAGCAAAATGTTCGAGAACATCTCTGCGTTGTTGGTTAGGTCTTGAAGAGACAAATGTAGGATCTGAATATTTAAGGCTGTGGAAATGGCAAAGTAATAGAGAATAATCGTCCATGAATTGCTCGATTAAACTTATCATATTGGCGAAGAACCCATTCTTTTCTGTGAAATTCAGTACAAATCATTATTTCATTAATGGGAAACTGAAATCCCTGCATAATCTTCACACCTTCAATTATTTGTGTTTGTTGACCGAAACGCCTGAAAGTCTAGAGGTTCTAATGAACATCTGTATGTCACGAGCTGATGTACCGTTTGAGCTTTGGGTGTGTGTTCATTTCCATCCCATTCCCTCTCAGTTAATTAGAATTTACCGGATAAGTGCTAAGTGACCACTCAGCGACCAGTTCGTTGTCCTCTCTCACCGCACAGTTAATCGGGGGGTTGTATCGCTTGGCAAATCCAATTCCTTTTTCCAATGTCCTGAATCGTCTCTTCACACACCATCAACTGGTTGACTTTACAGCAATACTCTTGTTTCAAAAATCCTCTTGTTAATTCCCCCCGACGTAATTTGTTTGACCCAACCATCAATTTCGTAAACCAGTCCTATGCAAGATAGGTACCATGTAACTTGAGTCTAAACTTTTTTATAACATCTGGATTTGTTAGCCCTTGAATTAGTCTATTCTCGATGTTTGCAGTAATTTTCTGTAGGTGGAGGGCAATTGTTTTCTTGGTTGGTGGTCGAGTAGTCCATTTCCCATTTAAGCAGTTTCCATACTATTGTGCTAGTGAACGAGTTTTCTCCTTCAATAACCTCAGTAAGAATGTGAACGCACTACCTCCATCAGTATTTAGAATCTTCCTTAACGATCCCATTCATACCGCGCTCTAAAATGATCCCGGACGTGGCGAAGCCATAACGAAAGTTGTAGCCTTGTGAGTCAGAGCCGGTAATTAGGGTCAGGCGTTTGTTGTAGACTCAAAGAAGGTATGAAAGTAAAACAAGCGTCATTCCTGCGACAACGGAGGACGTACGTACACAGTGATAGAGCACTGGGCCAACGTGTCAGGTTCATCTTTTCTTTCAACAGCCCGACCCCAAAAGCTAAGTAGGTGTAACGGTACTCGGCCGATTGGTCGGGAGGAACTGCCTTCCCTAATAATATTCCTGCGACCGGGTGAAGCGAACGCAACCCACGGCCAATAAAATTGAATTACTTGCTTTCTCTGGGGAAACAGTCGAGAGATTCTTAAAATAACTATGCAGAAAAAAGAGAGGTGACCGTCCAACCAACACTATTTCCAAGGTTAGTTCCCACAAGGAAATGTTATAAGAGTGTAGAATTCTAGTGTTACCTAGTAGAGACTGTAACAAAAGGGAAACACGCAACTCTTGGCTACGGGAAATAACAAATGTACGCTTATCCAAACGTATAATCGATTCTTGTTTGAATTAATCCCCTCATTCTTCGACACCCTCATTCTTCATTAATCTTACCAGTGACGGATTCACAGTCTGTTTTCTGTTGTCCGGGCGAAGCCCAGACTTATTGGCCAATGGCCACAAACGGTTCGTCTGGACATCTCGATTTTCGAAGATAGTGACACCTCCCCAATTTCGAGGGGTTACTCAATAGGTCCACACTAAGGCTGAGTTCGAACATGGACGTCTTTGGCGTGCAAGAACAATGCAAGGTCGCTAAAACTATTGATTTGGTCATGTACAAGTAGGAGGTAGGTAGAAATTCAGTTATTGTCAGTTATTCCCGAGAAGAGAGAAGTGCAATAGAAATAATGTACGTTGTCTATCAAATTCAATACACAGTCTATGAAACAAGTTGAAAAATACTGGAACTCTTTCAGAACAGCTTGAGCAATGCTGGAATTTCCTCGTAGAATGTATTAGAATTATTTCAAATACAGTAATTGATACGAACATTAATACCAGAACTATTCTCGTTACCGTTAGCGTTGTCTGGTCGTAGCCCAGCCTCATTGCCCAATGGCCACACAATTTTCTGCAGGATATCTCGACTTTCAAAATAGTGACACCTCCCAAATTGCGAGGGGTTGCTCAGTAAGTTTGACTGAGTTCGAACATGGACGTATTTGGCGCGCGAAAAGTGTTTGAGTGAACAGCGAGGCGGGGAACATGAGGAGGAAAACATTCAACATACGAGTACATTGTTTGGGTTCCCACGAAACCAAACCAGGTTCATAGAACCATGAATCTGCCGTTGCTAACTATACCAAAGGTGGGTAACTTGTGTTCTTATTTTTCGAGGCTAGTGAGTTTCTGAATAACCAGAAACTAACTTACTTGAGCAGTGGAATCCATCTGTCTTGATTTCATATCGAATAGTGTTGACAGAAGTTTGAAAATAGTGATAACAGGGCTTACAGGACCTCCCGACTGAAGAAAGTCTCCCTGAAAAAATATTATGACCGAAGGATATTTATACACTTTATACAAGGTGCACACATTGTTTTGTATATTAAAGCAACAAAATACAAATTATGATGTCGAAGTACTGCTTATACCTTACTAACCGAGTCCAGTATTTTTGGCCAATCGTCCAACAGAGTAGTGTGGATTAGACTAAATCAGTGGAGGAAACCTTGTGATCGAGTTTGTCCTTCATAATCGAAATTTCTGCTTCGTAGCTACCCGAATAGACGCTCGTTACGCCTCTAGTTTGTTCTTATACTCAGAACGTGGCCTCCTGCAGGGTCATTAGTTGGCTCCATATATACTATTACAAAGCAGTCAGAATATTGGTAGGATCTGCGCATGTGCTCATGTAAAACCAATATAATTATTACGAAATATTCGCCCAACTTTACACAATGTCTACAGTAGTTTGTCCAGTAGATAAGTCGAGGAAGACGGTGATGTTATGTGCCTCATTTAACAATATAGCTACAATGATATTGTAGCAATATTTTAGCAATATAAATGTGATTTTAGTATCCATAATATAATTTGTGCGTTCTTGATTACCATCTATTGTAAGTACCTATTATTGGATCGGGATTATGGATTGTGGGGCGCACGTAGTGTCAATATTATCTGATATAACTGTACTTTCATTTTGTTCCATCTCTAGCCAAAGTAGGGAAGCCTTATATTCATGCAAGCACGCAAATAATTTATTTATTTTCAATCTTGAACAAACCAAACTATGTACAATTAGAGTCATAGATCAGTCATATTTATACAACGTTGCTCATTCATGATGCAGTTCTTGAGAGTCGAAGATTTCTCTCAGGTGTGTCAGGGACGGCAAGACGCATGCAGACTCCTCTTCAACGTGGAACCGGTCGACGGGGACCGCTACTCACCTGTGGTAGGGAAGACCATCACCCTTTCTCTTTCTTTTTCACAGTTTTCGTATAATGCCCAACGTGAAGTAGAGAAGGAAATAGGGGGTGCTCGTGGTCTCATCACGCGTGTTTTTAGGATGAGTCCTCCTCGTATTCTATCGGCTAAGCGGTATCGGGAAGGAGTGGCGCCCCATCCGTGGAGGAATGCAAGTTCTCATCCTTCTCTAGTCCTATCAAATTTACACTTCAGCAAACGGTATTCCAGGAGCACGCAGCAGGTTCAGAGACAATATAATCTGCCGCATATTTTCTGCATGATGACTGCCTGGTCGAACGTGTCATTTCACCATCCCACTCCTACTTGAGTCAGGATCAAGATTTTCTCACATACTTTTTCTGATTCCATAAACGTAATAATATTCGTTTCAGCCAAAGAACTTCACTAACTAGTTTGTTTGATATTAGTATCAAAAGAGTTCTACAAAACTAACAGCATAAACAACGAGATTCTCATATAACCACAGACAATTTGTTGGAGTTATTATACCTCTCAAGCAGTACAAGACCTAGTCCCATTAACATAACTTCATAATAAATGAAATCGTTACTCCAGATTCCTGCAACAACCATCTGGCAAGGAGTAGGCATAAATGCTTCTAATAGAAAAAGAACGTACTTCTTACAATCATGAGTAAGAAGGGCCGAAGACTAAGAAATTCGCGCGTAACAGTTCCTTGACATTTAGTAAGTCAATTCGTGACTTCAAAATGGCAGTCATATTATCTGCAGCTGTCATTTTCTCCATTTTTGGACTACTTGCTTGGAGATTGCTTGGCTCTTTTGGACCATTCAAACGGACTTATGACCTCAGTTGGGGATTCTTATTGAATACATACGTAAAACAGATAGAGCGCAACTGTAGTTATGTGGTGAATGGTTGAACAATGAAGAATAATGATGAGTCCCGAGAGGCACAATTTCGCTCCGACTATATTTGGAGTTCCTCGAGAAATGTATGGAACTCAAAACATGTGGGCAATAAGAAAACTATATATCACCATCTGAGGTGAGAGGAATACGACTATTTCATATTACAGTAACTGGCTACAGCTAAAGCAAATGAATATTTCATTCGTAGTGAAGGTTAGTTGTATTCATCCTATACATTATGTATTCCATCTTCCTCGTAACATTGGGATGATCTAACCCAGCATCACCTTCCCTATTTATTCATGACCTCACAATAATTTAACAAGCTCGGATTATCAATGGGGAAAAGATTCAACTAAGTTCAAGGATTCTTAACAGTTTTGGTGAATAGGTAGGAACTTTTCCTTTAGAATTTTTTGACATTGCACTCAATAAACGAATCACTTGTTCATATTTTGGATGTTTCTCCTTGGGTTTGTGGTCTTCTGGTTCCTGAGTCCTGGTTCTTGGTCCTGTTCACTCTGACTCCAGCTCCATAAATAGACCTCCATGGATTGTGCTATATCCTACAAAAATAGTCGATATTACTCAACAATGAAGTTTTATTACAATTTTTCTTCTCTAAATATTTATCCTCATAAATATTAATACCAGCACGATGATGAAAAGATTCAGCGAAATAGTACCTACCCTCATATGACAACTGACTTCAATAACATTTTGCCAAAATGAACAATCTACCAAAATGATTTTGGTAGATTGTATTGTTGTGTTGACTGTCAGTTCCTACTACAGTTCCATAATGTGTGTGCGTTCATTTTTCCACCCGAACTTTGTTTCTTTCCCCGTCAATTTTAACAGTTCATTTTCGAAAATAATTAACTGAAATGAAGTCAAATGTGTAAAAATAAACTTTCGGCGTAAAGTTATTATTGCTGTTATTTTGGCAGCAATTTAGACAATCGATCTCACTTTAAACACGTCTGAAACTTCCTCAGTATGTTGCCTCATCTGATAGTTCGTCACCCCTAAGCTGCACCTACTGATGAACGATCGCTCTTATAGGTCATCTCATGACTCAGGTGGCATTCGAACCTTTCACATGGAAGTGATCAACCGTTTCTATTCTCTCCCGATATAGTTTTAATGTTATCAGACTCATGCGTCAGACTTCTGATCTTCACAAACCCACGAGTTCCCAAGTTTCTACAGAATTAAAAGTTCGGTTTGATCAGGAAGATGTGGGGTGCGTTTCTGACTGTCTCGGGAAACCGCGGACTGCGCCGGTGTTTAATCACTCGAACGAAAAATCCATTAGGCAATCTCCAACTCGTGATCGAGTTCCTGCAGTGACATAATGTTCTGGGAAGGGCTTTGGGGGACGGTTAGCAAGTCAAAACGTATCGGGAGGATAAGTCTCAACGCCTACGCGCCGTTTTACAAGGTAGTGCCAAAATTAACACCTCTTGCTTTTACGTAATTTAATATCAAAGGAAAGTTGTGGTCCGAACTTTAATTTGAAATCTAAACAAACCCTACCTGTTGATCAATCGTTACGACCGATATTTTTTGAATTGATGCAAACTGCAATATTTTATCCATATTACGAAACATACCCTTAATAAGCGACATTTAGAAGATTACTCGTCAGTGACACGTCATTTTAAAGGTTTTTTAACGCTGAACCGGGGATGAAGTCAAAATTGTTCTGTTCTCAAACTGGAGCACTTTGAAGATGAAGAAACGTGGATGTTACTTGACATGTTCTTCATGGTTCTTCTGCTCTAACCTGATAAAGGAATGAGATGTCGCAATTCTTACTTCACCATCGTGTTCGGCGTTGAAGAATCTATAAACTGAAGTGTTACTCCTCAGAAAATGGTTGAATGAGATGTATGTTCCAAACATCACATTTTTAATAAGCTTTTAAACTTGATAAACATAAAACCAGTTATTTCTTCGAACATTTGCTCTTGTAGCCACGCTGCATGACTGGTTTTAAATATTTGTCAATTTGATCGCATTTAGAGTATCTAACAGGAGAGGTTTGAATTGTTAGAGACTGAATCATAAGATTTTCATGTTGACTTCCACGAAACAGAAATAATATATTTTTCCAATACCAGTCCATTTGTTATTTTGACTTCTGATCACCATTTTAGTGGGAAGAATTCTGAGCATTAATATCCGTGATCCAAAACAACAATCTCATAGGTAAGACAATTATAAGGTTCTATTCGAATGTCCAGAATTGAATACGACCTCGATTCGTATCAGGGGACTTTCACTTTTATGGAATCATTATTACAGACAATTGATTTCAATAATAGGGCTGTTTTCGTCCCGTTTCATGTTCAGTGATCCTCATTACCGTAATTTCCGTATTTTACAGACAACTTTACCTTATAGTATTGTACTTCTTTCTGTAGGTACTTATTTTGTATCTCACCTCACAAATCTCACAAATTCTCTCCATTTAATAGTTTCATAGCTCCATTTGGTCTTCAAGGTTTTTGATACATCAAAATAGTTGGTGATAGTTAATATGTGCGTGAAAAAAGTTCACAGTTCTCAACAAATTGCTGAAAACCACTTCAAACTTCTTAGTATGTACGTATTGGGACCACATCCAACCCTAGACTTCAACTTGTTGGTTGAATATTTAATATATTTCTCAAGTCAACTTCAATTTCGACACACACATATTATGGTTGTTGAACATTTTTGAAAAACCTTTAAAAAAAAAACAATTTATCGTGATTCAGGGGGAGAAAATATAAGAGATATTTCTGACTTGTAGTATTTGAATTATTGTGTTAGTTTCGTCAATATCCCTCAAGCGTTTACTCCCATCAAATTGGGAATGATGTAGTTCGATTCTTAAGGTTCACAGTTGAAAATTCCAATTTGCTTACAAGGTATTTTCAGGTTGGGCGAGTTTCGGTCTTTTCTCCACCATCTAGAACCACCGTGCGCCGACTGAAGCAAGTTATCCATATTTGTCTTGGCCATTGTGATTGATGCATCGAAATAGCAGTGACCAATAAGGGAATTGGTTGTCGCGTCTTGTTTAGCAATGGTCTTTTCATCTCGTTGAACGCCGATCTTACGGAATACAGACTTCTGCTGGAAGCTCACTCCGCGTTATGTAAAAATCGAACCGGCTCTGATACTCTCATGCCTGTCTTTATGTAATTGGTCGCTGCATTGGCTCGGGCCGAGCATGACGTTTCGGTTCGACTTCATCATTGAACCAACCCCTCTTTTCACGTAGAAGGTGATAAAAAGAGAACGACCCCGCCCTTACCTTCCACCTCGCTCCAGAAGAATCAGTGCACCTTCATTGTCCGAGGCCGGCTATTATCGTCATAATGTGATTGTGTTCGAGAGTCCGAACATGTAGTTGTAGTACATCGACACGGGTTGATTGATGAGGTACTATAGAAAAGAACCCCCTCGCGATACCTCATTTCGGTTTCGTTGGTACCGGAACGTAATACACGACTCCCGACAAACAATCCGTCCGTATTAGCCTGTATCACCATTGTCATAATCGCCTTTATGAGCTTTGTTCATTTTTCTTTGTGACTAACAGGCGCCGCACGAAATGCCCGATCACAAAAACAGTAAATGACGTGTGTACACGATGTTGGTTTTGGGTCGAATGTAAGACCACGGTTTCGAAAAAATGGGAAAATACCATGTCAAATGCAATAGTTTAAAAACGCCTGTTCTTAATTTTCACCGGTTAATTCCCGTGGAAAAGGTTCCTCAAAGGAAGGAGGGTGTTTGCAGGTTGCAGGAAATCACATACTTAGCCTTTGTTGGGAAAACGTCTCCATATCGCACAATAGTGTCTGATCTTGAGGGAAACTGGGTGCTAATGCCAACCTGCTGCGTTACGGCTCGATCCACTTATCTCATGAACGGCGTGAGGTATATCCAATATTTTCTGGGGGAGTTGAGAATTACGCGGTAGAACCACCATCTGTCAGCCAAGACAAACCAGATCTTTTGGAAGTTACACAAAAAAAAAAAACCATTTCAAATGAGGTGAGAATCAATATTTTGAAACAAAATGTACTCGTACTGTTTTAATGTCTCATGTGCACATAAACCAATCATGCTCCTATCCCTGGATGACCAATGACCCATTATTCCGTATGAATCACAAACACGACCCATCGTTGTAATAGTAATTTTATTAACTATTTTATGGTATTTTCCACGAAAAACCCCCAATTTGACCCTATCCTTTTTTTGGCCAATTCGAAATTTTCATCGTGTACCTACGGTCAGACATCGTCTGGACATACAGGGGGAAAACGTGGTAACGTAGTTGACATTTTATGTCTTTACTCTGGCACATAACTCGAAAAACGTCACACGAAAAGCGTCACACGAAATCGTCACGAAAATTTCTGATGATTTTCGCTTACAACCGATTCGTTGCTACGGAACTTTATCTTCGCCAGTTATCATCGTACAAAAATCGTTCACCACTCGTTGGATAGCTCTCGATTTACCTAACCATATTACGTTAACCACTGCGGAGTGCGTGGCCGACAAGCTGCGGTATGAGCGTGATTGTTTAAATAATTGTTTACACACAGGTGATCATTCTCAATAATTTATATTGTCTATACGAATGCAAGCTTCATAATTTATGATGAACCCTACAATTAAGTATAACAACTACGCCACTGGGGTAGGTGATGTAGCATTGTTCGAAGTTTCTTGAATCACTTCTTTAAAGACATAAAATGTCCATGTCCCAATGTGTTGCAGACTCGTATGCAAGCATTTAATTCTCGACTGTATCAACAACAGGATGGAGTTGACATTCTTTTGACATTTTCATGTCTTTGCTTTGGCACATAAACTGAAACGGGAAAAATTTGTTTCCTTGATTCACCCTTTCCCTCAGATCACGTCAGAACACAAGCGACAGGCGGGCCACTACGTCAGACGCACCTATGACGCACGAGCGTATGACGTCAGACGGCTGGCAGAAGGTCATATAGTACGTCAAAGCCTATGCCGTAAGAGCCTATGACGTCAGACGGCTGGCCGGAGGCCAACTAGTACCTACGTCAGAGCCTATGACGCACGAGCGTATGACGTCAGACGACTGGCAGAAGGTCAACTAGTACGTCAAAGCCTATGCCGTAAGAGCCTATGACGTCAGAGGGCTGGCTGGCTAGGTGATCGGGTTTTAATAAGCCTCTGGAATTCCGCGCCTTCATTTTATATTTCGTCCTTTATAAACCCCCACCCCTATGCATCGGATCCGGAAATGACCCAACTTAGGTCCTTCCCCGGTCACAGAAACATTCAAAAACGGGAGAAAGTTCGATCCATTAAGCTGTTTTCGTGCATTTAAAATTTTTATATTTTATCAAGTTTTAAATAAGGTGGTAGCATTGAACATCCAAAGGTTTTGCTTAAGCCAGGGGAAAAACGAGGTACGTACCTATGTGCTATGTGGATCTGAACCAAGGTGTCATATATCCATCTTGTTGCTGAAATAAAACGTGATTTAAATCTTAAAACGACGATTTATTATCACAATAGGTTCTAAAATGTGATTAACAAAATATTATTAAAATGTGATTAAAATAGAGAACCAAAATTTGTAAATGTAAATGAATTTTATTTAAATCACTGCATTTTTCTCAGATTGGCGAAATGATATTGGCTTGAGCTGATGATCTACAGAAACGTTTCAAGTATTGGACGTCGTCGTATTTTGGTTTTGATATAGGCTTCGTTTATGGGTTTTAGCAGGAAAAATAATAATATTCGCTTGCATCTGTCGACCATGTTTCTTCATGTTGTTGCTCATTCTTTGTTTGCTTTTTTTCGGATTAGGAATCATGATTGTGCTCTGGTAGTTTCCGCTGTATTCGTTCTGTGGTAAGTATATTGGCCGAGGATGATTTTTGAATCACTTAAAGCTGTGGTAACTGTGAACTTCAGAAAAGCTGCGAATGAAAAAAAAACCTGTGAATAATACTCGGGATGAAGGGGGTGCTTAATTGGCCTTGAGGCGGAGATCTCATTTTCGAAAAAAATCGAGTTAAGTACCTCGTTTTCCCTGTTGTCTTCATTTATTTGTTAAAATCTAGGGATAGATTCAGAATGCTCAAAACGGATTTTAATAGAAAACATTGTGTTTTATAGAGTTATTTTTCGGTTATGTTATCACTCTTTTGGAGTAGAACCTCAGATATAAACTAAAGAATATTCTCCGTGTCAATCATTTTCAAAACTTGCAGGAACCGAATAAAAACAATACATACCGCGATTCCCATCAATAGTAGTGAGTGATACTCACTGTATTGCTGTCAACAGTAATCATATTCCCACAATATCACTTTTCTGTATCGATTTGCTCTGGAGATGGCTCAGTACTCAAAATTTCGATTATACGATGTTGGAGATTTCACGTATAACTTGTACAAGAACACTTGTGTTCTAATATAACTGTACTACAGGTGCTATTGAGGTGTGGAGTCAAGATTTCCGAATGGAGTTGCAGGATGAAGATGGTGTCGGCCGCGTTCTACTGCTTGAATCCATGAATTTTGATTTTTCTTTCTGAAGTGAGACGAGCGAGAGGAGCAAACAGGCGGAACGAGTGCGCTATTGTTCCTTTGTCATTAATTGCAGATGTAGAAGGAGGTCCCTTGGAGAGGTTTTCACGGCACAGTGCCTCTCCCGGCCCTTCAACTCTCCCAGTTTCTACACCAACTTCTTATGTCGTTCCACCATTATGAATCACAATGAATCAACATGTAAAAACCTGATCATCACTACTGTATCGTCTGGAGGTCTTACGGGTAGTTGAATGAACCTAACAAACACACCAGTGCACAATATCTCACAGCTGTGGTTTCTGATGGTCTTATAAATGAACAAACGTATTTACAGGAGCACTTACGAGTATTCTGTATTTACATATTATGTAACGAGAGATTTGCAGCAAACCGATATGAAGGGGCTGCTTCTTTTCGTGGCAGTGTGGATCACCAAATACAGAATACGTGCTCCTGTAAATATTATATTATAATCAACCTTTAAGGACTTTAGATTTTACGCTCGTCACAGTGTTTGAATTGAATAACATACAAATAACTTCTCTGGGTCGAAGTAGAAGTGGTCCAGTAGCAGCATGGAAAAACGGGAACAGAAGCTAACTAACAATTATATTAAAACAGCCTTACAATTAGGGAACAATCATTGAGCGCAAATTCCACGATATACGGAAAACATGATGGGAAGCTGCAGATTTCCAAATGAAAAAATACTACCCTTATGTAGTTTTGAAACACAATGTCATGAAAATCCAGCACAGGCCTCCCAATGAAGACCTTTTTTTCATTTACATTTAATAATTAAACATATTTTTACCACCCGTCATAGCTGGGCGAAACGTCTAAATTCATTTATAGAAATGTCAGTACAGGAAAGTACCGATGAATCCTGCGTTGTCTTCGGGATCTTTTCCATATTTTTTATTATTTTAGCTGCACCATTTGTTTAGTCTAAATTCTTAGTGACGTTCCTGCTTGTGAAACAGGTCCTCTTCAAAGTATAGGACGATTTTTAAGAAAAACTATTTTTCATTTCCTCTTCTAACGTGAGAAGGGCCTGGTTTAGAGGTATCAATGTCCCCCACAACAAGAATTTGGAATGAAATACCAACATAATTTTCGAACCTTTTATCTGAAAGAATAGCAGATCATCAGAAACATCGGATCATCAAGTATACCTACAAGTACAGCCAGTACTTCATACCTAAGTATACCTAAATCTGTAAAACTCCCCAACGCAATGTATTTCTTTGCAAGGCAAATATTATTTCATTACGTTCTGTGGTCAGACCGCGTGAAGTTTTGGGATAAATTGATTGCTTTCCCAGGGTTTTTGTTCTATATGTTCACGCTAATGTATCAGAACCCACAGTCGTAATACATAACTATGTCAAAACCCACAAATTCTGAGCGAATTTACTTGGTATTCGGTAGATACATGAGACTACCTATAATAGGTTGTGGATGGGCTGCGTAATAGTCTGGCCTGGAGGTTTACTAGCCGGTAATGTGGTTGTTTCCAATCAGGACGAGGAATGTTGGAGATTTGATTCAGACTCGTGTTACAAAGTCGTCATAGCAGTTAGTGTTTCTTCTGAGATCACGATCGGGGCGTTGAATTCTATGTCTTTCAATCCTGACAACGTACATCCACGATAAACCTTATTGAGGAATTGTATTTGAAGCGATAGTCGATTAAAGCCAATTTGATATAATAAATCGTACGGCGTTTTCTTTTGCCAAATCACGCAATAATCTCAACACTAACTGTTGGGTCCATTAAAGAGTCGATCAGCTGCAAAGTATTCGTGATTAGATCCGAGACTCAGGTCCCAACTCGGTCAATGTCGGATAGTTTAGATACCAATGGTAGGATGAGTACAAAACAATGTCGTGTAAAGGGTTAACTAACCAAAGGTAGGAACCTGGGGCATTTATTATACTAGTAAAGTAATTATTATACTAGTAAAGAATTACTTACCATAAAAAATATGAATTCTTATTGCCATAATTCTCAGTCAATACGATCAATTTATGGCCAAGATTCGCTGTGCCCGCAGAGCAAAGCATTCCTTGGCACTTATATCATTCAGTTAGCATTGGGTTTTGAAAGCAAAATATCCACAGTTTGCTTCCATAGTTCGATATCCATAGTTTGATTCCATAGTTCGGTAAGTGCAACTTAACGATATATCGGGACAGCAGTATCGATGTACGACATATCGAGGGTGTCCGATATCGGTTGAGAATTACGACTCCTATAGGCTGAAAATGATGTTGTAGGTTCGACATACGAGCAAACAGTTACGTTGCTTTCATTCCAAGGACAGAACCGAAGGTACAACCTGGCTGATACAACCTGGGTAATTACTTCTTTTTTTGCAATTTAAAAGACAGACGTGTTGAGTCGCAAAGATCACAATCAATTCGAGCGTACGCATTTCAACCGCAAATTCTCCCCAACACGTTTCACAACTCCAAGCTACGTAATGTATTTAGCTAGAAATAATCAATTCCTTCTCAGACGTGTAAAAGCGGCGAAACGTCCCGATGTATAGACCCCTGTTAACTAACTTGCTGTCCTCTTGCGCAAGAAGGAGTCAGGTAAAGGTCGTCCATGATACCGTTGAATGTTTTCATCTGTCGGATACAACTCTTGTGTACCTTCAACTGAAATGTACGATTCACCAGGACGTCTGTTACACGACCGCACCCACCAAATCCTTCTGTCCTGCTACGTGCTGAGGGCGGTAGCAGTTAGCAGGGATGACGGGAAACTTTTTTTTCGAGTAGATTCGAGGCAATTTACTATGCCTATTATACAAGACTAGTTATGCCCATAGGAATCCGTGCTGTACTAAAACGGACATGTCCTGGAATAATAGGGACCCGTAATGGACTTTTACACAACTACGAGAAATTGGGAAACGTCGCCATTTTCTTTCGTAATAGAAAATACGAGTAAAAACACTCTGCTACATATTTGGGATGTATTAACATCACCAAAACGGACGTTTTCACATCGCCGAAGAAATCACAACGTTTTAACTACACAAATTTTTCAAATGAAATAAGGTATCAATCAATGAAGGACCACTACGTCAATGTTCTGTACATTTGAATATTTGATACCAACTGGATACGTGAAATTCAAATTTTCGCTCAGTGAACACTGATGCTGCTTCGATTCAAAAAAGAATGTGCAATTCTTAACTTGCAATTGTAAACTGCAATTAAACTTGCAACAATTTAAGTAATTAAATTTTCAACTGAAAATGATCCCTGATCGTTTTCCAATATCTACCTGTTTTACAGAGATGCAATACATTTGCTAACGCGCCGTAAGATATGATACGGTGTAATAGCATAAATGCTAACCAAATGTAGTAAAAACTGCTAGGTACCTGAAAAGTTGGACAGAAAATCCATTTCTTTGTCAGTTAAGTGAACTAGGTACCTACCTATTGAAGTCATTCACAGCCCTATCAGCTTCAATTTAAACCAAAATTACTCTCTCGTAACTTTTAAGGTAACCCACGAACAAACTGCATTCCCATAACCAATTTCAAATAATTGTTGAGTTCCAATAACATCGTTTTTCAATTGTTACCCGGAAAGTATGTAGATGGTGGTCAAAAATTGTGGGTGCATAGTTAAATGGAAATTGGTCCATTTGAGGATATCGAAAACGGTATATGAATTGCAATTATTATTTACGTAGATGTATATTACGTTGTTTATGGGGAAGTTTAACAAGAGGTATCTACCATGTTGGCTCCACGCCTCTCTCTTTAAGGGAGTAAGGGTTTTCCAAATCGCAAACGAATCCTTTTTGGACATTCAGTCAACCGGCAAACGGACGAACCGTTATCCCCAAGTCCACGAAAGGCCGGCGAAGTTATTAATCCTTCGTTGGAGGGAGGAGACTAGCTGTAAGCTGAGGTATTTAGATTGTCCAGGTGACCCCGTTAGCTACAGGTTCTTCCGACAAACAACCAAACTACCTCTTTCCAACCTGACTCTCCTCATTTCCCTCTGGCTTCCTTTTTTACGAGTTATGCCCGCGTTGATAATAACCATCAAGTGATTTGAAGTCCTTGGAAATCTTTTAAGCTTCTCATCTAGCGAGCTGGATGATTGAAAATCCTTTAGAACATAATAATATTATCGTCGGTTTACAGCAGAAAGGCACCATATTCAATTTTTCCCTTTTTGGGTTTTGGCGGATCCTACAGTGATTTTTCGAGATCATTTGATCAGCAGCAACCGCTTTTACCTCAGAACAACTGGAAACCTGGAAAGTTTATACATCTGTGCCTTTATACAGCAGAAAGGTTTCCAGTGGAAACCTTTCTGCTGTATAAAGGCACAGATGTATAAACAGTTATAATCTGGTATCATAACAAATATAATATAACAAAATAATGATTGTCAGGCCAGACCAAACAGAATATGTAGCGCAAATTCACTTCAAAATCACCATTTTGTAACTAATTTTTCAAATTTTCCCGGGGGGAGCCCAGGTGGAGCCCAGGGGCCAGTATTTTTTAAATTTAAGAGGATGAAGAAGAGTTTTGAACAAAAGATGAACCGAAAATATGCTGTATTCAATGTTGTTCTTCAACAGCAGGAAAACGTCAAGTTGGCATTAAAGTAGTCTTGACTGCTGAAAGGCACTAACTACAGGCAGGTACCTTCTAAACAAAATGTACCAAAATGCTCGACTCCTTTCAAAAATTCAGGTCATCAAGTGTACATACGATAAGCTACGGACAAAATGTCAGCCCTCCACAACATACTGGAGTGAGGCCATCACGAATGCGATTTACTCGAAAGCTGGTTCTTGGCGATAGTGCTTTTCTGTTGTACACTTACGATATTGTCAAGTTATAACTTGAGTTGTCAAGTTAACTTGATAAACTGGCCACTCTCATAACATCTCATAAACTTTCATACCTTTCGTACCACACTGAAGGTCATCTCTCGTACATGTTACTACATGCGGTCTTTGGTGGAAAATGAGCAAGTTTTTGACCAACTATTGATGTTTCACCAATTCAAATTTTGGATACCAAATCTCTTCCAACGTCTTCTATCCAATAAATTCTAAATCCAATAATTTTCAAAAGGGTTGTTGTTTCCTGTGTATTAAACTAACTAACAGACTCCCAAGTATTTTGTAACTCTATACTATATCTATCGATATTCTCTCTCATAAAACCAGTAAATATACAATGGAATTTGATTAACTTCTGTAAGGTGACTTCGATTATCTGACGCTGTGCTGAGATAAGTAGGTACCTAAATAAGAATATTTATATTGGTTAACTATTCTGCATTTCCAGAGAACCTTCAGGGTTTACTTGATAATTCAATCGAACAACACAGAAAACAATGGAAATCACTTATTGAAACGTATACCTCCAAAATGTGGAGTCGCAATAAATTTCAATGGTTGTTGTAAGTCCAAGAGCCAAGTAAGATCCATGCATTTTTTCACCTTTACAGGAATATTTATTGACTGTAAAATGACTTACTACAGAGTTCTAGAGAAGGTCAAACCCACGTAAGAATTACATTTTCCGAGTATGTAGTTACTTAACTATTTATTGAATCATAGATTTATAGTTGGTTGTCCCGCAATTCTAAAAACTTCTCTCGCTTATTACAAAGTGCTGGACGAAAGAATATGGTTACCCTAAACACCCGAACACTACCAACTACCCTACCAACCCCAAATCCAAACCAAAACCCCAATTTTTCAATGAGTTGTTAATTTGAGTTTTCAATGATTTATTTTCAAGTAGCAATTGGTTTCATTCAATTCGTTTCCTCCACTATTTTAGTTTATGCCGTCATTATTTTAGTACCATGTTCTTATTGAATGACGTTAGGTACGTCGTTGGAATCTATTCGAGCTTAAGAGATTAACGTCATTATGTGTTCCTACAACTCGAACGATACTGTGGATAATTTGTTGACTTTTCGTTCGCAACCAGGCCGAGTCGGAGGAGGAGCGGTACCACAGATCCGTACAGATAAAAATGTAGGACTCGCACTTAACTTCCAAGCCGACCATATCGGTCTAGTGAGTTATCCTGCCAACCTGCAAAGCCGTTCCGACGATTATCATATTTCCATCGGCACCCCGCATTCGTGACTCGAGGGCCCTTCGCCGCAAATTGCGATACGCACGCTTACTTGAGGCGATCAAATATTTATTTATGAATCGTTGAGAATCTGTAGAAGGAATGTTGATCGCGCCAAAACAAGTGATTTTACAACGCAACTGAATTTCGTTGAATAGCGCAGGGGTTTCAACTAACGTCGGCCAAGTGGTTGGCAGTATTTCCTCACATCATCACATGGTTCATTATAATTAGTTGGTGTACAAAAGGACTATCACCACAGTTTCTACCTTTGCACCAACACAAACAAATTTGCACCAAATGCAAATTTTACAGGATGTTACAAATGACACGGAATTGGTTTTGTAGAAACGGCTTGTGTAAATTTAAAGTTTCTCCCTTACTGGGAAAAACATAGATATGTCTGTTAGCTTTGGCCTATTTTGCTTAAAGTGTAGTCCTAAGGAGGCTAGATACAAAATTACAGCTTCATAGAGTGTACAGCATAGAAATTAGCTTTTCGAACCACTCAGCTGATCCTGGGCATATTCTGCTTAATGTGTAAGTCTTAAGGAGGCTACATACTTAATTACAGCTTCATAGGGTGAATAGGGGCCTGGAATTCGGGAATGACCCTCCAGACCATGAGCTAAAAGATAAGCTAAACCCCAAGCCAAAACACAAATCCATATTGAGAGGCTTAACAATTTTGTTTCTTGGTCGATTCCAATGGTTTATTACCCGTCACAAAGAAAAATAAGGACTCTGGGAAGTACTTATTACCTTTGAGGGATCTTTTCAACATCCAAAGTAGCTAATAACTTCTACAATACGACTTCCTTTCTGTGTGTTCCATATAATCATCCTCAAGTATCATTTCAAGGACAACTTTTAGTAGGTACTTCTATTGTTCTTAAACTGTGAGCCGTGTAAGAAGCCGTAAGAAGTAGCAGGGACTTCGAATGCTTTTCGCACCAACCGAGTCTACCAATGAAGCTGACTCACCGACCGTCACAAGCTCCTTCCGCCGGTTCGTTAGGTTTCTTCCGGTTCCCGTTTGCAGGTGGCCAGCGGGAGAGAAGACCCCCAAAGAGCTGAACGGAAATGTCAATTACTAGCACACTAACTATTGTGCATTCTTAACAACCTACAGTGATTCTAAACATGAAACAACGTCGATAGTGTAAATCGATAGTTACATTAATGTACGCAGCTATAATGCCTTGTATGAAGCTGAAGAAATTGTCATGACTACAAGATGAGCTTGAGTCACTCAAAATCCAGCCCAAAAAAACCTGGTATGGTTGCGAAAAAGAGGCGGATGCACGTTACAAGGTTGGATTGTGCAGGACTCTTTGCAGTGGGACTTTAATCCAAAAGTCTAAAGTTTGAGCTCATTTCTAGATTATTTAGCAATAATGAACCATTGGGTTCGACCAAGAAACGGTAAGACTTGACGTTAATTTTGCACAACTTCCTTCAAGATTTTGGCTTAGTTCCGTGTTAGTTTGTGCAAGTTCGATACTAAATTTAGAGTCGCATCGATTCTCGAATACATCCACATCTCCAAACCGTAGTCCAGAAGCCAGTCGAACGTGGTTTACATAAGCCAAGGTGTGGGCTCCAGAACGGTCGTGGGGGAGGGAGGAGTCCTCCTGCGGTTATCGCGGTGAGAATCGCCCCAGGACGGCCATCCGCACCGGTCTCACCGTTACTTCTTGGCCGGATTATCGGGGTGGACGTTGAATGAGAGAAAAAGCCGCGAACCTGGAGATTTCGAGGGACCCACAGAAACGTCACACATGTGGAAGGATTTCCAGAAATTGTATCTACTTCCCGTGATGTTGACCGTAGAGCGGTTATTACGTTTGGTCTGTACACTGGCAGGAGGATTTTGGTGAACTTGAGGTATTGTCGGGAGTGATACAATGTGAATAGCACTAGCGTCGTTTTTCGTGAACTGCTTCTTAGAGTGGAATCTTAATGAAGGACATCTGAAACCAATGTGAAGAGCTCAGATGCTCAGGGTGATCCAGAAGATCTGGAATATTATTTACCTAAAGGAGACATACTGGATTGATGCAACTCATGGCTCAAAAAAAGTCAGACGTCTAGTTTGGATAGGTACCATTTTATACAGATTTGGTGAAATAAGTCTTTTTACCCATGAAAACCCACAACACCCTTTTTACCAATATTCCATAGTTGCATTGCTATGAATACAATCTCACGTTTGAATTAAATCTAATAGGTACATGCACATGCCAATTTTTTAATGGATATTTTGAGTGAAATGAATGAAATACTTATTTTTTCAGTGGTTCTGGTTAGCATTTTTTATTTGTCATCAATGAAACTTGGGTAATTCTGATTTTGTTAGTGCATATTTAAGAACATATTTCGGATGTTTTTACTGCATATTTTATGACGTAAAACGGGTTTTTTTAGTACATAGGATTCCGCCCTCTAATAATAGTAGTTCTAAACGCAACCGTGTCAATTATACAAACAAACTGAGGGAACTTTGAAAGAACCGAAGCGGTCGCGATATCTTTCCTGGATTTTGGTCACTGGCTCGACTTTGACTAAATCAACTTTGACTATGTCGTTATGTTGATTTCCTCTGATTTCCATTATTTTTTTATTTTTTTTTAAATCAAAGTTTCTCCTGCAGTAATTTGGAATGAAACATTAAACTCGAATATGGTTTCCAGTAGGAAGTAAGTACTTAATAATAAAACTCCGTCAGAAGTCACAGGAGTTTCCACCCTCAGAAAGTAGGTACTTACACGGTCATATAGAGAACGTCCAATGAACGCCAAAGGCAGAACTATCCTCGCCATGTGCATCATCAAGGGCTACATGCGAAGGAGGAGTTTTTATTAAACGTCTAGCAGCCCCTGCAATTATAGTAGCAGTCACCCGTTGCAACCGTTAGCTCATTCACCGACTTGCTTTCTGAAGCCAGGACTCCCATCGTGGCCGGTGATGATCTGGAGGCACATGAGGCTAACGAATCCTCCGGCTAATGACTGCCTTGCCGTAGATTTTCCGATGTGACTCGATTTACAATTACGGCGCTCCTCTTTGCTCACCTAACCGGGCAAACAGCGGAGATCCAGCGGTAACAGGTTGGGGAGGTTACTGGTTCAGTAAACCGCTTGGAAGATCACATCAATTTCATAATTCAATTACAACTCGCCCTTCTTCCACAAGTTGCATTATGAGCAAGTGAGGTTCTACTGAATTTGACCAGCTCCTCCCTCCCTTTCTCCTTCCTCCCTTGGTAGCCTGGATTTCTCGTCCTGATTTCTTGAATGGAGCGGTAGTTGAATTTCATAGTTATGAGTTTTGATCCAATCTCAAAATTCAATAACTGCACAAAGCAATGGCCCTAGATATATGTATAATATACATATATGTGTATAAATACATACAAGTAATAAATTCCTTGAGTTTCAGCCGATATGCACGATTCCTAAGCTGTGAGTTCTACGGCTGTCGGTATCACTTGACAAATTTTGTCAAGTGATACAGCCATAGAACTATTGAAATGTCGTAAAGCGGTATAAGAATATAAAATTTCATTATATGAACCAACGCGCCGACAGACCCACAAATACTTGCAGACAGGTTTGAGATCTCAGAAATACGTCAGGTCAACTGAGATCTCAATTGATAGCAAATCATTCTCGTGTAGTGACTACATCCCAAATGGTTGTGACGAGTTTCGGAGGGCTCAAAGGCATATCAATTAAAGGCTGTCAGAAAAGAACTTGGGATTGAGCAAGATACCTGTCAACCATATCGAGGCAACATTCTGCTGACTAACTTCCAACCGTTAAGGGGGAGGGGGGAGTGACGCAGCCATTTAAAAAAAATCAGTAAATCGTGGAAAATGGAATCCAGAAACAGGTTCACAACTGCTGCTTACAAATTGCAGCTCGAAATATGGTCATATGAGAGCACAACATTGCTGACGGTCATACGTGACATGCTTACCATTATTGTCCGTACAAAACACATTCAAGCCGAAACCCAAAGTCTGTAAAAAGGCTATAAACTAAGTAAGTACTGTTGGGTTGAATGGGTTATGATTCGATAACTTATGAACGTACCCCTGCAACATCGGTCCTGTTTTTCTGCTGTGCTTGAGTAATATCTGATGCTTCATGTTTACAATTTTCGTCCACACAAAAACACTTTCAACTCGAAACCCAAAGTTGGATAAATGGCAATTGAAGTAGGCTTGTGGAATTGTAAAGGAAATGTGTTATATGCATATCCCTACAACACAATTCTTTTTCTCTACTTCATTTGTGTAACGTTTGATTCTTCATTGGTACTAAAGATGTTTCAAAAGGGTGTTTGAAATTTGGTAGAACATGCAGAGAATCAAAATATTGTAGGTATGTAATAATATTAATATCTTTTTTGTTTTTTTGTTTCAGGTATGGATCCGCAATGTCACAATTCCAAAATGTAAGCTGAGAAAACATTTTTTCATATTACGACTTGTTTCACCTGTTATGTACTGAGTTGCACAGGTTGGCCTAATAATCGTTATTTAATCTTAGGTTCGTTTTATAAAATACACAACATCCCGAAGTTATAATTTGCCGCTAACGTACGGAGAAAATCTTGTATGTTGGTACTGACGGAAATAACTGTACAAAAATGAATTAGAGCAGGATGGTCCCAGATGCATATCGTTCCATTAATTGTCAATGTATCTGCTTGTAGGTATAGAGATCAGTATCGGCACACATTCTTCGTTACATCTCGAAGTGACGCAACCAACGTCCAAAATCACTTCCTCTCCCCTTTGAATGTGTAGAGTAGGCAAAGACACGAGTGTTTAGAAAGTATGAAGACCGGGCATTCCCGCGTTTTGCCTATGCAATGTTAATGTCTTCCTTATGGCACAAGGCGCGTCTCGATTCTGGTCTTGTGAATATTTATTAATTAGTAAACGATAAAAACAATTCAACCACACTATTCTTCATGGATCCCTGCGTTTTACTTCAAAAGTAAGTCAGGACGGTCTCGTTTCTGCGGTTTGTTGCCCCTCGAGTGGTTCATAACAATTGATTTACATCTGAGTACGACAAAAATAGAGTAGGACATACTTGCTACCACTATACACAAGCTAAAATCTGAATCGTACAATATTTATTATTATAACAATACCTATTAATAAATATTATTATAATTATAATAATCTTATAATTATTATTATATTGTACATATTTATTTGTATGAAACTGTATCTTGGTACGTAGCCTCTTTAGGACTTAAATTTGAAACAGAATAGGCCCAGGATCAGCAGAGGGGCTCCTAAAGCCAACAGACATATCCATGATTAGATGTTTTTCCCTGTAAGGTAGGAGATTTATTATAAATTGAAGCTAGGTATAAATAGAATCGATAAAAGTATCAAGTATGAAAGTAGAAGACAAATGACAAAAGCTGTTACTACCTCCATGGATGAAGGATACCTTCTTCCATGCTTATGCTCTTTCAAAATCCTGATGTATTCGAAATCCGATTAATCAGTAAAAATAATCGATTAATACAAAATAATCGGTAGCTATACATCGATTAATCGGGGTCAAATAATCGATTATTGATTGACATCCCTAATTACTACCCCCACATCTGAATAGTGGATGCTCAGTTTTAGTACGCCCTTCATTGGTAAATAATTGAAAGACAATGCTGCACCACTAGCTGGTGATTCTGCGTTACCTCGCGCAACAGGAATTCACACTAGCACGCTAATTACAGAGACATAAAGTAAGAAGTATGCATTCGTGAAACTGGAAGGTATCGGCAAAAAAACAACAACATGATCGCCAAAGGTTCAGGGTCGCATAATCTCATAAAGACTACTTCCACATCATAAAGATGCCGCGCCCAAGCTCTCATTTCCCGATCTGGCAGGTAGCCCTCAGCCCTCCCTCTTGACAGTCTCGCCCCGATCGCTAAATACATCTCCTCGAAAGTTACCACGCGGGTTAGCAAGGTTCGCTTCCTGGACAGCCTCGACAAAGAAGGATGAAGAGAAAGAAAGCGGACCCTTGGAAGTTGTAGCTATGTAGCGTAAGCAAACGGGAAGGCTGCCCCGGTTCCATCAAGACTTGCCGGGAGTGAAACACAGGTGTAGGAGATAACCAGGTACAGCCGAGCCGGTCTTCTCCTCACTTTTGCTTCTTTTGTCGCTGTTCGATAGTGAAACGGTCTTTGAATGGGCTCAAATCCCAAAGACCGGAAGACAGGCGAGAAGATTTACCAAGAATCTTGCTAACGCTTCCACAACGTTTTAACTGATAACGAGACCCAAATGTCGGGCAGTTCCAAAGCTGTAACGCGTATTCTTATGAATGGAATCCGACAAAATTACGTCACTACCGGAAACAGTTTCCAAGACTCTATTTTATCAGCACATAAGGACGTCTTTCAGTAACAAGACGTCCTTATGTGCTTTTAATTTTACGGGTAGGTCACCCATTGGACCTTGAGGTTTTTGGACTATTATCGGTGTGACTATGGCTCCAGAACTAGTGCCGGGGCATCAGAAATCGAGATATTCAATTTTGGGTCTTACGCCTTGAAATTCACAGGGGAGATTCTATGGACTGAAGTATTCATTGGATGTACCTATACCTTTAGGAGAAGAGATATAATTCGCTCACGTGCAGACATAGGGATATAATTGACCATCAGGCTAATGGGGTCATCATAACTTATTGATGTTAAATTATACTGCTACCTGATTTATAGGTTTCTAACAGTGGTTCTCGACTTTTCACAATGATGATACTAACTGATGGTAGATTGCAAGAATTGTTTTTTCTCACTAATTTTTTAACCTCAATGGAGTCACGTTTGTTCTCTTTAATTTCTCATTCGCACCGAAGCGTATTAGAGCCGCGATCTACTGCCGTTATAAAAGCTCTGCATCCTGCAATTCAAACGTTATGCAACGCAGCCTCACTCCCAGTTCTCAGTTACTTGACCTTGATGATCAACTATGTTCATATTTATTGGCGACTACTGTGGGTTTATCAGCCAACCGTGATTAATCATGAGACTATTCCCTCCACCTCATCACGACCAGAGTTCACCCACCTGCCTAACTACACGCATAATTCAGAAGGTTTCAAAGAGGGGAAGGAGCGGCGGATTCGGTTCTGTTGTTTCTAACGGTTGAACGCCTCTTACCGCCAATTACAGCCCCCGATGGACGAAATCTAGCGGTTTTTATTTTTCTTTTCCGTGGCCTCCTGCTCCCGAAGCTCACCCCGTTAACGAGACCTGGGGCTGCTGGACAGAAGTAACTGCCAATCCAAGAAGTCGGTGAAATTCCTGCAGACTTTGAATCATTAACGATACATAAAAATCTGTTTTAAGGAAGAAGGAAACATTTCTTCCGTGAATCCGTTTGTTGCCTAAATTGAGAAAAGAACCAACAGAAATTTAGGAGCTATTCTTACTTATGTACCGTAATAACTTCGGGCCTGTAACAGAAGGATCTGTTGATTGAATTGATACAACCGGTTACATACCCATCGCAGTTAAACCAATTTCGCAAGCACCTCGGAAAACGCTTTTCATTTCAAAAGTGATAAACCACCAAAAGGAGATCCGACAAAATCATGAAGCCGTCAATATCAGTTCTCAAAGGTAAAGCTACTGCTTCACCATGAAGCCCTTCCGAGAGCGCTTACAGACAATGTAGAGAGTATTAACGCTTGACACAATTGAACCGGGGAGAATGACACAGCTTTTCGAGATATTCGCAATCAAAGGTTTCGTTATTCGCGGAATCACGAGCAATGTGTTTTGAAGGTTGGTGAACCGTCAGATAATATCTGATCGTTGACCAATCTTTAAAATCTTGATATTATCATACTTGCAGGTCTCATCAACATTGCCAGCATTTTTATTTCATTTATTTCAAATATCTTGTAATGGACATATGAATAAAAAGAAAAATTACTGGACTTGTAATGCTTTTATTCACAACAAAATTTAAATGGAAACATAATCAATAATATCGTGTTAATTGTCATACCTTGACAACTGAAAAGCAAAGATGTTGTTAAAAACATGTTACTGACCTAGATATGAAAGTTCTTCACAAAAAATATATCCTCTACCAATTTTCTTCGTTTTCTTCCTGTTCAGTCGTCTTCCATTCTTTAATGCTCTGGTTGAACTCGAGGAATGGGTCTGGGATGTATTTTATCAGTTTCACAACATCTGTAATCTTTTATGTATTGATTACGATTGGTTCTTCATAGCTTTTCTTGTGAAGCTCTGTTTTTCACAAGTTTGAAGAGTGTACTACTACCATCTATGTACTCGTTTGTTTTGACGTACCGTGGCAAGGAGGAATCGTAGTCAAATTCCCTGTACTCGGATATGCCGAATGGTTTGCTGCATCCTCATCCAGTAGGCTTACATGTTTTCTTGTAGATGGATGGCCACCAATCCTTTAAGTTGGAGAAGAAATCTTGTGCTATATGTCAAGAACAGTTCCGTGGACTTGTACTGTTTCCTTCCCTCATTCGTTTTCACTCCTGCTTAGTTTAGGGTCCAGGAGCATTGATAGCGTACTGCTCTTGTGCTCAAAGGCTAGTTCTACAGGTTTCAACCTATAAAAACTGGTTTTTCCAAAATGGCCCAAATTGGACTTGTGGGTTCTGTTTTTATTCTCACCGATTCAATTATTTGGCTGATTTTTAATGCAGTGCAAAATACCACTACTACTATGTCCAATACGCTTCCAATTCATCTCTTACTCACGACCATCACGAATGTTAGGTACATGTGTGGCCGTATAGAGTTGAGGAGAAGTGAATAATATTCACTGCCTTACTATATGGTAGTCACATCTCTTGGTACGTCACCTGCATAGAATCGTCCGTAGACACAAAGGAGCCAGTAACCTCTCGGAGAGGGCAGCCAGGGATTGACGCCGAGCACAAAGCTGGAGTAGGTAGGCAACTGAAAAGAGGATCGGCCTTCCCAAGAAATCAGGAGTAGGCCGGTTCTTCGCCGGTAATGGAAAATATGGCCTTTGATTCTTTCTTAACGAAAAAAGACTTTTGAATGTCTTAACAATCGTCGGAAGATTCGTTCCACTCACCGGAATACATGGACATGTTAGTAGATTTCAAGGTACAGCCTATATCTTGCACTGTAAGGGATTGATATTGATTAAAACTGTCCTGCCTGCACAGTAGGGTGCCAACCTTGAGGAATTGAAAACTGAAAGAAATCCGTATTCCTTTTACGAATAGTAGGTGCACGTATTGGTTATAACTCAACAATCGCATTTTCGTAACATCCTCTATCAACACATCGATACGTTTTGAAATCACGATTTTCTTCTCTAACCAGGCGAGTGTCACGTCTAGTTTTGTTCCTAATTTGTAAACATTATTAGACCTCCCGTTCAGGTAAATAAACCGAAAATATTATCTAGGAATTCCTGATTTTCAGTACGACGAGTGACGATTGAAGTGACGGACTTGAATAGAAAACAGGTATTGAAAATCAAATATTGCCCCAAAGCGGGCTTGTATTGAAAATATTTTCAAAGAAGTATAATCTAAAATCCACAGTCATGCAGCATAGCTATAAGAGCAAATTTTCAAAGAAATAACAGGTTTTATGTAAAATTTAAAATGTCTTTTTTTGCCGATTACCACTTCAGTTTATAGATTTTTCAACGCTAAACAAGACGGTGAAGTCAGAATTGAGATATCTCATTCAGTTATCAGATTAGAGCAAATGAACCTTGAAGAAAATCTCAAGTAACAACGAAGTTTCTTCATCTCCATAGTGCTCCAGTTGGAAAACGGAATGGGATATCGCAATTTTGACGTCACCGTCGTGTTCAGCGTAAAAAAACCCTTTAAAATGAGGTGTCACTCAGACTGTTTCATTTTAATAATTTATGGGTAATTTTTACCCTCAAACTCCCTTAAAGCAGGATTTCTTATTGAAGGACGGATTTTTCCTACAAATGTTAACTTTTACCTCAATTCTATCAAGAGTTTGCATGGATACCTACCTTTCTTGATTGAACTCTTGAACCGAAAATCATATTAAATTATAATGTGTCTACATTTCATGCATATGAATATGTCTTGAATATGGTACACGGATATGTCTTGAATTAGCCTCCGACTTTACCCTCGCTGAATGACTACAGAAGTCATCTGACACATCACTAGATCTCACGCTGCCAATTTTCCCTCTGTACATCTATGTGACCGTTACATGTATAGCATGGCAGAAAATTTGGCTGACCCCCAGAGGTAAGACATATGCATATACAAAAAATCTAGGGATGCGGGAGGGTCCCGCCCGCCAAGAAAACCGAATTTCTTGAATTGAAGCATTACTTCATTATAGTTGTAGCATTACTGGTGGACACGAGTAATCAGTTGTGGTACAACTATAATGAAGTAGTGCTTCAATTCCGGCTTGTTCATCTGGCAAAAAGCTCCCGCCAACAGCATTGAAAGAAGCGTAAAGCTCCCTGCTGGTGTAACAGAGGAAACATATTAGGTGAAACCGAGGGGGACTAATGGTGAGAGGGGGTTGTGGAAAGGAGACAGGGAACAGGAAAACATTGACGGTGGAGGTTAGGGGTAGGAGGATCAGGTTCCTATATGTACACCCAACAGCTAGGTGCGAAGCACCGAGCATCCTGTATACGTGGCTGGCGGGCAAAAGGGATATCATTCCTTTTTGCGGCTGAGGTTTTTGTGGCGGGCCAGTTTTTACAACGGAGTTGTTTTTGAGGGGATTGGAATTAACGCAAAGAAACCTAACATAAAAAATTCTTGGGAAGAAGGTCATTTTCTATTGGAAGACGTAAGATAACCAACGGTGGTTCATATTTTCAAGGCACATTGTTCCATAAATTCATCAGAACCTTTTTTAAAATTTCGATCATAAAAACCGAGTAGAAAAGAGGATTGCTTGGTTGCGGGTGGTTCAATAGCTTCGATTTTAAGACGGCTATTTGTTAACGGGACAGTGTGGGTATACCAGTCATGAATGCTATAAATACACCGCCTCTATGATATTCGAAATCCACTTTCCATCTTTCCTTTTGAACTTCAAGTAGTGGGGGAGCTTGATTGGAAGGGAACGGGGTCTCGAGGGAACCCACGCTTGCTTTTTAACTTAACCTTCCCTCACGCCACATCAACTAATGTGTGAAATCTTTGCCATCCAGGTTATATTCACTACGCAAGTGCATTATGGCCTTCGACAAAAAATAAGTGTGCTACTCCCATCCTTTGTTGGTGAATTGATTCACAGAGATAGAGGTGAGATGTGGAGAGACAACAGGTAATATTCTTCGGCGGTTTAGCGTTTCTCTTCGTCGGTTAATGGATTCTTCAGGAAAAAGTAAAACCTGCTGCGGTATTTAATTGTTCAGCTATCACTTTTTTGACGCAAGAGAAAACTATCCCATGAAAGAATCATTTATTCTCCTTAAAGATCGGTTGCGAGTAACTTCTCCAACGTATTATGCGGAATATAGAGGGAATTATGTGACTCTTGGATCGGGTAAGGTAATAAAATGGGTAATTATTATTAACCCCATATTCAAGTACAGATCGGTTGCTTGTTGGGCTTGAATTTCAAACGGGCAATCATCATCTATTGTTGAGTTCACAAGGATTTTTCATTGTAATCGATGTCTCGCTTATTGCAGGATATCTAAAGATTTAAGTACCTTTGAGAGGTTAAAATGTGGGAGTTTCCTTAGATCCCTAGTGGAACATGCTATTAGGTGCTAAATTCAGCTAAAATACCTGTTGCTAAGCACTATTTCATCATCAAGGAATAATGTTTGTTTCCTTACCTCCGAAAGTTAGGACAAACTACAACACCCTGACGACTTTTTTACGATTCAGCGTGACTGCACGAAATGACCGCAATCATATTATATCATTTTCGCGACCTCCAAAGAAGTGAGACATGAAACTTCTTTTTCCCCATGTTTGTTCATTTATTTTTTGTTTAGAAATACAATTTCACCATCACACCATTAACTCTCAGTAGACATTTCCACATTTGATACATATGAACTTGGGTAAACAATCCATGAACTATGATGTCCATGAACTTGGGTGAACAATAAAGTTTGAAGGTCATTATAGTATGACAAGTAGTTATAGTACTTGGAAATTCCAACATTATTGAATTGAAATTTCATTCTCAACCTCCATCCGTACATTCAATTTGTAAATTATCCGCGTCCCTAAATTTGTTTTTCAAGAATGTTTCAAATTTTTTATAACATTTTTCTAAACCAAGCTAAGTCAATCTAACTCTCCTAAGAAGAATCTGATATTTACATGTCGGCAATCCCGAATTTCTAGAACAACCGATTTGTAGTAGATATTCCAGAGTGATGGAGATCGCCCTGTTTCAATATAAATCTGACTGGGTTCTAGGCTATAGTAACTATTGTAGGCTCGGTGCTTTCGCAGTAATCAAAAACTCGGTTGAATTTTCAAGTGTAAGTTGATGAGATACAATTTTCTTTCCAGGAAATGAACCACTTATAGATTTATACGTGGTCTCTGAGAAACAGTTGTAGAAACTTGATGGCTTCGGCTCGACCGTTATTACTACAAAAAGGCCACCAACTCATCTCGTGATGCCTCCCAAGTTAGATTGATGATACATCGGTTCGGTTTAATCACATGGACTCCTATTCTGAAGTCTAACACACCTAATGGGACGTCCCAAGATTACAAGACCAGGTCGGCGTTGTTGCCGTGATACGGGCATTAGAAAATTCTTTGACCTATCACGATTGACATAATCTGTTAAGATAAGTTTGATGAACTAAGAGTTTTCCTTGTTTGACACGACACATCAAGTGGTCATAAGTGTGTGGAATTAACTTTCGAAATACTCTGTTCATATCGCCCTCATAAAGATGTAGAATTCACTGTAGCTAACTTCTACTCTGCTTTCATTAATGTAGAAAAACTTGATAATCTTGGAATTAACTCATTAAACTTAGAATTAACTATTTGTTTGGATGCCTTACTCTACCCTCAAGCATAAAAAATACTATAAAAATGCTCAAATCAAAATGTTTATGGTTAAATGCCAATTTAAAATAACTACTTCAAAACCATTGGATGCGTTTAATGCAACGAGGACCTTAAAGAATTCATTCTATTCTGGTGGTACCCTAGATGGCTCCGTATGAATTTCATTAAGATCCCACTGAGTTACTCGTTGGTGAGTGCGTGACATCAGATTTCATGGGGTACAATGGGAATTTCATCAAAATCCCCCTGGTATTTGCACTGGGGTATGTCTTTGGACAAGCTCAAACGTTAATCGTAGGTTCACCTAATTTCGATATTATGACATTTTCTGGCGAGTTTAAACAGACCATGAAATGTTACAATAGAAACTCCATCGCAATAATAGTTATTATAGCTATTAAGCATCTTCTTGGAGAAAATTCGACCTTACTGTACGATATTAGTGTCACCTGATACGATGTTCTATGAGGATCCTATTGGATCGAAATTGGGTAGGACTTATGAAACATTCTGACAAAATACCTATATATTAAATATATAATAATATATATAAAAATATATCAAATATATATTCAAATTTTGATTGTATGGGTGTTTTCGACGTAAAATTCGTAATACGAGTGCATATAATCTTATTATTTTGGTAATGACCTGCCTATTAGTACCTCAAAGAAGGTGTCAGAGTGGCGTTCAGTGGCCTGAGATTCATTTTGCGCTTGAGTCATTCTCCTGAAGCGATAATTACCTCGTTCCATATCACACTTGATTTAGTAAAATCAGCTATAATTTCAGCGAAATCGTCTAGAAACTTAATCGGCGAGACGTTGCATAACGACCAGTCGAACTTCCTGTTGAGTCGAGATCATTATACCGTCCGGACAGGCCCGGCGAAGGGCCCCGACACCCAAAATCGCCTTCTGGGTAGGATATTAGGCCGAACTCTAGAAATGAAAAGGTCGTTGTACCGCGACTTATAGTACGAGGGACAATAAAATAAATAGATTAGGTAGGTACCTATCACACAGGAGTGAACTAATATTTCTTTAATTGATGAATATTTTGAAACACAAAAATTTAGACTGGATGAGAATGGAATTGGTGGAATATCTACATGACTCCTCTTTGCTAATCAATTGTCACTTTGAACGGTGTTGGTATTGGTTTCTATTTCTATGAGGAATATTTTTGACCTCAGTTCCATGTTATTGGGAGTAAGGGTAGAACTTAGTTCAACAGAAGTTTGAGAGGTTACTCTTACGTACGATTCAGAGCGGATTTCGACGTAAATTAAGAAAGACCAGAAGCGAGTGAAGATCCATCGTTGGTATTGTAGCTTGCCTTGATTGAGGTCCTTAACCTCCAGGAAGCCCATTCCCCATTCCATCCGAGTTCCTCCGGAGTTTCTTATCTGCTATTCACGGGGCAGCAGGAGAACTACGTGCCGGAACTATAGGCCAACACGTAAGGTTGCCCTCCCTTTAACGGCGATGAAAGCATGGGGAGCTCATAGGAATGAGAAGCCCAAGTACAGGCTGCGGTGACCCGGTATTTTGGGGAGAATCGTGAGACGGTTACGATATCATAAATAACTTGGATCTTTTCTACGTTGAGAAACCCATCGTGACTGGTGCTGGTCGCAGAGGGAACACTTTGACTCGCCGTTTGAGAGGGTCAGTTTATAAGTTAGTACTGAGCACCAGTGTTTCCTCGCTCTGGTTATCTACAATTCAGTCTGATTAGACTGCTGTAATTTAAACTGATTCTCAACGAATCAGGGAAGAGCTTCGTCTTCTTCTAGTATTCTCATTTTTCCTCGAGTAGGAGTACAAACGAGACCTAAATATAGTTCATACAAGTTGTCCTGTAAAGAAACACTTTGATGTGTCGGTTTTGCTACCCATAAATGACTATTACCCGCCTAAAATTTTGATGATTCAAACTTCACGACTAAGAAATGTGCTCGTCTATTTTGAAACAAGAAATGATTTTCATAGCTTTACAACCTCTGCAGGAAAGGGTTGTAAGCTATGAGCATGCAAGACATGCAAGCTGATACAGAGGGCTTGTGCGTGAAGGGGAGAGTTGAGACTCCAATAAAGTAGGATATCTGTGGAGAGCATAGCGTAGGGGTGCAGCTAGGAGAATCTACAACAATCTATTAGGAATGGATGTATGGATTAAACGTGATGAGCATCCCATAAACATAGTTATAGTCGATACAATATGGTTTTCTTTGTTCAACATAAATTATTGCTAGAGCTTTGTAATCTTATGATTGGAGCACAACGACATTCTACAGGCCCCTTGGAAATTCTGGCGTGGGAAGAAAACTCGACTTTGACATTTTAGCGCAACGACCAATGTGGCGACTCGGCAAAAATGGAAATGGATATTTTAAACGTCGAAGAATCATAAACAATCATAATCCTGAAGGCTACGAGGACGCGTTAGATTCAAGTCTAGAGCTGTTGGGATTGAGATCCTCGTTCAACTCGAGGGCTTTTGCCTCATATCTCCTAGTCACTTGCAAGGATACCCGCGGAATTACTTCGGATTGCACCATCATATGGATTGGACCATCATATCGGATTGCACCATCATATGGAACATCCTTATGCTGTCAGTTCGGTACTTCCAAAAATACTGTTTCCAAGATTCATTTTCGTAACCACTTCCATCGTAATACCACTTCCTGTGTGTTCTGAACTGTTACCACAACACCTAGAAACGTCCAGCCATCCTGCGTTCCGATGCACAAAAGTCCAGTAATACAAGCTGCCAGGTGGCTATCGGGATGGAATAGAGGGCGTAGGTACGTGGCTTTTGTTCCCCAGAGATATTATGAATGTATCTCATTATTTAGTGGCAGAATATAATATTATATCGAAAGATGCAAAATGCGATTACACCAGTACCTGCAGAGGCTGAGTGCCCCTAGAATTGAGGGGTCGTCCTCATACCGGATTCCAACGGGGCTGGGGCTTAATGTGGAGGCTATAAACGGATAGCGGCATTGGATGCAACGGCCTTCGTTGCAGAGGAATTACGGAAATTATGCATATCAAATCCCACGTCGATACGGCTACCTTTTGCAAATGATTGCGACTGTTGTCCTTGCCAGATAACTGTTATATCGACGTTTGTGTAGGTTTGTTGTAGGATCTTTGTCTTCCGCTGAGTTTTCCACCTGAAATAAAAACATTACCCAACTCTTCATTCATATAAAATACGAAGAAAATAAACACAATCCGAAGAGGCCCAAATTGACTCTTAATTCTGCATTTCTACAAGTTTGGTCATACACGCTCTTGAGAAGGTTTCAAGTACGACACTGTGAGTTATTATGAATATTCCGCCTAATAAGATATTTGTCATCCGAGAAAATAATTTAAAATCGGCGTGAATCCTCCATTCAGTGAGAAACCAACGTTAAGATACGTCTGACACGACTGTGACCGATCACAATGAAGTTGGTGCAGCAAGCGGGCTTGACGAGAGTGCGAGCTTACTTCAGAAGAGAAAGGGCTCCGAATCTGGGTTAAGACCCTGAACTATGGCGGCCGGCATTCTTCTTCCGTTCTTATACCGCTCGCACGTATCATCGTATTTATAACTACGAATGTAGAAACGGAGTTTTCACTCCAAACCCAAATTGGAATTAATCTGATACCTAATGACCGACATTTCATGTTCTCGATCTAGTTGATGGTTAGTAGTTTCTGTTGAGTTGGAATGACTGGATAATTTGGTGGAGACTGGATACCATACATTACAATACACGAATACACGCTCCGTAGTTGGGAGAAATCTGTTAATCCAAGAGGTGTGAATGATATGACGATTCTTTCGGATATCCATCGGCAGCAAAGAGCTAACGCAAATTGTTTTACCTAACCGAAGGCTGGACCATTGTTGAAGGAAAAGTTTTGGTGTATTTCATATGACTTTTATGGCGTCTATACATAACGTACACTGGGTTGTCAATGCTGGCCTACAATTCCAGCAGCTCCGTAGTAAGACATCTAGTAGAATGGTTGTGCATGCCAGAAGTCGGTTTTTGACTTACACTTTATTGTGGTAAACTTTATCAAATAGATCAATAGATGCGGTTCTTCGTGGGAATAATAGGTAACATTATTCTCATAATAGTTACTCGTAAATAATTAACCACGTTTCGCTATCAAATCGCAGTTTTCAAATTTTTGGGCTGCAATCGTGATACTTTGGCGTGGAGAACGGGAGGCAACTGCTGGTATCAGTAATATTATTAGTTTTTGTACGATTTGCCTTTTGAACGAATACCGCCGAACATTTTATTGTTCTTACGAACATCATTAAAAGCTGCGTGACATAGTTGAGATCACGTACTTTAAGTCTCCCGTGGAGGCGTCCAACAGCCAATTGTTAGTTTCCCCTCATTCCCTGTTAGAAGTGACCCGATTCGTGGTGTCCGAAGGTGTGAGAACCCTCCGGCGTACTCTGGCTACTCTTATCATCCACAATGGACCACCTCTCTCCTCTGGACCACCACTATCTACGTATGTACGCTCGGTCGGACACAATGCTCTCTTCCTAAAAAGACAAGGAGATGGCCCTTTGTCTGTTCTCTTCACTCCGATGAGATGACTCTTCAAACACGAGCCTGATGGTAATAATATGATGTATAGGGAACCTTCTTTTACAGAGATCGAGGAGGATCGGGATGAGGCGCCACAGGCACAAGAGGGCCTGGTAAAGGTGCTTGATTATAAACCACATTCCATAGCCGTATAAAGAATGTAACTAGGTCGATGTCTGCTCAAAACCACTAAAAAGAAAAAGTGAATCCTTTCACGAGTTCTTACAGAAGACGAGATTGACCCTGGACGATACAGAATCAATATTCCATTATTATTTTTCAATTATAATTTTCTTCTCGATTATAATTCCACTTGTTAGCTTTACAACACCCAATTATTTTCAATTTTTACAACAAAAACTTGAAAATCAGGTTAATTTTGTGTATATGGGCTAGCTAAAAGAATTTAGTTTTTCACCAACAGGGAGCTCTGGATGTTCTGGATAAAAAGCTCTTGAGCGAAAAAACACGTAGAATTGACCTCGCAACAATGAAAACCTTGGTAATGATCACATCCTCATTTGTATCTTTTTGGTACAATCACCACAATCTCCACACCGTACAAAAAACATTGTCTCAAAATCCGTCCAATAAACGCCACATCTACATGCAAATTTATCAAAGCCTAATGAGGTCAGAGATCCACCGTTGAATTTTGAAAGATAACAGTAAAAATTACGACATCATTAAACAATCTTTGAAATGAGGTTAGACTGTTTCATTTTGGGAATTTATGGGTAATTGTTCCACCTCTATAACTCCCCAAAACCCCCCGCTTAGAGTGGCCCTCTACGGACATAGCCTTTCTACGGCCCATCTACGGACATAGCCTTTCAATTGCCAGGACATATTTTTTTTGCACATTTGAACTCTTTATCTCAATTCTATCGAGAGTTATCGTCTGGAATGACACATACATAAATATATTTAAACATATATATGATTTTTGGAGTCTTTTGGTAGTCAATTCAGGATGGTTTCGAACGGATTGTGGTGTGAAACTGTTCCGGAAATTAAAAATATTGGAACAAGAACAACCAGTTCCTCTTCTTTGAAAATTTGCTAATACCCCCAATGGAGCTTGAATGTGAATTTTTAAACAATTTTAATCTCTAGTTAATATTATGTACGTATTCCTTGAAGTGGTTCTATTTCCTAAAATAGGCATGTTAGGCAAAATAGGCCTTAGGCATGTTTCAACTCTTTGAGTGAAACCAACTGTCATAATCGACGTGATCTCACAAATTAGGAATCGGAATTTTATAACTCACTGGAATTATTCAATTTTGAATAAAGAAATCAGCTGAATTTCCAAAGAGGCCAGACATATGACTTTTAGTTCATCTCTTAAGTCAAGATGAATGTGTTGAGTCAGAAAGCTACGGTTGAGGAAATCAGCTGAATCTGGTGTTCTTTTATGACCATCCGCAGCAGTGTAAACACAGGTTAATAATTAATTATTAGCTAATTATTAGCAACTGCAACTTTTTGTACTACTAACTATCGACGGAAATATTTTTCCTGAGGTGGTTAATTATTACCATAACTTGTTTTGTTCGGAACTCGATGCTGGTGCCTGACCACTGCCGACCGAAAGCCTTCATAGAGGTAGGGCTATTGTATCCTATCACAAAGCCATCTGAAAGAATGTTAATATAAGGTTTAATGAACGAAGTATAATATATTATATTCTGAGCTCCTAATTAAAACTCGGAATAATCATTCGTATCCATTCAGCTGTGGACACCACTAGGATGATTTGAACCGGAACCGATAACATCTAAAGGTCTTTACTTGAAAATGCGTCCACGTTCCATTGGAGAAACCTCGTCATCTTTACTTCTTCCATCTTTTCTTCGTCGGCTTTCAAAAAGGCCTGATGCTCCCCGAAAAGCGAGCGGAGTCGGTCACAGTCGCTAAAGCCATTACAGACAGATGCTACGTGGGCCTTTTGGTGTAAACGTTATTCACATAAGTGAGAAGATGTCGCGGTGGTGAAGGGCGGAGGAGGGTATCGGCCGTTTTCATGAGAAAATAGCGGTCCTCCGAGGGATCTCTGCTACCACCTTGAAGATGGGATGTTGCAAAACCCATCTCAACGGATATCGAAGGACCTGCCTACATGACGAGCAGCCTATTCAACCGCATGAGAAAAACTTTGGGGACGAACAGAAAGTGCCCCTGACTACGCATTACAGTTAACCTGTCTGTCATACCTTCTTCTTGAACTAGTTCGAGTTATCTACAACTATTTTATAGAGAACCCCAACACATACTTTGGCTTTGTATTTCTTCTCTATCTACCTTACACGTGAAATAAATTGTCAGCCTAATTCATATAAGTACTTGTACGGAATACAATGCTTCAGAAAAATTCTTGGAGGTTTTAAAAAATAATCTAGCTCCGTATATTATATCGTATTTCATACGAGAAAACTACGAGGAATATGATAGCAGGTGAGATTCTCATTACTATCTGACCTTGTTGGCAATCCGATCTTGAACCTCAAGTACGCCCGGTCGATCTTTGTGTTTCATAAGTCGATGGGGAGTCCAACATTCCTTTGCGTCACAACATGGAATAAGACATAAATGCATATGGTTCCCGCTTCTTATTCCGAATAATAACTCCACCACACTGCCGTCGTGAGCAAGAAAGGCGTATCTCAAATAATTGAAATTTTGGGTAGAAGCAACTTTTTTTCAATGTGGAGGCACTAAACGGTAGGTATACTTGCCCCCCAAATGCCAATGTGTTTTCGAAAAAACATTCGGAAAATTAACCGGAAAATTGAGATACGCCATTTTGGTTTTTACTTAGGAAACAACAAGCTCTTGAAAGGCGGAGCTCAAAGATTCACAGGTTGTCCTCCCACTTTAAATATTTATGTGCAATTTTCGAACTCATAATAAATCAACAGAAATCATTTTAAAGCTACTCTCACAGAAAATCTTCAAGTTAAAGAGACCAGCTATCTGATTTTTCTCAACTTTCCAGGAGAGCGAAAATGTACTACTTTTCAATTATTCACTCTGCAAGTAAACCTTTGGTATTGCACACTTCTACCGACATTTGACGCCTGAATTGTAACATTGCGGAAGTTGGTGTTTAGTCAACGGGATATTGTCGAGGGTAATCGTACCGGAGAAAACGTCTACTCAACTCATTGCGGTATAGCAAACTTTCCCGATTCAGTTTGTGAAAAAACTCGAACCACAAGGTATTGGTCAACTTCAATGCGGTCACCTGACCTATTTAGGGAGGAAATGTACACTGGTTCTTTATACGAGAGCGGAGAATCGGACATAGTAGCGTTTCATGTGTCTCATGAACAGCGTTAAACCGACTAGTTCTTAGACGACCCTTGTTCGCCATCAGGGTAGTTGATTGCGGTTATCCCTACCGGACAATCATCGTGATTCTGCAACCTACTTCATCGGGCAACTGTGGGACCCTCTGCTTCGTTCCCACTCTTATTCACGCCGCATACCAATGTTGCGCTGTAAACAACAGATTCCTATCCGCCCTTTGAATATTGCTCACAATACCCTCCAGAGTTCTTTGTGCGTCCGGGATCATTTCGGGTGACTCACCGTCTGATGTTTCTTCTGAAGCAGATGATCCCACCGATGTTTGGTCGAAGCCGAGGGGCTTTTGCTTCCGTCATCTTCAGTGGGTCAAGAGGAAGTCCAGGATGAGGAGGTTTCTGTCGTTTAAAACTGTGACGTGGGCTGCACCTACAAATTCTGAAAACACTTTATTGAGTAATACATTCACTTATTCGGAATTTAAAATGTCCAAGATTAGTGTGTCATATTATTTCAGTTAGTATATCAGTTGGTTCAAACCATCGAACTTGTGAATTACCCAGTTTCCCTCAACTCGAATTGATCAAGCTGGCAATGAACTGAGTTACACTGAGCTGAACGCGTTCACTTAGTTTTTCAACCGATTTTCAACATTGGTGTTGTACGTCCAGCACGTTTGTAGGGGCACACAACAATTACAAAATGCAGTCTTTCTAAGGCCATCAAAATTTTGGTTTTCCATGATACTAATCTGTTTGCCCCTAAGGTGCTAAGTGCTATCTGCTAATCATCTGTGCGAATTCTGTGTAAGATTGGCATGGGGAACATGATTGGCAAAACAGAGCCAGTGTTCCTGAGGTTGCTCTTGTCCTTGAGTGATTTGAATAGGGAGAGGCAGGATGGTAGCTGTAGTGGAGGGCCTTGATCCCTCAAGCCTTCTGTTCTACCTTACCAACCAACCTACCTGGTTATTTACCGCCCATTACGCGCCTTCATTGTCTTCAAATGGGACTGAAGATTTCAAACGGGTTTTCATGTTCTCATCTCGCCGTTCTCTAGAATCCCTTGGATGATTGTCTTCCTCTGCTGGAACGCCCCAACTCTTCGAATGAATCATTAGTAAAGCACAAAGCATTCTGCAACAGCGTATTACTTGATTTGAAAATGAATATCAGGGGATGATAGGTGTTGACTTCTACTTTTCCCATCTCAAAATGATAATCTGGTCTCTTTTAATCGATATTAAATTGATGCAGTTCATACTAAATCCAATTTAATGAAGGCAACACTTACTGTGATACTCCCATTCACATCCGATTTACATTAAATATTACGAACAAACAAGGATGAGGTATGTGACTATGTTCTATTTTGCCTGAAAATGTTAGTAAATCTTATCTTACCCTCAATATTAAGAAGAAATATGAGATAATAAAACGTTAATTCAACTGAAAGAGTGCGAATTTTTCATTATTCAGAACGTAAACTCGTGGCAAGTTAAACCTAATGAAATCTTTATATCTTCTTGTTTGTCTTTTTTCCTCAGAGTTCCCAGGTGACCATTAGTTATATCTTAATTTATTCTAGAGTTATTTATTATAGTCCTCGCTCGGTCTTTAATTATTTTGGGATGTTGCATTGTTGTAAGAGCAATTTCTGGAGAGCATGTATCATTCACTCTGGCCTTATAGGTGTATCTAGAATTCGCTCACAATGCTGAATCAAATCGGGAGACCTAAACCAGTGTGGGTAACCACGTACCAGCAGATCACCGTCTACCTAAAATGGACTGAATGTCCGGTTCGAACGATCAAGAGAAATCACCGAAGAAGAGCTACTGAAGTGGATGTGTCACGGAGACAAGCGAGATCCTTCGAAACCCTTGTAGAAAGTGGGATATCCCTTCCATTCCCATGTCATCGCGAGCTTATCTTCTCCTGAAGAGCTGATCCTCAGTGGGGGGTCAATGAGCTCCATTGTCTAGCTTGACTGAGGATGACCGTGGTCACTGATCGTGTCGCTAAACGAAAATTGAGAGTCTGACAATAAGAGAGTGAAAAAGAAAGGAAGAAGCTTTCAAGTGTACTTTTGAACAAGACAAGGCGAAATCACTGCTTAGTTACTTTCTCTTGCCCAAAATTAGTTGGACCGTTGTCGCCTTTGTGGCGGATTTCATTAGTTGATGTTTCACTGGTTAATGAACAAATTAAATAATCAGATCAATGGGTGAAATCAATTTCGTTGCACCTATAGTCTCATCAATTGGACTGCAAAACACTCAAAGGGAGAAGCTTCATAAATGAATGCACCTGTATCGGTTCTGAACCTGTAATCATAGAGCATAAAATTAACTGCACAAGGATCAACTCAAGTGAGTGGTGGTTTTATAGACTCACGATCATATTCTGTAGGTTCGGAGTCTGACTTCAAACCCGATCATCCGAAAGTCAGATGTTGAAGGCTAAACTGTATTTCTGCTGTTAGACGTTTTTCTACATTCACCACAAACCCAGAAAGCTTATAAATTTCTATACCATAAAAAATAATGGTTCATTCAAGTTGCACCAACAAAAATAAAGATCAATAATATCATCCATTTCTAGGTTAAGCTTTATACTGTATAAATAAAGAGATTACGAATCAAAAAGTTGTATTTTATATGAGCGAACCAAATATTATAAGAGCAAACCGAAATAATATTATAATTATAATTATAATTTCGTAGGAGCTACACGCTCGTTACAATAATATTATTAGGTATAGTCGTTACAATATGAACAACAAAATCGAAGATAATAAACCAAAAGGGCGAGTGCGAGTTTTCAAACATAAACAACCAGCAGTGTGAGCAATAGCAATCCGAAGCTCGGCGTAGCCACTTACTCACTCGACTAGGATTATAGGCCAAACAACCTTTCACTCGCTATCAGTCAATGTCATTTGCGAGGAATGCGGAATAAACGAGTTAATGACTGGTGGCTTGAAAACCCCCATAAGTGATCCAATGAGCTAAAGAAAGGTAGATTTTATGCTATTTCGACGTTCCATTGCTGCGTTTACTACTGTAACAGGCCTCTTGAGCTTTCTAGGGATTTTCTGTCAATCTTACATTCATACCGAATGAGTCGCATCTTTGTTAGTTCATTTAAATCCTTGAAACCGATGTCCAGTCCCCTGAATACCTACATAATGTGCTGGTTACATAATCGTATGACTTCTGTAAATAAATCTCCCATTTCAAACTTTTAGTTGTAGAACATAATGTAGACTAACTTTAGTAATACTATTACTAAAGTTAGTCTACATGAGGGCTAGTTATACAATTTAGCGTTTTACCATTAATATAATCATATTAGACAAATTAAATCATTCAATTTCTCTAATATGATTACATCATTATTAATATATGAAGGGTCGTGGGGCAAAAGGATCAAAGTCCTTTTTTCCTAATTCTGAAAAAATCGAAAAACCTAAGTTTTAAGATCTAAGTTTGAAACCGTTTTAAACAGACACTATCCATTAAAAAAACAGCTGTTAGGCCCACCTGAGAGGGAATTTAATTAAGCTCAAGTAACAAGAAAGAAAATCACGTAGATCAAAGATAAATTCCGGAAATAATTTAAAATTTCAAACATGGTATGGGCTTTGATCTTTTTTCCCCACAAATATTCTCGTTCTTTGTCACCATGAATATTATTATACAACTATGTGTTATAACCACTATATTACCAACTGTTTATTAAACTCTCGTTATTCATTTGGACTATTACTAGGGTAACTAGTACCTTACTGTCATGTTCAGGAAAATTCTCCAAAAAAATGGCAATTTGTCCAAAACGTAGGTATATTTTGTGTACAAAACATACTGTGACATCTCACTGCACAAAAAGACAAACAAATTCATTCAAAAATCATTCTTCGAAAGGGTCATCGCAATATGAATCATCAGCATCATCCTCTCCTTCATTCCTCACTTCGCTGATCCTTTTTCCCCGGAGTCTCGTCTTAGTTTTCGCTTTAAAACAGATAATGCGACCTTATTCCCCAAAAGTGCAACAGCCATTCTGTTCTACTCCTCCCACCCTACAAGATGGCGTGTCTAACTCAATTCGGCCCAAAAATGGACTTTGATCCTTTTTCCCCACGACCCTTCATATTACATTATTATTAAATGATTGTTTAATTACGAATATTCGGCCTGACTGCGCCATTCTCCGCTTAGAGAGATTTTTACATAATCCTAGTAGATGGATGGATAAGAGGTGAATTGAATGGGGGTGTTTTGCTCTTCTCATTGAGAACTCTCACATTTCACGAAGGGGTCGCTTCGGCCTCGTAATTTATTCTGCAGACATTGTGAAATTATTTTGAAAGCAAGGGCCACGGATCTTCTCGCTGGTAATTTTAAGGACTTACAAAAGAATGAGGGAGTATCCTCGTAGCTGGAAAAAAGAAGGGCTTGCGAGTCTTTCGTCCGCCCATTCAAAATCACAGCTAACGAAGGTTACTTTAAAATAATTGAGAATTTCCCTTTCACATGTGGCCGAGGCTGTAGAGCAATCGTCAATGGTCCAAGGCCAGAGAAGAGGTCAAGATCTTATGAGCGAGTTATAAGGACGCTCGCTGGTAGTTACTGAGCGTGAAAAAAGTCAAGTCCACCGGAGCGCATTATTGTTTGCTAGAGCAAAAATCTCACACGGAGGTCCATTGTTCCAGTTTTTACGCGCTCAGCTTCAATCGATTATCAAATAATGAAGACCAGTTTGATCGAATCGATTCGGATAGATTGATACCAATGCGGTTCACTTCGAGACAATAATAGTACGTTTAAAGGTTGAATGGCCTCCTATGAAAACCAAAACATTTCTCAGATGTCCTATTAAACTGGAGAATAATAATAAAATGGTACCACATGATAAAACCATATTCTACGATCGAAACACTCGAGTTGACTTACATTGCCTGGTTCGGAGGTCGAGTACATTCCAGAAAGCGCCAATTCCTGTATCCGAAACTTGCACCTGAATCGGTCGAATGGTCAAATTGAAATTCTTCTAATCAAGTTATATCGTTTTTGAATCCCTTATTTTGGGCAGTCGACAGAAATGTTCCTGTTCATTCATCAGGTAGTCGACGATTGTTTGCTTCTAACCTTTGAAAGTAGCTCCACAAAAGTTTCCCAAATTTTCAGAAGAGACAAAATACTGTTTTATTCCATAACTACCAGCAATTTCAATCTAAAATTTACTACTGCTAGCTTACTGTAAGCTCCCAGAAGTACCCTGCCATGATTTAAGATTTAAGATCGAAAAATCGTGAGGGTTAGGTGATGTTGGCTCAAGATCGGTGGAGTTGCTTCAGGAGTTTTTTCTTCATCCACATATTTTCTTGTTGAAATTATTGTGAAATGATTGTGATTTTCAGCATTTCTACCTGTACAGGTAAATACTTGACTCTAATCAAGAAAATAATGCAAAATGGTTACAATGAACGAGAAAAAATGTTATTAAGAACAATCAGTCTTAAATTTTTATTTAACCTGATAGTTGGGAACAAAGATTGGGAATTTAAGGGTTTCGCTGAGCCAAAATCCTAGGTAAAAGTTTGACTTTACTTTAGTATCACAGTCAATTTATCGGCCTTTGAAGTATAATCCTGCAAATGTGTATTTTTGAGCATTTAGCGGCCGATTTTCGAAATTCTGACGACTTAACGCTATTCTGCGCGAAATTTGGAATAAGAAAGTGTCTCAAGTTCATTTTGTCCAAATTGGGGGTTATGTTGTGTTGCTTTTTAAGCTACGAAAGTTTACTTGAATTTAGTTTCAAATATTTCGAACGCTGAAATTGACCTGGGAAATTCTATAGTCACCGGTGTGAAATAATAATAATAATAATAATAATAATAATAACTTTATTTCCAAAATAGGAACAATGTTCCCGCCTAGCTTTGGAAAGCTCAAAGTAACTTATATATATATATATATATATATTTATATTCATTATAAAAGGACATAGGATTAAAATTAAAGGGAAAAGAAACCGAAAAACAAAATAACAAATTTCAGTAGAAAATGAAAAAGGAGGTGGTAAAAGAAGAGATTGGAAAGGTAGGTGAAGAGGAAGAATGGAAAAGGAAGAGTAATGAAGGTAGATAAATGGAGAGGGAGAAGGTGAAAAGAAGCGAAATGAAGAAGAAGGTGAAGAAAAAGAAAATAGTAGAATGGAAGAGAAAATGAGAGGATACAGCAAGTAGAAGTGCTCACTTCCCGAAACGCGCCTTCAATGCACCCGTGAAGGTGCCGAGCGATGGGAGGGACCTTATCGCCAGTGGCAAGCCATTCCACATCCTTGTTCCAGCCACCTTGATAGAGTTACAAAATGGTCTGCTCCGCGCATGAATTTGAGCCAGTGCACCCAAACGGGGGGAAGGACCCGGAGAAAACATGTTGCTCAGGTACGTGGGCATTGATGGCGTATTGTTGACACATTTGTGAATGAATCTCAATAAACGTATTTTGAGGTAATCGACTAACCCACAGCCCAGCACCTGATCAACATAGGGTGAGACATGCCCTCGTGGTCTTAATTTAAAAATGTATCTCACACAATTGTTGAAAGCCAATTCTAACCTTTTTAGGGACCCCGAATCGGCGGAACATATGAATAGGACATCACCATATGTGAAAATTGGAATTAGAAGGGATTTGACAAGATTCAATCTAACACGTTCAGGAGTACAATATGACAACCTATTCATAGAGTGTAATGACCCATAGACTTTCTGACAGATACTCGTAGTATGACTAGACCACCCCAGATCATAGCTGAGTGATATGCCCAAGTCCTTTACCCTATCCGAGAATGGAATTGGGACTGAATTTAAAAGTAAGGGTGGGCACTTAGTAGTGTCACAAGGTTTAATAGAAAAAATCATAGCCTGGGACTTCAGGGGGTTCAAACGAAGGAAATTTGCGTCAGCCCATTGTTGAATGCGTCTCAGATCCTCATTCATCAGAGCAATGCCCTGGTCCAGATCAGCGGGTGCACAACGCTCCAAAATTCTTTCATATTTTAAAGCAGTTATGAGAATGTACATGGGTTCGAGAGAAACTTTCGAGAAATGAGCACATTTTCAACGTGGACGAATGATAAAATTCGATTGTTTTGCACTTTTCTATCTCTTTCCCAAATGAGTTTGGTAATTCTGACCGGTGTTGATGAGGAGTACTTAGTTATTCAGTAGAATGGAATTTGAAGGCGTAGTTCTGGACCGGTGTTGATTGTCCAGAACTTCAAGGTATTTCAGCAATAACAGTTGGAACTGTGAAGGAGAAGACAATTATTACAGTCAGAGAAGGCGTGATGTGATACGATAAAAGCGTTCATTGCATAACGATTCCTGCCGTTATTACTTCTTGTCATGTAACCACGCGAATCACGTTGTTTTTCCAGGAAATATCTGGAAAATAGTTATGCAAAAGGCTCTTGATAGAAAATATTTTATGCGTGTGCCTTAAACGAGATCACCTTCTCAATTGCCCGCGTACCTGATTCTGAAAGGGAAGGACGTGCCTCTCGGTACGCGCATGTTATCGGTTATCAGAACCACTTAGGTAATATCTAAGGGCCGGTACGTTTTTACGTCATTGAAATTGAAACGTTCGTAACAGCATTATATTTCGACTAAAATTATGTAGGTACTTTTTCGACACAAGAAAGAACACTGTTACCTGTTATCTGATAATCTGTTATGTGATTATCTGAACATCCCAAAGAGACCAGTTTTCCATTATCCGTTATGGTGTTGACTGGGACGAAGGATGAAAATTGGACATAATAGGTATGTCCAATATATACCACGTTATATTATATATTATACCACTCCATATACATAGTAGTCATGTCTTATGTGTATATATATATACGACCATCTCTGATATTCTCTTCTGTTTGCATGTCTTTGAGAACATCAAACTATTCTGAAGTGCAGCAATTTAACGGAAAATTTGGATAATAAAATTAAGTATTACAATTTGTGTTGTTTTACGTGTTCGTATACTGCCGAACAGTCCAGTTTTCAGTCACAGGAGATGGAAACCCATTCTATTACCACGCTACCACGTTTAATTTTGGAATTTTGCATTCGAGTTTAAACTAACTTCCCAGGGTGACTTGAAATTTTAAACATAGAACCCAACGACGATATTATATTTTCTTTTCTGTAAAATTGTTATGACAATACCTATTTGTTTAAATAAATTAAATTTGGATGATGAGCTAGAGACTTGAAATTTTCAATATAGGTCGGTACCCTGCAAATATTTGGATGGTAGACAAAGTGAAACGGATCTCTCACTGCAGAATCTGCATCGCGTTCTGCTCTCTTAACAAACAGCTTACAGGGCTAAGCTTGTAAAACATTGTTTTATTTTAATCAATTAGCATGAAAAAAAAAGGAAATATATTTTGATTACTAACTTAGTTTAATTTTTAGGGTTGAAAGACTTATAGAATTTGAACTACGAGTATTACAGGTAGTAACAGGTAATGTTGAAATTGAAATGTTGAAATGTGATGTTGAAATGGCAGCTAAACAGGGCGTGCAATGCATGGGGAATTTTCTATACTGGCCCTCTCAGATGTATCTTACAATGTAAGATTATTTTATTATTTTCTGTTTTTAAGTCTTACACCCAGACATAAGACTTAAAAACAGAAAATAATAAAATAAACAACAAAATGTTTTTTAATATACTACGTTTTTAGATTTCGGTGAATTGGAAATGGTATTCACTGTAATTGAATTCCTTAACTATCATAGATCGGTTATCCTATTTCCAATTCACTGACATTAGCTGTGAATTCATCTGGATTGTCTACTTGTATTATTTACTGGCTGCGCCCCAAGTTTTTCTCTCCAAGTATTCCAAATATATCCACAGCCACTAACGATCCTGCCTCAAAATTGTACAAGGGTCATGAAAAAATATTTTATACTTTTGGTTTATTATCTTCGATAATGAACCATTGGAATCGCCCAAAGAAAAAAAAATTTTAACCCCCCCTCAAAATTTGTTGGTTTACGTTTCAAGATACGTAGATTCAGAAAATCGAATAAAAAAAAATCCGTCCGTCCGCCGTACGCCGTCCGCCGTCCGCCGTCCGAGGCACTTTGCCCAGTTAGCGTTGAGTTAAAATTACGAAATTTGGTTTCTGGGTTTGGACCAGCCCCACAATGATCCACGAAACTTTTCATAACCCTAGGTCAAGGGGAAGGGGTTCAAAACGAATTTTGAAATGTTGAAAATTCCATATCTCGAAAAATTCCCATCAAACGGTATGTTTTTTATTTCATATTTAGATAGAGTTTGTTCCGTAGAATTTTTTAAGACCATCTGCAGCTTTGTACGACCAGCCGTTCGTTCACAATGACGGCTCAAAAATTGTGCCTCACAACCCGATTGTGAATCAAACTGTTGAAATACAGGTCCATTTTCATACTAACAAGCTCTTTGGAACATCATATGGCTTAAGTGATGTCGAGTTTGTTGTTCTGAGGTGCGTTTCGTGCTACGGAAATGAAGGTAATTTCGAATGTTTGTTGGTAGGTACTTCTTTTATAGAAAAATTATTATCGACGTAGTATTAAAAACCCCAGAATTATATCGTATTAATTAATCATAATTAATAATAATTATTATTAATAATAAATACAAATTATTGATACCTAACAATAAATTATAATAATTTTCACTAGGTACTTGATAAAATTGTTAATAATTAGTGATAATTAATAATAATAATTAATCTAACATTTAAGATCTAGACATTTAGACCTAGGGATCTAGACAGAAGGGTGATCTGTACAAAGAAGATAATGAACCGTTGTGTCAAGAATTTGCAGAGTTTTTATGTTCATGTGCTGTACGTTGAATGAATCAATCTTCCTTGTTGGTGTTGAATACCGAATATCACTCTGATATCCCAGAACAAATCCAGCCTTTTCACCTCAACAAACCTCGCGGTACTACAATAATTGTTTAAATGAAAATATGATGAAAAAGAAAGTTCCTATACCTCATTGTCTTTTGGCTGACATAGGTATATATATGTATGTAGCGTGGCTTTGTATGTATATATACGTCGATTACGCTACATACAAAGCCGTATACCTACGTCAAAGGGAAATAAGAGAACCATGCCATAAAAGTAAGTTCATAAAGAATCTCTTCTCGAGAAACATCTTCAAGGAACGTCTTCAATCAACGTGCGGTGACTTTCTCTTGAGCCGTCTAAAAAACCCATCGGTCGTAAAATACGTGAAAACGGTGGAAAAAGTAGTTGGAAAGAAACGAAAAGAAACGTATTCAGTTGCAATGATTTTTGTGTTGCTGTATATTCACGTCCCTACGTAACCCAATACTAACTATGAGAACGGGAATGTGACTTGGTGTATTTGTCGTTTGGACCCATCATTTTCCACGACACCGATCCTTGTATTCGTTTATGTATGTCGGATATTGCCGCCGTCACAAAGCCATAAATGGAGAAAGCTACACCCACTGAAGGCCGCATGTAATACGGTTAACATCCGTATAGGGAACATCAACTTGTGAATTTTTGGCAAATGGTCCAAATGCCAGCAATCTTTGCAATCTTTGCTCAATTTCTACCAGCATTTTTGCACTACTTCGACGGAATGAGCGGGCGTCGTCACAACGGAACTGGCCGTACGACCTTGATTGACTTGGCATGTCGGCATCCACGTAATTGCTACAACAGACTCTTTCAATTTGATTGAAACCTCACCTTGTTTTTACCCTCGAACCGGTCACTTCAGGAGCCAATCACCCTCAGACAACGCAAAAGAACCACTGCAAACTTTAACACAACGGTTTATTAATTAGCGAATTTTCGAAAAAATTGTACACCGAAATCCGTTTCAGACCATCCTGAATTCACTTCCGAAAGACACCAAAAATCATATAAATATATAATATATATTTATATATTGCTAAGACAGGTTTTTTGTGCAAATTTGAACTTTTTATCTCAAATCATTTCTCTCAATCATCACTTCTCAATCACTTCAGACGATAACTCTCGACAGAATTGAGATAAAAAGTTCAAATTTGCACAAAAAACCTGTCTTAGCAATCGAAAAGCCAAGTTCTTAGGTGGGCAGAATCGGGCCAGTGGTTGTTACCTACTTGAGATGTTCTTCACGGTACATCTGCTGTAATCTGGTAACGGAATAAGATATCGCATTTCTGACTTCACCATCGTGTTCGGAGTTGAAAAATCTATAACCTAGCCAAAAAAAAAAAAAAAGAGAAAACATTTGTTATAAAACCAATAAAATGGAGACATTTTACATAAAACCAATGATTTCTTCGAAAATTCGCTCTTATAGGCATGCTGCATGACTGAGAATTTTTCCTTATGGATCACCTTTCTATCCAGAGTACAGACCCGTATTTAGTGCGAAAGCAACAAATGGATCCGGTAGATACCTACTAGTAATTCTCGAAGCTCTAATATGACAAGCAGCAAAATATGAGGAAAGGTCGTATTTTCGCAAACTATTACTACCATTTGAGGACTTTCGTCAGAGTGAAGTGCAATCCGCTCCGTTTTGTATTAGCTCTACTCCCTTGAAATGTCCAGAGCAAAGTAAGATATATTACTGTGTCGTAGATGAATTTTACCAAACAAACTAAATTTTAGAATCTTGTTATCAGCATTATTTCCCCAGTTGAATGATCATTAATTTAGTCAGTTGCTCAATTCGCCGTGGGAGTTGACCGCCCATTTGGTCACAACTAACCGCGATTTCTGGATGACTAGTTGATGCAATCCTTACAAGTCGATGCTGACAAACTATTTCTCTTTCCCACTATAACTTCGGTCATAAAGAAGGTTAGTTGGAATAACTGCCCGAGGATTTGCTGTAGCGCGCAGTAATCAGCTCAGGTTGAAAATGAGTTGGCTCACGTAATGTTCTGCACCCAAGAAATGAATGAGGCTGTGTGGGACGGGAACACCGTTAGAAGTATAACCCAGTTTACTCCAGAGACGAGACCCTCTACAGTGGCAAGACGGGTTAAGATGGCTTATAGACTCCCATCGTCGCCTTCGACCTAATTCCGCGTCAATTTGTCCGATGAAACGCAGATTCCCACAATATTTGACTTCCATCAGTCGGAAAATCTCATGTCAAGTCCGGTGTGTTTCACTTGTTAACATCGATCGAATAATATTACATTATAACATTTAAGATCTTTGCATCCTATAGGTCATGTTCTGACTCAGGAGTTCTGACTCACATAAGACTATGTATTTCGGGAAAGTTGGGTTGGTTTGTTCCATTCTCTACCGGGTTTTCCGGAATAACCCCTCAGGTGATCTCGTACTAGTAAAATCTCGTATTAGTAATTACTAAACGTATTAGTTTAAACTAGTTAGGTTACATAGCGATGCATCGCGATGGATTTTCTAAGGCATAGGTTCCCAAACTGGGGTACGCGTACCCCTTGGGGGTACGCAACGAACTGGTTGGGGTACACCGAAAATATTTGGTAATGGCGGACTTCATGTTTTTGCGCCTGGTCTCACTAACGCTGCGATCAAGTTCAAGAAGAAACCCCTTGAACAATTCTGGGTGAGCATTAGGGATGAATATGGACCCTTAACCACAAAAGCCCTTCTGGTTTTAGTTCCTTTTACACACACAGAAATAGTTGAGAGATCGTTCTCTTCCTATGCTTTCATTAAGAATAAGTATAGGAATAAGCTAAATGCAAGTCCTGATTTAAGAGTGTATTTATCAACCTTTGATATTGATTTCAAAATATTATGTGCAACAAAACAGGCCCAAAGGACACACTAAAACAGTTTTGACTTGTTTTAAGAATAATTTTGATTTCTTTTTTTTTTTCGATAAACTTATTTGCTAATTCTAGTATGTTTTCGTGATAAGAAACATTGTATTTACTTTGTTATTATTTTTTTACAGTTATTGGTATTTAGAATTCACTAAGTTTACTAGAATCACATATAGGCCTAATTTTGGAGCAATAACTTTATTGACAAATAAAAGATTTAAAAAAAAACTCTTGCGTAAATATTTACACTCCACGATTAATGTTCTTGCAACTTTTTTTCTTGGGGGTGCAATTTGAGATAAATTTATCTCAAGGGGTACGGCAGTGATAAAGGTTGGGAAACCTTGTTGGAAATCAGTTGTACCTTTTAAAGATAATATTGAATATATTATGAATTATTTTGTGTTTTTCTTTTATCTTCTAAAATGACGGAGTTATAGGCTATACAATTTCTAATCGGCCGCCATTTTGAAACAAAATGGCCGATGGTGAAATCGATGTAGGAGGATTGTCTCGGGGTGACCTGTGACTTTGGTGCCAAATTAAAAGAAAAGTCGGCCTATAGGAGAGAACAACGGACTCCTTTTTTCCACCAGCTGAATTTTCAATAACGAATATCTTTACAATGTACCAACCAATTTTGGCGTCGTTTTTCATGAAAAAATCTTTTAGAAAGAAATGATAAAAGTGGGTGTTCTCCCATTAAAAAATTAAAGTTGACGTCAGATGACTTCATGGTGACGTCAGATGACGTCTAAAAAATGAATAATGACAGAATTTGAATCTATGGGAAAATTAAAGGGGGTTGCCATTTTTATTCTATTTTGGTTACCTACAGCAAAAAAACATATGGGGTGAGCACTATGAATTTTTGGTGTCTTTTGGCAGTGAATTCAGGATGGTCTGGAACGGATTTGTTATGAAATTTGTTTGAAAATACAAGTTTGAAACATTTTGGAGCGAGAACAATAGCTTCCTTTTCTTCGAAAATTCGCTAATAATAATGAAATGATGATGCAGGATGAAATGCATTCAGATGGTTACGCATCTTTGTAATATTTCTGAATGATAATAATCATGTAATCATAAAACCAACGATTTCTAAGGTTATTGACACGGTGGGTGTATTTGAGATGGTTTGCGGGTCGTCAGAACGAGTCAAGCCGCCTACCTGCACTCACTTCCTTGGAACAGACTTCCTTTCTCCCTCAGTCTCTTCGTCTACCTGCCTCGTTCGAAGCGCTAGTTTCGGTCTACCAACCACCTAAAATAGACACTTCGTACCCCCGCGATAAGGCCCTTAACATCCCTTAAAGATCCTTCAACAAGAGAACGGCCACTACGAGGTCTTGTTGCCGCTTGGTGCTCTGATCGGGCGAATCTCCGCTCCGTGTGCTGTTTGTCGTGCCGCGTGTCTTTAGTTGGTTTCAGTATAATCTGCTCCATCAATGTGTGAATTTTATTGCGTTCTTAATTTCGAACACCCAGTGACGTTATTCTCCTGCAAAAACTCGATAGTGCGGCAAATATAGTCTCCTTCGGTTGTTGGTATTTTGTACCATTTCGAATCAGCATCCCATGTTCATCACTGACTCCTTCTGATGTTGCACAAATGTACTGGGAAACGTACGTCTACAGTTTCTATCAGTGGTTTTACGATTTGTACTCATCCAATCCGACGACTATAACGCTCATCCTGGCGTTCATCGCGGTCTCCGAACGTACAGCTCGCCCGGACGTTAAAATATTGAAAACCGTCGTTGATTGCCTCTTCGGTATTCTTGCCTTCCTGATTGGTCCCACGGTCTGGCTAATCGTGTACTGCGGTGCCATCTTTCTGCTCTTGGTGCTAATCATCGATTCAGCCTTCACCTTTGCCGGAATCGAGCAGGACAAATTGTTTCGCTCTTTTGCTCGATATACTAACATTTGAGTAATCTTCACAAGGTAATCCCTTTACGTTCAAGATAATATTGCTTGATAATATTGCTTGATAATATTGCTTGATAATGTTCAAGATAATATTGCTTGATGAAATGTATATATTTTCAGTTGCAATAAATACATAGCAAGAAAAAAAATTCCAAGTCAATCACAGCCTGAGATATCCTACAAAAACTTTCCAATCTAGGTCCTAGGCCCTTAAGTAAATATTATTTACTTAAGGGCCTAGGACCTAGATTGGAAAGTTTTTGTAGGATATCTCAGGCTGTGATTGACTTGGAATTTTTTTTCTTGCTATGTATTTATTGCAACTGAAAATATATACATTTCATCAAGCAATATTTAGTTTCATACTAGTCAAGCTCACTGTTAGGCAGAATTCCAATAAAGTTTGGCCTATTTTTGGAGCAAAGTCAGGGACACTGGGTTACACTTGCACTCACTAATGGCACAGCACAATCAAGTCCAGTGGTTTGTTTCGATTGAGTCACCCTCGTTGTTCAGAACGTTGAGCATCTCCAGGTTCTCATGATTGTGGAGGCGATGTTCATGCTTCCTCGCGTATTTGGTGATGATTTCGTTCACAGTGTGAAGTGAGTTTCAGAGACAAGTAGAATGTCTATTTTGTTAGTGTGAAGGAATAGTTCTACTTCCTTGACGTGGTTGTATAAACCATTTGCATTCCACGCGGCTATTCGTAGAGTTGGATTCGTCATATTAGTCCGTAGTTACTTAGTCCCTTTTCTAGCTTGGTTATTCTTTCAAATAACACCTTATTTGTATGATTTTGTTCGTTGATTTTTTCCAAAATTTGTGCGAGCATTTTTTCTACACTCGACTTTTCTTCATTCGCCTCTTTTTTTGTCACTACTGATGAGTATGAAACCTTTGGGGTAGCACCTGTCATAGTTGTGGTTAGCGGTTTCCGTCTAGTGACACTTCTATCAGCAGAAACATCTCGCTTGGTCTGTTGGGATCTGCTGGGATTTACCACATGTGACTTAGTGGCATTGTTTCTCATCCTTTGTAGCTCTTTAGCGACTTCACATCCCCGATATTTTGCTGGATGGTTTCCCTTGCAGTTGACGCATTTGGGAGCTTCAGCCTTGTAGTGGACCAGCGCATTTCACACATCTAGGTTCCTTCCCTCAGTAGGATTGCGTATGTAAGTAGGATTGACATATTTTGCATTGGGGAATGAGTTTGGAGGTTTTTTTAACAGGCTCAATCTTCACAATTATGTTAAGAATGGCCTTTATTTCATGGATCTTATTAATATCCCGTTTATCCAGCGTTCAATTTTTTAACGTCATAAAATAAATTTTTTTACAGTGTGGTTAAATTGTTTTTATTAAAAAAACTTGACGAGGGGCATTTTTGGGAGGCTAATAGACCACAAAATTCAAACATCGCAGTGTAAACATGTAAAATGAACGAGCAGGGTCTCAAATAAATTTCGAAAGCCTGAGATATCCTTCGAAAACTTTCCAACCTAGATCCTGCAGGTCTACCTATCTTAACATCTACATATCTGAAATGAATTTCATGGGACACCGCTTCGAGATTACGCTCCTATTTGCTCACTACTCTGCATACAATGTTCTTGCCCTAGCTCACCTACTACCAAATAACAAACTTACAAAACAGGACATAGCAATAGGTTGGGAAATACCTGAAAACCAGTGTACGAACCAGTGTAATCACGTTCAATCTACGATAGCCCTAGTCCTATCTACACTAGAGCACCCGTACCTACCGGTTATACAATGAATTACGACAAAAGTAAGGAGCTCTGAGCGCGTTGAACTGTGGCAAAGAGACAAAATTTGTCTCTTATTTAAAATTTGTTTGAATTATTTAATAATTCATTAGGATGGAATTTTATATCGTTGTTCGAGTTCTCCGATTAATCATAATTATACAAGTTTACGTAATATTCTCTTGGTAGTTGAGCCTGTTGGTTTTTTTTTCCCGAAATCAAATCCTATTGGCGTAGCCCTAACATATCCCCTAACATAGGCCATAATTGTTCAGGAGGCGAGAAAAGCGCTACCCGCCAAATGTTTTCCAGCGTTTTCTGGATATACGAGTAGTATCGAACACAAAGCATCCCAGATGATGTCTCAGAATATGAAATATTTATATCCAAAACACTCGGAGAAATCGCCATTTTAAATTTGGATACGTGCCATTTTGATGGAAAACCTCGTTTTCCTCCAAAACGCCAATATTTCACCTCAAATCCAGATATGCTAACCTAGCTGACCAGCAATCAATTTCTGAACACAAAACTAAAAAAAAAAAAAAAAAAAAAAAAACTTCATTTAACCCCGATAAGATCCCTTTTGATCAACATTTCCAGAAAAAATAATAGGGAATGGATATGTCACATTTAGATTGAAATGCAAGATTTTACGTTTAAAATAAACTAGGATTAGTTCTCATTGGAGTGCTAGAGCCTGGGAGGTTCAATCAAGCTCATCTAAAAGGTACAGAAAATGCAGAAAAAACGAGTTTTTCCGATAAGTGGATAATATTATGTTCCCTTTTGATAGATCATTCCTCAATAATTGAGGAGGGATCTATCAAAAGGGAACATCAATTATTAATGTTATTTAAACAAAAAAGAACATTCGACTGGAAGAAAGTGAAAGGTTGAAACATTCAGCTGATCCTTAAAATTCTTTCACTGAGTGGAATGATTTAGCATGAAACTGGGATTAATTACACACTTCTCCCAGTAAATGGTTACCAGGGTGTACTCACTTCTTGTCCCTGAACCCCGAAGGGGGACCCCTGTCAAGGCCTGGCAAAAACTGGTTTGGGAGGTTTCGAGGAATCCACAGGCCACTTGAGGAAAGGAAGAATAAGAGAAAGAGGTGACTGTGCCATTTCTATATGGGAAGTCATTAGTAGGAATACTAATAGTAGAAGAATCTGAGGTTTATAATATTATTGAAGTGCTGGAGGATTTGAAAATTCTATAATTCAATTCAACTTGTTCGGAAGTTTTGTATATTCTAGTTTGTTTTAGTTTTAACGTGGAACTTGGCCTTCACGTAACTGGCTGAAACCGTCCGTTACGCTAATCTATTTCTATGATAATTCCACTGTGACGCCCCCCTTGACGAGGCCCGGAGGGCCAAGTTTTCATAAAGAATCGACCCAACCAATAATTTAAATAAATCAAATCGGAATCCTAATTTTGTAGGTATCTGAAAACCACCTTATGCTCGTTAATGTCAGCCACGTGTTAATTACCTTGTGCCTTTGGGTTCCAACAGCTTCTAAAGCTAATTTCTATGTTATTCATTATAAGAAGCTGTAATTTGGTATGTAGCCTACTTAGGACTTACACTTGACGCTGCAAAGGCCTCAGATCAGCTGAATCGCTCCTAAAGCTAATTTCTATGCTATTCACCTTATGAAGCTGTAATTTTGTATGAAGCCTGGACTTGCACATCTTTTAATTATCCTTGAAATGCATTTACCTAAAGTCCAAACTTAACAGCTATGAGAATGGTACAAGCAAATATGATATGTACGTAACAATTTGACTAAATTACACGTATTATTCACCTATTCCGGACTGAAAATATACTTGTGGCCTCTCGGAGTGGAGGGCGATGATGCCATCTGTTACCCAACTTTATTGTATTCCCATCTCAGGTGCCCCGACCGGGTTCTCAGCCCAAGTGAAAGGTCGTCGTCCTTGACTACGTCTGAACCTGCATTTGATTATTTGCTCTCAACGAAACTTTCAAATCTCCCAATCCTGAGAGTTCAATTATAAAGCGAATGTTGCTTGCCTGTTACATGAAACAATGACCATGTTACTTGATAAACGGTTAGTTGGCTAACGGTCAAGTTCTGACAGAACGCCCAGTTTTTAGGCCTTTAATTAATACGTACGTATGAAATGGTAGAAGAAACAAACCTTCATTATTATAATAGTCGTGGCGTTGTAAAAACGGCTGATAATACGCTAAAACAACTTCTGCGCCAAGTATTGATTAACATGGTCGAATCGAGGAAGATGTTAGCCAGATTCAATGAGTGTTTGTTGACAACAAAAAACGTTTGTCGTGTTTCTCGCCAGCTCTGTACGATTATATTTTCTCACTAATCAACTTTGTAGGTACAGTAGGGTCTTTGATGGTCAAATAGGTCAGAAGTAATTTCAAACGAGAAAATTTTTGTTCAACTACCAGGTCGAACTGAAGAATGGCGAATTTGGACTTTTCCCGCTCAAAGTGGTCGGAAAGGGTTGTAGTTAATACAGCGGCTGATAGGGGCTTTCATGTACCGCTTTCGTGAGCCAATCAGAGAGCTGTTTACGAAGCCGATCTAAGGACTGCTCTCTGATTGGCCTGGGAGGTAGATGACGTACGTTGCTTCCCTCTTCCCGCTCAATACGACTTCAAACCTCTCCAGAAAAATAAGTACTTCCTTAAAAATTTGTTTACCACTCTCTCAATTATTCTGAATTTTTCTGCTTAGGGAAAAACTTTAAAACGATCACTTCATTCCCTATTCATCAAATTCACCTTCAATGTCTTGCACTTGGTTCCTTGTTTACCGGTGTATTTAGAGCCCTTATAATTTACAGCGAAATCTTACTGATTACAGACAACACAAATCGAGGTCAATTTATGTGGTAACAACCAACTAGCACGAACAATATTGTTGTAGCAGCCTCTCCGTTTTATTCTCCCCGTACTCACTCATTCACGGACCCTTGTATTATTACGGAATTTAACGATTACCTAAGCACGGACCAACCTCCCCATAAAATAAAGAAGTAGCTGTCTAACTATTGGCTGGCTGGTTGATTTCTCTTCTGCAAAAGCCGCCTTAAGGGCAAGTGCCAGAGAAATCGGACAACGCCCTGATCCAAATGAAAGTTCTTACCCTCCGGCACGGACGGTTCAGCCCAAGAAAGAGTTTAAACGGGTGACCTAACGATGAGAGGCCTACTTACGGTTTCTGGAAATGCCAATGAACGTATCGTTAAGGCGATAGGGAAGATAAAGGAAAAATCAGTATTCGACAGGGTTCCTGAAGAAAGTAAGTCTTCATGAAACTATGACTGCTAATCTAACTTCAGTTCCAAACTTGCCAACTGAGGTGTAACGGTACCCACCATTAGATGAATAAAGATAGTCGACGAATCGTACGGAATCATCCGGAAGAATGTTGAGAAACCGCTATCATACCGTTCAAAGTCGCACAAGTTCGTGTTTGCCGGCTCAACACTGATCGTTTCAAAACAGTAACCTTGGGAGTCGGTACCTACTGGCTCAGGCTCTCGGAAAATGTCAATGTCACGCTTGGATAACTGGGCAAACCTTCTGGAGAGATTATGATCGCACAGAAAGCGAAGGAGCCCCCGACATCTCACGGTTGGTAAACATAAACAGACACATACAAAAACATTGCGAGAGAAATATTAGTTCAAATCAATCTTAGATACATCAATTTGGTTTAAGGAATTAACATTGGCTAGAAATGTGCCGACATCATCAATCCTTCACTGCGTTTCCTGACTGCTCCGGCTATCTTCACTCTTTAGCCATCTTTGTCAATTCACCCGAACGATTATGCACTCAGGACGATTTTGAACAGTGCATTCCGAACCCTAGAAATCTAGATACTGTAGGAACTGTATGCAACTAACTGGTCATGTTTTAAGGATCCCTTAGACGGCCAGTCTGATTTATCAAAAGATTGAACAATCAGACCGAAGTGAGCTTCAACCATTTCTTCAGTCGTTTGATCAATACCCTTTTGGAATTTTGTAGCAGTCTTGCTCCTCTTCCCTGTTTCGTCTCTAGGTACTACGTTTTCTACTTTTCGTTCGTGGTGTTGATCTGAAATAATGAGTTCCAATTCTGACTTTTCCTTCCTTTCACTGAGCATAGCTGCCTCCACTAGAAGAAAAAGGACGAGAATAAGAAGAGGTTACAATAATCTTAATATTAATATTAATAAATGATAACCTTAATAGTAATAATAATCTTTGTTTTTACATTTCCACAACACTGGTTGATCACGGTATAATTCAATCAGAATACTAGTGAACTCGCGTTTTGATTGAGTTTCACCCTTCGGCGACGCAGGGTGCCAGGGGCGTGACTGAGGGAAAGATTGACCAAAACGCTACATGACTTTCAATCGTTTGTCTAAATCAAAATTTCTATCAATCTCCTTCAGTCATTGACTCGCTCGTCAAATACGCTTCTATTCGCTCAATCATGACAGTTTCCGTCGATTGATCAACCACTTTTGATCAAACTACTGACCGCCTAGGGGCTCTAGAGGACCAGATATGACTATATAGAGCTAACCGGTTTGGTTCCATGGATGTACACGCGCGGGCTCTTGATGAAGCCCACAGCAAAAAAAAAAAAAAAAAAAAACATGTTCCATGTTAATTGAACGATTTATCGAGTTTATCATCGTTTTCATGGGTAATTTCCACGCGCCACAGCCTTTACCGTTGAGAGTTACCGTTGAACTACCCGTTCGTTCATCAGGGCGTTTCAGTCTTGTGTTCGCATAGTCGACAATGAAGACCCTGCAAAACTGTACGATCTTCAACGTGGGGTAATAATAATGCGCGTAACACAACGGTACCAAAATGGATTTTCTGCCTTAATACCGCGATTTATATTCAGAAATAATGATCCCTCCCTCAGCGTCTTCCTTCCGTCGGTTGGGTGAGCAAGATCATTGTTCGGAGCGTCCAGACCGTTCAAGCGCCCTACGTTTTCAAGTGATTCCTTCATTGAAATACTGGCTGTTCCACAGAATTGAAAAATCCCTTTGAGTATACTGTAGTAGTAACGTCAATACTCAAAATAATATATTATATAATGTTATAGTAACCTATTTAGCAGGGGCGTAGCATCGGAGGAAGCCTTTCCCTACAAGAAATTAAGAATGTAGGTAGAAGTTGAATGATGAAAAAATATATTAAGAAATAACAAAATATTTAATCAACAGTAAAACATTCAATTTAAAATTTGAAACGTCCTCGTACATCTACCTACCTTCGATAGTTGCTTTGAATCACGAATCCAACGACTACGACTGGCATGGCTGAAGCCAAGGCGTCTAAGAAGAGGAAGACGATGAAGAATTACAAATATCTGAATGCAGTGAGGCCATCTACCAGTTGTGGCCTCTGGGGAACAGCAAGATTCTAGAGGGTGCCCGTGACGTCATGCTACAGCGTGTGTGTATTCTGGCGCAGGCGGTACCTCCATGTCCAGAGCCACGCTACGCTCCTGGTATTTAGAAAGAAATAGCCCACACAAGGTCACAAATACTCCAAAGGAAGAAAAGAAATTCAGCTGATTTATCCAATTAGTAGATCTATCAACATCCAAAGATTGGTTCTCAGGTTGATAATTTCTTTATTCGAAGCATTCAAAACTTCAAACGAATCGTCCAATTTCTCGTGTGGGTTTGCATGGGGATTTCTTGCTGCTCCTCCATAAGTTATCACTGATTTTTTGTGCTCCAGATGGCACACCGCCAGTTAACGTGGGTCTATTTTGAGGTCAAACTGCAATGTTTAGGCCTCTCCTCCAGATAAGCACGTTAATGAATCTTTCATTGCATCAACAGAATGTTCTGAAATACCACTCATTTTATTTATTAAAGTTGAATAAAAATTGGACTTCTAACAATAATTGTAAAGATTCCGATGATGAATAGTAAAGATTCTGATAAGTATCTGGGAAACAATCAAGAAATGGGTCACTAGTTCGTACAAGTTTGGTGTTCAATAATTGAACACCTAACTTGTACGAACTTGTGATCCATTTCTTGGTTGTTTCTCAGATACGTACCAGAATCTTTGCTATTCAATATAGAGGAGACAAGAACACAATAGATACAGCGACAAAGGGATGTTCGACGAGGTGTCAGATTGTCTCTGGGATTACAGGTACGTGTATAGTAGGTGAGCTGCTCGCGATGGTATCTGGCATTAGAGGTTGGGTGGTGCTATTCGATTCGATGGGCTTGCGTAATGTGAACTTTGTGAGCTTTTAGACACAATAGAATAGAAGACCGGGACAGAGGAGGCGGCGAAGATGAGGCAACGAAGGGCGCGGAATGAGGGGGTGTGAGAACCGAGATTAAGATTTTCTCTCAGATCTCGTAGTATGAGGACTTAACTAAGTGCAAGGTGAGCTTCGATGCCTACATTCCTAGTTGCCTCGTTCCCTTGAATGTGGTGTGCCTATGTCGAGACATTGTGTTTAAATAATCTTGCTTAAACTTAATTACGAAAGATTAGGACACACGTGAGAAAAGGGTGACTAACGTGCCGTGTTACGTCCAGGAATCACAACAGGTATTTCACTTGTACATGGCTACCCACCTATCAACAGGTGATCAACAGATTCGCACCCATGGATGTCAGAACCTCAGTCTGACACCTAAAGGAAGCTTTTTACTACATTTGTACAGCCCGTTACACCATCAGCTTTGGGTTGTTTCGTTTGCGCCCAAATGGAATTCGACAGGTGCCCATCGAGAAACCAATTACTGATGGTAGAGGAATTGATTTATCAACAATTCATTGTATATTATGATGTTGAGGGATGTCGATGTTCGGTCAAATGAAAAATTATTTATATGCCAACGTTTCGAAGAATATATTTCTTCATCTTCAGGGCAGTAGTGTACAAGATGGAGTTGGACTCCAACAGGGAAGTTCTTGCCTCCAGATCACAGAAGTAACTGCTTGAGTAGTAGTTGAGTAGTTACTTCTGTGATCTGAAATCATTTTTCAGATAAATCATTTAAAATCATCATAAATCATTTTTCACATAAATCATTTTTCATTTGATCGACCCTCGACATCCCTCAACGTCATTCTTACTGACGGTCAACAAATCACACACACTTAATTGTATATTATCTAAAATGATGCAGATATCGTCAAAAAATTGAAATCCCAGGTGATAACGCACCTATACATTTTGGCACACCAACTCCTTCTGCTATCCTCAGTTCGGCAAGTCTCTACCTATTCAAGAGCACACAGCCCTAAGCTCACTTGAAAGTAGCGTGAAAATATGGGATTCGTTCTTGGTATCGTGCGAAATCTATGCTGGAGAAAGTGCCCCTTAACTGTCCATTAATAAAGTTTCAAAAGTTATGCCCAGTATATTGTATAGATGTATGTCCCTACAAAAATGTACAAGCTAATTTTTACCTGAAAATTATAGATTGGGTATATATAAATTACTATTATATAAATTAATGTAGGTAGATCGATCTCTGCCACATGTGGCTATATCTCCATCATTTATGTCAATCATCTCCACTGTCTTTCTACGGGAATTTTGGTCACTTTTATCATTTAATGGATAAGAAAACGTGAAGAGAAGACAAATTTGTTGCTACATTTCAATAATTAAATCAGTTTCGTCTCAACTAGTTGCCTATTCTGGTTTGATTTCGCGCTGTGATGATATTTGACTTATTCCATTCTTTTGTTTCAGAGGATGACGAGGCTGTCTCCAGTGGCGGTCCTCGCCGCCTTCATCGTGCACACCGTAGCACAAGTAAGTTGCACAATTTTAATGTACGATTTTAGTTGTTTCTCTAACGTAAAAGTAGCGGGGACATTCATTAGGAAAAGGTTCGAACTGAATTGTGAACGATCAGAGTGCCTCAATAGGTAATCTATTGTCTACATAGAGTTATGGGGGAATTATTTTGTGAAATAGCTTTTTTTCATCTTTTAAATGAATTGCTGCCAACCTGGGAGTTTTGAGTACCGTAAAGATTACATCCCAGTCCGTGGAAGTTGTTGGGTCGTTGTCCGCCTTCTGGTTTGGAAGATGATTGCCATCTACCAACCTCTTCCCTCACTTGGGGTTCCAGGAAGCGCTCACGAATCTTCGCTGGACTTGGTGGAGATTATTCAACCATCGTAACACTGAGGTTTTTTTCTTTTTTTCGGGCGAAAGTACTTCAAGTGCGCTAAACGAAACGTTTAAGGTCACGTTTCCTCCTCGTATTATTATCAGATTTGATTTGAGATTGGATTTTCAAGAGACACGCGGATTCCGAACTACCTCCGGGAAAACGTCGTAGTTGAGGGCAGGTCGTACATAAGTTCCACACTGATTTAAATTGGGTTGCACTACGCAACGCCAATTTGAAATGTACTAGGTATCACTAAAATGACTAATGTACCAAAATACTCTGAGGGAGCCAGGGAAAATTGATGATATTGACGGCTTCTACTGATCAAATCCTTTCTTTGGTACCGGTTTTGGGAATGATTTAATCATCAGACGTACATATCTTGAGGAATGCGAGTAGACACCGCCACCAACCAAGTTTTGCACGTAGATTCGGTTATGGACTAGGTTACTCCCTGTCTTCAACATATCTGGCTGGTGACTGCATTTCCAAAACCGGCACCTAATGAAGGACTCGTCAATCTCGTCTGCTCCTTGAGTTTTAATCATCTCCACTCTCGCGGCCGAAGCGATTAATATTCATTCATAGGTATTCATAGGCACTATGGCGTTTTGTCATTAGATAAACAGGACACAATAATCAAATTCGTGGTTCGGTATTTCACTCTAAAAAAATTTTTTTGAAGTTGAGAGTAATTTTCATCACATTTTGGTGTATTATCTTCGATAATGACCCTTTGGAACCGTCCAAGAAAAAAAAAATACACCCCTCAAAATTTCAAAATTTGCTTGTTTACATTTAAAAATACCAAGATTCAGAAAATCGAACAATTCGAGTTTCTGAATCTACTTATTTTGATTTCAATTATTGAAAAAATCCGTCCAGCTAGCGTTGTGCTAAAATGACAAAATTTGGTTTACGGGTTCGGACAAACCACACAATGATCCTTGAAACTGGATCCCTAGGTCAATGGGGAGGGGTTCAAAACGACTTAAATTTTGAAATTTGAATTGAATTTTGAAATTCATATCTCAAAAAATTCAAATATAATTGTATAGTTTTCGGTTCACATTTAAATGGAGTTTAATTTTTAGGATTTTTTAAGACCATCTGGAGCTTTGTACGACCAGCCGTTCGTCCACAATGAGGGCTCAAGGTTGGAGCAGATTGAAAGTTGTCAACTTGAGGGTGAATCGCGAGGCAGCCGGTCAGGTCATTGTTCATACTGGCAAGAAGATTTGAACAGCACATGGCTTTTAGATATCGAGTTAATTAATATTAATTAATAATAATAATTATTAACGATAATTATAAATCAGTTACACTACTTGATAATACTTGAGAATTACATAAATCATAGTAATAATTAATCCATAATTTAGTGATTTAGACAGAAGGGGCATCTGCACAAGAAGATAATACTTAGAGAGTTTTTGTACCTTTTCCCAAAAGTGACTTAAGGATCAAGTGTGACTCTCATAGTTACAATTAATGCTTAAAATCAACATCTCTTCCCTTTGCATGGCACTACACAGCTTCCTTCCGATCAGAAATTTACCGCAGTGATCTACCTTTACGTCACAGGCCTTTTTTCAAAGTCCTCATTTCTATTGGCTTCTCTTAATTTGATGTTGAAATGGTCTCGACAAAGGGAACTGATTTTCGTTACCTTCGAAAAGAAAAGTTTAAAACCAATGACTGGAATACCTCATTACCAATGATACGACTTTACGTGATAGCTACACAAAAACGAACTCAGACCTGGGGATTTCTTTCCACATAAAATGCCTTGGAACGTGGCCGTAAAATCGAAACTAGCACCATCTAAAGAAGAAACAATCACTTGAATAATGAAACGGCCTCCCGTAAAGGGCTTTCTCACTTCGATTCCTGCTCTTCGTATAACTGGAAGAAAGCTGATTCGTATTTAGTCGTCGCGTAGGAAAGTATTTCTCTTCGGCCTTTTGTTCAAAGGACTCTCACCCTCGGTGGCTTTGGAGGCGAAGCTGCTCCATCCCCACAGGACGCCTGACCTGCATTATGCATCTTCCCATTCCCCCATTCTTTGTCTTGGTCAGCCCGGCAAGCGCAATACCTTATTCTGCCGTTTGCTCCGTTTCGAGAAATCCCAAGATGGTCTGCTGGTCTCTCTCCCGGAATACTAATGAGGTTTTGGAAAAACAAGCTCGAGTGCTAGTTCGGCTCATCCTTTGAAACCGATCTCAACATATAAAGCACCATTATATTGGATGGTTACGAGTGGGTGTGGTCTTACTGAATATGCGATGAACTTGATGAACCAGGAAGAGTTCAGTACAAACAAAACTCTCTACGCTTTTCAGTCTCTTTTGATTGCTTACTGTTGACCTTAATGACGGAATGTTAAACTTCGTTGAATTCTCGTCCGGTATGCTCTTCACTTATGGTTGACGTATGAAAAAGAACGCCACTTCTGAAACCAAGGTGAAATTTTCGTTGAAGTAGTGTTTAGACGTATGAATTTGTCCTGATGTCACTGTGCACAATGCAGATGAAATATGTGCTAAATGCTGCTGGCCGCAGTGGCATCACTCATGTTGAATACACTGGAACTGAGTTCGATTCCCGGAAGGAGCTGATGGCTTCAATCTCTAGGGCAGTGATTCTCAACCTGTGGTCCACGGACCAATTTTCATGTGGCCCACGAAGCGAACATCTAATGCATTTTAATCTTGGATGGGTTCTGGTGTGTGCAAAATGCTGGCTGGCTGGCTGGCCCATGTTACTGTGGCTTGTCGCCCGAACCAAGTTCGATTCCCGGAACGGCTCCATTCTAGATGTTTTATCGGTGAGTTTTACTCATCCTGAAGTGTGTGTTTGCTGTATCATGTTGACCACACTCGTCTGTAGACAGATTCGTATGCGCTCAATAGTTAGTTTTGTGAATCGCTGCCAAGAAAAAAATATTCTCATGAATCATTTAAAAAACTTATGTGCCTAACTGTTTGGAAATATTAATTCTATCGTATGTGGTCTACCTCGGACACTGAAGGGTACGAAGTCCTCCTCAGTAGTGAAAAGGTTGAGAACCACTACTCTAGGGGACTAGGGACCATGACTAGCTGGGATCTAGATGGGTTTCTGATCTGACATTTAGAATTGAGCTGGGTACTGGGAACTACAATCGTATTGAGAAGTGGATTTTAAAAAAAATCTTAAATCCGAAGTGATGAATAAATACTGCCCACCCATTTGGCTGCCGTTATCCCAACAAGATTTTTTTTTAAATCCAGTTACTGGAAGGTGGACACTAACTAAATTTGCCACAGTAGTTAGTCCTGGAGAATTCAAGATCGCCGAAATACTATAAAGGCGTGGCTCAGTTCCTTTGTGTTGTAAAGTTCTTTTTTCTCAGTCGGATTTCCAACCTCGGATGAAGTGTTCCGTTTCGGATGTAGTTGTGTAACGCAGTTCGGTTGCTGCAAATCCAAACGTTTCGAGACGGTCACTCAATCGTCACCAAAAGTAACCTTGAGAAACAAAACCCTCCCGACTCCCCAAAGGATAAAACGGCAAATTTTTCGAAATGTGTGTGTTAACGCTCCGTTAAATCAACTCAACCAGACGGGGATCAACGCTTGTTTGCAAGCTATTAAAGGCGGATCCGTCGCAAATAGCGTGGAGAAATATATTATTTGTTACTGGCGACGAGCATTGTCAGCTGTACACCCTGCACAGAAATGATATTATGAGACACCAGTCGAATTGATTTTGGGACTATAACAAAATTATTGGCGTTGAGATTGAATTTTCTACCAATTATAGTACATTCAGTTCAGTTGGCAAGCTCTCATACGTATTACACAAAATTAGAAAATCTGAAAGAATCGGAAGGGCCATAAAAACGTTTCTGTCATGAAGCATGAATCAGTGAGCGAATTTTCGAAGTAACGTACCTACTCAACAGACCCTTAGATGGATATTCTTGTGTCTTGAAATTTCTGCTGTAACTTTCCCCAAATTTTCTATTTTCACTTTTTCTCCTCTTCTTTACGTTCACTTTCAGACGTAATGGAAATAAAAGAAACCAAATTGAAAGCTCAATAGAACCGGATTCTAACGACATCGGACACAACGACTTTCGTTACCAATCAACGTAACGGAAGACGACCAAATAGCTGTCGTCTCGTCGTTTGTAGTGATAGTTGCCAGAGTACCTGGCCCCAGCCGATCGGATATAGTGGGTTTATCGTAACTAATGAACCTGTTTGAGAATGGACGAGTAGGTCGACTTGTGCTGGCGCGGTCTAGTGATGTAATTCTTGATGTTGTAGATTTCTTGGTATAATATGCGGATGATTTGTTCATAAACTCGTTTGATGCACAAATTTCACGATATTGCGAGCACATTTTCAATATTCACTAATGGCGCGTTGAATGTGTTAGAAACACCAGGAATAATTGGCACACCGAACTATCAACAGGTTTCTGGGTTTTAATTGAGTACCTAATTACCCTATAACTCCTCGACACGCCGTGGTGACTCCTGTCATAAAAGAGGTTTATTTATTTATTTATTATACACTACACGGGCATGCCCATTAAACAAAACAATTCGAAAAAATATTAAACAAAAGACATAAGTATGTAAAAAAAGAAGATAAATTCACTTCTATGAAGGCAGCATATACAACGTGAATGAGATGAAACTACAGTTTAAACTACAAAAGAAAAAAAAGTGCATAGATAAAATTATGAGAAGCTGATGGAAGAAGAGGTAATAATTATTGATGATTTAAGTGAACGTATTGAATGAGTGGAAAAATCAAAATTAGGATGGACTTCTAGGAATGGATTGGCTGATCGTTGGATTCTGCTTAGAGAACGGTGCTGCAGGTAATTTGTCGTTGCGAAGGGGGCATAAAGCAGAATCGATGATCGAGCCGCAACTCTCGGGACATGTAGGCAAACCTCGTCAAGCATACCATTCAACAGCTTGTAGATGAAAGATCGGCTACTATTCTTCTACGTTCCAAAGGCTGCAATTTACATGAGTTCATGATGTTGGCATAATCCACCCCGTCAGAAGGAATCACCTGCTTAAACGCGGTATAGCGAAGGAATTTATTCTGAATTCTCTCCAGACAGTACCTGTGGACAGCGTAGCTTGGGGACCACAGCGACGAAGGATACCGAAGAGGAGCTGATGTTTAGGTGCCATCACTATTAAGGCCAGTTTAATTGAAAAATAAGAATAAATTCCGTAAAACTAACTAAAATATGGGAAGATATGTAATGTAATGTCGCATATTAACACGTAAATAATATCGTCGCCCCCCGCCAAAAGCGCTTTTAGCGAATTTTCGAAAAAAGGAAGCTATTGTTTGCGGCCCAAAATGTCTAAAATATTGTATACCAAAATCCGTTTCAGACTACAACTCTCGATAGAATTGAGATAAAAGTGAAACCATTTTTAAGATTTTTAGCGCTGAACACGATGGTGAAGTCAGAATTGCGATACCTTATTCCGTTCTCCAACTGGAGCACCTTGAAGACCAAGAAACGTGGTTGTTACTTGAGATTTTCATCTGCTCTAATCTGATCACGGAATGCGATATCGCCATTCTGAATTCACCATAAACGTTTCATAAAACCAGTAATTTCTTCGAAAATTTGCTCTTACAGTCATGCTGCATAACTGGATTTTTTTGCTGTTTTTGTTTGCCTTTTTCTTCGTTTTTACGCGAAACGAATTTAATATTTTTCGAAATTCCACGAGGACATGGTGGATTTAGTAGGTACGGGTACGTTACTTCGAAAATTGGCTCAGTAATCCATGTTGAGTGGCTGGAACTTTTTACAAGTTTTCATTCACTGGGTTGGTAGGTATGCTGTGTTGGTCCTTCCGTCATCACTCCATAAAACAACACGACAGAACCAGTTTGGCTCGTGACTTCACCCCTTGGAACCGGCGGCGCCGCTCCCAGTCAATGCGTGATTCAGTGTCGGATGAAGGGTTGAGGTAACCAACCAGCTCGAGGCGGATCCAAGTTAACATTCGGCATCTGAAATGCCTTCTATTTCGCATTTGGAAACTGCTCATCATCCGCCTACACCAACCCCTGGATGAGACACGAAATATTCTTCTCCGCCGTGTTTTGACAGATACCTACTCAGTACTTACCTAATTATTATCAGCGCAACATCTCACAACCTCAAGAATCTGCGTATCACACACCAAAAACTATTTGAGTCATCCAATTAGTTGGAAAAATTGCTATTTTGAAATATAGTAGATTTTTTGTCTTGTTTAATTTAGTAACTTTATGGTAGATCACTATCAGGTGAGCTAACATATTGCATATACAAATCACTTTTCTCTTCTAGTATTATTTCTCACCCATCGGTGAGCTAATACAATTGTGGAACTAAAAAAAAACAACAGATACAGATACATGTATGTAGAATGACATTAGCAACAACAGAAGACACAGATAACAGATTAACAGATAATTGTCAAAAACGTACGAAAAGTTTGGTTGGTTGAGGTTCGTTCAGCATGGAGTTGAATAGAGGATTTATGTGAAGGCTTATGCCGTAGGCTAGATTATTTTAGATATTTTATGCAATTTCTTCGAAAATGCGATAAAACGGGTTTTCAGAAATTGGAAGAACCGGAAAAAATTTTGTCACAAAAACATATACTGTAGTGTCGTTAGAATATCAATCTCAATTTCAATCTCAGCTCTCCAATGGTACATCTCCGTGGTCAACCTCACATCGGTTGACTGGCACCATTAAAACGATGTTGTTCGAAAGTCCTCTTCCTCTCTTGTCACTTCCTCTATGATCTCGTCTTCTGTCATAAACTGGTTTTTTTCATCATCTTCACCGATAAGCCATATGCCTACGTCATCAGTTGTCAATGGCTTATCCGTTGAATCCACAAGTTGTTCGTTAACCACGTCTCGCAGCAGTCAATCTCTCTTTCTTCACTGGCTTTCGGGTTCGGTTGATCATTTTTGTGCTGATCCGGTTGTGTCATGTCCGGCCATAGGTTTTTCCAAGAGCAAATGATGACTTTCTCGTGAAGATTTTTCCTTGGTTTACTCAGATACAAGTCAAAAGTCCAATATAGTGTTGCGCTCCTTCTCCTAAACCAACCGCTCCTGCTCGAGGAATAAAACGCCGGAGTGCTGAGGTGATGGATTACCGGGGGAGTACTGTATTAGAATGCCTGAGGTGTAAATAATCCACTAGTTCCTACCCAGCGTTTTGTAGAAATGATATTCAGTACGTTCCCCCCAATTTTATCCCTGAACCCTCAATTCACATGCCAATAAGGTCGTACCTATACCTATTTTTTACATGAAATGGGAATAATACATTTTTGATTTGGTATTAACTGTAAATCCTGATTAGTGGTGGTATTGATACATAGTGAAAGTTTCCTCTTTTTTTGAACGTAGTTTGTAATGTTATTCCCCTCATATGGATGTGTAAACAACTCCACTTAGATGTCATCACTTATGTCACATGACTAGAACCCTTCATAAAACACTTACCCAAAAAGGTACCAAAAAAAAAGTTCTTTTTTCCCCAAGGAGCCAGTGAGCTGATTAATTTTCTTACAGAATCCTCTTGGCCTTTTTCATCATCTTTTATGATACTAAAATGACCCCAGCGTCCGCAGCCGTCAACGTCCTAGTAGCCTTGCCAAACCTCTTTTATCTACTGTCGAGTACGTATACAGGAGAGAATAAAAGAACTCGACGAAACGGGAACAAAAGGGAGGATCCAATTTTGAGTAGCTCTTGCCGTGCTAGAAACGGCCGCCTAGCAATCGCGAAATGGCTTTGTTCTCATTTCTTCTTCTTCGAACCAGCTCTTACTCCTGATTGGACTGACGAAACCAGGACGAGAACCTGAGATGCAAGTTGCACTCAGAAAATTCCTTGTCTAACCTTAAAACAAATTTCCCAAAAAACTTTACAAAACATTTTTGTGCGTTATGTGCAGAAAAGCGCAGCAGGTAAGATAGATAGTATACGCGTTGAAAATAAAATTAGCGACAAGATGAAGGATTTTTCAACGTGAAGATGTAAATGAATGCAAAATGAAGTCGCGGAATTCCAGAGGCTTATTAAAACCCGATCACCTAGCCAGCCAGCCCTCTGACGTCATAGGCTCTTACGGGATAGGCTGTGACGTACTAGTTAGCCTTCTGCCAGCCGTCTGACGTCATACGCTCGTGCGTCATAGGCTCTGACGTACTAGTTGACCTTCTGCCAGCCGTCTGACGTCATACGCTCGTGCGTCATATGCTCTGACGTACTAGTTGACCTTCTGCCAGCCGTCTGACGTCATACGCTCGTGCGTCATAGGCTCTGACGTTCTAGTTGGCCTCCGGCCAGCCGTCTGACGTCATAGGCTCGTGCGTCATAGGCTTTGACGTACTAGTTGGCCTCCTGCCAGCCGTCTGACGTCATACGCTTGTGCGTCATAGGCTCTGACGTACTAGTTGACCTTCTGCCAGCCGTCTGAAGTCATACGCTCGTGCGTCATAGGCTCTGACGTACTTGTTGGCCTCCTGCCAGCCGTCTTACGTCATATGCTCGTGCGTCATAGGCTCTGACGTAGTGGCCCGCCTGTTGCTTGTGTTCTGACGTGATCTGAGGGAAAGGGTGAATCAAGGAAACAAATTTTTCCCGTTTCAGTTTATGTGCCAAAGCAAAGACATGAAAATGTCAAAAGAATGTCAACTCCATCCTGTTGTTGATACAGTCGAGAATTAAATGCTTGCATACGAGTCTGCAACACATTGGGACATTTTATGTCTTTAAAGAAGTGATTCAAGAACCTTCGAACAATGCTACATCACCTACCCCAGTAGCGTAGTTGTTATACTTTTATGAAGCTTGCATTCGTATAGACAATAATATTGTCTATACGAATGCAAGCTTATATTATAAATTATTGAGAATGATCACCTGTGTGTAAACAATTATTTAAACAATCACGCTCATACCGCAGCTTGTCGGCCACGGACTCCGCAGTGGTTAACGTAATATGGTTAGGTAAATCGAGAGCTATCCAACGAGTGGTGAACGATTTTTGTACGATGATAACTGGCGAAGATAAAGTTCCGTAGCACCGAATCGGTTGTAAGCGAAAATCATCAGAAATTTTCGTGTAACGCTTTTGTGTAACGTTTTTCGAGTTATGTGCCAGAGTAAAGACATAAAAATTTTATGTCTTTAAAAACATTTAATGTCAAAAAAATAATAAAAATAAAAATAACACTGTTGGTTGTATATGCATAGTAGGTGCAGGAAAATGCCTATGAGTTTGTTCAAGTTTTAAGTTGTGATGATACCGTTTTGCCGTTTTGGACAATATTGAATCCTGCTTGTATGCACAAAGACGGAAGTTTTCATTTTTTTCTCAACCAAAAATACCCGTTTTATTGCATATCTGGAACATCCTGTACTTCATACACTTATTGGTTAAGAAAAAATGAAAACTTCTTTGTGCATATATGTAGGATTCAAAAATTGTCCTGGATAAATTTTATTAATCGTCTAATAACTTAATGAAGGCTTCATGGGAATTAATCGTTATAAGCGTAAGATGCACTGAAACCGGGAATGAAAAAATTACACTTGGTGTTCATTTACTTGGAGTTGTAAGTTGCACGTTGTTTTGAAAGAATTGTTTAATTTTAGATTTTGTTCTGCAATCACACCGGTGCATCGCTGGTCCGTTGTAGAGGAAATTTACGTTCCGTGGCTTGGAAGGAAATTATATACCTTGCTTGGGATAAACACTCCCACTTAGTGACCAATTTCTTCTGAAATCTCTCCCTGATTCAAGTGGGATAAAGATGCAAAAATCGTATGGTAACCGCGCAGTCCTGCGAAACGGAGCGGGAACATAGTCGATTACCGCAGTCCAATTATCAAACCTTCCACCGTCGTCTCTGGTTACCTTACCAGTCGAACTGATCCTGCAAACTGCCGAGAGCCGATAGCAAAAAGGCGTTGGACCGCCTCGCTCGCTTCCTCATTCGCCTTCCTTCCCGAATAGACCGCCGTAATTATTTCTGAATGTCACGTCATCACTATACTTTCGCAGAAATTAACTTTCGAAGCCCCGAAATTCGCTGATGTGAATGGGCGGAAAGTGAGGGCTGCCCGAAGGGAAAACTTATCATTCGTGCCCAGCAAGGACTTCAATTGCCACTCGTTCACAAGACTTGGTGAAAATTAATTGGCTCATCAATTTGGGTTCAAATCTATGAGGACTAGAACCGAAGGAGAAGATTACAATGAGATTCATATAGAGACCTTCTGTCGACTTTAGCTAATTTGCGAAGAAAAGGAAGGTATTGTACCTACTCGGTCCAAAATTTTTAAAAGTCGAATTTGATAACTTCACCATCGTCTTCAGCATTGAAATATCTATAAACTGAGGTGCTACTCGGCAAAACATGGAAACGAAATTTGTTATAAAACAAGTAAAATGGAGACGTTATTTTCGAAATTCGCTCTCGTAGCTATGCTGCCTGACGTTTGATTTTTTTAAGATTTTATTTGTTACAAGAATTTGGTTTTAGGCAGGTCAAACGGAGCCTAATTTGTACTTTGATGGTTTTAATGAAAGCGAGTGAAAATTTTAATTCGAAGTACCAAATCCATGGTAATATTGTGGTAGTATCACAAACTCACTTTCTACATCTCCCATTTTTGGTGTTTTATTTATTTATTTATTTATTTTTTAAGTTAAAAATACTCCTTAAATATTACCGTACTATTTAAATAGGCTGATATGAGATTGAATTGGACATACATCAGTGCTTTAAGACGAAATTTTGGCGAAACGTGTCCGACATTTAGGGTTATGAACCCTTCATCAAATACGGAGTCTAATTTGCGCCCTCAACCACTTCCATCTACCTCAAACCTCAATGTTCTGCTGGAACGGGTAGACTCTATGTAGGGGTCATTCAACGCTGTTAGTATAATGTACGATGGAAGAAACAAGATGCGGATATGATACTAAGAGTAGACGACCGAATAGGTAATTAGGTCAGTGGGTAGGCGAAGGCGTTGTGTAGGTACATCATGTCCTGAATTCGCATTCTGGGTCTAACGGTTCGCTTCATGTCTCACGTAGCTCCCAGCACCAACGGCCTCGGATGACGATATTGACTTCCACCTGTGGCATCGTCATGACAGATGTTCTTCCGTTGGTTCCTCTGGCGAGACATCAGTCAAACGTTTCTTGTCGCTAAATTGAAAGACACAAAAAAGTCCGCTTTCCAGCGATGGAAAGTACGAGTATATTAACAAGTTCTTTTGCCTGGGCTTAGCATGAAACGTATAGTCAAAGTTCTCAGCGTTTGTTGCTTTCAAGCCCGCACGTTAACTAAAACTCCTGAAACCAGTGTAACTAAATAGAATCAATGAATATGGAATAACTACCAGTTAAATTTAATGTTATACTAATAACATTTAACGTTATACTAAATTCGTTCCAGACCATCCTGAATTCACTGCCGAAAGATTCCAAAAATTGTATATAGATACATTTAGGTACATATTTATGTACTCGTATGTGACATTCCAGACGATAACTCTCGATAGAATTGAGATAAAAAGTTCAAAAGTGTACAAAAAATTCGTCTTGGCATCGAAAGGCTAAGGGGGCAATTACCCATAAATTCCAATAATTGAAACAGCCTGACAAGTGACACCTAATTGAAGATGAAGAAATGTGGTTGTCACTTGAGATGTTCTTCACGGTTCATCTGCTCTAATCTGATATCGGAATTGGATATTGCAATTCTGACTTCACCATCGTATTCACCGTTGACAAATCTATAAACTGAGGTGTTACTCGGCAAAAAATGGAGACAACATTTGTTATAAACCCAGTAAAATGGAGACATTTTTTGTAAGACCAGTTATTTCTTCAAAAAATTGCTCTTCTTCTTGAACTTCGAGTATTTAAACTTTAGAATAGGAATCGGACACCAGCACCACTTTTGATGGTGTCGCTGTGGTGAATTTTTGAAAAAATTACTTTAGCAATTACCTAATTGCTAATTTGCAGCTCGTAAATAAACAATAATGATTGCCGTGATTATTTTTAGCAACATGCAAATAAAATTCACTGTAGAAACCACAAATAAAACACTGAAAGTTGGTTAATGGCAGTTTAGCAACCAACGAAAGAGTGACTGTAATTGTACCCTTCGATGATTGAAGACCACTTGAAAAACAAAGGACGTTCACTTGAATATCTCATAAAATCCATAAACAAAGGAGGATGGGATGGGGGTCGGACTTTTTGTTTAAGATTCCTACGGTTCGTAACAAGTTTTTATGATGTTCAAGTTCATGGTAAATATTATTCGAGAAGTTGAAAGCAACTGAAATACATAAATACGTGAAAAATCTACCCGTTTACAACACAGTTTGGAGCTACTAAATTTGAAATATTACAACCCCTCACTTTCGGCTCACTAAAAATTTAAATTTTATCTTTATATATTTTGCTCAAAATTTGTTCGGAAATGAATTTTTCTCGCCTGCTTTCACTTCGTTGGTATGAGGCAATTATCTACCTACCATAAAGGAGGAGAGAGGCCCCTATGAAATGAGTCCATGGAAGAATCATCTACCCAAGAAAGTAACCCAACATGACCCTAGTGGCCCAGAATTGTAAGCTATTCCTTTACCATATCACCACAAACAGTGTAGGCCTTAGCGAACATTACAAACATCATTAACTTGTACACGTCCTCAACAGGAGTGACAAATGCATTGGTGTAATGTTAAAACATCAAAGTGTCATAGAACTTGATGGATATTATGAACTACGCACAAACAAGAGTTACTCCTCTACAAAATCCTATAAATAACTTTGGAAGCGATTTCATAAAATCTGGCGGTGTTTCAAATTATTGTTGTTGTGAGGATAAAATCGAAACTTCCCTTACACTGAACAGATTGAATATTTTGAGAGTGTTAATTAGTCTTCAGGTTTCAAAACGCCACTGAATTGGCTATATGTTGGTTCAATTGCAGAAAATTGAGGTATGAACACCTTTGATGGATTCCATCAGCCAGCAACGACAAGAAATCCACAGTTTCAGTAGTTTCTTAGTTTCATGATGGCTGCATTTCAAAAGTCTGTTGTAGGTGAGCTGCTGTACGATTATCACGTCATGTTTGTGAAAAATTTTGAGGGAATCCACCATTGGGTTATTCGCCAAATTTCCCTGAAAACCTTGCTCCTAATTCAAGGTTTTTTCTTCGTAACAATGTGAAATAAATACAACAGGAAACGTTGTGGAGAGAAGGCCCAGGTGACCACCGGAGCGGCACCAAGCGGTTTTATGGTAGAAGGTGCACTCTTGAACACTAATCCTATCAACAACGCTTCGCGCTTTTAACTGTAAATCTTTTCGACACGTCCTATGACCCGGTTAGTTTACTGGGCAATCAGCTCCTCGCACGTACTCTTCGTCACCCCCTCACTCCCTTTTCTAGGTTTACGTGCCGGGAGGTTTTCTTTAAACAGGCTATCAACTCTACCAAGAGAAATCCCAAACTCCGGTATAATCGTTTAGTCGGTCAAACGAGGGTGCGTTTTTGAGTTGAAGGGGGCAACGGACGTTTCAGTTAAGAGGGTGCAGCATGGATTACGATGAATTCACTTGTTTTCGGTTCAATGAATCCTGGAGCAACAAAGATCTTGGTAAACAACGCCTAATCGCTTATGCTAATAAATTGGGAAATCGTTTGAAAAACAGGGCGAAAAATGAAAAGGGTAAGAAGCTACATTGTTTGGTTTTTGGAGCGTTGTTAACAAATCCAGACCACAACAGATTCTTAGCGAATACGTTTTTTCGTTACATTTCAAGCATTGTTGCAAATTTGCATTGAAGCAAATTTCCGAAACATTTTCATACCTAAATCAGTTCCATACCATCCTGAATTCACTGCCAAAAGACACGAAAATATGTTTATATGTAGTCTATAAATATATACTTAAGTATGTCATTCCAGACGATAAATCTCGATAGAATTGAGATAAAAAGTTCAAATTTGCACGCAAAATTTGTCATGGCAATCGAAAGGCTAAGTTCGTAGATGGGCAGAGTCCACTCTAAGGGGGTTTCTGGGGATATTTAGGGGGGGGGGGATCACCCATAAATTCCCAAAATGAAAAAGTCTGACAAGTGACACCTCGTTTAGAGTTTTTTGTACGCTGAACATGATGGTGAAATCAGAATTGCGGTATCTTATTCCGTTTTCAAACTGAGCACTTTGAAGATGAAAAAACGTGGTTGTTACTTCAGATGTTCTTCATGGTCCATCTGCTCTAATATGATAACGGAAAGAGATATTGCAATTCTGACTTCGCCATCGTTTTCAGATTGAAACATCTATTAACTGGTGGTGTTACTCGGCAAAAAAATGGAAAAAAAAAAATTTGTTATATAACCAGTAAAATGAAGAAATTTTAGTTAAAACCCGTTATTTCTACGAAAATTTGCTCTTACAGCCATGCTGCATGACTGTGGGTTTTCATGATCTGTGTAGCCTTCATGTCAAAACGCACAACAAACTACTGACTGAATTAAAATTTTGTTAACGCAAATTTAATAATCTGCAAAAATAGTTCATCTGTTGGCTGGTTAAGGAGTAAGAAGTGCCTTCCGACCTTTTGGCCTAATCAGCAATATCTTGTTTTGTGCTGGTCTTGTACAACATTTCATTCGATCATAAATCATTTTAGTTAGAATTAATCGTTCAATCATCATCGCTTATAAATGTTTTTTTCTGTTTTTACAGGGCACCACTGGAAGCTTATTCTCCTGCCCAAGCGGTAAGTGGATGTTACTGAAATTGTAGGCTCAACTCTAACGATTGCCAAGTGTTGGCCGAAATGCCGAAAGAGGCTGACAGTGAGATCTTGTCAGTTCGTTTCGTAATGTGGACTTTGTGTGTTGAGACAGAAATAGCAACAACGGCGGCAGTAACAAGTTGTGAGCGGTAATTGTACTTTAATTGTCCCGGTCAGACGGACAGCTCAACAATAGGGTGTGGCGTAGGTGCGATTTTTGTCCTCGTTTTGACCAACAGTTGAAGCTGATATTCAGGATACTTTTGGTGTAATAAAAATAATGGCGTCAGTCAGGGCTTTATTGTGTTTAGGTTCGTATGGCATCCAAATTTTGGGGCAATGTGAATCCAATGTTGGTTTCCCAGATTCAAACCCCTTTAATTGTATTGAATACGCAAAAATTGAAGCAGTGGTTCAAAACGTTTAGTACATGTTTTCAATAGAAAATTCTCAATACTAATATTCTGATGCCTTTCCTAGATTTTAACTGTTTTTCATGTGGATATAACCTAAGTATGAGTGCGTAAAATTATGTTGTGTCTCGTTATTCGACTAAACGATGAAAAATCCAAAATAATAGTAGATACCAACCTAATGGCCAAAAATGGCCGACAATAGCGAAAAATAGTGAACTAGTGGTTGGTCCACAAAAATATACGAGGTCCCCAGGTAGGTATACAAAGTTTGGCCAACGTCATGTGTTACCTACCTAATTTTACATTTCGAAATGATAGACGTTTGGTTTCGGTCGGAAGATTCATCAGGTTGCATGATACCTCGACAATTCGCTCATTAAGTAGTTTAGGGTTTTTTTGACTCCTCAAATTAGAACACATTTTATGACCGTGATGCGATTATTGACAAACCATAAGAACTTTGACGTTTCGGTTGTCTTATTAGTTCAGGGTGATCGAGAATGAGAGAATCGTACAAACGTTAGAACGAATCAGTGAAGTATGTGTATGTGTGTAAAGAACAACCCCATTCCTTCATTCGGTTTCAAAGCATTTATTACAGTATAGTCAGTAGATGACCAACACGTTCTCGGTAGGTACTTACGCAATCATTTACAGTCATCATTGTACCAAAGTGATCAATATGACAAGTTAGCACTACTGACCTACTCCATGCCACGGAGTCAATACGTAACATATCATGACCGTGAAGTGTAAGAAGAAAGAACTAAGTATACCCACGATATGAGTCTGATTCGGTAACAGTCGAACGTTCGACTTCGGCGTGCCAGTGTTTTTCTGTATTTTCAAACACAAACGACGTGAGAGGCCGGTGTAAAAGTGTTACGAGTTGCGAATAATATTCGTGAAAAAAATAAATAAATAAAATAAACAATAATATATTTACGATGTTGAAAAAGAAGTTTTACATACGTGTGACCGCATTCCATTCCGTTATTCGTCACTGTACGTAACGTGATTCCGGCAGTGTGTCGACGAGGAAACGGGTGGATCCACATGAACTCTCAGCAACTGACCGAAGGGAAAGAATCTCATTAAATGTGAACATAACATTATTGATCAGATATCAGTGACTGCTGAGTAGGCATGTGTCGTTCAAAAAACGTGGTTATTTCCTCGCAAACGACCTGAACATTGAAATAGAACCTGCGATAGAAAAATTGTTTCAAGAATTTGTTTTGCAAAATATTATGTTACGCCAGTGTATTGTATCTAGGTACCGTAGTTTTCAAAATCGCGTAAACAGTTGGAAATAGTGTGTTTACAAAACTAATACCTAATAAAATCTAATACACTTCATATTACGGCAAATATTTCTATCAATTTCGTTGATATATTGGTATTATCATTAATAAATGTTCAAGTTATCTAGTACTAAGACGTGACATAAGTGAATAAGAGGATATTCGAATAACTCGTTTCCCTCTCGGTCAAGCGTACACATACGAAGAGAAAATTTGTGCTCGAGACTTTCTTCGTCCTCCTCAACTTCAGGGTGTATCTTTTGGGTTAATATTTATTTGTCTCAGACTTTCTATAACTTATGGTAGCAGTGAGGACATTTATTACGGCTAAGATAAGGGCACAGAACTCTGCAGGGAATATATTCGAAATATTGTCCCATAATCACCCCATGAAGCATCCTGAAACGCCAGTCAGATAAACCTAAAACTTGTGTTGTGTTGAAATATTTTAAATTGAAAATCGGGTTACAATTAGGATTACAATCGGCCAATAAATTAAAGTTTGAATAATTTAATGTTTTAAAATATTGTTTTGAAAAAAAATTCACGTCTCGAAACTTGCATCCGTAGGCAGACCCCATGCACCCTCGAAATCCGAATTTATTCCGACCATTAGGGTTTCCAAGTGAGTACAGTCTTTCTTTACAAGTCAATCAATAACGTATGTACCTGAAAGTTGTGTCAGATGGGGGATTTATTACTTATAATACCTAATCAGATTTGATCAAATTAAACCGCTCGTAAATGGGAAATACATGTACATGGCTTATGGACTAAATCCATAAGGTCTGTAATTTGTCTGAAACGTGCCTTCTTGTTGATGGTAATAATAAGAGAATCGATAGGCCCTCTCTCTACTACTTCATAAAACACTTACTTCTATCGAACTTTGGCCTTCAAGATCGTTGTGTTGAAGCACCGTTGCCAACCCTCATCAAGAAATTGAAAGTTCACTAGTTCATTAGGGTACGTTGCGCGGTACAAAAAATGAAATGTAGCTCTTGAATTACGACATGAGAGTGAATGGTACAATTTTTATCTTTTTGCGGCTTGAATATACACCTAATAGGGCACCTGAGTTTGAATAGCCTACTAACGATCTGCGAGTCATGAGGGTAAGCTATAAAAGCGGGCAAAAAACGACCTCACATCTTCGCATCCAGTGCATGAGGTCAGTAACTCAATGTAAACTCATTCCCCAACAAGCATCACAATCATGCTACATAACATGTTAGGCGAAATTTCTGAGAGCTGAATGTCGATATTTACTAGTGACCTACTTTACGTTACTAGGCTCATTTGATCATTAATTTAATGTTTTTGGTAGGTACCGTGTGTTTCTGGTATGAACTATATCAACTTGCTGCTATAATACTTTTTGCTCTTGGCAAGGCGATTAATGTACAGTTTCCCTTTTAATACAATTCCATAGAAGCCTTTATTCAGACCTGTTCCTTGTGTTCACCTCAGAATCTGAATTACCAGTGTAGAGTGGATATGGCCTTTTGCTATTTCAATAATGTGAAAATTCTCAGGCGTATGAGTGTCTCTTCATTGTTTAGCTCCGACTTCCTCATCATGTTTTCCTTGACTAAATGGCCGAATCTGAACTTGGAGGACGGATCTGTTATCAGGGTCATTATAATTTGCGCAGACGCTACAAACCAGTGCGAATGATTATACTGATTAGAACTACAGAGTACGGGGGAACTTGATGACTGAGTTAGCGAGCGAATTGAGGAAGATGAGGTGGTGATTGGTGCCACGCCGTAGTAATTTGCCTCCTTTGTATTTTTGTGCTTCGAGATGCCTTGAATTAAAGTGAAACGCTTTGCTAATAAAAAGGAGATGGAGGAAAACTGATGGTGAATTAATTAACAATCAGGAGCCGTTAGGGTTAAGAAACGTCTTCATCTTCATCTTCAGTCTAGCAAGTGCTCAGTTGGTTGTACAGATCCACATAGCTCACTGAATGCTAAAGAATATGGACCATGACACACCCTTTCCATCAATACCCGAATAGGGTATCTTGGATGTCTAAATCCCATTTCCACTCCTACAGTCTGTAAGATTGAAGTTCAGTTTACTGTATTTACAATGCTTATCCAATATTATGAAAGCCCCTGGAGGTGGGTGGGGCTGGAAGAGTAGGGCAGGATTGGAACAAGAGAGGAATGCAAGGACAAGTTTCCAATAGGGAAGGCCAACCTTCCTTCGCCCCTCGATCTCCTCTCAGATGCATACAATTCAAAGCGTTTCTTACATTATTCTTTGAAACAATAGCCACTAAAGCTTCACCAAAACCAGAATCTCAAATGATCACATAAAATGATACTTGGTATTGTGATTACATTTTTTCAAGTCACTGTTCGGACCAAATCACAGTCTCCCACTCATGTCAGCATGTACTCTTAAATCTTAAATTGGCAACCGACCTTGCACCATTTAGTCTGAGAACGGTAAATTCATCTATACCAGATTCTAGGGGTTGAACATTCAAGAGGACATAATATAATACTATGAAGGACTATCTCACGTCACTTAAATAATTGCAAAGTTACTGCCAGTTCGGTAGACTCCAATGCAAATTCTCAAGTAGCTAGTAGAACTGCAGACTTGTTAATTTCACTGGTGGCACCGATAACTCACGATTGGCCATGAACAGGTCCTAATACCTACCTGAAAATCGGTTTCAAATGGTGAAAAATTGATTGGAAGGACGTTTTTTTCGTGGAGCTAAACCAATCACGAACAAAGGACAAGCGACTGGCACCCTGGAAAAGGCATTTCTTTCACCTCGAATAAGTCTGTTTTCACACCAAGTTAAGGGAGACCGTGAGTTATAGTTTGTAATATGTGCGGCAAGCTTTGAGATATAGTAGGTATATTGTAGTTCGACAGTTTTTGGTAGGAAAGGAAGAGTTTCGCGAGTACCAAGTACCAATTTTTTATAATAATCTAATTGATTATGTATTCTTTTAAATCTCGAACGCCTGTTGAGCCGGTTCTGATCACAGTTCGGGTCCAGTCAACTGTTTTCCTGCTCTGAAAGATATGCAAAAGTCGGCTTCGTTATTAGTTGAGATTATGCGGGGGTGTCGAATTACAGGGCAGCCGCGCCTACACCTGTTAGGGTCGTTACAGTTCACCGTTCGATATCACGGCAACTCAGGCGATTCTTCAAGTCCCTGGAGGCGCCCATTCCGGGCAGGAAGTGTGTCAGTGAGGCAGCCGGATGGTGAGAATTCTTTCCGACACACATTCTTAAGCTCCTTCTGCACCTCCATTTCCATTCAATAAACTCGCTAGCAACGACCTACAGAACCTATCGCACATCACTGATTCGTATTCGAATTTTCTACGCACGCTAGCCATAGAGATGATGACTAGCTACCTGATGACTTTTGGCGCAAAAAGTTTCCTTAATTCGCAATCTCTGGGAAAATGCCAGAAATGTTGTACCTTCGTTCCATGTGGTTCAAGTGACCTCAAGCCATCCCCTTCTCAGCAACACTTCCAGGATTGATCTACGGTTGATCACTCCCATCATCATCACAGGTGCACATCCATCTTGAACGACCAACAGTGTCCTTCAACAGTCACACTCCTGGCAATGGCTGCTCGATGTACAACCAAAACAATCAGTTGGCGAGTTGTGAATAGAACTGTACTCATGAATAGCTGTTTCAAAGGTGGAAGTTTGAATTGAGAGTCAAACGGCAATTATGAACAGCAATAACGCTTGAGTGCTCAGGCCCTTGACTCACGGCGCTCCTTTTAGCCATCGTTCGACAGAGTTCAGTAAGACCTTATAACCAAATCATATAAGCCAGTAGGAGAGTATAACGGCGAAAAGTTGTATAAATGGCCTTGTGAGGGCGCCCAAACCTCGGATCGGCATTCCGGGACAAGTGACATTTAAAAGATCCACCTCATGGATTTCATCTTCCCACCACTCTAGTTCAATGAAATGATAGTAATCGTGAACCTAATGCCTATATATTGAGAAAATATAATCACCTGAAAGTATAACTTAAAGAAAAAGTAAATTAATGTCGCAAAACCAATTCACCAATTCTTTTGTTTCTTCTTAATGTTTCTTTGTTGTACTAGTCTATGTCCAAATCGTCTTTTAATTCATCGGCTCTTCGTAGTCACGCAGTCTATAACTGTAATCGCGGTCGAGTGTGGTTATCATTGAGGCAGGCGGAATAGGTAGTAGAAAAACAAGATAGAGAAGGCAGAATTATGGAGGCAAAGGCATCGTGACGCAGGGACGTCAGGATATTAGAGTCGTGATTTAGCAGTCTTTTGTCAAAAGGTCAGATGGAGGGAGGATGAACCTTGCTGGAAGGTGAAATGAAAGTTCTCTCACACCTATAGACAACGGCAAATCGCCAGTGAGCACTTGTACGTTAAAATACTCTATCACCAGAATGTCCGGTATTGCAGAGAAAACTTCAGTAAAATGCAAATAACATTCAGCGTATATAATAGGGCACACTGCTGGCTGAAAATCCAATTTGTTGGTGAGAAAAGTTCATAACGTTCAGCTGTTTTCAACTAAGGTACACTACCTTAGTTGAAAACAGCTGAAAGTTATGAACTTTTCTCACCAACAAATTGGATTTTCAGCCAGCAGGTGGACGTACACCAGAGCTTCGGGGGTCCATAACCCCCATTGTGTTCTGGATGTGACAGGATCGCATCTCCCGATAATAGGAAAAGGGTATAAAGCCAGATGGACGGTTTGATGTCAACGAACGCAACGACATCGAAGCCAATCTACTCTGATGTTTACAGCAACCGATATTAGCTCGCGAGAACTCCTTTATCGGTCCTCCTTCCCCCCGGGCGGCCGCCACTCTTGGGGTTCCACGACCTATTGAGAGGTTTTTATTGAAAATCCCTCCTCTCCATTTCCATCTCCATCATCTTCCTTCAATTTCCAAGTTTCAATGGCCTCTTGTTCCCTCCTTCTTCAGCTCCAGTTCCTCCAGAATAATGAAACCTGAAGAAGCGTGGTTTGATCTCGTAGTAACTCGGATACTCATCAAACGCAGGTCAACGTTCCAAAGAGCTCAAAGCCTTTGGCGGACGGTAGTCCGACTTACTTGTACATTCGTCCCTCGTTTTATTAAAGCTACCTACATTATAGTATGATAAGAGGAGATATGTACATACAAAGCGCAAAAAGGATGAATTAATATTTATATTAAGAAATTGTTATTTAGTAAAAGCCTTAAGAATTCATTTAAACTGTTCACTAATTACCTTCTGACTTCTCGAAAAAGGACGTAATTTTGGTTTATTATCTTCGATAATGAACCATTGGAATCGCCCAAAGAAAAAAAAATTTTAACCCCCCCTCAAAATTTGTTGGTTTACGTTTCAAGACACGTAGATTCAGAAAATCGAATAAAAAAAAATCCGTCCGTCCGCCGTACGCCGTCCCCCGTCCGCCGTCCCCCGTCCGCCGTCCGCCGTCCGCCGTCCGTGGCATTTTGCCCAGTTAGCGTTGAGCTAAAATTACGAAATTTGGTTTCTGGGTTTGGACCAGCCCCACAATGATCCTCGAAACTTTTCATAACCCTAGGTCAAGGGGAAGGGGTTCAAAACGAAATTTAAAATTTCGACAATGTCATATCTCAAAATATTTAACTGAAACGTGTAATTTTCAGTTCACTTTTGAATGACCTGAAAAATTACGAATCTTTTAAGACCAATTGGATTTTTGTGCGACCAGCCGTTCGTTCACAGTGAGCGCGCAAAGGTTTAGGAAAAACACTAATCTTTTGCGTCGAAAACGGCCGTTATGTGACCCAACCCTCAGACGCCCAGAATAAAACTACCTTTTGTCATCTTCCCGGTAAACTACAGTCTAGAAATTTTAACCGTGAGTGGGGGATAGACCACATTGCAATATTCACTCGGTTTCTCATCTGTAAAATTGTTTAAATAATACCTTTTTGTAATAATACAAATTAAATTTTGATGATGAGCTATTGACTTGAAATTTTAAAAATAGTTCAGAACTGGATCACAATGCAATATTCACTCGGTTTCTTGTCTGTAAAATTATTTAAATAATACCTATTTGTTTAAACAAATTAAATTTTGATGATGAGGTAGATACTTGAAATTTTAAATATAGGTCAGAAATGGATCACATTTCAATATTCACTCGGTTTGTATGACATGGTATGAGTATGGTATGGTATGGTATATTATTGTATGTATGATTTGGTATAGTACAGTATGGTAAGATAGAAAAGAAATTCGTATGGTATGGTATGAGTACGGTGAGAATATGATATGGTGCCGATTTGCAACACAGTCTGGTATAGACAGAAGGGTGATCTGCACAAGGAAGATAATAAACCGTTGTGTCAAGAATTTGCAGAGTTTTTTGGTTTATTATCTTCGATAATGAACCATTGGAATCGCCCAAAGAAAAAAATTTTTTAACCCCCCCTCAAAATGTGTTGGTTTACGTTTCAAGACACGTAGATTCAGAAAATCGAATAAAAAAAAATCCGTCCGTCCGCCGTACGCCGTACACCGTACGCCGTACGCCGTCCCCCGTACGCCGTCCGCCGTCCGCCGTCCACGCCGTTTTGCCCAGTTAGCGTTGAGCTAAAATTACGAAATTTGGTTTCTGGGTTTGGACCAGCCCCACAATGATCCTCGAAACTTTTCATAACCCTAGGTCAAGGGGAAGGGGTTCAAAACGAAATTTAAAATTTCGACAATGTCATATCTCCAAATATTTAACTGAACCGTGTAATGTTTAGTTCACTTTTGAATGACCTGAAAAATTACGAATCTTTTAAGACCAATTGGATTTTTGTGCGACCAGCTGTTCGTTCACAGTGGGCGCGCAAAGGTTTAGGAAAAACACTAAACTTTCGCGCCGAAAACGGCCGTTATGTGACCCAACCACCAGACGCCCAGAATATAACTACCTTTTTACAAATAGGTTAGAACTGGATAACAATGCAATATTCACTCGGTTTCTTGTCTGTAAAATTGTTTAAATAATACCTATTTGTTTAAACAAATTAAATGTTGATGATGAACTAGATACTTGAAATTTTAAATATAGGTCTGAAATGGATGACATTTCATTATTCACTCGGTTTGTATGACATGGTATGAGTATGGTATGGTATATTATTGTATGTATGATTTGGTATAATACAGTATGGTATGATAGGAAAGAAATTCGTATGGTATGGTATGAGTACGGTGAGAATATGGTATGGTGCCGATTTGCAATACAGTCTGGTATAGACAGAAGGATGATCTGCACAAGGAAGATAATAAACCGTTGTGTCAAGAATTTGCAGAGTTTTTCTGCTTAGCCTCTTTACGTAACTTGCGTTGGAGATCAACGTAGGGGCCTGCCAATCCCTCGATGCCCTGACGGAACTGAACACGGCCAATATCGCTGTTAGACTCTGTTTTGTCGAGCAATTGCGTTTGTTGGTTCAGGTGGAACTTTTTCTCAATCAGGTAGATCATGCCGTGACGGAAGTAACGCTGCCAGTTCTTCCTCATCAATTCCCTCGTCAATTGATTCAATCAACTCTGTCATCACCTCCTCACAAGTCATGTTGGTAAAGCCATCACCTCCAATAGCGTGGGAGACGGTGAAAATTTTGTCCACATGTTCTTGAACTGTAACAGGAGGATCGTCCATGTCAACCAGTGGAACTGGAAGCAGTTTCTTCCAGCAACCCTTCAGTGTGTAACTGCGGATTTCCTTACGAGATTCGCTGATGTCGTTCAACCACTGAAGCATGTTGAAAATTTACCAATATGCAGCTACTGATGTTTTTGGATTTGCGTCCATAGCGCACAAAATTCTTTCAAAAGATTTTCGCGTGTATTATGCCTTGAAGGTTGCGATTATGCCTTGGTCCATCGGTTGAACGTGTGATCTTGTGTTTGGAGGAAGGAACATAACTTTTACGTTGGAATCGATTGTTGTAAGAGTTTCGGCTGTCATACAATTTGGCTTCGCATAAATCACGGTCGCATATATCAAGGGATGGTATACATTGACTCCTTCGCACAATGAATTCGCACACAACGACGGAAGAGTATTGCTCACTTATAAGGATACTAATGTCAACCATAATAAATTATCATTCGTTCATACATCAGGAAGTGGCTTTGATGTAATACTCAAACTTTCAATTTTCACCTAACAATAATTGATGATTCATTATTACTACGTCTCAACACCTATTGAAGAGACACCTTTGCAGTGATTTCCCTGGGATAGCTAGAACAGTTAGCACTTATTACGTTATGTAATGACGCGTTGAGGAAACCTCGTTTCAATGGGCTTCCGTTTTTACTTTCTCTCCTTCTTGTTCAAACTTGATGTATGGACTTCTGTCGAGTAAGGGGTTTTCGTCTCTTCCTCATTGTTCCGAGTTTGACTACAAGTATATGCTCCTTATTCAGTGGTATGCGGCTTTTCAATGAATTTGACTGTCTTCTTTGACAAATCATTCCCTACTTTCCTTGACGCGCTCTTTGTTCCTTTTGAGCATGCTTTATCCCGTTGTACGTCCCACTCTCGCCCCTACTTTCTCTCAATCTGAGAAACAGTATTCATCCTTGTATTTCAAAAAATGTCAAAATTTGCTGATTTCAGTACACCGGTTTATTCAAGCAGGTTACTGGGTATTATTGTAGTGTATTGTATGTCGAATTGCAAAACAATTACTGTGGGGTGGGGTGTGGTCAGTTCACTCCATACTCCTACTGTTGTTCAAACTTCAGAACGTTACTGTTAGTGTTTAGGCGAAGATGAGGAGAAATCGTCAGAATAGCACATCAACCGCCGAGAAATGTCAACTGCGTTATTTCGTTTCTGGACTACGAAGAGCGATATAGGGAATGAAATGTTGAATCCCGCTCCTCGAGTTGGCAATGGTAGGGGACAACTGTATAAGTCACTCAGCTTCGAGGCCAAGTTTCCAGCATTGTACTACCTTATCTAGCATGACATACCTCTCTTTACCTACACTATTTCGATTTCTCGTGTACCCGTAAAACAAAGGCGGTTATTGGCAGCTATTGAATGTTTCTGTACTCGTACAAATGGTTTTGGAGTCTGGTGAATGGATTATGAATCTTCAGAATGGAGCAATGCGGAAAGGAAGAGGAATCACGGGGCGGGGAGCGAAGGGCTGGCGACGAGACAGCGGGAATGCGGTCCTAACTTTCTCTCTTGGCCTCATCTTCCAACGACAACCGACAACATACCTCGAAGGGTTATCGGGGATGCAGACACGACCATTCATCTACCATCGGAGGGAAACATCAGTTGGGAACGAGACGCCATTCTCACGCCCTAAGAGGTCGTACCTTGTATGCTGCCGAGATCACACCGCCTAATTACCTACCGACAAAGATGGATCAATACGTTTGAGCACCATTATTGCAGTGTCAGCTATTATATTCGTATATGCCTACCGTACAGGTTCCAGCAGCAAATACAAAACCCCCGAGGTCCTAGCATGAAGGAGCAGTAACTAGATATTGGAAAAATTACGTAAATCCTTATTGCATTATTAGATGCCCTGAAACGAATCATGTTCATCCTGCATGAAATTACATTGTTACGAGGAGAATTGTGCAAAAATAATTTAGAAAAACATGAGAAATATGTTTATCTGTGCTTCGCAACTATGAATTAGATTATATTGTGAACTCTGGTACGTTAGAGTATGCATTAATCTTCATCAGCACAATTACACGGCTCTGCACACAATCATCATAAATCCAGAAGCCGCGCTTAATTATTAATTTTATGAAGATGCTAGAGTTTGATGTGATGTGCTGAAAATGCAGAAACAGCTTCCAGTTTCTGCTCGGGTAGTTGAAATAGAAGGGTTCGAGTTGTGGCCACTGTGTTGGTTAGGCTCTCTGAGGACCCGGATTCCTCAAACAAAACATGTTTACCTTGTAAAATGACTCAACCTCGCAGTGTGATCCCGGCGATCACAGAGTGGGTTGGACACTTTCGAGATCTGTCGATGGCGGGGAAGCCTTGGAGGGAAGCGGCACGTTTGCGATACCGTTGGTCGGTGAGCTCAGTCCCTGCTCGAAGACTTGATGACTGAGGCAAGCGGCCTCGGCCTTTTACTCGTAGAACTTCTACCTTTATGTATTCCCCGGTTTCCAACCGGTACTCGGCAAACAGCGTTTTGAGCGATGTACGACGAACTGAGCGTCTCCCACGCTTCGCGTGTACCGTTGTTTCAAAAGAATTCGCTTTATGATCTCCAGATTCTCTTAATATCTGGCTGATCCCATGTTCAGGCAGTAATTGGCTATCAGTGCTCAGAGAGGTGACTGTATACACCATTAGCCCGAGACATTATTCTCTACCGGTACAACCTGCAAAAGTCACACCATGAATTCCACAATTTTAGAAGGTTAATCGTGTTACTCATACCTGTTCGAGTGCAACTGCATCCTTGCACTGACAAAATTGTCCACCTGACTCTAAAATCTGTCGTTTTGACATCTCCCTATAGATGATTTTATTGTTCTAGAAATATCAGCAGAATCGGGAATATTAATTCATTATATGTAGAACGATGTGGACCAATTCCTGAATACTCCTTCCAGTTTGAACGACTTTGAGAGACCAAGAGAATTTTTGTGAACTAGAAAAAACAAGGATTTGCTGACAGATATGCACGTAACCTAAGTACCTTATGAGTGAGCATTTTGATTTAAAATTCATTACAATGCTTCCGCAACTTTGGTAGCAACCCAATGAAAAATTGCTCTTTTCAACTACATGTATGAAGAAGTCATACTTTCATTCTTTTCTTGGATGGATTTATCCCGATGGAGTCAGTAATGTCTTAAGAATCATCATTCGGCTTCAATGATGCTAGACCTCACCTCGATATTTATGTCTCTTTGGTAAGCATTGAAAAATGCCTATCGACTTCGAATTCGCCCATTGGTAAAGAAGGGAAGTCCGAAAAAACCGTAACGGTTATCCGCACGCAATGGACCATGAAGTTAACTCCTAGTCCTTCATTTAGCGAGTGACATGAACGCAGCAAACTCGCCGTTTGGCGGCGAAGGCATTTTCGCGAAGTCTTTTGCAAATGTGGGGTTTCTTTTTAAACGCACGTAATTTAACGTCTCGAGAGGGGACAAAAAAGCTTGTGAGTAAACCCGTTCAGAATCTCTCGTTGATAAGGTTGATCATAGGAGATTGCTTCGAAGCCTACACGTGGATTATGACGTGAGGCTGATGTGACATGTCGTTGAGAAACTGTAAAAATTCAGATTTCACCGGAACTACGTCGGATCGGACAGCTACATACTGCGGTGTGTTCATTATGTGTAGTAAAGATCTGTGTGCACCTACACGATTTGGTGGGAACAGAAAGAATCTACTCGTAGACTGCGTGTGTCTTCTGGTTTTCAATTGCAGCTACTGTTTACATTTAAGAAATCAAACAATTTTCTTCCAATAAATACCCGACGGTATTTTATTGCATTATTGCCTGATACAGTGCGGACTTCATGAGTGAATCTGCACTGAAAAACAAGTTCTAGCCTGGAAATAGTAGAATACCAACCGTCTTCTTCTTTACTGGCGTTGCAGCCTGGGGTGAACCTTAGCCTACCCAACATTCCTCTACCATCATTCCCTATCGCTGCCAAATTACGTAGTAAATGAATCGTGTGGCTTATATTGGATGAACTGATGGCCAACATGGCGTGCATTCAGCGTCATCGGCTCATATGGATCAGTCAAAATTACAAGAAAATAAATTTTCTGTTCTGCTCTTGGTCAAAGCAAATCGACATATCTGCTCCCATTTTTCATCGCTAACCTCAAAACGTCCCAGTTGTCCGATTCCTCAGACAACTGGGTTTCGTTCCATCAGTCGGAGACGTTGGAGAGCCGTCGAACCTCCGGAATTCCGCTCCGATTCAGAAGACGATTGATCGCCGATTGAGTCACAGGTCCTATAACAAAGCCACTTGTCGGGACCCGTCCCATTTTCTAGTGAAAGCTGTCGTCTGTTCCACTTGGTGTTGGTCAAAATCTGGTTTTGCTCCGCAAATCAGATCTAATGTGATATGCAGGCTTTACGCCTATTGTTACTAGAAAATTGATAAGCTTCTGTCGAGGTGAATGATAGGGTCCATATACTATAGAAATTGGAGTTGATGCGGTCGAAGGCTTTTCATCATTGAACAAACACGAAATGTATAAGTGAAACGTATGATAGAAATAATACACCAAGTAGTTACTGGAAGAGTTAGATATCAAATCAACAGAATTAAATTAGACAGAAATAAATTTTGGACAATCGGTATGAGTATGATCGCAGTGTTGTCCTTTTTACCCTAAGTATTATCCCTAGTTTGTCCGGACGTCAAAAGTGAAAATGCAGTGTTAATTCGTTCAGTGGCTGTTCACTTCAAGTGTCTAACTTTCTCATTTGTGTTGATTTCAATTTCTCTCACTAGGGTAGCCTATAAATTTTATTTCAATTATGCCCAGTAAGTACTAAACTATAAAACAAGTAATTAAAAGTGAGTGAACATTTTAATCAATAATTTACACCTATCTCTATCTCTGTATCTCATTACATTAGTTGAATTGTAGGAATGCAATGGATGTAATGCTGTTTCCTCCTGAAGGAATTGGATGACGCTGACTTCATCCTATGGCTCTTGGAAAGTTGATGTATGAAAAACATCCAAATATTTCCAAAAAAATTCAGATTATTAGTAAGGTGTGACGAATAAATTCAAAAATCAAGTTGGAAGTAAAAAGAATGTTAAATTTCTTTGATACTTTTTAGTGGAGAAGGAGGGGGCTGTTGTCTAGAGATCTGTCTACTGTCTACGATCAATGGCCTGCTTGAGAAATTATTACTTAATGGCAGTCGGTGTTCAGCAAATAACCTTGAGCCGAGATCCACTCATTAGAGAAACATCGCCTCTCCAATCAAAACTCTATTATGGCAGTAGGATCTTCGCCTCTAACATGGCTCGGTCACTCGTTATGGGTATGCGATTCGCTATGCCTGTGAGTAATGGCGAGTGAATGTAGCGAAGTGTTCAAAGAAAACTTGCTCATTTAGTTGCGATGTTCGAACATATTTTCGGTTGTACGTGTCGTAATAAACTGACCAACACAACTGGACAATATCGCGCACAATATTATAGGAACCAAACTCCGGGAAATCGGAAGGTCTCACACGCCGTGCACAAACAAATCACGCAAATTGCTCAAGAACGAGGTTTTCACGAATGTTTACCATCAACTCATCTTGTGTACTCAAGGTCCTTTTTCCGCATGCAACTTGGAAAATGGTCCACTGGAGTGCAACTACTTACTTCCCTTTTGTTCTTTTGGTCACGCAACTAGGTGGGCCATCTTAATATCTGAAGAGCTACGAGTACTAATCACAATAATATTACGAGTACTAATCACAATAAATATTATTTACCTACCTCATATTTGCAAAGTGACGTTATATGCCTCACATTGTTAGCTACCAGTGCCTTCGTAATTACTCTAACCATATTATTTCTGATAGCAGGAACCTGTTGGACTAAGTTATATGCCTATGCTTCCTCAAATAGAAACAAATATATTTCCTCGGCAGTAGCCACTTTAGATAAATTATTACTAATAATATAGGAATTCAAGGAAAATATACAAGGTAGTTAGGTGAAGTGAGGTCGTCGCCAAATCGTACCAAATTTCAATAGTTCAACTTGATTAGTACCTACCTAGTAATAACAATAATTTGTATGTTATTACAAATAGTCAAGATTCCCATTTATTTTATAGCCAAGTTTTTAAGTAACAATCAGAAACACGAATAAACATCGCTAATACCAACCCACAATTTTTAATGCTACATTGGCAATTTTTGGGTAATCATCAAAATGTATTATACAACCAGGTGATCTCTGATAATGCCATATTTCAACTCTGCATTTCATAACTTGATGGAAAAGCTGGCCAATGAAAACATAGTTCTGGTTTCTACTACCATCTATTATGTTATGTTGAACAACCTGATTGTTGTTGATGATGTCTTTATTTTAACCAGATGAACAAAGTTAGTTTTTTTAGTAGTTATTCCCCCCCTTCCACGTACTCTTGCAGACGACACATTTGAATACAATCTTACATAATATGTAAGTTATATTATAACACTGAAGGTTTGGTGTGTATGCCCTTCATAAAAGGATGGAAAAATTTGAATGAAATTTTTGAATATTTTGGTAGTTCCATAAAAATAACTAACCTATTGTAAGTATGTGGGGATGGGGTCTATGACTGCAAGAAGAATGTAGCGCTATGGACAACAACGGCCATTATTTTTATTAATTCAATATAATTCGTTAACTTGACTTTCACATTTAAAATTTGTCTATTAAAATTTAATAGTAAATTTAAAATATAATATATATTTTTTATAATAAAATGATGTCAATTTTACAAAAATAATTCTTGGCTTCATCAATATGGCAGTAATACATTTTCGTCTCGGAGCTTGCCATTCAGAATGCTGATTTCGACATGTCAAATGTTGCAATATTTTTCATCAATTTTTTAGTGACTAATCGCTTGCCATTGCACAGCCGTGGTTCAAAGATCCACGCCAAATTTCAAGTTGGTCGGTCAAAAAGAAGCCGAGATCTGGATACCTGAAAAACCTGATCGTTATACTTGGTTATTACTTGGTTATTACGTATGTAGGTAGTTTAGCGTTGAATTTCTATGTGACGAAGCGGGTTTGACAAGACAAGGGTGACCTATAGCGTGATGCCTATGAGACCGGCCTATCTATGGAGGGTAGTCATATCCACACATAGTGGAGTAGATAGTTATAGAAACCAATAAATCTGACTTTAAAACGTTGGCCTCAAAAATAAAACTTCCATTCATCGGACGTCGTCTCACACATACCTTACGTCCGGTTTACAATTTGATGCGCAACATTAAACTTTTGCTCGTCAGGTAGGGACTTATTTTATTTTAAACTTTTCCCTCGTCATTTCTACAAATAAACTCTTATTCTTACTGTTGAATTACAATGTTCTAAAGTCGTGATTTATTACAACGACGTAGGAATAATGCGACCACCAAAAGGTGAATAAAGGTCGGTCATGGTCGATGGCTATCTCCTGTACAGGTGGATGGGGCCCTTAAGGTAATAACGGTATTTTTTGTGACTCCTCCCCCTACTGTGTTAGCTCCAGACTTTTCCCCGAAGGTACGTTTATTTTTTGTTGTCGGGATTTTCAATTTTTTTCTCGAACCGGCGTTACGTTATTACGAACCGGAGGCAACCGTTCCAAGAACGAATCAACGATACAAAAAACGAGCCGATCATGCATGATGCCATTGAACGTTGAGGACTTGATGAAGGTCGGGTAAAGGGTCCCCATTCACACTGACATAACATCCCATTGGAATGTTCCCTGGGACCCTTTTTAAATAGGATCTTTGGCTTCGTTATGTGTTTTCAACCCTACTTTGCTGCATGAATTAACTTTTTTGTTTCTACGACATAATACTTACTATATACCTAATACATATATTTTTAATCTAAACCAAATTATGACTTTTTGTTCTTTTATTCACATAAAATCATTCAGATAATGGGAATACGCCGTTCAGCAAATAAAATTATGCCAATGGGTGGTTTGGTTTTTGGGAAGACTTTTTCAGAGAGAGGCAGTTAGTTTATTTATGCAAGGAACATTTATTTGAATCATAAACCGTTGAGCGGGCAAGTGTTCAAATTTAGATGTTCATGGGTCACGAACCAAAAACCAATTCCAAAAAATGGGGAACGCCCCAACCGGGGGTTTCGTCCTGTTTGTGACGTCATACGGTCGGCGTTTTTGAAGTGTTCTCCTCAAATAAATTTTTTTAAAAATGAATATCGCTGGCAATATACGTTAATCTATGGCCCTAATATAAAACAGGAGGATGATATTCGGGATCGACAACTGACGCAAATTCCCCATTCATATTACTCGGCCAAACACGTAGCCAGTACACATTACTGATCAGCAGGAAAGCCCCAAAGTTGTGGAATGGCTGGAAAATGAAATATGTACCTACAAAATATACTTCGGTTATGCATTATTCAAATCTTCGTGTATTAAGATACGAACGAAGTTGATCAAATTAGAAGGTGGCTGCTGCCATTTACTTCTACTCGTAGGTAGGTGTTAATAATGACGTCAGATGCCCCGAACTTGTACCTGCCTAAGAATCGAATTTAGGGGAAAACGGCCAAATAGGGTTTCAATTGAAGTTGGCCGATATTGACGTCAAGGAGTTTTCGAAAAGGTTGAACATTCATTGGAGAGATTTTGCGAAGCCTATAAACCTTATCTGCAGTTTACCACAGTAGTGTCCAGTAATGTTTAACTACTTCAAAAAATAACTATTTTCATACCTACTGTCATGGCTACTTCAGTGTTCGAGCTCCAGATAGTAGAAGTTTGAAACTTGCAAACAACTAGTCATCTGTAAGACGCTGCTTGTCGAGCTTATGAATTTCTCTGAAAAACGAATTATTCGTGGACATACTGAGGATAATTGTTCTTGTAATGGACTAAATTTGTTATATTAGTTACATTTCGAGGGTCTCACGGCAACACCCCACATCGTCACTTTTGGCCAAAATGAGTTATGCATGCCATTCGAAGCGTCTTCCCCCGACGGATCGATATAACTAAGTATAAGTTAGGTACATAAGTTAGGTAACACAAATCTCACGTTTTATTTTACTGAATTACTATTGGCAGATGGTTTTTTGGCTCTGCTGAAAAGTAGCTCAAATGACGATGTGGGAAGTTCCCGTGAGACCCTCGTTTGTTACTTTAGTTACCTATATTTAATATACCTCACTCGAGGAATTGAAACTAGGAGAAAATAGCAGTTTTACTGAAGAACGTCTCATGCGTTTCCACGAATTGCCGCTACTCTCACAAGTGACTCATAGTAGCGGTCGATACCGAATGAATGGCGAAAGAGAAAACAGACGTACGACTTACCAGTGAAAGAGTTGAATCACACATCTTGGGGATAGTAATGCGAGGTATAACGAAAGTGGGTCAATTAAGACATCAAACTCGTTCCTGAGAAGATCCTTAAGTTTCATCCACTTAATTGTCTCCTGGTATTTCAACACGACGACGCAGGAATGTCGTTGATCACCACTGTCTCTTTGTGCTGAAGAACGATTTCGTCAACCGTTCTCTTATTTCAGATTATTTGTGGCCATGTGTAAAAGAAATTTTAAATGGTGGGTCAAGACTGTCAATGTGGTGGATGTTCACCAGATGTTGACACCCACCACACTTGACGGTCTTGACCCACTGCCCTCTTACATCTCAATTTTCGTTGTGTGAATCAAACCAAACAACATAATATGTTATGTTCGCCTAATTGGGATATTGATATCATTAACCACATGAATATATGTAATGAATAATTCATCATATTGGGTTTGCTAGTCTTCTTATCTTGTGGCATGTGTTTGCACAGCTTTCAAGTTGCCAGGGATACCTATATATGAAAGCAGGGTGGTTCTTAATGAATGGATCACCCTCCCCATTTTCTTCACAAAGAGGGTAAACTTTTTTTTTCAAACGGTACCCCCCATAATTTCTGACAACGAATACAATATTACATTTTCGCGCGCCACGCATGCGCAAAAATTCACCAAACGCCCACTAACTTTGTTTTGTCAGATGGGAACCCCCAATTCTTTATTGCAGATTCAGGTTCTACGCCAAATTTCATGAAGATTTGACACTTCAATCGATTTTTAAGGGGAGCAACCCTACCAGTAAGCGCTCAAAATCGCTAAACAGTGAAATTACACGAAAATCTTATTTTTGGGAACCCAGATGAAATTTCATTATTTTTCGACTATGAACCACGTTTTTCGAGAAAAATCACCTTATTGTGGCTCTTGATCATTTTAGTTTTAGTTAGATGAGTTCTTAGGCAGGCGGGTTGGTAACTAAATTATCTTGTCCTCGACATGGCGTTTTCAAGATAATTTAGTTACCAACCCGCTTGCCTAAGAACTCATCTAACTAAAACTAACTAAACTACAACTAAAATGATCAAGAGCCACAATAAGGTGATTTTTCTTTAAAAAACGACCATGTTTTATGCTGTAATCCCGGTTTAATCAATTTAAAGAAACAACTGCTTTCATCCCGTAATTCAGCGTCGAAGAATAAGCAAATGTCCTGTGCCACACTCTGAGCCACCGAAAATCAGAATCTGAATGCGCAAAGATCTCATCTTATTAACAACTTATTAAGAAGACTATAACAGCAGACCCAACTAGTTACCATCTGTGCCTTGTAGGTGTCTTACGACATGCGCCAATTGTCCACCTTTTCAAGACATCGTTGGTCAATCTTGCCTATGAGATAGCCCTAAAATAATTATACGAGATCAAATCAAAATTGAGTCTGGCTAAAACACATCAGACAGATAATGTATACAGCCGGTTGGGCTCACGATCACCCAAAGCCACATTAATTACTAGAATTATAATTTCAACAAGTGCCTTATCTCATAGGCGATGATCAAATTGTACACAATGTGTGCAATGACCAAATCTTACTGTACACCTAATATAATTATACTTTCATTCAATCTTACTTAGAAAAGTAGTGAAGTGACTCTACTATCAAGTTGCATGCCCCAGTTTTTCATAAAACCTCATTGATAGAGAAATTAATTACTCATTCCTTTTGTTTTGCATTGTTACAGGCTGGGAACTGAGGGGACTGCACTGCTACAAATTCTTTAGCATAAGACACTCGTGGGAGAATGCGGCACAGTTATGTAATAGGTAAGTGAACGTCACAGTCCTTCGGTTTGGGTCCGCTTAAACAAGTTCTCAAGAAAACTTGAGCTGACTGACTTACCTATTATAATATCCAATTCGCGTACCCGTTGAAAACCAATCCTTTGGCAAAGAGAACAAAAAGTTCACCAAGACGAGAGAGAACATGAAGCAGTTTGCCTTATGATTCCTTCTCTATGTGATATCACACCATACATGTGCTCCCCGTACTACGTACCTACTGTGAGCATTCCTTTTGATCTATTGAGCCCTTTGAATGCGTATTTAAGTGGAGTAGAACAGGTAAGATAAAATTAGAAGAGACTTGTCTGTCGATTGCGGTTTCGTAAAACTCAACCATCCAACAATCCCCATGAACGTTCCATCACGTAGGTTTGTTAGAGGGGATACACGTAGAAGTTATAGTGAGGTCTGCGGTCATTAACCAGAACCCTCACCTTTCTTTACCCAGTATAGTTGTTGATTACTATAATAATATTCCCGTCCAAGCAGACCTCTTAGGGGGGTTCAAGATTAGTCTATAGATGGTGAGCACTTGTACGGTCAGTGACTTGTTTCATGCCAAGACGTTTACTAGAACACACCATACGTGGGTATCTTCTCCACGAAAGGCAAGACAAATTCAAAAAGTGTAATCGAATGGGTCGATTTAATTCTCCCAAATGTTCTCAGTGAGAGCTTTCAAATAAGTAGGTACCTACCACAACATGAGAAAAGTGTACAAGGCCATTTTAACAACATAATATGTTATAATAATATTATAATATTATTGCTAATAGATAGTTATATTAGGAGTGGCTTTTATAGAAACCTGCACATACTGCACAAATGTCCTCAGTGAGATCTTTCAAATAGTATTTACATAGTATACATATTATTATTCATATTAATAGGTACCACAGCATGGAAAGAGTGTACAAGGTCACTTTATCAACATTGCAAATAGGTATAATAGGAGTGGCTTTCATTGAAACCTGCACTTATTGAGCTTAAAGACGATTTAGCTTTATAAAACATGGCGACAAAAACTGTCATAGAAGATTAAATGCTCTATGACAGGATTGTACTCAGTGAACCATGCCAAACAAATTTTTAATCCCGTTGGAATTTAAATCGAAACTCCTGCCGTTTCGAGAAATGGCAAAAACAATAATCCCCTATAATATAGTTGTATCGTACATATTATGTATGAGGTATCTTATACAACTAGATCCGCTCGTAGATGCAAAAACATTTTTTACCTAAAACTTCATCAAAAACATGGACAAAAGCCGCCAACCTCATATTTTTGTCTCAATCCGTTCTCGAGATATAGGTTTTTTAAGGTTTTAAAGGTTTTTCAGGAAAACCATCTTTTTTCTCTTTTCAACTCAAATTTCTCCACTTTAATCCGGAATAATCAGAATTTTGAGAATTGCAGTTAAATTTGCTATAAGATTAGTGTACTTTGATTCTGGAGAAGTACCATCTAATGAGCATTACAGCAGCTCAAACTTGGATGAATTTGGAAAAATAAAAATTCTGAAAATCTGTAGAACATTTCTACTCTTCAAAAAAAAAAAAAAAAAAAATCCTGGAAACTCAAAAATCTCATGAAAACTTCATTTAATAAGCTTTTCAACGCTACGGTCAAATTGAGTCTACTAGTTCCTTCGATCAAACATTAAAGTTTAAATAGAAAAAAATTGGGAACTTTGAAATGAGGAGTTTGATCAGAAGGTAGAAAGAATGTAAAAAAATTGATTTAAAGCAAAAATTTGAAAAACAACATGTTTTATATTCGTTAAAAATCAAAATGTTGTCCATGATTCCGAATATGTGGCCAAAAGTTGAAATTTAATGGGTTAAAGTGGAGAAATTTGACTTTAAAAGAGAGAAAAAAACGTGGTTATTCTAAAAAACCTTTAAAAGGTCATATCTCGAGAATGGATTAAGATAAAAATGTGCGGTCGGAGGCATTTCACTCAATTTTTTATGTAGTTTCACGCAAAAAATGATTTTGCATCTACATGTATAGATTTAAATTCCAACGGGTTGTATTCTGTGCTAAACAAATCATTCTGTGAGCCATGCTAAACAAATCCTCTGACTGTTTTGTCCCCATTTTTGACAAATCTAAAACGCCTTTATGCTCGCCGTTTGCAGGAACGTAAAGCCCTTCAATAGGTACCTGCCTCGGTGGAGAAAATAAATGTCTGAACTAAATCAATACAAGGTAGGCGTGTGTCTTTATGTCGATGAAATTGATAGGTGACAGTTGGTGACAGTATTGTTTTGGTCGGTAAGTTATATTGATAATTGGGCGCTAGATTGTTCAATGGAATGTAATCGAGATATTTCCCAGTTTGGATGCTTCATGATGAGTACTGGTTTCTCTAGATTATGATACAGTTAGGGCCCTCGATGTAACTCGAACTATGTGGCAAATTTATTGTAAACGTTCTTGGAGAACACGTCACCTCTGACTTTCTGCAGAAATTGGACTGTCCACAAGGACCATCATATGGTCCTATTTCGAGTACTTACATTGGACTCGAAACTATGTAAAATTATCATCCCGGACATAAATGACATTTTTCAAATAGGCAATTGAATTTTACATAGTTTTGAGTATAATATATAATATTAATATAAAATATTACATAGTATAATATTACATTTTACATATTATGGACCTTGTGGAGAGTGGATTTTTTGAAGAAACATTGAGCTCCACGAAATTATTGCCCTAGCTTTGATGTCCGATATGTTTTAATTAATGTATTCAGAGTACCTACCCCCTAAAAACTATTTCGTTCACAACCTCGATGATCTGCCACGTCGCTTCTCCCCAAGTGAGTCATGCGTTCATGGTATAAAGCTCACACTTTTTATCGCGTTGTTTTATTATTTTTACAAACCCCCCTCACAAAAGCTTCAATCGTTGTCTTCGGGAGCATGAAAGCATGTATTTAACCTTGGTTGGTGAACTTCATACAAAGAAGGATTGACCTGAGAGGAAGGACCTCACGGTTACCTGACCGAAACGCTCTATAAAGTTCAAACCCCGCGGCCGACTTCCTTCGCTTTGAAGGAAGAAAAGTGCTAAATATTGAGACTCCGTTGAGCGTAAGGTCACTAACGGGCAAACATTTGGATTTCTATCCAAACTCGGTCAAGGAATAGTTGCCAGTTTCAGTGAACTCATGTTCTAGTATCGTCTATTTTTGAAGTTGTAGGTAAGAGGTAGGTACGATTATACAAATTAACTGGAGGTTCTGAATAATTGTCTCTGGAGTGACTAGTCGTATCGACTCGTGAAATTGGTGCTAGTTGCAGAAATAGAACAGGGCGATATATGGGACGATATTAGGTGTGGTAAATTAGCCGTTTGTTGATTGACATGAGTTTTAATATGATGATCAACTAAAATTTACGAAAGTACAGGGGCGTATCCAGATTTTCATTTCGGTGGGTGTCATGAGGTTCATAACCTAACCTTAACTAAGTTTTCAAGAAATTCAATTTTAACATGTTCCAATTTTTTGGGCTGTGGGTCAGTCTGAAAATTCGCGACACGCAACAACGGCACCGAGCTAGTAACCAAGGTTGCAAACAAAAAATGGACACAAAACACATATTATGTGTTTTGTGTCCAAATATTATTAATATTATTATTAATATTATTAATATGTGTTTCACAAATATTATTTTACATGAAGAAAATGAGACACATCCATGTACCAATGTATCTGCTTGTAGTGTAGATACTCAACATCAGTTTACTGATATCTTTTACAATCATGGAGCAGTTAACATTTCATTTTCTAATTTTTTCAATTGCATATAGAGCGTTTTGGGAATCACTGACAATAACTCGCACGCTGGGAGCAATACTGGCATAAGTCCGAAATCGTCGATTTCCATCGGATTGGGCTCGGCGAGCTGTAAGGGTTTTATGATAGTTAAAAGAAGAGGCCTCGTTGAATGATTAGAATCGCAAAATACCATTTCAGCCATGAGCAACCATTTCCAAAATCTTCCCTAAAGTTCTGCTTTTATACTGTATTACTCCAAACAATTATATTTTTGTACCAGTATTGCTCCCAGCTTGCGAACTGTATTTCTACTTAACCTCTGCTTGTACATCAGTAACGAAGCCAGGAATTAAGTTCGTGGGGGGGGGGGGGGAGCAAAATTACGTTCATAATTGAAAAAAATTCATTTTTCAAAAAAAATCTTTGATAAATTCATAATCTTGAAATATTTCTTAATATCCACACCCCCTGGCTAACCCACTGTTATGCATGGCCAAATCAATGTTTTTGCGCTATTTTGCATTTTGAATTTTTTTGATAAAACACTTTTTGCACACTTAAGACGTCCATGTTCAAACTCAGCCTTAGTGTGGACCTATTGAGTAACCCCTCGACATTTGGGTGGTGTCACTCTCATATCCTGCCCTAACGTTTGTGGCCATTGGGCAATAAGGCTGGGAACGCCCAGACAACTTCTATAATATTGCCGATTATTGATCATAATAATAATTATTATTGTCATAGTCGGGACATCATTTCAACACCATATTATGATGTTTAGATTATGACCAGACTATGACATGAGTGGAGAATTTACCTCTCTAGTAGAGATCTCTACATTACGGGTAGTGCTATATTTTTCTCACTTCTCAAACGATTATCATTTCGCAATAACCTCTAAACAACCCCGGAACTGAACCAATTCATTCTCATAGATAGCCAAAGCCCTCTAATAAACCCTTGGAAAATTCAATTTTCAAGTCCCTGATTTTCAAATAAACCAACAAAAATAATATTCTTATGGTGATTTCTAGGTTATTGAATTTGCACTTGAAACTTTGTTGGGGTTTATCATTGTAGTCATTCAAACTCGCGTGGAGTCTACAGCTCTGTCTTTCATTGTTGTTGTTGTTGGCCATAAGTCGCATCTTGTATTTGTTTTTTCTGGCTGCCATGGCATTTCGTTTCACACACTTTACACAGACTCAGTTGGGTACATTCACATCCTCTAATGACCACCGGCTATTTGATCGTACCTTCTCGTACATTAAAGATTCGTCACGATTAGGGCGTCCGCGGCGACTTCAACACCAACGATCTGTGTCGGCATTGCATTTCTGGCAGTGAACTTGCGACCACCCTCTCATCGCACCGTACGGAATCAATTTCTTCATTTTTTGTTTGAGAATAAAAAAGTGGCAAGGTCTAGGGACTCGGGGACAGATTTGCCTGTTAGGTTCAGTGTACCGAATTTCTAAATAGTTTTCTCGTACGAAACGGTTCTTTTGAAACTAATAGCCTGAGGTGCCGGGGTAAGCAGGCACTACATTCCCATCATGAAATCAATTCGTTTGGTGATACATTGTTTTGGGTAGAATAATTTCGAATAGGCGAGGTAAAACTTCTGAAATCTATTTGAAACGCCTATTAAAAAAAAAAAAAAAAAAAAAAAAAAACATGACCTTATGCCAACCCACACCTTCAAAAGTGTGATTCTTATGAAAACATGTTCAGACTCCTTAAATAGGTAGAGGCGGTTAAATAATTCATTTGAAATGGCCCATTCAGTTGGTATATAACAAACTAACTGTCTAAAATGGTTGATTCCTGTTCCTGGTTCCAACGCGTGGTTCCTTGCACAAGTTGGTGAGTACGTAGGTACCTACTTATCTAATGAAGAAAACCACAGTACGCCCCACAGTGTTGAATCTAGGTGGAAGAAAGTCTAACTTATTCACAAAACTACCCAAACGTACTTGGACTTGTAGGATTTGAGTTCCTAGGTAGTTTTAGATAGTTTTAGATGTTGTGCGATTTTTGGAGTTTTGCGAATTGTAACGTTATTTGCAGAACCAATCAAGTTAATTTAATAGAGCGGAAACTAGTTATTGCCAGCCGTATCCAAGCTCATTTTGTGCTCTAGTTGTTAAAAAATCCCCAGTCATGCAGCATGACTATAAGAGCGAATTTTCGAAGAAATAATTAGTTTTATGTAAAACGTCTCCATCAAAGAACATGATGACCATGGAGAGCATCTCAAGTAACGCATTCCGTCATCAGATTAGAGCAGAATAACCATGAAGATCATATCAAGTAACAACCACGTTTCTTCATCTTCAAAGTGCCCCAGTTTGAGAACGGAATGGGATATCGCAATTCTGATTTCACCATCGTGTTCAGCATAGAAACACCTTTAAAATGAGATGTCACGAGTCAAAATTTTCTATTTTGGGAATTTATGAGGAATTTTTCCCCCCTAAAACTCCCCAAAACCCCCCTTAGAGTGGTCCAATTCTGCCCATCTACTAACTTAGCCTGTCGATTGACAGAACAGATTTTTTGTGCAAATTTGAACTTTTTATCTCAATCCTATCGAGAGTTATGGTCTGGAATGACACATACATTATTTTTGGTATCTTTTGGCAGTAGATTCAGGATGGTCTGAAACGGATTTTGGTATGGAAACTTTTCGAAAATTCGAGTTTTAAACATTTTGGACCGAAAACAATAGCTACATTTTCTTCGAAAATTCGCTAAAAATGAATATAACTTTAGGATCTGAAAAGAATGAATATAACTTTAGGTTTTTCATCTTTGAAAATGAAGGGTTTAGTTGAGGGTTTACGTTTCAAGATACGTAGATTCAGAAAATCGAAGAAAAGCATTCGTTCGTCCGCCGTAGACGCTAACATTACGAAATTTGGTTTACGGGTTCAGACCAACCCTACAATGTTCCTTGAAACTTTTCATAACCCTAGCCCAATGGGAAGGGGGTTTAAAACGAATTTTGAAAAATTCAAATCTCGAAAAATTCAAATGGAATGGTATAGATTTCAGTTCTCATTTGAATAGAAGATAATTCTCAAAAATTGTAAAGACCATCCGGAGGTTTTGTACGACCAGCCGTTCGTTCACAATGAGGGCTCAAAGTTGGAGCAGATCGCAAGTCGTCAATAGAGTGAATCATGCGGCAGCATGTCGAATTTATGTTCATACTGGCCCAGCTGATTCAAACAGCGCACTATTTTCAGATATCAAGTTAATTAACAATAATTAATAACAATTTACACCACTTGATAGTAATTATGATAATTCATAATAATCATTTATCTATCAGATAGCGATCTAAACAGAAGGGTGATCTGCATAAACCGTTGTGTCAAGACTCGACTTTCGAAGGTCCCCGCCGCCACCAATACAATTTTTTTTTAACAATCATTATTTACGGACTTCAGTACTAATAAAGCTTCCTACGTCTTAAAAACATTACTTTTTTCTACCTAGGTAGGCCATAGTAACACTGTCCGCAGTAGGTACCTACCTACTTATGAACACATTCACCAGTAAAGAATCTTGTACTTTGTTACTTAACTCATATTTATTCTCTAAATATGTTCTGTGTAAAGGTTCATTTCAACTCAAAAATGTGCTATTCAATTGGTAGCCAAAGCTTTCTTCCTCCACGATTTTGAGTGGTTGTAATGTTTGGCATAGGTTGATGGTTGGGGTGACGTTCGCGTCACGCTTACTTTCAGACCGTATTTACTAACAGCGGACGACTCGTTAGTTACTTCCTGATTCAGGAATCCTGAATCAAACGATTTCACAACACAGGTATTTTTATTCATCTACTCAAATATATATTCGAATATATTGAAACCGATATCTTCGATATTGAACCATTGGAATCGATCAAGGAAAACAGTTTAAACGAATATGAAATCAGTAAACTAATGTTGAGTAATTACACTACATGCCTACATCGGTACTTGGGTGTGTCGTATTTTCTCCCTGTAAAATATGTGATGTGTGTCTCAAGCAAAGCAAAGTAACAGCTGAACCTGGGCCTAAAGTGTAAGTCTTAAGAAGGATACATACTAAGTTACAGCTTCATAGAGTGAATAGCATTGAAATTAGCTGTTGGAGCCACTCATCTGATTACGGCGGTTTAGACTGTCTAAATTAGACATATCAAAAACCAGAATGCCTCACCAATTTGTACGGTTTATTGTACTCGAACACAACATTGTTGTATAGTGGTCTTTGGTAATGTCAAACATAACGAGACAAATAAGTTATCCATAGGACAGTTTGAACTAATACACCTAGGCAGCGTCTCCCTCATTCAGTTCTTTAAATTCGAGTTCTGAATCTCATAATCAGGAAAGTTCATGAGGAAATCGACGGATGGTGTCTAGATTTTCAGTTTTAGAACTCAATCGGCTTGGAACACTGCACTGTTCTCTTGCACTGTTCATTCCAAAACGATCGAGAACGTTTGCTTGCAACGTACCTTATGGCAGTTGTTTTTTCGAGAGAAAGCCAACCACCTACAATTCCTCTCTACTGTTGCTCCCGGTGGCTACCTAAATATCGATTCATTCTTATTGGAAAAAATTAATTAATATAATGGTGATTGAGCTAATAATTCCTTTTGGTTACAGGTATGGAAGCGATTTGGTGTTGGTCGAGTCCTACAGCGAAAACAATTTCACTGCCGGGTTGGCGACGAGAAACCTGGGAACAACAGTGGGTAATGATCGGAATGACCAACATTACTGGCTGGGACTCGCCTCTCTCGATGATCTCAGAACGAATACGTTGGAGTCAGCAGCTGGTGTTCTAGTCTCACAGTATTCGGGTAAGGGATTATTGTGCTAGTCTAGGTATGCGATTGGACGTTAGCTCTTCTCAGTGAAAATTAGCCGTTGAATGTCCATCTCAGGAAGCATCGATCCCCGATTATTACAGCTTCCCTTAGTCCTGTTTGACGTTACGCATGTCATTACATTACATTTATTTGCCGGATTAAGGAAGTTATGGCCATTTTAATGACTTTAGGCCGAAACCACGAAAAAATCTTAAGAGTGGAATAAGTGACATTTAGAGTGGACGAATTAAATCACTCGCGACGTAATCGTGGAAACCCATTTTAAGGAAAACAAGAGTATTTGAAAAAATCGTTTATTTCCACTGAAATATGAGTACACTGTTAGACCGGTTCGGTGATGAAACCATCGTCAGTAACAAAACAGTACTATTGTTTTGGTATTGTGTGGTATTGTTTTGTTACTGACGATGGTTTAATCACCGAAACCGGTCTAACGGTGGACTCATATTTCAGTGGAAGTAGACGATTTTGTCAAATACTCTTGTTTTCCTTAGTCTAAGAGACACTTTTTGTTGCAAATTAGTTGTAGAATTGATCCCTGAAGTCCTTTGGATTTAAGGTGTAGGTATATAATTAATTTAGGTATCACTAATACCTAGTATACGTATATATAATAGGTATTATGTACTTACTCATGCAAAGTCCGAAAAGTATATAACCACTTACTATATTTTCATCTTGTGTTGTATTTTTCAGGATTCTGGTCTTTGAATCAGCCTGATGCTAGTAGTGGGGAGTGCGTTGATGTCTCTTTATCTGACGAGCATCAAAGCTGGGAACTGCAAACTTGCGAGAGTCTACTGCCCTTCCTGTGCAGAGCAAACGCTTGCCCCACCGGTACGCTACACAAAATCTCTCAATCTCGTCTACTTAACCGTAAAAATTTCATTTTGCCTGACACGTCGTAATTTCTGTCCAGGATCATTCCACTGTTCGAACGGTCAGTGCATCAACGCTGCTTTCAAATGTGACAAACAAGATGATTGCGGGGATAGCTCCGATGAGTTGGACTGCCCAAGCAACTGTAACTATTACATGGCTAGCAGCGGTGATATAGTTGAAAGCTCCAACTATCCTCAGAAATACGAACCTCTTTCAAACTGCAAGTGGACACTGGAAGGCCCTCATGGCCACAACATTCTTCTACAGTTCCAGGTACCGACCTAGTGCTATTCTGTCTAAATGATTTATATTCTCGAATCGCCTCAACCCCGAAATCGAGTTCAGTACTTGTATCCATTATCCAAACATTGAATTAGTACAATTTATTAATTGTCTGTTGTTTAATATGACAACATATTAAACAACACACAATTAATAAATTGTACTCCATAAATACATTGTATTCCATGACACTCGTTGGTTGAATGTGACATTCTGTTTCAAGGAATTCGATACCGAAAAATCGTTCGATACCGTCCAAATTCTGGTAGGTGGAAGGACAGAGGAGAAAGCTGTTAACCTTGCAACTCTATCAGGAAAGCCAGAAATTTACAATATGTCTTTCGTCTCAGCCTCGAATTTCATGATCATCAAGTTCAGCTCTGACTCATCTGTGGAGAAGAAGGGTTTCAGGTGAGTCAAATTGTGCTACATCGTTGTATGTTTGTATCATTTCTTAATTTTTATTCAAATAATAACCAGCTGGAACATTTTGTATTTACTTATTAGCAGTAGTTTTCAAATACAACCATTTATTTCCCGCTCAAATTTATAGGGCGTCATGGAAGACAGAGCCTCAGTTGTGCGGGGGAGAACTTCGAGCAACGACCCAACCTCAAACCATCTCATCTCCTGGTTACCCTAAAAAGTACCCTGGAGGTCTCGAGTGCCTTTACATCATCACTGCACAACCAGGAAGAATCATAACTCTTGAGGTGAGCCACTTGAATACTGAGTAAATTCTGGATGTTTGAGAGTAGAGAACTCCGTCCAATAACGCATTCGTTTCTCTTCAAATAGCTTGAATACGACCGTCAAAAACATGGAATGTTTTTTCGCTGTTTTCAGATTGACGATATAGATTTGGAAACCGGTCGTGACTACATTTTAATAAGGGACGGCGACTCTCCCAAGAGCAGGCCTATGGCTAGACTAACTGGGAACTCAGACAACAATCCTAAACTCGTCATGTCCACTGGCAACCAGTTCTACCTCTATTTCAAAACAAGTCTGGGAGACTCCAGAAAGGGTTTCAAAATAAGGTACGCTAAGTCTATGTATCCTCTTAATGTACATAACAATTAAATTGGCTACATCACCTCGTTATTCTGCCACTACTAGAAATGATCTATATTACTCTCACTGACAGAAAGTTTCTTGGTTTTCAGATATTCGCAAGGCTGCAGAGCGACATTAGTTGCTGCAAATGGTACATTAGCATCACCTTCATACGGCCTTGCCAACTATCCACCCAATCAGGATTGTCTTCTCAGAATTACGAGTCCTAACAAAGCACCTGTTTCACTCCGGTAGGACATACTTGCGTCTCTCTTCTATTTTGGTTCATTATTGAAATTGTGAACCCATATTTTCTTAAAAATCCATTTAACCACTAGAACGTATGTACCTACCTGTAACGTTATTGCGCATTGATTTCAGATTCGATTCAATGTTGGTTCACTCGTCGGACACCGTTCAAGTGTATGATGGAACTACGACAAGCGGACTTCGATTACATCCAGGAAATGGCTTCACTGGGAACCAAGTGCCCAGGATTACACTTACCGCTTCGAGTGGTGACATGCTTGTTAGATTCACGACTGATGCTCTTCATAATATGAAGGGCTGGCACGCCACTTTCTCTGCTGGTAATTCAAGCATCCGAACATTTTTGTCAATTGTAACCATTTACAAATTTTAAGGATTTGTCGCCAGAAGCCTTAAGGCCTTAGGTACATCTTGAAATTGTGAACAAAGATCTTGGACCTCAAGAGTACCACAAATAAATTATGATACATGCATGAGGACAAAGGACGTCCCCTGTAATACATGCATTACTCAAATTCTAGAAAATATGATAACTCATTTAATTATTATTTGTGCTTTTACTATCAGACTGTCCCGTTCTTCGACCTGGGGAAGGCGCGCTTGCATCAAGCCGAGAAACTGCTTTCGGTACAGCAGTAACATTCACATGCCCTATTGGCCAAGAGTTCGCTACTGGAAAAAACCGTTTGTACACTGAATGTATGCCAGGAGGCAATTGGTCCATTTCGTACATCCCCAAGTGTCAAGGTACGTACAATTGACCTCAAGAGATTCCTTGAAAATTCAAATGTTATAATTTTCAAATGGTATTAATCGTGTTTCTTTTTTTTCAGAGGTGTATTGCGGACCAGTACCACAAATTGACAATGGATTCTCCGTCGGCTCAACTAATGTGACTTACAGGGGTGAAGCTATGTACACTTGTTATGCAGGATTTGTTTTCCCATCTGGTCTTCGAGTGGAAACTGTTTCGTGCCTTGCAAATGGCGTTTGGGAAAAGCTTCCTGTTTGTTTGGGTATGCACAGAATGCACCTGATATTTCTGTCAAGAATACATTCCATTTCGTTTCACATGAGTAAATCTTATACCTTAATCGTGGATTTTGCAGCGTCTCAATGTCCACCACTCCCTGAAGTGCCTCACGCCAATACGACCATTCTGAACGGAGGAGGCCGTAGCTACGGAACCATCGTTCGAGTTGAATGTGATCCCGGCTACACGAGGTCCGGTCAACCGGTTGTACTCTGTATGAGCAACGGAACTTGGTCCAGCTCTGTACCTGTCTGCTCTCGTAAGTTTTCCGTCAACCACTAGAACATCAATGTGACAAATAGGTTCAGACTGCTTACATTGTACATTTATATATTCATTTTTCCAGGATCTGAATGCCCTGTTATTCCTGAAATAACCAATGGATTCGTTCTTGACCCTACTAAGAAGTATTTATACGGCGATGAAGGACGTGTTCAGTGCCACAAAGGTTTCAAACTAATCGGTTCCAGTGTGATCAAGTGTGGTCCTGATCAAGACTTCTTGAATCTTCCACGTTGTGAAGGTAAATGAAGAAAGAACTGTTACGTTCACTTGCTCTGGCGTTTATCTCTTTATAAGTTCAAGTTGAATTTTCAATGTAACTCATACTAGGGGCGGATCCAGTGGGGTGACCCCCCCCCCTCCCCCCTATGGGTACAAATATGGTTTCTTAACGATAAGTGAGGTAAACTGAATTTTATAGTAGAGATTCTAATAGAAGTTACACATTGTTCAATTAAAGCTTTGTTTTATTGTCAATATTTAAGCAATATTCTAATGTTTGTGGGCTAAACTGGCTTTAAAATACACCCGTGCTTAAGAATCTGCCTCCCCCCCCCCCACCATGAAAATCTCGAATCCTGAATCCTTGACTCATACCTGGATTTTATGTTCTTTAGATATAAATGAGTGCTCAACTAGTCAGTGTGATGCAGCATCTACTGAATGTGTCAACACCCCTGGCAGCTTCCATTGCAAATGTAGAACAGGTTTTGTCGGGAGTATGGAGTGCAGGCCTGTAGGTGATCTTGGTTTATCAAATGGCGGAATCCCTGACGAGTCCATTACTGTGTCTGGGCTTGAATCTGGCTACACTAAAGATGTGAGTTTCAAAGATACTTTCTAGGATAACGTTAGTGTGGTCCTTTGTGATCAAGTAGTATCAAAATAACCGAAAATTGATTTTAATTTGCAGATGATTAGATTGAATAGTCGTCAAGGATGGTGTGGAAATAGCATCGAACCTGGCGGTAATTGGGTTGTCTTGGATTTCAAAGCGCCCACAGTCATTCGAGGTTTCAGGACGCAAAGTACCCCCAGGCCAGACAGCACTTTGGCATACACATCTGCTATTAGAATACAGGTTAGATTCATAAAACTGTGTACTCTATTTGGGGTTTTGAGCTTGATCTTGGTGATTGATTTTCAACTTAACCACAAAATATCAAATGGTGACTCCTTTCTTCTTACAGTACACTAACAATCTCACTGACGTCATGAAAGACTACACAAATCCAGATGGTACTCCAGTCGAATTTAGAATACTTGGGCCCAGTCTTTCAGTTCTGAATCTGCCAGTTCCTATTGAAGCGCAATATATCAAATTCAAGATCCAGGATTATGTTGTCGCTCCTTGTCTCCGTCTTGAGATTATGGGATGCACAAGGTTGGAATGTGTTGACGTCAATGAATGCAGTGTCAATAATGGCGGTTGCGACCAAAAATGTGTCAACAGTCCAGGTGAGGTTATAGTTTCTTATATATATTTTAGTGGGATCGACATGGTTTCTTTATTGCATTCCATAATTGCTAGTTTTACCCTTCACTGCTACGAGATCATTAAGGAAAGATAGCACAGTATGTAGATATGGTCAAGTGGTCAATATGGTCAAGCAATGACCCCACTCTCCCAAGAAGATACGATTCCCTTCAGAGTGTTTCTGACCATTGCTGCTGTTTCAATTTATTGTATTGAATGTTGTATCATCTATTATCCTCTTTCCGTACAGGTACGTACTCTTGCGTCTGCAACGTCGGTTATGAGTTGTACAATGGCAACGGAACTGCAGGATTCTTCATTGAGGCATCAGAAAGCGGAGAAAGGGATGGCGATGTTTATCAAAGAAACAAAACCTGCGTTCCAGTTATGTGTCCTCCTCTGGAAAGGCCGGAAAATGGTGTCATTCTTTCAACTAAGGTAACCATTCAAGCCTTATAATGCATGTAAATAAACTATTATTATTATTATTATTGGAGAAGCTAGTGTAACTAAATTTTACTTAGTACGAATACTTAATCAAAATCTTTTAAAATATTGTTTCATCCTTTCAACAGGAGCAGTATCACTTTGGAGATTTAGTCAATTTCCAGTGCAACTTCGGTTACGTGATGGTCGGCCCTGCTTCATTGCTCTGCACATCTGGTGGTGCTTGGAACGGAACTGCCCCTGAATGTCAATGTTAGTAAATGTGTTTTGCGTGATACCAATTTTTATTGACTGCTGTTCCAACATACAAATGTACTGCAGTATGTATGTGTTCTTTCAAAGACATTTAAAAAAACTCCTATATTCCAGATGCCCAGTGCGTTTCTCTTGGTGAAAACAAGAATGAGGGCCTATCCGTCGTGAGACTGAACAAAGATTCAAAACTGGTACCTTTCAAGGAAAACGTAACCATTCAATGTAACAACCAAGGCCGACACTTGAGAAGAACAGCATCTTCTAGCTTCAGGCAATGTGTCTACGACCCGAAACCGGTAAAATATTTTTCTGACCAAAAAGGTCCATTATTAGTACCAAGGAGACGTCATAGAACTACCTAGTCTTGAATGAATGAAATGCTCGATTTTTTTCAAATAAACTTTGTTCTGATAAAGAAATTCTGGTAAGGCATACTTGCAGAGTAGTGACGGAAAGTAAGATCTAGAGGTGAAAAATGTAACTCAAGCTTAATTTTCTAAGCCTATTATTTTCTGAAATACCTCAAAAGTTGCTTATGCTTATGTCGAATTAAGTTCAAAAGACTAAAAGTGGAGTAACTGAAGAGTGTATTAGTTAGGAACTGTGACTAAACAGTAACCTGATGTGTCTCGTATAGGTCGAGTCCACCAACTGTTAATACGCTCAGCTGTAATAATTATTGAATCACTGTGTTTGATCTCAGGGATTCCCGGATTACTGGCTTTCTGGCGCCTCTCCCGCATGCCCTAGAGTTGATTGTGGCGTCCCAGTCCCTACGCCTGGTGCAGAATACGGACACTTCACTGACACCAGATTCCAGAGCTCCTTCTTCTTTGGTTGTCAAGACACCTTCAAGCTCGCGGGTCAGACAGACCGACACGACAACGTCGTTAGATGTCAACCAAACGGTGTTTGGGACTTTGGTGATCTAAGGTGCGAGGGGCCAGTGTGTTCTGACCCTGGTAGACCTATTGACGGGTACCAAGTAGCTTCTAGTTATGAACAGGTAAATTAGGTGTATTGTGAATTCTCCCCTTTATTCGTTGAAATAACAAGAGTTCAAGTAAAAGGTGCATTTACTTCTGGTATTCACTTCTGAAGCCAATGGCAATGAACTTTTTACAGGGATCCGAAGTACAATTTGGCTGCAATAAACCTGGGTACATTCTAATCAATCCACGTCCCATTTCTTGCATCCGGGAACCTGAGTGTGCTGTGGTTAGACCTCTGGGTCTCGCCTCGGGAAGGATCCCTGATTCTGCTATCAACTCTACTTCTGAAAGGTCAGTACTTGTTGAACCTTGAATTTATCGACTGTATAAGCTGAAAGTACGTTCTTCTATAAGCACTTTATATGGTTTCTTGTTCTAGTCGTGCTTTCTACGATGCTCATAGCAGAATATTCATGTTTAGGTATATGACAAAGTATTGTTTTTGATTTTTCAGACCAAATTACGAAGCCAGGAATATCAGGTTGAACTCAGTCACCGGTTGGTGTGGAAAACAAGAAACGTTTACTTACGTATCGGTTGATCTTGGGCAGATCTTCAGAGTAAAGGTGAGATTGGTTACCATACGATCTTTGCAAGCTGTAACTCAAGTATACTACAGAGTTCCAGGAGATAAGTCCGCTTTGATAGAACCAGCTGTTGAGGCCTTATCCTTGGGCGAGCAAGACAGAACGCCAACCCGATAAGCCCAAACATACTCAATTCTAGAGTGACGTTAATAGCGTTATCTATCTAAGAGTGACGTTAAGCAACGCCGTATTTTCGTGATTTTCTGTTTTTACACGTTCACCTTAACAAACGCTTGGACTAAGACTTTATACTTGACAACTCGGTCAACGCAGTTCTCAGTAAACTCAACAACTGGCGAACGCACACGGTTACGGGTGGGAGAACCATTCACTGTTACCCACATGTAAGGTTACTTTGCGATAGGACCAAACGGATCCTCACGATAATGACCGATTTGTCCTGGTGAGGTAGGTATTGAACGTTAAGGCGGTCCTATCAAAGCAGACCTATCTCCTTGGAACTCTCTAATATTTCTGGAATAGACCTATCTCTTAACCTCAAATATCTTATCAATTCTCCATTCCCGAACTTATATTATAACGTTAAATTAATTTGTACTAATGCAAATTGACATTTTTTCAGGCTATTCTAGTCAAAGGAGTTGTAACAAACGACATTGTTGGAAGACCCACTGAAATCAGGTTCTTCTATAAACAAGCTGAAAACGACAACTACGTTGTGTATTTCCCCAATTTCAATTTGACAATGAGAGAACCTGGAAACTATGGAGAGCTGGCCATGATCACTCTTCCCAAATACGTTTCTGCAAGATTCGTCATTCTTGGTAAATATGATTGTTAACTGTGGGTCTATGTTAACGTTGTCACTTTCTGTTTGAGTCAGTAACACGAATGTGAATCACTCTTCCCAAATACGTTTCTGCAAGATTCGTCATTCTTGGTAAATATGATTGTTAACTGTGGGTCTATGTTAACGTTGTCACTTTCTGTTTGAGTCAGTAACACGAATGTGAATCACATTCGTGAAGAATTTTTTGTTCAACCTACCTTTATAACAGTTTATATCTATAGTTACTATAGATCAATATTGATGTTCATCAACAAAATACCACCGATTCGGAGATTTAAAACCTAGATTGTAGTAGGTTTGACCATAGTGTCACTGAAAATTTGTCGATGTCCCAATTTGTTGTTACTGTACTTGATTGCCGCACTTGTGAACCTATGCGTCAAGAAGTAGCGCTATTTTAAGTACCCCAATAATAATTCCAATACATTCTCTCATCACAGGAATCGTCAGCTACATGGATAATGCTTGTTTGAAATTCGAGTTGATGGGCTGTGAAGAACCCAAAACTGAGCCTTTGCTTGGATTTGATTATGGCTACTCACCTTGTGTCGGTAAGTACATACTCATTGCATACCTACTTGCACCGTAAGCTTTCTGATGATGTAATTGAGTTCGCTCCCACCGTTTCAGCTACACTTGTAATAAAGATGACAAGCAAATTTTCAACCAGTTATATAACATTTTAACTAGGCCCATTGATGGATTCTCAACCGAAAATTGACATTCGAAGATACTGTGCATTTATGGACGAGGTGTGATCAAAAAGTTCAAGACTTTCTCAAAAATGCTTTATTACAAAATTTTTAAAATTATTCCATTTTTATCACCTTCAGAATAATCTTCTTGGAAGTGCACACTCTTCTCCCAACGGTGTTTCCATTCGCCCATGCATCGGGAAAACTCTTCTTCCGGGAAGCTGTACGGCTGCTACTGCAAATATTCCTTTATCACCTCGATCGACTGAAAACTATGTCCTTTCATCGCGAATTTGAGTTTGGGGAATAGCCAGAAGTCACTGGGATCAAGGCCAGGAGAGAAGGGGGGCTGGGGAAGGGTTGAATGAGGAGCGCTGTGTTGAATGATGAAGGACCCATTCTTCTGTCGCCCACAGTTCTGATCTTTTCTGCCGTATTTTTTGGCGCAAATTTCATGAGGTTTCAAGGTAGCGAAAACGATTAATTTTTTCACTTTGTGAGAGGAATTCGTTACCCCTTGATGTTGAGGGCCTTCCTGAATGAGGGTCATCTTCACACGATGTTCGTGAACCGCTTGTGACACCGTGAACGGCTCATCGCATCCATATGCCTATTGATGAAGTGAAAAAGTAGCAATTTTGGGATGTAGTGCTTGCATTTCGGGTTTTGTAAAAAAAATTGAGTTTCACTCCTCAACTCTTCTCTATTTGATGATCTTTTATTCCCATCAGGTCATCAATAATCAAACCGCTTCATGTTTTCCTCAATGATTCCAGACAATGAACCTCCAGTCTTCCAAAACTGTCCATCCCATCCAATCATCGTGAGACGAGGACCAAATGGTGTGGACCCAGTGAATCTAACGGAACCAATTGCTCTCGACAACAGTGGCTCCATAGCTCGTTTGGAGGTTAAACCTCATGGTTTCCGTACGCCTCTCACCACTTTCAAGGATATGGCAGTCAAATACGTTGCATACGATTACGACGGGAACGTCGCCATCTGCGAAATCAATATCACGGTCACAGGTAAGAAGAATTGTCGAACGTTAGAGAGGGTTATATTTAGACTCAGGCAGCATTTGTCTGTTTCGCTATAACGAACCTCTGAACTTGTCGTGATTTGAAATTTGTATACGTTAGATACGTTTTGACGTTTAAGGATTGAAAATAGAGCTAGAGGGACTGGTGCTCTGATTTAGAGTTGCCCTGACTAAGGTGAAGACGTCTACACATAAGACTGTAAAGGAATTGAAACAAAAAAACAAATCTATTGCCATAGTTATTGAGAATTTCATACCTTCACTGGGGCTCATAATGGTATGTCGCACGAAAGACATACCAATTACTTCAGGAAATTTGGTCTCCAATATCAGTCAATGAACTGGTACGAAGAGCCTAAAGCTAACATCTAGCACAATTCCCCTTTGATAGTTATGCAGGCCCAGGAGTTCCTATTACTGTAGCGTTTTTGGGACGTTCAGTCCTGAGGTTGGATCCATTAAGCCCCAAATGTCAACGAATAAAACCAAGTGACTTACATTGTCATTATTTAGGATGAATCAAGAAACTCATATTCGGATAACAATCCTATCACTGCCCTTTCGTTTTTATTAGTGTTTGGTTATAATAAGTAACCTAAAGAGCAATCAACCGTTTCTATTAAATGATGCATCGCATTCTCATAGATGAAACTCCGCCACTTCTGAGCTGCCCTCAAAGCTACGTCATTGAATTGGTCGATCGTCAGGATAGCTACGTAGTCAACTTCAATGAAACCAGACGACGCGTAAACGCTTCAGATGCATCGGGAGACGTTTCCTTGACATTCATTCCTGACAAAGCCACCATTGCGATCGGATCTTTCGAAAACGTCACTGTAGTTGCAGCGGACAAGTATGGAAACAAGGCAAGCTGTCATTTCCAAGTTGCTGTTCAAGCCACCGCTTGTGTTGACTGGGAACTCAAACCTCCAGCAAACGGAGCCCTGAATTGCCTTCAGGGTGAAAGAGGATTGCAATGCATTGCCACGTGCAACAAAGGTTTTAGGTAAGTGTAAAACCGATCGAGAAATAACCCTTAAGATAGTTGATTTTGGTTTATTATTTTCAAGAACGAGCGTATTTTTCGGTGTTGCTCACGAAGCAGAAACAGCCACCCTAGTTTCATCAATATCATTGTTTTTTATTTTCCCGTAGGTTTACCGATGGAGAACCTGTAAAAACCTTCAGTTGTCAGAACAAGAGTCCTTGGTCGCCAAGCTCAGTAGTGCCCGACTGCGTATCCGAAGGTAAGCTGACTAATACCTACCTTACATACACCTACACTAGTGACAGTGTTTTTTATAAGTAAGTTTTTCATTTGTATTAATTACGTTCTTTATTAATCTCACAATTTTTAGACACGCAGCAAGCTGACTACAACGTCATTGCAACCATGACCTACAGAGCTAACGGTGCTGTCTCTCCGAGCTGTTTGCCTCAATATACCGACCTGATGTCTCAATACTACAATCAGATCAACATGATCCTTAGCCAAAGATGTTCTGCTGTCAATGTCAATATGAATGTCTCCTTCATTACTGCTACCCCATCACTTCTTGAAGACAACTTGGTCAAGGTAATTTTAGTTCATCTTATCAGATCCCAGCAGCAACGAGTTACGAGAAAGAATTAACTCACTCTTGAACGAAGTTTGCGGTCGAGTAGTGAAGTACTACTTGGTTTTCTCACCTAATCCTTTTTCCCAAGAATAATTTGTTGTAATTATTTTTGAAGTTAGACTTAATTACAGCTAACTTGGAAAAGGAAGTCAGACTAACTAGTTTACTTCAAAGAATCACAACAACGAAATTAACTATGTTCCCCAACTATTGTACCTTTAAAATGGAATAGTTGGGCCTCACTGTTATGAATTGCAATTATTATTTTAACAATTGCTATTCGGTGCACTGGATGGAACATCTACTCCTCTTTAATACATCTTTATTAATTCGTCTGACTTCTGTCAACTGAGGTACATTAATCAATTCAAACATTTTAAAACGATTATCGATTTTTGATTCCAGGTGGACTTCACTCTAGTCATTATCCCTGCTGTGAAACAACCGCAACTCTACGATCTTTGTGGCTCAACTCTCAACCTTGTTTTCGATTTGTCGGTGCCCTACGCTAGCGCAGTTATCGACCCACTCTTGAACATTTCTGCCATCGGAAACCAGTGCCCTCCGCTGAAAGCACTCAGCTCGACTATCTCTCGTGGTTTCACTTGTAACATTGGCGAAGTTCTCAACATGGACCCTAGCCAAGTTCCTAGATGCTGTGAGTTCTCGTTTTCTTAAGAATATCTTATCCATTGTATTTAATTCGGATGTTTTGTTTAATTTGTTGTTGTTTCGTTGTAGTGCATTGTCCTGCTGGAACGTTTGCTGCTGTCAAACAGAAACTTTGTACTCCTTGTCCGAAAGGATTCTACCAAGATAGGGACCGTCAAGGTGCTTGCCTCAGATGCCCCATGGGTACCTACACTAAGGAAGAAGGTGACTATATTTTTCACACATCAATTCAACAGAAGACGTTATCTCCTTCTCAATATCCAGGAGCAAAATTGTGAAATCGTTTAATTTGAATTCCACTGTAAGGGCAACACTATCTATGTATTTGGACCATCTGCAACTTTTGTGTTGTATGGTATCATTAGGAACTAAAGGGTTGATGAGATGTCATATTTCTCAGTGATCGTATTTAAAATTATGATGGCCAAGAAGAATTTCAACTTCCACAGTATTCCATTGCTTGCCCGACCTTTTGGTGAAAGTTGATACTGAGAATAGGGATCGAAATTATGAATAGAGTATCCAACAGGCTCATATATTCATTCGAGGGCATGTAAGAAGATCGGGAATAGTTGGACTTACTAACAACAGATCTTATGAGTTTGGTGCCAAAAGGTGTCATTAGGAACCACACAACACTATCTATGTATTTGGACCATCTGCAACTTTTGTGTTGTATGGTATCATTAGGAACTAAAGGGTTGATGAGATGTCATATTTCTCAGTGATCGTATTTAAAATTATGATGGCCAAGAAGAATTTCAACTTATTTCATGTGTTTCTCATTCAGGATCTAAGAGCGTCAGTGACTGTGTACCAGTGTGTGGATATGGAACGTACTCTCCAACTGGTCTGGTGCCATGTTTGGAATGCCCGAGAAATAGCTATACATCTGAACCACCTACTGGAGGTTATAAGGATTGCCAAGCTTGCCCAGCCAACACTTACACCTACCAGCCTGCTGCTCCTGGAAAAGACCTGTGTAGAACTAAATGTCCTCCTGGGCAGTATTCAGATACAGGTACCTTCATCATAGGCCAATTACGGAATCACAAATAGAGAACTAATTAGATATTCCTCGTTGTCCATTACTAACAATCTGTAACTTCCTTAGGACTTGCTCCATGTGCTACGTGCCCAATCAATTTCTACCAGTCTCGCAGTGGTCAAACGACGTGTATGGAATGCGGTACCAATCTGGTAACTAGGAATCCCGGCGCTGCAGCTAGGGAAGAATGTGTTGCTGTGACTTGCACTGAAAGTTCCTGCCAACACGGAGGCCTTTGTGTTCCAATGGGTTCGTTCCTATTGTTCATATGTATCATAATTTAAATTTATTTGACAGATGGTCGAATTTAACGACGGCTTCCAAATGTTGATTTTACTTGTCTATCATGGCCACTTTGTTGACGTTTAAACACAATATTTTCCCCCACTTTCAGGCCATGCTATCCACTGTTTCTGCCCTGCCGGCTTCTCTGGAAGAAGGTGTGAGATCGATATTGACGAATGTGCCTCACAACCCTGCTTCAACGGTGGTACCTGTAAAGATCTCCCTCAGGGTTACAGGTGTCAATGCAAACCAGGTATGAATAATTCTTGCTACAATCGTTGTTTTGTAATTATTGCAGTTGTTAAGTTCGTATTCTTACAAATACGCTTCTGAGTAACATTTCAATCTAATCCAATATGCTTCTTGAATAGGTTATACTGGAATCAATTGTCAAATTGAAAGATCCGACTGTAAGAACGATACCTGCCCAGAGAGAGCTATGTGCAAAGATGAACCAGGCCTCGGCAACTTCACCTGTTTGTGCAGATCAGGCTACACTGGACCTAACTGTGATGTTACGGTAAAAATCGTTCTTTGTTCGCGCTTACAAGAATCCCCGAAAAAATCCATGCCAAATTACAAAGCTTTTCATTCGTGTACAAATATATTTGTTATAGATCAACCCTTGCACGGCAAATGGGAACCCATGTAAAAACGAAGCCACTTGTACTGCTCTTCTTCAAGGGCGCTATAAATGTGATTGTCAGCCAGGCTGGGAAGGTCAACACTGTGAAATCAACATTGGTACGATCTCCATTTCACATTTTCAATTATTAAAACATTGTTCGAGATAATATCTTATAATAATATATTATATTGGTCACCTTATATTATTATATATTATAATAATATATAATATCTTATGATAATATATTATATTGGTCACCTAATTTTAATTTAATTTATTGTTTTTTCTCCCTTTAAGATGACTGCGCCGAAAAACCTTGCCTGCTTGGTGCAAACTGCACAGATTTGGTGGATGACTTCAAATGTGACTGTCCGCCTGGTTTCGCAGGCAAACGTTGTCAAGATAAAATTGATCTCTGTGAACCAACCCCTTGTCAGAACGGCGTTTGTGTTGACAAGCTCTTTAGGCACCAGTGCGTCTGTTTCCCTGGATGGAATGGTAATTTCTTGAACTTTCCACCATTTTTATTATTAACCAAAATTAAGTAGGTATTGCACTTGTACCAGTGTACAGGTTATGATTTTGCACTGTAATAATGTGTCAGCCAATGGCTGTGTAGCGATCCTCTTGAATGGACAGCTGATCACATGATGTAATAACCACGCCTGGAATGGCTTACTTTACTCACTACTACGTACTTCTAATTTACTCTGTCGTGTTAAATCCTTGTTTACAGGCCCTGCGTGTGAAATCAATGTAGATGATTGTGCAAACAACCCTTGTGAAAACGGCGGTGGTTGCCTGGACATGGTTAATGGGTTCCAATGCACTTGTGAACCGGGATATACTGGCAAACGGTTAGTTAACGATCAATTTAATTACCTAGCTGATGCTTCAAGGCTCCAACCGGTCATATCTCAGTTAAAATTCGTCACAATAACTACATAACGTTTGTATGTCAACAGGTGTCAACATTTAGTGGACGATTGTGCATCAACCCCTTGCCAAAATGGAGGCACATGCATGGACATGCTTGATGGTTTCATCTGCAAATGCCGACCTGGCTTCCTTGGTTAGTAATTATTTTACTTATTATGTTGTGCTATCCATTTTATCTAATCGCTTGGAACTAGTCAACCCTTTCGACACAGAGACTCAAAGCTCTGAGAACCAAGGTACCAAGCACACATACGAGTATAAGCGCCAACTTGAAATGTTCCCCTGGTAGCAAAGCCGCTTTCAAGTACAAAGCATTTACTGGTAGCTATGAAAAGTTACTGCCGGCTATAGGATCCAGGATGTCCTTCCACTATTCTCGTTTTCTGCATCTGCCATCAGTTTGACATCCTTTATTGACTCCAAGTGATTTACATACATATCGGTTCACTATAAGACTCGTAGAGGAATATAAATAAATTCGGATTTGACCAAAAGGGAACCGAGTGAAAAACGTCGAAAATGCTCGTGATGGGGAGAGCAACAGGGTCGCAGAGGCCCAGGGTTGTATGAGTGAACATGCCATGGATAGACCTCACAGTTTTCCATTATTTCATCACCACTCGATCTGCTGCATAATTTAATTTATATGAATCCTCGCATTTCAGGCCTGCAATGTGAAGCAGAAATTGACGAATGTCAAATCGACCCATGTAGTTCCGAAGGTACAGAAAAGTGCATCGATCTGGACAACAAATTCGAGTGCAAGTGCCATAATGGCTTCAAAGGCGAGCACTGTGAGGTAAGTCATGAGACAATTTTCAATGGCTCCCTGTGTTTGGATTGTGAACTCAACTGTTAGCACTGTGTTTTTAGAATCACTTTATCAAAGCAATATTATATCAGTGTAGTGAATAAGTGAATTTTGAACATTCTATATCTGCAATATTATGTATGCGTTAATTGCTTTCGTAGAAACACACTTGACTATTCATTTGGTGATTGCAGATTAACATTGATGACTGTGCATCATCGCCTTGTCTCAACGAAGGTGTTTGTACCGATGGTATCGCCACCTTCAACTGTGAATGTCCTCCAGGATGGACAGGACAAAGGTGTGAACACGACATCGGTTCCTGCTTGGACACACCCTGCCAGAATGATGCCAAATGTATCGATCTCTTCCAAGATTTCTTCTGTGTGTAAGTACTCTAATGCCCACTTTCACCAACCATTTAACGACGGCGTTAGCTCTGACGCCCCGAGTTTAACGGGCGTCAACGCGATTTACCTTTCACCAACACCGAGTTAACGAAAACGTTATGGAACGACTTGACGCTTACGTTAGAACTCGCGTTAACTTTAATTGCTCGATCCTCGACGTAAGCCTAAACTACCTACCAATTACAAGGCTCCTACTGTGATTTTCATCCCACCATCATTGATTTAGTCAATTTTCATATTGGTTGTATATATTTATAGGTGTCCTTCTGGGACAGACGGAAAGGCTTGTGAAACGGCTCCTGAAAGATGCGTCGGAAGCCCTTGTATGCATGGAGGGAAATGCCAAGACTTCGGCTCTGGTCTCAACTGTAGCTGTCCCATGGACTACCGCGGCGTTGGATGCCAGTATGAGCTTGATGCATGTGAAGCTAACGTTTGTGCCAATGGAGCAACTTGCATTGATGATGGTCCAGGCTATACTTGCATTTGTCCTCCTGGTTTCACAGGTAAATTTCTATATACTTTTAAAATTTTTACACCACCTGCCATGGTAGACTTGTTTTATTTACTTACCGTGTATTGTTTAACTTTTGTTTAGGCAAAAACTGCGATGAAGACATCCAAGACTGCAAGGATAACTCCTGTCCACCCACTGCCACATGTATTGACTTAGTCAACAAGTTCTATTGCCAATGCCCATTCAATCTTACTGGAGATGATTGTCGTAAAAGTGAGTTTCTACCATTGATCATAACCAGTATTTCAAGTGATTATTACCAACATTTCAAGTGATTCACGATGTTCACATTTATTCACAGCGATCCAAGTTGACTACGATCTCGGTTTCAACGAGCCAGGAGTCAGCAGTGCTGCTCTTTCAGTGCCTTTCTCAATGATGGGCAAAACTAGCTTAACAATTGCCATGTGGGTTCAGTTTGCCCACAAGGATGAATCCGGAATTTTCTTCACACTGTATAGCGTTACGTAAGTAGTTCTTCATCCTTGTGAAGTACTACTCATTTAGGATGTAGACCTCCCGGGGGCTACATCGCATATATGGCTAGGGTACTCTTATACACTCTCATATATTCTTGTATTTTACTACACCATGATACTACTTACATCTTGCTCTATAGGAATGGACAAATGGCAAGTGGTAGACGAGTATTGGTCCAGGCACATTCCAGTGGTGTTCTTGTTTCCATCTTCCCTGAGCTTCAAGATGTCTTCCTTGCCTTCCAAGAGTACGCTACCATCAATGATGGACAGTGGCATCACATTGCAATTGTGTGGCACGAGGGAGTTCTCACCCTTGTCACAGAAGGTCTAATTGCTAGCAAGGTTGAAGGTTATGGTACAGGAAAAGATCTTCCAGACCAGTAAGTGTGATCATCATGCCCTGTGGCTGACTAAATGACAAAATGCCTTTTTGAGTGATTTCCTGCCTAACCTTGTACTTACTTGACGTAAATTTTATTTTTTTCAGTGGTTGGGTTGTATTGGGAAAACCGAGACCTGACAATGTGAAAGCATACACTGAATTAGGGTTTGAAGGACATCTGAGCAAAGTGCAGATCTGGGGAAGAGCTTTGGATGTGACCAACGAAATCCAAAAGCAAGTAAGAGACTGCAGGACTGAACCAGTTTTGTACCAAGGGCTTGTTCTCACTTGGTCAGGCTATGACGATATCACTGGAGGAATTGAAAGGAGAGTCCCAAGTGGATGTAGCCAACATTCATGCCCACTAGGCTACACTGGACCCAACTGCGAGCAGCTTCAAGTTGACAAGGTCAGACATTAGTTTGGAATCTATAGGTCATCTTGATTATGCTCCTTTGAGGTTCATTAACAAAATGAATCTTAGTATCAATCTTCGCATGAATCTTAGTTCCATTTTTCTTTTTTAGATCTCTCCAAAGGTCGAACATTGTCCTGGAGATCTGTGGGTTATTGCAAAGAATGGAACAGCTGTGGTCACATGGGACGAGCCAAGATTCTCCGACAATGTAGGAGTTGCAAAAGTTGAAGAGAAAAGCAATCACCGACCTGGACAGACATTACTTTGGGGAACTTACCACATCGCTTACGTTGCCTTTGACCAAGCTGGAAACACTGCAACTTGCTCTTTCAAAGTGTACATTCTTTGTAAGTTTAGTGTCTTAACCATTTCAATGTTTGTAGGTCAGTTTAGATCTATTTTAAAGCCTGTTTTGAATCCCAAACCCTCTTCATAGTGGATCTTTAGATGGCATGTTATAAAGTCTAGCTCCTTGCCTCCTGACATTACATGCAGCCATGTACTTTCGTTTTTTCGCGCATTTTTAAATAAATAACCACCAATTTTGTAGTTTTTGGTGTCTCACTTCATTCATCTTTTTTTCAGCCGAATTCTGCCCTCAACTAGCAGACCCTGTTGGAGGTTCCCAGCAATGTAAAGATTGGGGTTCTGGTGGTCAATTCAAAGTTTGTGAAATCGCCTGCAATACCGGACTCAGCTTTTCGCAGCCTGTACCCAAGTTCTACACTTGCGGTGCAGAAGGTTTCTGGAGGCCAACAGAAAACCCGGAGCTCCCTCTCATTTACCCAGCCTGCTCTCGTAAGTCCATCTATTATTACTTCTATTATACAGCACGTTATTCTCTGTCTGCACAATCTGGTTGAATTTCTATATTTCGAATAGCCCTTTGGGTTTCCATTAATATATATTCTATTTACTCGAAAATAATTTCTAAAGCCCAAACATTACGAGCAGGTACTAAATTACTAACTGTGTTGATTTGTTTTAGCTGCCAAGCCGGCGCAGAGAGTGTTCAAGGTGAACATGCTCTTCCCAACGTCAGTTTTGTGCAATGAAGCTGGACAGGGTGTGCTGAGACAGAAGGTTAAGGCTGCCATTAATCTCGTCAACAGGGATTGGAACTTCTGCTCCTACTATGTGGATGGTGAGCCCACTACCATGAACTTTTCGTATTCGTTCATTAAGAAACGTACAAGAAGCCCAAAGCAGGAAATGATCCCTGCTTCCCAACCGCTTTTCACACAAACTAGACTGCTTTGTTGTTTTTGTCCTATGTATTTTAAAGTAAAATTACAGTAATTTTTGACGAAAACGTAAAATTTCGAAAAAATCTGTAGCTGGCAGAATGCTATCTATCTCCAGAGTAACTTCTCTATAGAATGCTCTATAGAATAGCTCGGTATCTATCTCCAGAGTATAATCCTTTATAGAAAATACGTGATTAGTTTGGTTTTGTCCTAATTGAAATGATGGTGAATAAAAACGGCGTTAGGTTTTGGTTTTCTACTCTGGCCCTTTAACGAAGTTGACCTCGAACGTCCATCAGTTTGTTGATCAGCTTGCATTCATGTTTGATTCAGTTGATTACGGGTTTACGAGGGGGATGGGGCTTGTCCCTATCCCCGGATCTACTTAGTGCGCTTTGCTTTCACATTACGTAATATTCAGTAAATTTTACTTCATTTTCTTCAATATCTGAACGTTCATTGAACTGCTAGTTTTTAGATTACGTACATGGCAGGATGTGATTTTTACGCATTGTTATACGTACGTTATCCCGCTTTACAGGAACGAGGGAATGTAAGGACCTTGTTATTGAAGTCAAGTGTGATCACAGAAATAACAGACCTACTCGAGATACGGAAATCGAATTAGCTTCAAACAGGTGAGCCATCGCTTGTTACAATGGGAGCTGTTCAAATAGTTCAAAATTATCTCTATGATGTAACTATTTATCGTATTTCATAATTTCAGAACTGGACGACAGTCAAGTGATACCTACAACGTGTTCATTTCATTCCCTGCTGTAAAGTAAGTTGACTTGTTTAATAAAAAGCCGATCAATTAGCAACTCGTACTGATACTTCGTCATTATCATCATTGCTTGACTGCAAATCAAAATCTGTCTTCTCAATATATTTTTATACGTATAAAAAACATAATTTAGCGTTTTTACAAATCATTTATTATATTTCAGTGATCCTGTGGAGAACCTCAATTCAAATCAGAGATCAACCGTGCAAAGACTATTGGAGAAATTAATCCTCGAAGAAGATCAATTGGACGTCCATGACATCCTTCCCAGGACTGTCCCAGATCCTGCATCCCTAACCCTCACTTCAGACTATGCCTGCCCTATGGGACAAGTAGTTGTGGCTCCCAAATGCGGTATGATATTCACTTAGGAGAAAATATCTTACGTACATTCAGAACAAAAGAGACTTGGATTCCACTGATTATCACATGTTTCCCTCTTATAGTCCTTGAAAAATGCCTTCGCCTTATAATGACAGCCTAATTCCATTATCGAATAATCATATTACAGTTGCTTGCTCTGTTGGAACGTACTACGACAAGAACTCTGCTACATGTAAGCCGTGCGCCCTTGGAACGTACCAAAGTGAGGCAGGTCAGCTTCAATGCTCAGTCTGCCCTGCAATCGCTGGAAGACAAGGCGTCACTATAGCACCTGGTGCTCGATCGGCAGCTGATTGTAAAGGTAAGAAGTCAGCATTTACACGTTGACATGATTTCATTGAATTATTTTTGAGCAAGACTCGTACTTACCAGGAGTTCTGTTTGGGGTTTTTCTGCGTTCAACAATAGTCTTGTTTATTTTCAGAACGTTGCCCTGCCGGTAAATACTATGATGAAGATGCTGGGTTATGCAGAAGCTGTGGACATGGATTCTATCAGCCAAGTGAAGGTTCATTCAAATGTCTCCTGTGTGGCCTTGGAAAGACTACTAGGACCAACGAAGCTGTTTCTCAAGATGTAAGTAATCCAGATTGTTACGTTTGATTTGACTCTGGGATTCATCTTATTTAACTTTTGAATGACATTTTTGACACTGGTTTATAGGAATGCCGAGACGAGTGCGGTAGTGGTATGCAGTTGGGAATTGAAGGTCAGTGCGAGCCTTGCCCACGAGGCACCTACAGGACGCAGGGAGTCGAAGCCGCTTGTCAAGGATGTCCGTCTGGAAGAACGACAGCAAGAATGGGTGGAGCTACAGTGGAAGAATGCTCTCTCCCTGTGTGCACGCCTGGAAGCTTCCTCAATGCCAGTCTGAACACGTGTATCACCTGTAAAAAGGGAACCTACCAACCAGCCTCCCAACAGACTGCTTGTCTTCCATGCCCTCCAAACACAAGCACCAAATCCAGCGGAGCTGTAAGTCCACATATTTCCCCCTCTTACTGTACATAGTTACCACCAGTAACGTAGATCTTTTCAATCGTCAAATGTTATATTAAATTCTAATTTACAGTGGACTTATTTAAAATGTTAACTTTTGTAATATACTTCTGATGTCACGTTATTGATCATGATTTATAGACGAGCAAATCAGAATGCTGGAACCCTTGCGAGATGAGTGGAGGTGAGATGTTGTGCGATCCTAATGCGTATTGTCTTCTTATTCCGGAGACCAACGACTTCAAATGTGACTGCAAACCTGGCTACAATGGCACTGGCAAGATCTGTTCTGGTGAGGCGTCATTTATATTATTGTTTAAAAAAAAACTCGTCTTGTACCCAGAAACCATAATACTACAATAATGGAACCCAAAATTATTTAGTAAACTTCTGTTTTCATTCACAGACGTTTGTGACGGGTTCTGCCAAAACAAAGGAACGTGTGTGAAAGACTCTCGAGGAACGCCATCTTGCAGGTGTGTGGGGTCGTTCATCGGACCTCACTGTGAGGACAAGAGCGAGTTTGCTTACATTGCAGGAGGCATTGCAGCTACTGTCATATTCCTCATCATCATTGCTCTCTTTGTTTGGATGATCTGTGCAAGGTAATAGAAGTATAACGATTTTTATTTTCTACTTTCTAATATTTCATTTATTTGTAGTTTAAACATCAGGTGCGAGGCAATAAACTTTATTTACCGGTACACCAGAAATTCCATGAGATTTTGCCCAGATATCAATGAAATTATCAATATCACTACATTGGCAACAAAAAAATTGAGAATCCGTTATTTAATTTCCTGGTAAATACTCGTATTTTTGTAGGTGCCTACTGTTTTTCCGCATTCAAACTTGAATTTCTCCATGAAATCGATTAGGAATCGCAATGTAGACCATACCATTAGAAAGCTGATTAAATTTGCAAGGTTTCATGAGATTTGCCAGCTTCCAGCTCGTTTTTTGGAAATGCAGTTAACGTACAAGTATTTTCAAAAAATATTTTTTAAATTGTCAATGTTTGAACTGCAATTACGGTCCTTAGGAGTTCGTTTTTTGATTACGTATGTGGGGTAGGCGTATGTAGAAAATAACGCAGAATCCGAAAATGTTGTCAAAAGTAGAAAAAAGTTGCTTTAGAGTGAAGAAACCAGGGTCATTATGGCAAAAAACCTTTAAAAAATCATATCTTGGGAACGGATTGAGATAGAAAGGTGCGGTTGGCGGCGTTCTACTCCATTTCCGGTCTAGTTTTACCCACTTTTTTCTTTTACACCAAGTGCTGAACACCCATGTAATTCATGTGTACCAAATGGGTCAATCGGCCTTTGTACAATAAATGGTTATTATTATTATTAAATCGATTGTTGCAGAGCCGAGAGAAGGAAAGAACCTAAGAAACTCATAGCACAAGCTGCCAACGAACACACGGGATCTCAAGTGAACTTCTACTATGGCGCGGCACCGTACGCAGAGTCAATAGCGCCGTCTCACCACTCGACGTACGCCCACTACTACGATGACGAAGAAGACGGGTGGGAAATGCCGAATTTCTACAATGAGACGTACATGAAAGGTACGTTGACTTCCTGGAGATCTCGCCACAAAGAAATCTTTTAAACGCTGTACTACTGCGCATGTGCAGGCCAGTATCGGAATTGCCCAAATTTCTGTACAATGTCAATAGCTATACAATGGATGGTTTTGGTTGGTGGATATCTTGCACACTCCAACAATTTTGTGTTAAACAACAGGTAATTTATGATTTTGGAAGCTGCGAACCGAGGGTCTCACGGCAACTCCCCACATCGACACTTTTGGCCAAAATGAGTTATGCATACCATTCTAAGCGTCTTTCCTCGGCGGATCGATCTAACTAAGTATACGTTAGGTAACACTAAATCTCACGATTTATTTTACTGAATTACTCAGTAAACATAGTCATTGGCAGCTGGTTTTTTGGCTCTGCTGAAAAGTCGCCATAATGACGATGTGGGAAGTTGCCGTGAGACCCTCGAAATATTCCATTTCTACTCACTTTGCTCCTCCCATCGCTGAATCTCAAGGTTTTTTTTTTTTTTACAATTTTCGTTTGTTTTGTTCACCAGGTATGCACAACGGGAAGATGAACAGTTTAGCCCGCTCGAACGCCAGCATATACGGCAACAAAGAAGATCTCTACGACCGGCTCAAGAGACACGCGTATCCGGGGAAAAAAGGTGAAGATGACGAATGAAACGTCTTGTCCATAGACATTTGAAACTGTAACAGGCATCCACAAACCCAAACCCCAGTACCTCAGATGCTTGTACCTCTACCTGCTTATGGCTTCAACCTTTTGTGTGTCAATCACGATCTTACACGCGAATTGTCTTTGAACGCTTTTATTTGTATTGAATGTGAATGCTTCATGTTGTAATTGCCTCCGTGGCAACCTATTTGTTGTTAAATTGTCTCGCCACTGCACGCTATTCTCGTAAATGTGTTTCCTTGTGTGGATTTTCGGTGTTTTCGTGGGTGTTTCGACCTGGTGTATGCTGTTTAAAGGAACAATCTATCGCACATTCCTCTTTCCGATTCAAGCTTCCTCCGTGTAATTCCCTTCTTTCTTTCATCTCCGTTGTTTCTGTTTTCAGACAAGAGTGACAGCGAAAGTGAAGGCCAGTGATAACAAAATTAACGAGTAGAGGAATATCGATAGAAATTCTAGAAACGATGTGTTCATCCCAAATTCGATTCCACGAACGAAAATTTACTAAATCGGTTCGATAGTGGATTTGACAATAACTTCTTACAAAGTTCCAAATAATTTATTGCTTTACTTGACACAATCGAGTTTTCATGTTCACATATGAATATTATTAGGGGATTCAAAGAGGATTACCATCGAGGGAAAGGACGATGCTTTAATGAATTCGATAATTGTATGACTACCTACCATATTTTTTATACAAATAGACTGTAATATATATATTTTATTATAAATTTACAAAACCAAATGTTTATACATATTAAACGAGAGATACGAAATATTTGTAAATATGGTTAATGGATTTTGCTGTATAATAGTGCCAGAATTTGCGGCTTCGGTCACAATGTATTGTTTTTGTTCTTTATTTGTACCACAAGCGTATAATGCTCAAACAAACAAATCTTAGTCATTTGGTGAGAGGGGCGGAATAAGCGACATTATATTCGCACAAACGAATAATAAAGAGATCATAATTTTAGAAAAAACGACTTTATAAGAGATCTTTTCTATGTATTATTCTTAGGGAATTAATTTTCAAATCTTGAATTGACAAAATGAAACAGACCTCTCCTTTGTTTCATAGTGCCAATGTTTACATTAAAAATTAATGCCTATTTATTTTTTAGTTATATTTTTTAGGGTTTCGCAAGCCAACGAATTATTTTAGGTTGTACGATTACTACGTGAATGTTTTTTCCGAAGTCAAAACGTCTCGTAATAATTATAATTTTTATGGGTAAAAAACTTGACAAATTGCTTTCTGGATGCAACTAATTTCTAACTTGGGCCAACTGTCCTGAAAGCAATTTGTTTGTTTATGTATAGCTAAGTTTTTAGTGCGTCGATCGTTTTTCTAAGTTGTACATTTCTACTGTTCACGTATTTCTTGTTCTATTTTGTTAAAATATGAAAGGAAGACTTAATGTTGGTCGATCAAGGTGGGAACACCTTGTTCATAATCTGTTCAATCGTCTGTGAACGATTTTTTTTAAACCGTCTGTAATATTTTTTTTATAATAATAACAACAACAAAGACCAGTTTTGCATTGACTCTTTCATTAACACTCCCAAATCACCGAGATTAAGGAAGTGTAAAGTGAACGTACCAGCAAATGAGTGGAAATCAATTGTTATGAGCCGGTGAGTATTGGTACTCGTACCTACGTTCTTTAACAATCCATTTAACAGTCTTTGAAGATGACGAAGTTGCCCTTGTAGTATAATTTTCACAATTTTTTCGCACAAAACCGATTCACGATTGTTAAAACAATTGGAAGTAACAATCGATTCACCTACAAAATCAATATTTAAAAATCGATTTCAGAAAATCGGTAATCAATTGCCATTTCTAGACCTTGGATGCCAAATTGCGCTGGAAGGCACATGTCAAGAAGAAATTCTTAATGACGCATATTTTTAAAATTTAAACACATACCTATTTTACAGGGAGAAAATGAGACATGTCCATGTACCGACGTATCTGCATGTAGTGTAGATACTCAACATAAGTTTACTGATTTGCTTTATCGTTTACATTGAAAGTTGGACATTGCTCAGTGACCATTACAATCCCATTTCAAGAGACCCAGATTAGCTCTTTACTTCCCCCGTTTTATTGCTGGTTCGAAAGCCTATTAAAATCAATTAAAGAAATGTATATTGCAATCAGTAAACTGATGTTGAGCATCTACACTACATGCAGATACAACGGTACATGGACATGACTCATTTTCTCCCTGTAAACAAAATAAAAATAAAGTAGGTAGATATGTCTAATTGCTTAGCATTGAGCAAGAGAAATGGGACCGTTATAGCGCTACCGAGGAGTGCTGATAATAATTGCCCGTTGCTGTTTATTGGTACTTACAGTGTTACCATTTTTTTCCGTGAAACAAAATTTTTAGAAATCACGTGGAGGAGCCCCACATCTGATCCTAGATCTAATCTGCTTAAAGGTTTGGTCAAACCAAAATAACCAAACACCATAGAAACTAGCTTCAGGAGCCACTCAGCTGAATCTGGGTCTATTCTGCTTAAAGTGTAAGTCCTGAGGAGGTTGCATACCAAATTAAGCTCCATAGAGTGAATAACATAGAAATTAGCTCTAGGAGCCACTCAGCAGATCCGGTGCCTTGTCAGCGTCAATTTAAAGTCCTAAGGAGGTTACATAATATATTATAGTGTGATTGGCCTAGAAATTAGCTTTAGGAGCCACTCAGCTGAACCTGGGCCAATTCTGCTTAAGTCTAAGAAGGAAGCAATCTAAGGGGGTTTTGGGGAGTTTTAGGGGGAGAAAATTACCCATAAATTCCCAAAATGAGACCGTCTGACAGGGGACCCATTATTTTAAAGGTTTTCTTATGCTGAACACGATGGTGAAATCGGAAAATTCCGATTTCACCATCGTGTTCAGCATATCGCAATTTTGCGATATCTCATTTGGTTCTCAAACTAGAGCACTTTGAAGATGAAGAAACGTCGGTAATACATACCTACTTGAGATGTACTTCATGTTTAGTCTGCTCTAATCTGATTACGGAAAGAGATATCGCAATTCTGACTTCACCACCGTGTTCAGCGTTGAAAACTCTATAAGCTGAGAGGGTTTGGAAGGGGGGGGGGGATTTACCCATATATTCTCAAAATAAAACATTCTGACAAGTGATACCTCATTTTAAAGGTTTTTGTTTTTACGCTGAACACGATGGTGAAATGAGAATTGCGATATCTTATTCCGTTTACAAAGTGGACCACTTTGAAGATGAAGAAACGTGGTTGATACTTCATTTAGTATGTTCTAATCTGATAACAGTATGACATATCGCAATTCTGACATCACCATCGTGTTCAGCATTGAAAAATCTATAAGCTGAGGGGGGATAAGGGAAATTTAGGGGGGGGGGGGGACCCATAAATCCCCAAAATGAAACAGTCTCACAAGTGGCACCTCAGTTTAGAAGGCTTTTTACGCTGAACCCAATGGTGAAATCAGAATGGGAAATCTTTCTCCGTTCCAAAACTGGAGCACTTTGAAAATGAAGAAACGTGGTTGATACACGAGATGTTCTTCAAAAATTCGCTCTTATAGCCATGCTGCATGACTGTGGATTTTCGGTGTTTCCTTTGTTCAACAAGTGAATTCGACTTTTCAGGTGCAATTCCTACCTCCCTAGTTGAATTTTTCAGCAATCATGACAAATGCCGAGTATACTGCAGCTAAGACCAGTGCCGATATGTTGCTGAGCTTATAATTATTATTAAGACTAATGACGATATACAGTATTTGTACTGTATGTACAAATACTAAGACCAATGCCAAAAGATGCAGTAATCATGACAAATGCCGGTATACTGCATCTTATAAGACAAGTGATTTGTCAGATTCAGTACAGTTTGCAGTAATAAAGACAATGGGCGTTATAGGTACTGTAGTAGGTACTGCGCACATTTTGATCTCCGAGTGAGAGACTCTGACGAACTAGAGTCGATCACAAATATCCACCACCCACCATTCCAGAACCCAACAAGTCCTCCCACCCACCACCCATCATTCCACAACCCAACAAGTCCACCCACCCACCACTCATCATTCCAGAACCCAACAAGTCCACCACCCACCACACCACAACGCAACAAGTCCATAGGGTGGTTGACTTCATAACCACCATATGGCTATGAACAAAAGCAATTCACAGTCATGAAATGGTTGATGAACTAGCGCGGGGAGCCATCAGCCTACCCAACTTGCCACCCACCCCAATATTCCCTCATACCGACATGAAACGTAGCATCAAGAAAGAAACTGACAGAATATGGAAATTGGAACACAACAACTACCAGAGTGGCAACCACTACAAGGCACTATTTCCCTCCGCACCTGGAAGGTTCTGTGGAATTAAACAAGTTCATAACAAAAGTTTTTATAGAAGCATAACGAGATTTTGGAGCGGCCACGGTAATACACAGTTATCTCTTTACAACAAGGGCATCTCACCATAATATGGACAACATTATTGTCCAGGAAGAGACAATGGAGCACATTTTTCAGGAATGCCCGAAGTATGTGCAAGAAAGAGCAACTCTATTCGCAGAAGTATGGAAGCACGTCCAAAATCCCATCTCGTGCAAAACTCCAAAAATATTTTGTGTCCAGTGCTGTATTTACGTTTTTAACATCAATCAACATATCATTGTAAAACTAACAGCAATAACGTACTGTAAACAATAGGTTATATTTCATATTATTAAGTTAAACTAAATGTTAATACAATCACAATTAAAGGTTAAGTAGGGCTGAATATTACATTACGAAGCCAATAAAGCACTTTATAAAAAATAAATAAATTCACAGCCGCATTAGCGATTTTTCGAAGAAAATGAAGCTGTTGTTCTCGGGCCAAAATTTGTAAGACTCGAATTTCCGACAAAGTTTCATACCAAAATCCGTTTTAGACCATCCACTGCCACACCAAAGATTATGTGATGGTATATAATATACAAGGCGTCTAGTGTAACTATGTGACCAACTCAAGGAATCGATTCTACAGATAATTTGCAACAAAAAATGCCTCGTAAAGTTTTTTTCTTACTCAACTAAAAATCCGACTTTTTTCACTTTTAAGATTTTTTAGGAAAAAAACTCATTTTTATGCTCTTGTTTTCAGCAAGGAGGAGGGCATTTTGAAAACTTATTGTGAAACCCTATTCGCCAATAAATAAAATACCAAAAAATGAGTTTTTTCTAATTGGGGAGGCATGAGAGTGTCACCATTCGATTCAGCGTAAAAGTGTGCATGAATTGCGATATCAAACTAATTTTTATGGAGCAAGTCGGCTATTGGTGGAAAACGTTGATTTTCACCTTAAACCCCACGTTTTTCAGGACTCAAACGTCATTTTCCCCGCCAAATTCCACAGTGAAAAGTTTTTTTCTTATACCGTTGGAAAGCTGAGATTCTGGGCAAGTTTTTCTTAATGAGTGCCCGTCGAATGACCTCCGTAATAACAAAGCGGACTACTAAAGAAAAAACGGTGATTTTAAGAAAATCTTCAAATTTTTAAATTTTGCCATTTTTTTACCAGTTAGGCCAGACTAAAAAAATCGAAAAATCTGTATCAAAGAGATAGGAAATTTAACGCTCTTTCCAACGGTATCATTAGATTTTATTTTACATAATAATTTAAGGGATTTAGGTCCGTTTTACGGCGACATGGTCAAGAAGACGAAAAAAATCTTAAAAGTGAACAAAGTCGGATGTTTAGTTGAGTAAGAAAAAAACTTTACGAGGCGTTTTTTGTTGCAAATTATCTGTAGAATCGATTCCTCGAGTTTGTCACATAGTTACACTAGACACCCTGTATATTATGTAACTACCTAACTTCAGTCTATTTGACCATAATATTATGTTATTATTGCCCTTGTTGTTGTTAAGGGGAATGAAAATTGTGATAAAAAACAATTAATAAATCACTGACAAGTGATATCTTATTTTAAAAGTTTTTTTTCACGCTGAACACGATGGTGAAATGAGAATTGCGATATCTCATTCCGTTCTCAAATTTGAGCACTTAGAAGATGAAGAAACGTGATTAATGCTTGTTACATAAAACCAGTTATTTCTTCGAAAATTCGCTCTTATAGCCACGCTGCAAGACTATGAATTTTTAATTTAAATGTTTTACATTTTGATGCACAAAGTGGTGACAGTAACTGTCACCACTGTTTTTGTAAACTAGGTACTTTAGTTCGGGTCGGTATCGATGGAATGGATTTGAGTGATTTATGTTGATCAAGAGAGTCTTGTAGAGGTGAGTGAAATGATGAAATGAGCGGTCTGCGGTGGTGAGGGTGGGGGGGAGGTTTGGGGATTCCCCTCCTAATTGATTACTTACCCGTTAGTTACGGGTTACTCCCGATAGAGCGCTCTAGCTGTGGCTAGATGGACCCCGCCCAACCCCCCCTTCATCGTCATCATCACCGCCACCCCCCACCCACTACTTACCCCCTCCACGTCCTTCTTATTCGATTCCCTCCCCCCCCCCCTCCGCATACACCACTCACCGTCACTGAAACAACCTTCCGCCCCGCCCCACCCCGCCGGCCCGATCACTTCCCCTCCTCCCGTCACTTCCCCTCCCTCCGCTCTTACTACCCAAATGCGGTTCAAACGGCAGTTGTCTTCTACTTGTTCTGGAGTTTCAGTTTTCTCGGGTTTTATCAGTCGGTCAGTGAAAGTGTTGTCGCTGTCCCCCGTCCGCTCAGTACCGACCGTCAGGCAGATCCACACACCCGCCCACGAGCCTCCTTATGTCAAACTGACATTTTTGTTTTTCGTTAATTTACAACCAAAAACGTCACTACAAACTTCGGATCTTCCACAAATAGTAAGTAAGATTACCTAGTGACTGTTCCAAAAATTGTCAACCTAAATAAATTTTTTTCTCACATATATGCTGCTGTTTTTTCGAAATTTACAGACGTTAGTTAGTACCCGTCCCTGTGTCAATCACACAACTAGAACATCTGGAGTGACTTCTGCATTGAAGCACCTCGTTTTTATTTGATACTACAGTGCGAAAGAACTTTCGTTTAGTTACGTTTAATTAAGGCCAAATTAAGCCTAACGTACTCTTGTAGGCTGCAAGAATTCTGCAACATTCAGCAAGAATTTTCATATAATCCAACCTAAAATCCGACGTCATCAACCAAGTTTGGTTAGTATTCAATAAACTCACTGCATCTCCCAGGAATTTCTCTTTGAGCTGTTTTGCAACAAATTGTGAAAAAAATTACCAGTTTCATCGCATGACGAGTTTTGGCAAGATTTACACTTCTTCATGTTTAGAAGCTCTTAAGGTGCCATGACACGTTGGTACTTCGACACAGGGCAACAAGTGGTTGCATGATGTGAACGATTCGGACTTCGTACATGATTTATTTCAGTACTTCTACTAGTTTTGACATGGCACCCAAATAGACCGATCCCAGTTCATCTTGGGGAGCAGTGGTACGATTTGTGTAGATTTCGCGAGAAAGGAATTTTTATAAATTCAAAACACCTGAGGACGCCTGTTGGTGCAACAGGTTGAACGTGCAATGCAGAATGCAATCGAGCATATTTGGTAGATATAAATGTATGAATACACCATTTTGTTCGATGGGACGTTATGCAAGTTTCTAACGCCCCTCACCTACTAATGAATCACTCAAGTAGTGCGTCAATTAGGTACGTAACGTACCAGTGCACTTCCCACAGTGGGAGGTACTTGAGTGTGTACTTAACGTGAACTCTCCACCAGCCTTGTTCTTTTCCAGGTTTTCTTTTACAATCAACGTCGGTTAGAGTTGGATATACGGCCTATAAAAAAATGTTTCTCCACTTTCTCGCTCTTGAATGACGTGAAACTTCAAACCGCAATATTTCCAGGATCAAAGTACATTTGGGTCAGGCCCTCTGGCTTTGTCCAGGTCGGTGTTCAAATTTCACAAAAAACCCATCAAAAGAGCGAGAAACATGTTTGTGACTTTCTCAATCAATAATAGTGCATATCGGTCGTTCAGTCAACGTCCAGGTACCTAACGTTTTACTTCTCACATGAGTCAAGTTCTATTACAATTTTACCAGCGTGAGGATTTTTCTGTAAGTAACTAGCTGACGGTCCCATCGGTGACGAGCAGAACTCGGGGTGTGTCCATCTACCTCTGTTACCTGTCGCTTTACGGATTATACCTCTTACATGTCCCTTCACAGACCCTTATAATCTTAAATACCAAAAATAATATTCACCTGTCTCACGGGAAGGAAGAATTTAAGATTTTTATAGTTCAGCTTCCCTATAAACCCCCACCCCTATGCATCGGATCCGGAAGTGAACCCCCCTATGTCCTTCCACGGTCACGGAAACATTTAAATACGGGAGAAGGGTTTGATCCATTGAGCCGTTTTGGCGTGATTGAAGGACAAACAGACAGACAGACACCAAATTCAAAATCGGCATGGTTCGACTCCATTTCACGCGAAATGAATAACTGCAGTGAAATCTTTCGAAAATACCCAAGGAACACGAAAATCGTCTCTAAATTTAGTTATATAGATGAGAAAATTCAAAAATACTACTATACATATATACTTCTGTATACTTTGTCACAAATGAATACACATTTTTCATAACAGCTTTTAGACCAAATAATTGAGGGCAAAACCGCCACTTCCATAAATACTGGTGGGAGGAGGGGGGATGTTGTTGTCCACTACTATAGATGCGCCAATATTTCTAATGGAAGACGGTTACGAGCAGGTTACCAAAATTTATCGAAAGGTTATTGAAATTTATTTGAGATCTTCGCTCATTTTACATGCCATCTAGCCTTCCAAAAATACCCCCTCGTCTAATTGTTTTAATAAAACAAATTTACCCACAATTTTAAAAATTGTACCTATTCCATGAATTTCAAAACTTGGACGACTCAGGGGCATTTTCTCACTAATATAGTGAACTTGAAAATTTATTTCAAAACTCTAAGTCAATCACAGCCTGAGATATCCTTCAAAAACTTTCCCACTTGTTGGCCCTTAAATATCATTCGCAGTCATACAAGAGTCGAATTTAGGTAAAATGATTGTAATAAGAAGATCACTTTCTTACTAATTTAATTTCAATAAAATCTTATGGAACTTTTAATTTTAAAAATGAACTGAATGCAAGGATGACCACTAGTTTAGTTTTTGTTGTCACAGTTCACATTTTACTCGTAAACTCTGTTACTGGTTTTCCTATGTGGTGTCTATCTTACAGCTCGATTGTTGCGGTACCTTCGAGATACATTTACTGACAAATGGTTGTCCGTTTGGGATTTGCTACCACTTATTAACAAATATTTTCGAAGCACCATCGTGTCAGCTAAATTCTAGAACATTAATGTTATCGTGTTAGGTACCTACCTCTAATTTTAGGAGAGGATACGCGATTTGATCTCCTAAATAGTTACTATTAGATGCAATTTCTGCAGCTATAAAATGCAGTAGGTACCTAATTCAGCTCTAAACTGTATTTGCAAACGACCGGACTAGTAGCACTTGGTATTCTTGGGGACAGATGTTGCGATTTCAAAGCTTCTGATGAAAGTAAGAAGGCAGCCGCCCCATTTGAAACCGGTCCAACAGGCGACCTCAAGCGAGCGAAAGTTGAACTTTGAACAAAATCTTGGCACATTCGTAAAACCGTTTTATTAGTATTTTAACGCGTGTCGTATTATAGAATTTTCTTCTCTTCTACGAGTTGGTTGTGGTTTATTGGACGTGGTCGTTATTGAACACGAGTGGTGTCCAACAAAGTGTGTCCAACAAATGTTGTTGAACCTTACTTTCGAAATCGTACCGTGTAATCCTATTTATTGTAGTGCAAGGACTCGTCTCATCTTTTGAAACAGCTAACATATACGCCCATATTCTTCATCAAGTTCACGATTTCTCCCTGTACTCCTACAATTTTAGGGCATAACATAACTCGTCGTGGGATCCCACAGGATGTTCTGGGGATTGCCCATTAACACCACCCAATAAAGTTCCCTTGAACCTGGTGATGGAAAAATGTGGGAAACGACCGCAGATTCCTATCAATGAAATCTTTCAACGCTGTAATTACGCGTGTTTGTACACAAAAACATATTTTTTTCAAAGGAGAATCTTCGTTTCTATTTGTGCTCTCTGTTTTTGAAAGCCAAGTTCAAGTTTGGATGAAGAAAGAAACGCCACTCCTCTGCAAGAGTTTTTTTTTTTTTTTTTTTATGTGGTCTAATGAAATACTTTGGATTTCAAAACAAACCACTACGTAACTGCATGAGACCAATGAACCCAGTGTTTGGCCCAAATGTGGCCGGACGCCACCGTTATTTATACCGGTAATGAATAAACGAACAGGTTGTGCATTTTATGATAACTCTAAGAACTGTATGATAACTTCACTAGAAGTTTCCGCCTCTGGAATCGATCCTCAATCCAATCCGCGGGAGCGTTTGCACTAGCAGAAGCAATAAAGTATGCACAAGACTCGATGATGAATGATATCAGATAGATTCTATTCATCATAGATATCAAGAAAAACGTCAGTCAATTAGGCCTTGATGGACGAAAAAATCGGTTTTTTCTCTCTCCTGAAAAGTTGTGAAAAACGAGCTTGGTGGTGTTGCTGATTCCTCGACGATATAACACAAAGGATAATACACCACCTTGTTTCCCACTTACAGAATTAAACGCGAAATTTGCACAAGTCCTTAGATGCGATTGGGAAAAAGTCCATACTACTTATCCAGCGGGAAAACGACATATCTAAAAAGAGTTGGTTTAGGTCAGCTGACTGGGCTAGCTCCTACAACCGCAACCACTCATTTCCTAATATCCATGATGAGACTAAGAACTGGGCACGCTCTATGGAAGTCATACCTATTCAAATACCATTTAGTTGAAGACAACAAATGTGAGGCTATGGAACGCATAGCCTCACAATAACAACTATGAAGACAACAACTATGAAGAAGAGTCTATGGAACGCATATTTCTCAATTGCCCTACATACGACGATAAGAGGATATACTCGTATTTTCTGGCGATGATTCCAACACAAGTCGTAACCCCCTTCAACCTGGACACATTATTGGCGAATGGAAATTGACTGTTTGACAGTTTATTTATTCATCTGCACATACATTAATGCCTAATTAGGGCCTTTTGGCCCTCTCTACACTGATGGCAGAAAACCAAATTCAAATTAATTTAAAAACATTTCTTCCTCCTTCTCAATTAGCGAAAAAAATTAATAAATTACTTCAATCTGTGTGAGCTTGTCATAACCTAAATTTCAAAATTGGACAGCTTACATTTTACAATTTCCTTCAGGGCATCAACCTAAAGTGCCACAAAAGACAATTATTTTATTTTAGACCACCTATGTTATATATTATTTACCAAATTGAAGCATAATTTACTTTCTTCATTTTACGAGCACAATTTAATGATAATATGATACGGGAGAGAACATGATAGGGCTGAATGAATTTATATACGGTGCCAATAAAATCTTTTTTAAAAACATGTTTGGGAAGTTGGCAAGATAAGATACGAAATTTGAAACATTGATCTCAAAGTATTTAGTACTTTTGTACTAAACCACTCAAAATCCTAAGTAATTGTAAATATGTCGTCGATTCTATTGTAATTAAACATGTAGAAATTAATAGATTCCAGTTTGAACACAGTCGCACTCATTTAAACATACTTGTTCAGGCATTAAATTAAGATGTCTACTCATTTAGAAACCACCGACAAGCTCGCTACCTTCCAGCAGATATATTTTCAGATTTGAATCACTTGTGGAGTGCACTCTGTTTTTACGACCGCTAGAAATAGGAAGGCCGACAAAACTTGAGCGCGTGTGACTGCTCACGGCGTTTTCAACTTTCAACAACAGTTTTGGCCGAAGGACCGGTGCATCAACCTCACGTAAGCTGTGGTTTAACGATTTTGCCGACGGATACGTTAACGTATACGTGGGCTAGACTTTAACTAGTCCCACTCGGTAAAATAAGTTTTGTTTCTTCGTCAAACATAATCTTGTTATTGCCTACTTATAAAACTAATTGCAAACTTCGATTTCTGTGATATTAATCAACATGTTCGAATCATGGTCGTAGATACTAACGAGCATTGTAGCCACTCTCTCGCACAAGCTCAAACACGTCTACTACAGTGAACATAAGTTCCTCGAATACATACGTTCATGTTATGATTATATATTATACAATCATTCCATGTTTTGACGTATCATTCTGTGATGCGTTACATTAGTTTTTAAGCATGAAACAAAAACTATGCAAATTCTTGACATATAGGATTAGTATCTTATTTGAGCAGACCGTAATCTGATTCACGAAATGATAGCTGAAACTCTAGCTCATGATCCAAATTTAATTTGTTTAAAAAATTTTACAGACAAGAAACCAAGTGAATATTGCATTGTCATCCAGTCCTGACCTATATTTAAAATTTCAAGTCTCTAGCTCGTCGGGAAGTTTAAAAAAAGCTTTGTTCAAAGTAAAACTAAAAGTGCGTTCAAAACTCGTTTAGGACCCCTTCCTTGACCCTTCCTAGGGTTATGCAAATTTTTTTGGATCATCTTAGGTGTGATCCGAACTTGTAAAACAAATTTCGTAATTTTAGCCCAACGCTAACTGGGCAAAGTGCCGTGGACTTGTTCAAATTTGAACTAAAATTTTTCGCGAAAGTTGAGTTTTAACGTTTTAAAATTCATTTTGAACCCCTTCCCACCGACATAGAGTTTTAGAAAGTTTCAAGGATCATCGTGAGAATTGTCCGAACCCGTGAACCAAATTTCGCAATTTTTGCTCAACGCTAACTGGGTAAAGTGCCACGGATGGCGTACAGTGGACGGACGGATTTTGCTCGGATTCGATTTTTGGAATCAACGTATCTTGAAACGTAATCCCTCAAATTTTGAGGGGGGGGGGGGGGGGTAATTTTTTTCTTGGGCGATTCCAAAGGTCCATTATCGAAGATAATAAACTAATATTAACAACTCTCCGAAATTTATCAAATTTGGATGAATAGTACCAATGCCACGAACCTAAATTTTTGTGGTATCCAATACGCTTTATAAGACCCCGTGTAGAGTTGAAAACTGACAGTAGCTTAATAAGACAGGAACTCAAATCTGGGCCGAGTTAAGTAATCCATCGATTACAACTGACCAGGGGATCAAAGCAAGTTCTCTCTTTAAAATTATCTAGTAATTTCAGAAATGAATGAGTTTGACGAACTAGTAGACATCTTGTACATCCCGTAGATACCACTCATGTATTCAAAACCTTGTTATCTACTATGAACAGTCACACTCGATAGCACTTGACCCTATTTGGAGTAGGTGCCTTATACCACAGTTTCCGATATCTACGAATTGTTTACTAACACTCTTCCTCGTTTCGATTTCTCAAAGGTGTGGCTGGGAAGGTAGCGATGCTGTGCAGTCTCTTCCTGGCATTCTGATAGCTCATCACTCCCAGCTGGTCCCCTCATTTCAACACCTTTCGATTCAGACATGAAGCAAAACGGAGGTACGTAACGTTTTATTTGATGTATTGTGATGTAGCGAAGCGATGTCAAACCCAAAACAGTGACCGGATGGCACCAAATACTGCTAAATACCTGATTTGATCACGGTTGGAAAGAATTAGTGCCTTTAGAGCCACTACGGTTTAAAATATGAGCTCATATTTTGAGAGAGAATGAGGGATCTATTTTCTGTGTAATTTAGCTATGAAATGAGGTGTTGCCTATGCAATTTCGTTCAGTAGTACAATAGGCAGTAAAAGATTTGACACAACACAAATAGTGTAAAATAAATATATTGTTATCGATCAAGGAACGCGTGTTACAACATGGTCTAACCGACTGTATGTTACTAATGTAATAAAGTAAGAGTATGATTGCAACGAGCCCTTTTTTCGGGCACTATTGAAGTTATGGAACGGAGAGGCCCTAAGTCTTCAGGGCAGATCGAGATGGGTGTGTGTTGATGCCAAGTATTTACTTTGTTAAGGTTAACTTACACGTTGTACCTAATAATTCTGAACACAGAAATACCTCATTTCGGGACCAGAACTCAGCCATTTTGTTTTAATGCACCCATCAACAATTCGAAGAAGCTCCTGGTTAATAGGCAGATAACAATCATGACCAACAGAGGTAACGTAACGCTGTTCTCTCTCTTTTCATTGAACTGTGATGAAAAAATCGACTTCTTCCTTCGCGGTCTGCTCCGGTGTCCGTCCTGTGAGCTCTCAGAAGCGTTCCGGATCCTTCGCCTTCATCATCATTCCACATTCTTTATCGCCGAAGCGGAATGCCCTTGTAGGTAGGGCGTTTGAAGTTAGTTTTACGCTCAGAATTCTACCACCAGAAATGTCTGGAGCAACAGGACTCGCTTGATTAGAATTGTCCAGTAAATTTAGCTCTGTAATAATTCCGAGCCTATACCAGACCTCCCACGACCTTTCCTAATTCCCCAAATGAATCATTGAGTCCACATCTTCGAGCTCCCTTAAATCCTCACGTGGTACCACCTCTGCCCACGTTGTCCAATATTGTATAAAGACCTATTGGCCCATTTGGTACACAAGAACTACAAAGAATGGAATATTACATAAAATTAAGTAGAATGACTTATGACAGTGCTGGCGAAGTTGACTTATCTAAGGCTGCTTTGACTTATTTAGATTTCCTACAGAATTACGAGGTTTGATGTTGTGAATGAATCGGATACAGGCATTATGGGCTACAAGCAATTTTTTGGCACATGAAGGAGAGAGGGAATGGGAGAAAATAGTATCACAATAGAGATAATGGGGTGCAACTAACGCAACAAGTTGTATTTTAAGGTTAGGAGGGATGAATTTACTAAGTGTGCGATGTGGGTGGAGAGAGCTACAAATTCTTCTACAGACTTGCCCAATGTGCTGGTTCCAAGAAAGGGTATCGTCAATGACTACCCCAAGGCTGACGACTGACTTCGAATATGGAATGTCAGATCCACTCACAAGGATTGATGGAACAGAATCAGACATTTCTGTACTTAAGTACAGAATGTTTAGAAATAATTACTGCTTTAGATTTAGCTGGATTGATGTTGATTCCATTCATCTGTGCCCTCACCGAAACGGCTGAGAGATCAACATTCAAGAGGTGTATGGTGTTTACAATATTGTCAAGTCTACCAGAAAGATGTCGTCGGAAGTCTGGAAGTCGTCGGCAAAAAGGTGGTATGAGCAACGTTGGACGTCAACAGGAAGGTTTTCGATGAACATTGAGAAGAGAATAGGACCAAGAACAGCATCTTGGGACACACCGGTAAAAATAGGGAGGATAAATAGGATGTGTATGTAGTCGATTAATTTTGTATTAGACAACGAAAGTACACGACTACTTCGACGATTACTTTTGTAATCGTGAAAGTAATCGATTAAACTCCTACAATGGTTGTGGGCGGGAGAAATGGAATATGAATGCGAATAAAATTCATAATATGGAAAAGATGAATACAAATACGGATATGAATATGCATACAAATAAAGCCATAATCACATCTTCTTGTAAATTTCCCCAGAAATTCATATTTTTTGGTGGATTTCACTGAAATTCACTCCTACACTTTTTGTGGATTTTACTCAAATTTTCCTATTTTACAATGAAGTTTGCTGAAATTCAACTTTTTTTCCACATAAATTCCAGAATAATTCACTTTTTTTTGAGAACTTTCCCACAATTGACATCTTTTTTGTGAAACTTGTAAATAATTTTGCCATTTATGGATGAATACCACTAACATTTCTCCTTTTTACCGTAAATTTGAGTAACATGTTTATTATGTATTTATTTTTTTAGGCACCTACTGAGGTACAGAAATTAACATTTTTTCCCAAAAACAAAATTCCAGTGCAATTCACATTTTGGCAAAATTTATCCATAGATGGCAAAATGATTTATAAAATTCACAGAAAAGATGTGAATTGTGATATAATTGTGAATTTCTGTAGAATTTATCTGAAAAAAGCTTGAATTTCCGTCAAATGTATTGTAAAATAGGAAAATTTGAGTGACATTCTCATAAAATGCAGTAAATTTGAGTGAAATACACAAAAAATGTGAATTTTTGGGAAAATTCACACAAAAATGTGATTATGTTCATATTTGTATTCATATTTATATCTGTATTCTTATTCATATTCACATTTTAGTCGTATGCATATTTATGAATACGAATACGCCCATCTCTGGTGGGCGGCAAACAGCACCTGAGTACCTCCTAAGATTCTGAACTATTAGAGAATCGAGCGAGTGGTGTATAACGAAAGTAATTAGGAATCATAGCAATATTCATGCAATGATGAAATGACTTCTCATGATGACTTCTCTTCCAAAAGAGAGAAAACCCAAAAAACCAAACATTTTGCTCCCCCCCCCCCCCCCCCCACGGTGAAATGCTGCAGTTCTTCACGGCTTTTTGATCGGAATTCCCTGTTGCCGGGGTCTCCCGTTCGGGATACTCTGCCTCGAAAAGCTTCTACGACCGCGAGGGTGAACAACTGAGAAAACGTCTCTCCCTTCCACGGAGTCCCCAACGCCCGGTGACTAAAGACCCCGCAGCCTTGAGCCCCAACAATAGACATCTCCTGCCTCCTCTCTACGTCCTATCTATCTTCTATCCCACGGGTGTATGCCCCTCACTAACAGACGCTTAAGGGCCGGACCGCCGCATAGTTCCAAAGGGATGTTTTCCCGACAGAAAACTCTCTCCCTATAAATTTCTACTTGATATTTCGCGCTAATTTCGATTCACCTTATGATCAGGTCATTAAAACGTCGTTTTATCCAGAAAACACCATTTCGGAACCACCGCACATTGATCCACTCATTGCTTCCGAATGGGCAGAAAATGTGCACATATTTTTTGTCATCTGATTCTAAAAGATGACCAATTTCTGATATTTTCAACACTGTATAAAAAAACTCTTCTATAGACTAAAAACATCAACCCTCCTTGAATTTGATTTTCTCCTCTATTCCGGTGGTCAATTACAATTAATATTCCTAACTCAGTTTATCCAACACAACATTGTAGGTACTTACCGAGGATATGAGTGTGATTGGAGTATGGGCGTTAACAAGTCTATAATCAGCAGTAGCACATAAAATTAAAGTTGCAAATGATTTGGTAGAAAATGTGGAATTGATTATAAATGAACTTTGTAAACCCAATCGTGTTGATTTTTTTTTTTTTTTTTTTTGCAATTTTGACAAGTTGTGGTGCTTTATTATCTAGAGCCGGACAAATCATAAATCTCATTTTGGGCTGCCGAGAAAATAGACTCAAATATTCGGTCCAATTTTATTTCTTGAAAATCGACGAGAGATTTCGAGTAGGCATGAGAAAATCAGTCAGGGCGGATGCAGTTAGGGCGAAAAAGTGGGTAACGAGTATGCTAAACTGCACGATTGATCGGTCTTGAAGGGTAGGAAAACCCCGTGCGCCGTGCTGTTGACCGTTCAAAGATGCAGCTACTCGTGATCTTGTGACTTGTGAAGTTTCCATTTCACCTAGAAGACGCATCTTATGGGTGAGTGCAGCCTTCTCGATCGTATTAGCAACGGTACGACAGTTGATTTATAACCCTCGTTCCGGCTCCAACGAGTCATCTCGACGAGTTTCAGCGTTACTCATCGTCCTCGTGTACCAGTATTGTTCAATTGGTGGTTTCATTGAGAGGACCGAATCCTCCGAACTGCTGTGGAAGTCGCTTAGTAGAAAGGCGGTTAAAGGAATAAGTCGGATACAAGGATAGAAAAGTTCAGGTCCCGATCGGTGTATATAAGTATAAAGTTTATTGGTTGCTGACAAACTTACCCCTACGGACTATTTTAGCAAAAATGATGATTATGAAAAATGATGAATGATGATTGTGATACATAATAACCATAATTTTTTTGTGCTGTTGATTAGTTAGGATTCGGCCTATTTATTTGTACGTATCTATTGTTTTGTTTTGACTATAATTCTGCTGAATTACAAAAATTATGTACCTACATATATTATTTTGGAAGATAGGTTTCTGCTGAATTACAAAAATTATGTACATATATTATTTTGGAAGATAGGTTTTTTTCCCTGGTCGCCTATAGAGATTGGCCGCTAACGGTTTTGGTCAGCGACTTCCACTGTATTAGCAACCTGTCGTTGTATACAACTTAATCAGACCGTTAAGTAAAACGCTTTCCAACTTGCAATCGTCACAAAACCGGTGATGATATCTGATTCAGTATAATTTTCATCAATATCAACCAAAATAAATACAGGTACTTATGTCTAAGACCAATTGAAATCTGAGGTGGTACTTCTACTAATTAGTTGACTTGCAACACAAGTTTACCAACTTACAAGTGAGTTCGCATGTCGCTTGAGGGAAAACTATTTGGTTGAATTAAAAGCTTCATTGGATTCACCAAAACTCCCTATTGTGACCAAATTCGCCTTTACCTGCATGGTTTTCCTGCTATAATTTCATAAAGGATGTTATATAAGCTACTCAAGGGACAATATTGGGTTTTCAAGAATAGTCCTGTTTCCCAGGCAGTTCATCATGCCGAATCTCCATAAGGAAAATGGTTTAAAAAATGTTCACCGTTTGTTGTTTCCGGGCGACCTGCCAAAGAAGTAGGTACACTTCTCAATGTTACCTAAAATCCAAGTTTTCACTTGCGTTTTGCATTTCATACGCAGATTTCCTGAACAAATTTGGTTCTCTGCCTCGGTAGACAAATGAGCAAAAAAACTTGTCACGTACGTTAAGTGCACCTATAAACTGTACTTGACCTCGCATGCCCCAAGAAATCAACTGAAAACATCCGACTGGTTCGAAATTCACCAATAGGACAACGACAGTTCGCATCTCAGTTGTCTTCACGCTCCCCATTGCGTAGATTGGCCTTAACTCCATCCGCATCAAGACCTCGGTCGAACCTTGATTGCAGATTCACAAGTCTACTCCCAAGGTTTTTCACTAGACGCGAACGAACGGCTTTTGTCTTGTGCGTGTCCGGTTCCGACGGATCACATAAATCTGATTCCGCGGATATATTTCAAAATCGATCAGCTCATAAAACCCCGGAGCGGCTGATACATTATGAACCCCAAGACGGTGGACGTTCCATCAACGTCGTATTTACCTTTCAAATGAACGACAGTCCCTCCCGACTACACAAGTTGTTTTTTTAGATCACCGGCCACCACCTTCCACTGACTCACATACGATTTGGAGTGACTGAACGGCATCCTCGTCAATGGCGGCAGATCGTGTCGTTCATTTCTTTCCCAAGATTTTGAATTATTCAAAAAAAAAAAAGTTACCCCAAGTCTGGGAAGCTACGTACATCTGGGCCACGTCCCCATGATACATAGTGATGAAGCGTCCAAACGGAGTGAAGTTGTTGGTAAATACAAAAATACAGGGTGCTCACAAAACAAATTTATACTATACATGTTGAGCAGCAGTATTTTATCATGTGAGCGTCGAGAAAATGGTTTAAAAGAAATACGAGCACTCGATCTCCACTCTTACGTCCAAGTACGTGTTCCACCTGCTCTGCCTGACGCTTCTGAGCACGAACATCCTGAATATGGATTTTCAAACTTCTACCCTAACGTAATCTTAACATTCCAGCGTCTACTTATGGCAATAAACTCGTCCGCTTTGAAAATTCGAGAAAAGGGTCTCAACAGTAGACTATACTTATCACATCACATGTAGCCCCTCATGTAACCTTCTTAATACGCACACGAGATGTCACCGTAAGATACGCATGTACCCAGCAGTATTTAACGAACTTCCTGTCTTAAATCAGCTACACAGATGACATAATATTATTATTATTATCACTATCACAGCAGAGGAAACAAACTATCGCCAGTTCTTGAAAATACTTTACGTATCGACCCAATCTATTTATGTGCAGAAATTAAAAGTTATTATGTTGAAATAGCCTGCATTTAACGCCATCTGCAGAGTATAAAACTCTATGATCAGTAGTCGGTAAGTCCCAGAAACTTTCTACAGCTTTAGGCTAAGTTCGTGGACCATCTGTGGGCAGAATCGGGCCACTGCAAGGAGGGAAAATTACACATTAATTCTCAAAATGAAACAGTATGACAAGTGACACCTCATTTTAAAGGGTGTTTTACGGTGAAGTCAGAATTGCGATATCGTATTCCTTCCTCAAACTGGAGCACCTTGAAGGTGAAGAAACGTGGTAGTTACTTGAGATGTTCTTCACGTTTCATCTGCTCTAATCTAAAAACCAAGTTTCATCATCTTCAAAGTGCTCTAGTTTGAGAACGGAAATTCTGAGTTATTCGCAATTCTGAGTTCCCCATCGTGTTCAGCGTGGAAAAATCTATAAACTGAGATGTAAAATAGAGACATTTTACATAAAACCAGCTATCTCTTCGAAAATTCGCTCTTATAGCCATGCTGCATGACTGTGGATTTTTTCTCTTAACAAGATCTACATTTAGCGCGTTCTGTGATCCCCACGAGCGGCAATGTCTATTCATAGTGAACTGCCATAATGAATGAACTAGTGTAGAAGGGGTGCACGAGAGGTTGGCGGGTAGTTATCGCATCGCAGATGTGAGGCTTGATGAATGATCTGTAATAGAAATAAGGGAGAGTCGTCGAGCTCTGTGATGAATGTGCGACGAGGCACGTTGGCGAAGTCACCATATTGTAGCACAAAGAGGATGAAGATCGTTATGCGGTCTTGCCACGTGTTCACGATAGTGTTATTGAAAGTTCGTTGGGGTTCACAATTTTTCCACGGTTGAGTAGATTTTCACAGTAAGCCCGAATCTTTTCTGCCGGGTTTAGAATAAGAGGGACATAACCCTGGTGAGTGCTGACACGGACAAGTTACAGTAAAAGAGATGCTAGTGTGCATTCTTTGAGCGAATTTTCGAAGAAAAGGAAGCTATAATTTTATTTCTTCAAAAATTCGCTCAAAGAATGCACACTAGCATCTCTTTTACTGTAACTTGTCCGTGTCAGCACTAAACTACCTATGTAGGGTTTATACTGGAATATACTCACCAGGGTTATGTCCCTTTTATTCTAAACCCAGCAGAATAGATTCGGGCTTACTGTAAAAATAATTGTGAAAATAATTGAACAATAATTGTTCTCGGTCCAAAATGTTTAAAACCGTTCCGAAATCGTTTTATACCAACATCCGTTCCAGACCATCCTGAATTCATGGCCCTAAGACATCAAAAATCATATGACGATAACGTTCTATTGCTATTGAGATAAAAAGTTCAAATTTGAACAAAAAATGTGTCCTGAGAAATCTGTCCTGGCAATCCAAAGGCCAGGTTCGTAGATGGGCAGAATCGATTCACTCTAAGCGGGGTTTTGGGGAGTTTCAGTGGGAAAAATTACCCATAAATTCCCAAAATCAAACATAGTAACGACCTCATTTTGAAGGTTTTGTTTACGCTGAACTCGATGGTAAAATCAGAATTGCGATATCTCATTCCGTTCTCAAACTGGAGCACTTTGAAGATTAAGAAACGTTGTTGTTACTTGAGATGCTCTTCACGGTTCATCTGCTCTAATGTGATATCGGAATGAGACATCGCAATTCTGACTTCACCATCGTGTTCAGCGTTGAAAAATCTATCAACTGAGGTGTTACACGGCAAAAAATCGAAACAATATTTATTATAACACCAGTAAAATGGAGACATCTTAAAACCAGTTGTTTCTTCGAAAATTCGCTCTTATAGCCATGCTGCATGAGTGGATTTTTGTTTATGAGTCCATCGAGGTATCAGAATCATCTTGATCACTTTTGGGATGAAAAGAAGGTTTTCCCACAAAAATCAAAATTTTCACTCGCATTTATGTTTCAGATCTTAATTCATTCAGTATTAGGTATTACATTTTATAGCAGTATTTCAGTTCAACTGATAGAGTAGGTATTACAGTATGATGTTCACAATGTATCGAGGATTCTCAGTTGTCGAGGATTGTAAGGCTTCTTCGTTGTCCGAAACATCAAGTGAATCGGTGAATGTTAAAAGGGCAGTCGTCCATGGTTTGTCGACATTAGTTTTTTTTTCGCATTTTCGGGTTCTACAGGGTCCGCCAGTGAACTAGTATGGATTTGAAAAAATCATAACTCAGCTGTTTTGGACGCTAATGACATTTTTTTTAATTTTAAATTGTCCACAAGAAGGGGGATTTTAAGGGTACATTCATTTTTTAAAAATTACATCGAGCATGTGGTTGGTGGCCTTCAGCTTGAATGCAAATGTCGAGTCTTTCGGTGAAGCTCTTTGATACGCTCTTCAACATGTATATGGGCAGCGGCATCGTTTCATGGTCCAACAAATGATTAAATGATTAAATAGTGATTAAATATTTGCGGAACAGGACAGTTTTTTCCCGTTTTTACAAACGTCAACTTTCTTGGACTAATGCCCCATTAACATTCACCGATTCAAGTATACATACAAACACTGGCGGCAGATGGAGGGATGGATGAAGGCGAAAAGGCAATACCACGGCCTCCAGACCTGACGAGAAGGCGGACATAGGAACATACGAACGAATCTAAAACCCTACTTCACTCTTGCCAGCTTGCACGTGGCCTTGTCCAAGACGAGATTAAACAGGAAGGTAAAAAGATCCTCCAGGATTGTACTGTACCTAATCACAATGTCCTAGACGTCTGGCCTCAGTGACGTAATTATATAATAGTTGTACCTACAATCGGGGATTTGATTTAGGCCTTATTGAAGGCGGTTTATGATTTTTGACACATTTTCCGGTTGACGCCTTGTCCTTGCAACACTCTTCTGCAGCTCTAGCCACTCTTAAGATTGAAGTTGCCATTCCGTCCATTCTGTCAAACTCGTCTCTTAGTACAGGAAGTGACGTAAGTTCACCGGTGCAAATAAAAAAATAAAATGAAAAAAAAAAGTTCTAAATACAAATGACATTTTCGTTTAAAGAAAAAATTACCAATCCGGTACGCGTCGGTACCAGTCTGAAAGCGGACTTGTTATTTAATCGTAGGACCTCCTTCGAACTGGTCTTTCCATAATGAGGTGTCCAACATGTGGGAGAGGACATGACACGTTCAATGTTATGATGTGACGATCTTTGATACCGTGTATTGGTAGGTGGGGATCTCTACAAGGTGGTGGTTGCCCAGGGAGGGGGGGGGGGTTCAATGCCACTGCGGATCAATAGTGCCTTAGGCCGCCTGCCAAACAGGAAAAAAAAACTTGAAACGTTTAAATGAGTGAGCTCAACTTTGTTAAGAGTTTTCTGAAGGCTATTAATAGATTTCGTTCAGCGCTTCATCAACTTACCTGTGGAATATTTACGTTTTAAAGACAATGACTTTTCTTTGTTTCAATCGTTGATTCCTGATGTTTTCAGGCATATCTTGTAAATTGTAACACATTTATGAGTACAAACCAATTTATTCCCACGATTTTCAGTTTCTGTAAAGTATCAGAAAAATATTATAATAATCCTCCATTTTCTTCTGCACCAATCGTAGCCGAAGTCATCCAACACAACTATAACAACCTTCACTACACTATGACACATCACACAAATCAGCTAATTACCAGCCTGGTTAACAATCCACCGGAACCACGCCTCAGCAGACGACTCAAGAGAAAAAGACCCCAAGATTCCTTACCACCCAGCGTAACATGATCAAATAGCACAGCCAACACTTCTTCTGATTCGACACCATCTCAACCCACATCCAACAGAGAGGCCAGTTGATGGACTGCACCCTCTCATCACGTCACACGCCAACTAGAGGACTCCTCTACTATATATACATTTCTGTTGTGATAATGGGGGGGGGGATATACCCCCCCCCCCCCCCCATTATCACAACAGAAATGTTCCCAGCAGAACAATAAAGTTATTTACATGCTGAAAAAGAAAAAAAAAACAATCGTTGAACATTCAAAACACTATAACGCACAAGTATGAATAAAATAGTTCCTTTTTTTCACAATTTTATATTGTGGTATTTAGAGCAATATTTTTCAAGAGCTCAGGATGGCTCGACGACTTTTATTATGATTTTGGGTATTTCGGTTACTGAATATTGAGCTCATTTTTCCCTCTGTTCTACAGTCCTAGGCCTAGCCTAATCATGCTCAGACATGTGAAAAATCCACAGTTATGCAGCATGGCTATAAGAGCGAATTTTCGATAAATCAACTGGTCTTATGTAAAATGTCTCCATTTCACTGGTTTTATAATAAATGTTGTCTCGATTTTCTGCCTTCTAACACCTCAGTTTATAGATGTGTGACCGCTGAACACTGTGGTGAAGTCATAATTGCGATATCTCAATCCTTTATCTGATTAGAGCAGATGAACCTTGAAGAGCATCCCAAGTAACAATCACGTTTTCTTCATCTTCAAGGTGCTCAAAATTGAGAACGGAATAAGATATCACGATTCTGATTCCACCACCGTGTTTGCCGTGAAAAACTCTTGAAAATGAGGTGTCATTTGTCAGACTGTTCCATTTTGGAATTTATGGGTAATTTTCCCCCCTAAAACTCCGCAAAACCCCCTTTAGAGTGCCCTTTATGAACTTAGCCTTGCGATTGCCAAGACAATGTTTTGTGCAAATTTGAAGTTTTTATCTCAATTCTATCGAGAGTTATTGTGTGGAATGACACAGACATAACAAGTATCATATATTATATATTTGGTGTCTTTCGGCAGTGAATTCAAGATGGTCTGAAACGGATTTTGGGATACAAATTTTTCGGAAATTCAAGTTTTTAAAATTTTGGACCGAGAACAGTTATGCTATTATTGCTATCTTAGAAAATTCGCTGAAAAATGGAGAAAAACCTCCGCTGCAAAATCGTTCACAAAGATTTGTTATTTTCTGTATACATCCCCCTTCTACCTGATTAATCCATTTTCTGTAGGAATTATTTTTGTAATGGTTATAAAATTTATAATTTTATAATACGCTAAAGAATTGACATGGTGAGGTAAACTGTAACATGAATGACGATAGCAATAGTCTCAACGTTCACGCAGTCAAAATTTGATTCATTTTATGCATATTTTAGACAGGACTTATGAAATTCACTGTTATTGCACTTATGGTGAAAAAGTCTTGAAAAGAGGAATTTTTCAATACCTATAAAATGGTGAAACATTTCATTTTCGTGTTGTCGTATTATAATTTCAAGTTCAATTGAACCAAATTTGTTTGAATCCTTGTGGGGTTCAACAAAGCCGATTTTTCACAAAGCCGCAAACAGATTCAGCTGTGTGGATTGCTCGACATCTCTGTTAAACCGTCTCCTGAATCAAAAAATAGGGCAATAGTTAGCGTTGTTTCGACTAATCTCGAGGGAATTAACCAACGAAATAAATGGTCCAATGCTCGAACTGAATCACTGTTGGAAAAGTCCATTAAGATGTAAGCCGCTCGAGATATCACAAATGGTCCCTGCCTCACTGATATTTCACCCGAAGTTCTCAGAAGCTTTTTATAACCTGAGATAAAATGTAATGGGCTGTAAAGGAGAATCTATATGGGTTCCCAGAACTAAGAGCACATTGTCACAATGATGGAAGCCCGGAGTTCACCGGTGCATTGTAAACGAATCTCATTATAACCACGATCCCCTCTGTGTATAGAACTACACGTGCAATTCACTTGCACTGAGGGTGGAACATGGTAATGAATAGGTAATGATGATGCATTCAAATTTGAATTGTAGGGGTGAGAAGTAATGAATACTGCTCTTGACTCACGCTTCACTCGACGTATAGTTGATCAACATGGACGGAGATCGTACTGATATTTTCCTACAAAACGTCGAACGCTCTGGTGACGGCCATTTCGACGTTTGGGGTGGTCTACCCAAGTTCCATTAATACTGGATGGACACTATGGGAGATAGGAACATCCGTTAAAAGCCTAGATGCACGATAAACGGCATTAGCTGTTAGATTAAACTCTCCCTCCCTACTCCCCCTGCATTCGACAAAATTATTGTTCAATGAAAAACGAGTGGAACTGCATTCTCTTCGTGGGGTGTTGGGCAGACATGCAACTTTGATGAATTCAGCTCCGAAATAAGCTGAACGGACCGCGTTCGCCCTTAAAAGTGCGTCAGATTTGAGTTGTTCTGTTGGATTCAATAAATATTTACTTGCATTTACATTAGCATGGTCATTTTATGGATCTGCAAAACTGAAACTTATCATAGTGACATAGAAGGTTACCAATCAATAATCTGAGATTGCCAACGAATTACGTGCCTAACATGGAGCGCAGTTGGACACGACTGTGCACTTGATTAAATTTTCACTACTTGCACGCAAATTCAACTATACATTCACCATGTCAATAATTTTCAAAAACACCTTAATAGCCCCTAACTAGGGATGGGTATCGAGTACTCGATGTTTTAAAACATTCGATGTTTTTCTGTAAACATCGATGTCGATTCTTCCGATGTTTATCACACATTCGATGTTTTTCCTTTCTCCAAAATAACTATACTCACTACTCGTACAAACCTATTTTACGTTTCAGTATGTAAATGCATCATTTCTGTGCCTTGTTACCACTAAATAATTTCTCATTTTAAGTGACCCTTTTGCCTTTTATTGTTCTAGCAGCTGCAGTGTTTAGGTTGCATAATACATTGTTTTTCATGTCAGTCATGGTTGACTCGAGATAAGATAGTAGGAATGAAACCAAAACTACGTCTACTGTAACCGTGCAACGCTTTGGTTAACGTTTATTGTTTGCCGATACCAAGAAGTGGCAGATGAAGAAACGAATTTCGCACGCCTGATGAGCTTCATCTATATTTCGTCCCTTGAGATCCCACAAGGTCTAACTTAGTTCTTTGGCAAAATGAGTTAGGAACGGATACTTATGCGAAATCTTTCGGTCCGTCTTACTAAGCTCATTGGTTTGGCCTTTATCGCAATGCAGGAAAAGACTTCTTCAACGTAGAAAATCCGCGATAACCATAGAAATTACTACAGTACGTTGGAAAATCTGTTTTTTGTCTCTACTGAAAAGTTGGAAAAACTAAGTTAGACCTTGTGGGATCTTAAGGGACGATTTGAAATCTCCACTCGGAAAAATTCAACAAAACGTCTCGGCATTTTGGATTCCACTGAAGGATACATATCGTCAGCTAAGAACCAGCAAAGCACTACTCAATTTTTAGCTAAAAGGAGTTTTTGGTGCTACTCCACTAGGTAATGGTCGTGTCTGGTGTGGGTGTCAGTTCCGTAAATTATGTTGATGAAAATAAAATTTATTTTCTATTTAATAGTTTAATTTAATAGTTCTAATTTAATAGTAACTATTTAATAGTTCGCCACGAGAGTGCGACAAAATTAGTTTTTCCCCCTCCTGAAAATTGAGGGAAATTGAGTGGTGTGATGCTGGTTTTTAGCTAACGATATCCTAAACTTTAAGATGTATTATTAAATACTACATTCCTTTAAATTTTAAAGGAAGCGGATTTAATTTTGAACCCTCTTAGAAATCGCCTCTCCAAAGATATGGCTGCAAAATGGTTGTTTGCATGAGGGCAACATTATAAAATTCGGACTAAAGTTAATTGTCTGTTAAGTTGATGCTCAATCCAATTTTTAGTATTTTTTCAAGGTAATTAAGTAAATTTTTCATTTTTTAAATTAAAACAAAAATTACCAAATAATTGATCGCTAGGTAGGTACTTCTACTTAGGTAGGCCACAGTAGGTAGGTAAGGTATTTTCGAGAAAAAATCGATGTTTTTATAGGTACGATGTTTCAAAAATCGATGTTTTTTTGTACGATATTTTTTAGACATAGATGTGTAAGCATCGATGTTTTTCCAACCGATACCCACCCCTACACCAAACTCAATGACGGAACAATGAGAGTAACAAAATATACCAAGATCTCAATATCGAGTACCTTAGATACTCGAATCGAGTGCCTGGCTGAGGAACTCTTCTTGAGAAAAATTTTGAGTGTTTTTTATGTTAATTGGCATTCAGCCAATTGTTATGCGTACTAATTCTATAAGATTCCGGTTTTGATGAAGTTTTCAGGGATCATGACATAATCCCTGTACATTGTATTCTAGTTAGGCTTCAGATGACTTTCATATCAATTAGAACTAAATAAGCGTTTGACAGGAAATCTTGTTAACCGAATCACACCTATAATTAAACCTCAAATTTAAATTTCGGGGTAATTTTAGTTCTTGTGTTTTTGTCGTTAATAGGAAGTCATTTGTTTTGCTTTCGAAATAACAAGAAGTTGAGTGATGGGATCTTGAAATGAATAACGATTTCAAATGGCAAGTAACCTTCAGTACGGTGGTACAAGTCACTCGTGATTTAATAACTGTCATTGTTTGTACGATATCTCCACGCATTCTACTCGGATATTTACATTCTAGCGGATCAAATTCATTGAAACCGTTTTCGTTGGATTTGAATTGCTAAACCTCGATAATGCATTATTCCAACTGGCTCTACTTCTCGCTTATGAGGTTTCTTATCAGAATCATATTGAGTGTAGATATTTACGCTTTATCCGCATTCACCCTTGATTTTTCCCCTCGCTGCACTGCGATAACTCCTACTTAGTTACCTTCAAGCGTTATCGATAAGATCTGTACAACCTACGACTGGTCTGTGGTAGAGTAATTTATTTTCTGTCAACATTAGTCAACTTTGATTCTTTATTATTCCACTGTTTTCAACTTGAACAAAAAAACATACGTATACTGAAATGTTTCCACAACGCTTTATTACTCGTATTTGCTGCATCGATCCCCCTTCTGCCCAGATCACTATACTCTGTAAACAATATGCTCATGAGTGCTATAATTATTCGAAGCAAATAATTTGAGAAATGAGCTAAAATATTGTGGGTCCTTTCGAGAAGGTGACTAGATGGTCTCAAGCTCGGTAACAAGCTCATTGATGGTCTCTTCAGTTTTCTAACTGAATTCCGAGCTGAATTCCTAATAATAGTTTATATATTTAAATAATAGCTAAAATACCTAATCATATAAATTATGAACTATTTATAATTAATTTAAGCTTTAATTCAGTGGTACTCATTTGGACCTGCCTCACTGTCGTATTCGAAACCCCAAAAAAACACTCCGTGTAAAAATCACCCCGCCTCGCAAATATCATTCTTCAGAGGCCGGAAAAAGTTATGATATCCACTTTCCCCGCCCGCCCTTTTCCTCATTAAGGAGCTAAGTATAATGAAAAGCTTAACCACTTCACAAGCACCGTACCCCTTTCGAAATCTCCCCTTGGCGCTATTGCGAGACGTTTTTATTACTTCCACAAGCAACTAATACTTTATGGTGGTTAACGTTTTATACAAGTATTAGTTGCTTGTATTAATGAGGAAAAGGGCGGGCGGGGAAAGTGGATATCATAACTTTTTCCGGCCTCTGAAGAATGATATTTGCGAGGCGGGGTGATTTTTACACGGAGTGTTTTTTGGGGGGATATCACTTCTTTTTGTTGTTGAAGTGGGTCATTTTATAAAGAAGGTCTATGCAAAATTTCAAGTCGATTGGTCCGGTTACCCAGGCTGTAGACTCGTCAAAGTGGACAGAATTTTCCTAAGGTTTCTATTTTTTTGTTTCTAAAACTTTTTTGGGTTGAGATAATGGGTTAAATCTTATATAAGGCTCTGTCTCAAGGTTAAATGAAGCTCTGTGCAAAATCTCAAGTCAATCGGTGAACGTGGAGAGGCTCCAGCATTGCCTGTCTGAACAAGGAGAAGGAGAAGAACAATCTAAGGCCGAAAAACCGGGTTTTTGAAGTTATGTAGCTCGGCTCCCTTTAGACCTATCGATTTGAAACTTTCAGGGCTTTCTAATATACACTCAAAGAAGACCCACACTAATTTTCAAGTTGATCGGTCAAATAGGAGCCGAGATATGGATACCTCGAAAACGCGTTTCGTGACGTCTGGTAAACATACACTCGGCACCGTTCGTTTTCTCAACTTCTTTGCTTGGCGGGGCGGAACGCTACCGCGTTCCTAGATTACCTTCTTTCTGTAGACACAAAAAGTACCTCCCAAAAAACCACTGTTTTTGTTGAAAAGTTTTCAGTCTTCACATCTGAAGTTGAAGAGATGTAGAGGCAATATATTTGTAGAGGCAATATATCTTGTATATATACAAGAATAATTAGGAAGAATATGTAGAATTAGGTAGAAATGTTCAAATAGCTTAATAAGCTATTTGATGCTACTATCTTAATATGTACATGATATGTAGCAAAATAATTAAGCCAGCCTACAGTGGCATTTACCCAGTTCTATCCAAAATTATAAGTCGATTGGTCCTGTTACCCAGGTTGTAGACTCGCACAAGGTGGCCCAAATTACCCTAACATTTCTGTTTTTTGTTTCTACAATTTTTTTGGTTGAGATAATGGGTTAAATCTTTTAAAAGGCCCGGCTCAAGTTGAAACGAAGCTCTGCAAAATTTCACGATAATTGGTGAAAAATAACATGGTGAGGGTGAAAACCGGGGTTTTGAACTTGGTCCTTTAGACCGAGCGACTTGAAACTTTCAGGGCTTTCTATTATCCACATCAAGAAGATCCAAACCAAATTGCAAGTTGATCGGCCCTAAGAGAAGCCAAGATGTGGATACCTGAAAAAACGCGTTTCGGGAGGTCCGGTAAACATACTCGTACACTTATCTTTCATTTTTCTCAACTTGAGTGCTTGGCGGGCGAAACGGTACCGTAAATCTCAGAGCAAGAAAATTCGGTAGGTTCCATTCAGAATTTCTGAGGTTAGACCGGATAAGATAGGTACATCTCATATTCAAAGAAGCGCTGGTACATTGTACATTGAACAGGTTGTTCAGAAAATCGTGACATGAGTTCATGGACAAAATTGATTACTTTGAAAGATCAAAATGAGGGTAATTTTGAATGATGGGGGTTTCTTCGTGTATCATTAATCAATTGGATCTGAGTGAAGAGTATTTGTGCTTTACTGGGCAACAAGCTGGTCGTTTTCATTTCCGAATTCGAATTATCACATTGCAGAGAAGTCTGTATGTATGCAGCCTCAGAACGAGAGCTTCTCACACATACAATTGACATTATCGACGGCCGTACCCATTCCAAAAAAAAAATAAATAAAAAATACAATGCGAAAGGGAATCTACGGAATGGCAAATCCTCTTTGGAATCGTCCATATTGACCTGAAGCTTAAGTGCCTACTTGAACCTACCCTAACGCCCAAATTGTGTTGCACAATGAGACGGCGTCGAACGCCTGTTGTTACCCACTCAGCCCGCGCTTTCTCTTCCTGGGACACAATCGGCAGTACCGCCGAATATTAATTGGACCCTGCCAGCTCTCTCCACACTGTGAATTCGCAACATACATTCGCTTTATCCGTTTTATACGGCCGAACCCTTTTCAAATGTCGAAAGTTGGGTTTGAAAACGGGTATCTGAGCGTGCAGTCTTGTCTAACGCTACGTGGCATTCCTAGGCCGCCCAAAATGTAGTGGGCGTAACAGAAATCTTTCATGTATAGGTATGTAAAAGGTATGTATAAGAGCTCAACGCACTGTTGGTATGTATGAAGATGAGTCCATTTCCAAAAGCCGTTAATTCCACTTTTAGTGAAATCGATTAAAAAACGCCAAAAACTGATAGCTTCGCGGGTTAAGGCTACAATTTCTTTTTTAAATACCAAAAAAATGAACCTTTCTGCAAAAATTGAAGAACATCACTGTTAAGAAGAACAAGTTATTTCAAATTCAAATTTGGAAATAGCTGGTTTTGGCACTGTAGTTTTTCAAACCTGGTTTTTTGAAAGCCATTTAGCCAATCTCTCAAAATTTGCCCAGTTCCAAATGCCGGTATTTTGTAAGTTACAAAAGCAAAACACGCTATTTTTCAAAAATGATGTTACCTACACATTTAAAAAAATTATGAATGTGGACTTAAAACTTTTTGGGCAGTTTAAAACCCTAAAAATTGTCATATCCGATAGAAAAATCATCAGGAATTGAGATTTCGTATAATAATTAGGTATACGAAATCTCAATTCCTGATGATTTTTCTTATTGTTGACTTAGGGATGAGTCGATCCGACTGGAACCGTTCCACGGAATCTATTCCACCCGCAGAACGGAACAGAATAGTGACAACTTGGTAACGTTGGTACAGTTCCGGAATTTTTCCGTAACGATCCATCCCTAGCGCCTAGTGGCTGGTTATTTCTTGATAACAGTCAGGTAACGTGGTGCCAACAAAATAAAACCAAATTTCAATCGATTTCTAATGAAAAATAACGCAAAAAATGGTGCGATGTGCGATGGTGCAGTGGGGGTGAAATGGACTAACAAAGGTGTACAGGATTCCAAAATTGTATTAATATCCAAGGATACAGCGAACACCAATAATTCAAAAACCACTTTCAAAAACCACGTCAGTCAGAACAAAAATTTTAATAAATAGTTACGTTTGGTAACCATGGGTTTACTACTATCCACTACAGCGGGTATACTTGGTAGCCCAAGTCATGCCTGAAGATCAAAATGGTATTGTGTTTTCTATTTAACACTCCGTAAGCCCCGTTGTATAAGTATGCGATTTATGAATTGAGACAGGCTGACATCTCAAGTCCCCAGTTCTTAATTTTGTACTCAAGTTTCCCCTTGAAGCGTTGTTCACACATTAACACATTGACAGCCTTAATTGTTTAGCCCAATTCTTTGATTAGATACTGCGGCCTGTTCGAAGATAATGTTTTCCCTTGCACTCGAAGCAAACCATTTCCCATTATGGTGCAGTAAAATCTATGTTTTTTTGACTTCTCGAAATCAATTATAACTCATTACAATTGACATTTCGAGAGTCTCACAGCAACTTCCCACATCGTCACTTTTGGCCAAAATGAGTTACCATACCATTCGAGGTACCTACCTATACCATACCATTCGAAGCGTCTTCTCCCGGCGGCTCGATCTAACTAAGTATAAATTAGGTAACACTAAATCTCACGATTTATTTTACTGAATTAGTCAGTAAAAATAGTCATTGGCAGATGGTTTTTTGGCTCTACTGAAAAGTCGCCAAAATGACAATGTGGAAAGTTGCCGTGAGACCCTCGATTTGTTACCGCTACATTTGCTTCGCAGTTTCGGACTGTTCTACAAGTACGTCCATATCTGTAGAAAATGTTACTTCTCTTAGGTGTGAGAGCATCCTATGAAACTGGGCTAAATGTAATTACCTATACATTTTGGACCAATCGAATTTGGCATTTTGCTCACTTTTCATAGATCTCCAAGAAGACGAGGTGAAGTTTTTCATTTATTTTCGGATGAAAATTTTTCGATGAACTTTCATCAAGGATTAAAAATATAATAAAATGATATAAAATATGCCTACTGCCAACCTGACTATTTGGTTTCCAATGAACCGATGTACCTACTTACCTCTCACCTCTACTTTTACTTCCACTTTTTTTAGTACCTACTTAGGGACTTATTTTCATTTTTTATTGTACTGGAGAAATTATTTGTCACCGAAATAAAGTTCTTACCTCTATCCTGGGAAAAATTGCTAGTATACTTAATTACGTAAAACAAATAAAGAAAACTGAAGATACTCGCCCATACCTACCACACTTTCATCCATGATGACCGTTTTTGTGTTTGTCATATGGCAAAATTTGCGACATCAAGAGTGATTTATACCATATTTATGCCATACTTTTTAACTTCACTGATCAAAATCTCGATGGAGACGCTGCGTTGAAGCAGTCCCTCCTAGGGAAAAACCAACGCCAGGTCAACGCTCGGCCTGTTACCGCCGTCCGTCAGCCGGCACTTGGGTTTTTCCATTACCGCTCCACATCGACGTGCCGCGGACGGGCCGCCGACGTGCCGCTCGTCTGCTGGTAGCCTAAATTGTGGCGGGAGGAGGGCCGTGGGAGGAGAGGTGGAGGGCGGTGGGAGGAGAGGTGGAGGGCGGGGGAGGAGAGGTGGAGGGCGGTGGGAGGAGGTGAGGAGGGCGGTGGGAGGAGGTGAGGAGGGCGGTGGGGGAGGGGAGGAGGACGGTGGGAGGAGGTTGGTGGGAGGGTAGTGGAAGGACAAAGCGATATCGAGAGGATATTGTGATATCAATATATCGAGAGGATATTGAGATATCAATATATCGAGAGGATATTGAGATATCAATATATCGAGAGGATATTGAAATATCAATATATCGAGAGGATATTGAGATATCAATATATCGAGAATATATTGAGAGGATATCGAGAGGATATTGAGATATCAGAATCTACATCGCAAGTTTAAAACTCAGTGCCTCCTTCGATGGCAGGAATGGCACTCTACACGTACGTGTATCCGATACGTGTACGTGTATCCGATACGTGTATCCTTCTGGCCGACACTACACCAACTTGTTCCCTTCAACATCACCAACACCCTGGCACTCCCATCCATCTTCCACTGACCTACCAAAACACTTCTTTAAGGCAATCACCCGATTCAGAAGCGGGGTATCCGTGACCAAATCATTTCTACACTGTATTGGTCAGGAGGAAGATGGCTTAATAATATGTCTTAATAATAATAATATGTTCCACTTGCCGAACAGAAGAAAGTGCAGAACACCTGATTATGGAGTGCATCAAGACACGCGACCAAAGAGCCACATCGTTCCACAAGTGGGATAAAGAATTATCACGACCTTATAGTCTCGACGTCGCAATATGCTCCCAACTGCCACCAGTGTACATGGGTCATTATCCTGAAACGGTACAATTTGACCACCACAATTTCACAGAAACCTCGGTCGAGCTTTCAGAGTTTTTTTTCCCTTTGAAGGTCTTAGTAACACAGTCTTTAACAACCTCAGTAAGCATGCACACACTATTGTCAAAACTTTTGGAGATACCGATTTTTCAAAAAAACGTGTAGGTATACTAGGGAGTGACGGAAGGGGGCTAGGGAGTGACAAAATGACACGAAGAACATTGTTAATGTATTTAAATCGCTCAAAAATAATTTTATCGCACTAAACAGTCTCAAAATGTCAGTCTTAAAAGGTTATGTGAACGAAAATTAAAATTAAAATCAATTATCCTACCTAAAATAAGAGGTAACAAGGGAACTGACTTCACATTAACACAATTTAAAATTGCCACTACTACGATTAGGTTCAACTGGTAGGTACGTCAAAAGACAATAGTCAATAGACAAGTCTTAATAACTTTAAAGGCCAGTTAGACTGAACCAACAACTAGTCATTCAACTGACAAACTAGAAAAGATAGGAACAAAATAAGAACTTAAAAAACACTTAAAAGAACTTAGAAATAAAAAATATCACATTATTCACATTCACTTGGCAACAAAAATTTTTAATTTACCGCAAATTTTACTACAAATGCAATGGACGATAACGAATGAGTTTTGGAAAATTGCAAAAAGGAACTTCAAAACAAACAACAGAAGTGAACAAACGTTTTTAAACGCTAGGAAAAAGATCCTTAAAAAATTAGTTTAAAACTTAATGGACAAAGTAGGTAACGTGGGAAATCATAGTTCAATCCCAACTGCCACCGGTGTACATGTTTATCTACATCTATATCCCTATTCAACTTTCTACAAGCGTGCGGTCTGAAGCTATGATATATTTTCTCAGTGGAATAACAGATTATTTAAGAACAAAATAAAGACATGGATACATACTAATATTTAAAAGAATAAATAAATAACATTAATGATAAAAACTGAAGTATAAACAAATTTTCAAGTTGCATATTCTACAGTAGCTATATGTAATTCAATTACTCTTCGTGTTCGCTGTAAAGTGTGAATTGTAACTGATGCCAATAAATTTATTTATAAAAAAAAGAAAAAAAAGTTAATGGCGAGATTTTAAGCGAATGACGAAATTTCAAGCAAATGACGAGATTTCAAGGGAATGTCGAGATTCCAAGCAAATGACGAGATTTCAAGGGAATGACGAGATTTCAAGGGAATGTCGAGATTTCAAGGGAATGACGAGATTTCAAGCGAATGACGAGATTTCGAGGGAATGACAAGATTTCAAGCAAATGTCGAGATTTCAAGCAAATGACGAGATTTCAAGGGAATGACGAGATTTCAAGCAAATGACGAGATTTCAAGGGAATGACGAGATTTCAAGGGAATGTCGAGATTTCAAGCAAATGACGAGATTTCAAGGGAATGTCGAGATTTCAAGCAAATGACGAGATTTCAAGGGAATGACGAACCCCACACTTTCCCCTGTCTTCTCAACCTTCAACCCAACCACCTTCAACCTTTTCGATACAATAAGGATTTTAGTGTACACGAATTCTGCGCTCTTCGTGATTATATAAGTATAAACAAATTTTCATGTTGCATATTCTACAGTAGCTATATGTAATTACAATTACTCTTCGTGTTGGCTGTAAAGTGTGAATTGTAACTGATGCCAATAAATATATAAATATATTTATTAAAAAAAAAAAGTTAATGACGAGATTTCAAGCGAATGACGAAATTTCAAGCAAATGACGAGATTTCAAGGGAATGTCGAGATTTCAAGCAAATGACGAGATTTCAAGGGAATGACGAGATTTCAAGGGAATGTCGAGATTTCAAGTAAATGACGAGATTTCAAGGGAATGTCGAGATTTCAAGTAAAAGACGAGATTTCACGGGAATGTCGAGATTTCAAGCAAATGACGAGATTTCAAGGGAATGACGAGATTTCAAGCGAATGACGAACCCCACACTTTCCCCTGTCTTCTCAACCTTCAACCCAACCACCTTCAACCTTTTCGACACAATAAGGATTTTATTGTATACGAATTCTGCGCTCTCCGTGATTATGTAACGTTGAAAACACTTCACGGTCCTTCGCTCGTGCGAAGACTTCCTCGGATTATAATGGACTCCATCCACTGAGACTGATCCATTTGGCATTCAATCTCAGATGGAAATACGCCCTCGAGGTAACGTAAAAACTGAGTCAAGTTCGATCCTCACACCGCAAATCGTTGTTCTCCCCTCGTCTCAAAATGATTCGCGTAATAAGCCTCGTGCAAAATGGCTCATTAATGTGAAACATCACAACCCAGCGCTGGATAATCTCCTGGAATCCCACCGAAATCCACGACTCGAGTGTTTCCTAATTATGAGGCAATTATTTCCAAGCCGAGACATTTAAATGAAATTATAACTTAGGTTCAATGAAATTACAGTTGTTCAGCCTCGTAGTGACCTTCTAGTTGGCTTTATGTTCTTCGGCGGGATCCCAAGATGGTTGAGGGCCGAAAATCTGCGTGTTGAACCGAGCGTCGGACCTGTTCTCGATTGCATTATTTTCTAAAATAGCTGATGATTGTCCAAACTAGTTTCTAATTTGTTTGTGACGAGAAGAAGAGTTGTTGTTATTTAGCTCACCGTCTTTCTCTGTGTTGGCCGCTGTAAAAACCAGAATGTGTCATCGTGTCCATTGTCTTTCTATTGGCAAGCAGTTTGAGAAACCCTCTCGGAATTCCCTAACCTTTTCGGAGGCTAAAACATTGGGTAAAATCGACTTCTCGAAACACGATTTCCGTTTATTTGATTCAATAATGAACCATTGGAATTGACCGAGAACAAATTCGTACATCTGCAGTATTCAGCTCTTTGCCCATTTCAAATAAACTGAGAAATTTGAAATTTGGCATGAAGGCGCTGATGGGTCGAGGGTAATTGAGGAGCTTTCTTACAAACGTGCTATCCATTTTTTACACTTTTGGTTTTTTCCCCCTTTTTACATGGAAAATGAATGTTTGGGATAACGCCTAGCACCTCCTGAGTTGATTTCCTTCCAAAACGTTTTCATTCCACCTCCAAAAGCTCGCTGAAAATCGGTTTATCATCAAAATGGCCTATATCCACCCCCTTATGTCCAGTTAACTCTTTTTCATCAAAGTGGCTTTCATCCATTTGATATTGGTATCTATGAAGTTCATTCCACATCGAATGTGAAGTTCATTCCACATCCAAATTGGTATTATCCACTTCTATTATTGAATGTGACCCTTCCTCAAACTCACCAAACCCCCCTCAGCATATAGATTTTTCAACGCTAAATGTTATCAGATTGGAGCAGACTAAACATGAAGTAACATGTAAACATCCAAGTAACAACCACGTTTCTTCATCTTCAAAGTGCTACAGTTGGAGAATAGAATAAGATATCGCAATTCTGATTTCACCATCGTGTTCAGCAGAAAAAACGCCTTAAAAAGAGGGGTCACTTGTCAGAATGTTTCCTTTAGCGATTTCCCCCTTAACCCCCCCCCCCCTCCTAGATTGGGCCTAATCTGCCCAACTACGAACCTAGCCTTTTGATTGCCAGGATGTGTTGTTTTTATTCAAGAGTCCCAAAACCAGCTTTTTTTTTCAAAATGGCCCATATCCACGGTTTTTAACCAAACGGGCTTAAATCCAAATGGTCGTACCACCTCCAAAATGTGAGGTAGATTTTTGAAAATTTATGGTCTTATTAACATTACTATGTAGAAACTATAATGACAATTTGGGAACCTTGAGAAACTTACATCGTGTCATATAATATATTATTGTTTTCTTCAGTTTCCCAAAAAAAGTTCCAAGTGGACATAAGCCCGTTTGAAAGAAAGCTCCTCAATTTATCTAGGAACGCAGGAGAACAAGTTTAGAAGAACGAACGGTACGAAGTGTATGTTTACCGGACGTCACGAAACGCTTTTTTCAGGTATCCATATCTCGGTTCCTATTTGACCGATCAACTTGAAATTCGGTGAGGATCTTCTTGGTGTAGATAATAGAAACCCCTGAAAGTTTCAAGTCGCTAGTTCTAAAGGAAGCCGTGTTATATAACTTCAAAACCCCTAACCATATTTTGCTTCTTATTCAGTTAGGCAAGGCTACAGCCTCTCCTCCTTCACCGATTTACTTGAAATTTTGCACATAGCTTCGTTTCAGCTTTAGCTATTGCCTTTTAACAGATTCCCATTATCTCAACCCAAAAACATTTTAGGTACGAAAAACTGAAATTTAGGCTAATTTTGGCCACTTTGACGTGTCCGATCAACTTGAAATTTGGTGAAGATAATAGAAAGCCCTGAATGTTTCAAGTCGCTAGATCTAAAGGGAGCAGAGTTACGAGTATATAACTTCATAACCCCGGTTCTTCACTCTCACCGTGTTCTTATTCGTATTCAGTCTAAGGCTACAGCCTCTCCTTTATTCTTGCTCAATTTATTTAATTTATTATTAAACAAAGTTACATTTATTGGTAAATAATTCATTTATAATTTTATTAATTCGCTTAATTTATTACCTAATTTAATAAATTGTTTTTATTCTTGCATATTGCCTCTACAGGTCTTTCCAACTTCAACGACAAGAAGATTGTGATATCCCTCATAATAACACTCGGTGTAAAAATACCACAAACACCTACAGTTACCCACAATCACTACTCATATATCTATTATTTTACTAGTGGCTTGTGACAGTGACTAACTTAAGCAATAAAAATGTCTCGCCATGACGCCAAGGGGAGATTTCAAAACGGGTATGGTGCTTGTGAAGTGGTTTGGACATCTCTTTAAGGTGGGCGGGGCAAGTGGATATCATAACTTTTTCCGGCTGCTGTAGAATGATATTAGCACGGAGAGTTTTTGGGGTGTTCAACATTGCGGCCTGTTTCTTAATTATTCCAGGGGACATTTCAAGTTAGGTACAGTATGAGTTTGTTAATTTTGTGTAGGGACTGGTTTTTAATTGTTTTCAGCTATAGAAATGAAATTTGACAAAATCACAAGAAAATGCTTATTTAATAAGCATTTTGTTGTGATTTCGTCTCCTCAGTCGGAAGTTAGGTTAGGAAAGATGTAGGAGGCACGAAAATTACAACAGCAAAAAACTTTTTAGTGCTGGCTCGCCGTTTAGATACTGTTACGTAATAGTGACATATAGAGGTAATAAAAGTGAACGGAGTTATTGTCAGTGGCTTGCATCATGGAAGTCGGGTAGGTCGGGAAGGATGGAGTGTGACCCGGACCAGGTGAAGCGTCTGTCAGGGGACGGCGAGGATTGAGAAAGGTCTGGGATTCTGGAGGACGACGTTGAAAAGGCAACCGTTGAACGGAATAAGGACTGATTCCTTGCCCTAGGTCGTGCTTTACCCTACCGAAATAAAAAAGGCCTTCGGTAATGAAAAACGCCAGCGAAAGGGAAGTGACGTCATTCGAAAGGGGGATGCATCGTTTCCAAGGGCTACGGTCCTATGTAGCGAGAGAGAGTGAGAGAGCATGATGGAGACGGGGATAGGTGGAAGAGAGAGAGTGACAGAGAGAGAAGTAGTTGGGTGGGAGATGGAAAGAAGTTGCATCACTGCACTTGGAGAGTGGACAGGATCGAGAGGCATTTGCAGCTGCACCAGCCAGGTCTCCTTATGCACTTGGCCTACCGCAACATTCCGTGGCGTTCGACGCTGCAAGGAACAAGTCAATTGAAGGGGAAACCTTTTCTTCCCATTCCACTCTCACAACAAACTTTTCATCTTCAAATCAAATAACCTTCCCACTAGCCCTTCAATATCACCGAGTTGCATTGCTCTGAAACAATGTTATTTTAAAACATCGCTGCTTATTTATTGACGGAATTTGATGGTATTTCGGCTGTGGGTTGGTTGTAAAACACTCATTATTCGGCTGCACCACTGCTCCACCTCGGCGAGGATAAATAAATGGTTTTTCTTGATAATAAAAAATCAAGTCAATTTTCAGTGTGCGTTCTGTGCTCTCTTGAAAAATTTGAGTGATGTGTAAGTTTTCCGTGAAGTTTTAAAAGTACAATCCAAGTCAACCAAAATGTGAGGGGTTTTATTTTTAAATACGTAATAGCATGTGCGCGTGCATGAAAATATAATTTTCGTGTTCTACTCAGAGAAGGGGGGTTAAATTTGCCTTTTTCCTTGGGATGGGTATTGGTTGGAACTGTTTACACATCGATGTCTTTTTACTGCAAACATCGATGTCTAAAAAAGATCGGTGTTTTCTCCGAAAATACCTACTGGAGCCTACCAAAGTAGAAGTACCTACCTAGTTGTCAATTTTTGACATGAAAATGTCTTTACTCTGCCCCCACCCCCCACCATAATTTATATTGTCAACACGAATGCAAGCTTCATAATTTATGATGAACGCTACAATTAAGTATAACAACTACGCTACTGGGGTAGGTGATGTAGCATTGTTCAAAGGCCACTGAATCTCTTCTTTAAAGACATAAAATGTCCCAATGTGTTGCAGACTCGTATGCAAGCATTTATTTTTTATCAAAGCTAGTGCTAACTTGATTACCTAGGTAATTGATTCAGTGTTATGATCTTGATGACTAGTGGAAGTATATGGATGCGTTGAATGACCAAATACTAGTCGGTGGTGTGACGGTTTTTTATTCCACGACGTTTCTGCCCAGGAACTGGGCCCTATTCATGTGGATATATTATGAGATGAGGTAAATGTCACATTGACATTTACCTCATCTCATAATATATCCACATGAATAGGGCCCAGTTCCTGGGCAGAAACGTCGTGGAATAAAAAACCGTCACACCACCGACTAGTATTTGGTCATTCAACGCATCCGTAATTGATTCATTTATGATTTTTCATTTTGTTAAATAAACTAGTGCGTTATGCACAATTAATAAATTTGTAAAAATAAAATTTATAGCCTGAGATCACGAAGGAGATAGTTGGGGAAAGTCCTGAACACGTCAAAAATGTCATAATACTATGGTGTAAATCTAAAATCTATATTATTTAAATAAATATAAAATCTCAAAATTGCCACTCAACATTTTTTGTCCGGAGGGCATCATAAATATGACCTGGAAGCGGTCAAATACGATTTTACAGATCTGTGAGGATACTTACGGAACTTCTTGGCATATCCCGTGCATGCTAGCGCTAACACGATTGTCACGTATTCGACTTCCATCTAAATAAAATACATTCAACTGTGAATCGGAACTTGAAAATAGATTAATAAGATGTAATAAAGTAGTTATCAGACTTTTTATTTGCAAACAGCTCATTATCAGTCTCAAATTGCAATAAGTACTTAAGTAAAAAGGTATGAAAACTATAGTCGAAAACTCATTGTCAGAAAATTGACATTACAGTTGGGCTTAGGTACCTATTTACATAGTTTTTGACATTTTCATGTCTTTGCTTTGGCACATGAACTGAAACGGGACAAATTTGTTCCCTTGATTCACCCTTTCCCTCAGAACACAAGCGACCGGCGGGCCACTACGTCAGAGCCTATGACGCACGAGCGTATGACGTCAGACGACTGGCAGGAGGCCAACCCTTACGTCATAGCCTATGACGCACGAGCGTATGACGTCCGACAGCTGGCAGGAGGCCAACTAGTACGTCAGAGCCTATGACGCACGAGCGTATAACGTCAGACGGCTGGCAGGAGGCCAACCCTTACGTCAGAGCCTATGACGCACGAGCGTATAACGTCAGACGGCTAGCAGGAGGCCAACTAGTACGTCAGAGCCTATGACGCACGAGCGTATGACGTCAGACGGCTAGCAGAAGGACAACTAGTACGTCAGAGCCTATGACGCACGAGCGTATGACGTCAGACGGCTGGCTGGAGGCCAACTAGTACGTCAGAGTCTATGACGCACAAGCGTATGACGTCAGACGGTTGGCAGGAGGAGATGAGGAGGAGGAGCAGGGAGGGGGAGGAGGAGTTAGTTTCGTTAGTTCTTGAGAAAACTATTCGGTCTAGAAGCACCATTCTGGTCTTAAATCGAAGCGTATTAAATTGTCTTCAAATTATTCCCCTATGACCTTTTTGTATGACCGTAACATAAAATTACCCCTTTTGGGAATAATTGGTATGATTTTCACGTACATCCAATCCGTAACTAAGTAATTTTAACTCCGTCTTTATGCATCCCATGGTAATCGTTCACCGCTCGTTGGAATCATCGAATTTCATAGCATAGTTTTATCCTACTTCAAAAGAAAACTGGTCAGGTCATGGCCCTTGTCACTCCCCGCCGAGTCATCTTTTCCCCCACCTCGTCAAGCTCCCTGTCGTTCGTAATTCATGCATCACGTATACTCTCAATAATCTTACTTGAACATTATTCTTCTCCCTCTTTTGCGCCATAGTTCATAAAACCTTCTTTTCGTGCATCTAAAGCCCATATGATCGCACGACAAACTCTTGACGAAAATACATTAATATACACAATTCCTTCTATGTCGCAGAGGCAAGGCTGTGGAACAGGCTTCCCTTCCGCCTCATGGCCTTCGAAGGGATCTCCAATGTCAGTTAGCTCAAGTCTCCGCCCATTAAATGTTTCATAGACAATTTCTCTATTTTATTACCATGATTGTGTTGCGTACTTAAATTCCTCGTGTACATTCCTCCTCCTGATTTTTTTGACATCGTCCCTCAGTAGCAAGACGCGAGGTTCTCATGTTTTAGATCCAAATCGGAAGAAGAAAATATACCACATATGAACTCGTTTAAGACTGTGATTAACCATGGATTCCTACGTATGTGACAAAATCATTGTGTGCACTGCCCAGGCCTCAATTAATATCCGATTTACGTAGCTGTTATTTCGTTCAATACAGGTATGTATCTGTCAAATTGTCTATTCCACCGCCGGCATTTTAAAATTTGCGTAAAAGAAGGAGGAATTAACAGGACTGATTCCGAAACATCATTCCATTCTCATTACTTCTGGTGTGAAGGTCTTAATAATGAACTCAGACTTGATATTTGACGGATACACTTATTGGAGTCAGTATCTTCATTGCATTTTCCTTGCATTTAAAAACCCTACAATTCTCCGTGGTTCTTCTCATTCCTCTCCTTGACGCTACGTTCAAGAACTTTCGATCTGCTTGTGGTTGAAAAACTTTCACAACTTAACGACTGACCGGCTTCCCATAGGTTACATACAGCAAGTTGTGCGTAGCTCAAATTATTTTCTAAACAAATCAGCGATACATTACGATTCTGAACCATGAGTTGGTATAAACATCTAGGATGAATCTAAGGGCCTAAAATTTAAGTACATAATTATTTTATCACCCACGATTTCCTCATAACAGTTTACGTAAGTTAACAAAACCACGCATAGTAAATCCGAAGCCAGAAAATTGTCGTCAAATGCTTCGCAATGTTCGACATTCACAACTTATCGACTGAACTGTGAGTTATGACCCCTTGGACGTGATTCAAGAGGTTTTGACCCATTGACCAATATTTTCATTAAAGTTGTAAATTTCTCACTTGCTGCTCCTAGAGCGAAATTAAACGCGGTTATTCACTCCCTCTTGCGCCTTACTGTCAAACACTTAAAAGCTCGTCGGTTTTAATCTACCCCAATTTGTAGATTTCACTCGAGTTGAGTAGGTGTCTAAACGTCTAACCCGGATCTATATATTTGCCCCTGGGTCGAGTCCGTGGAAGAGGTGAACGGCCAACCTCAGTTGACCTCCCAGAACGCCGTAGCTAAGGAGACTACCGGAGTGAAAACAGCTGCGAGCCTCTACAACACACAGGCGCTTGGCACTCTCCCCAACATGCCGGTGCCAGGGAAACTGTCCGAAGGGGAAACTGTTCGAATCGCGGGCTTTTATGAGGTCCCTCGCAGGAAACTGTAGGATTCTAGACGTGTGTTCAACTCTCGAAATAAATTACCTTCGGTAGTACTTACCTCAAAAACACTATTATAAAAAATCCAAGTCACGAGACACTGCTAGCAGTCTCTCAACGAGCGCTCGATATCGTAGGGTACATTTCAATAAGAAATTCGATACAAATTTGATATTTTTTCCCAAAACGTTGTCCAATAACCGCTATATCGATTACTCGATTTCTTTGAGAATATTTCAAAATATTAATCGATCGCCAGTAATCGATGGTTTGTAGTTCGAGTCCCTATAAGAAACTCTAGGCACGACCGAAGAAATAGTGTTGCAGCTGGGCTACCTACAGACGGATAAATAATAATTCATAGTTGCCTGAGAAATGATTACAAAAGTGCAAACGCGCTTCCTAAAAGTCTCACTAAGGTCTTACTAAAGGTCTAAAGCAGCTTACTAAGGTCTTACTAAAGGTCTAAAGCAGCTTACTAAGGTCTTACTAAAGTTAATTTAGAACCACCACTACGAACCATCACTCGTACGCATGCATACGAGTCTGCAACACATTGGGACATTTATGCAACACAAATGCTTAGCAACGATAGGTTGTAAGCGAAAATCATCAGAATATCAACTGTAACGCTTTTTTATAACGTAACGCTTTTTGAGTCCATGTGCCAAAGTAAAGACATAAAATGTCAATATTTTCGAACATTTTCCTACCGACCCGTAAATGTTCAGAAAGTTCACTGTAGAAATCTTATCTTATCGATTGGTTCATCCGTAACTTCCCTACTTTTTTTTAACACCCAACCGCGTGACTTCACCAAATCAACACATATTGAAATGGTTCTCTCACTAGGAGTGGGACATCGGAAGAACAATATCAATATTGATATAATATCAATGCAATTGGTAACAGTCCAAGTACATAATTGAAGTTCCAAAGTTAAGGTGGACTTCTGAGCCCAAGGTCTTGTGACCCGTCCAGGCTCGTCTCTTCCCTGCTTTTTAGGAAGTTATGGATTTAGGAAGTACAGTACAAATTATGCATCAGAAACGCTTATTTTATATGGTATTAGGTGTTCAATGCAAAAATGTTGGTACAATGTCTACCTTGAATTACTCTAATAATCCAAAATTACATAAAATCTAATTATCCTAAATTAAACCTGTCTACTTTACTTGCGTTAGTCCCAAGTTCAAAATATTCAAGAACAAATTTTTTTAAATTTCCTATTGATGTTTCACTCTTAGTTAGGAGCGGTAACTGTTCAAATAGGAATGGAGCCAGCCACGGAATTTGTCAAGTGAAGACATCATTCTGAGATTTATCTGGAGGACATAATTGGCATCTGCTCGAGTCGGTTTAATCACCGATTGCTTGGTTAATAAATTCGGATGTTTATGTACATACAAAACAGTTCTATGAATGTAAGCCATTCTGGGAGTGAGAACATCGAAGGTTGTGTTCTGAGACTTAGTTGGGCGTTTATGGGCATTAGTTGCTACTCTTAAAACTGAATTCATTGCTGTGCTTATTTTATTACAGTTAGATTCATAAGTACCATAAGTTATTATGTACATGGGCATAATACACCTATTATATAGAAATATCGATATTTTAAAATACTGATATTAGATTTTGGTGAAAATCCAAGTTCAATTCATGCGGGGTTTACCAGTGAAATTCATATTGGTCCTAGTGATAATGGATTTTGTTTTTATTTTTTATTCATTTTGATAAGGAGAAATAGTTTGACAGTGAAAGTGAGAGAATCATAGTACGTTATTTATGAATGCCCGATAGAGATACAAAATTAGAATCACTTACGAGCCCCTCCTGTTTTAAATTAACATCGGCGTTCGTCGTCTTCAGTTCACTTCTTCAAACTCCTTTGATCGGCCAGTTTTATTGAAAACATCTAACCGGAACGTCGGAACTCTTTTAAAAAGGTACGAGTAAAAAATGGTACGGTAGAAGAGCGTCAAAGAACCTTCGAAGAGTTCTTAACGATAACATTACGGTACGTGTAAGTTTCGCAAGGTTTCTCACATGTCTTGCCAACTCGATCAAGGTTAACATTTCCGACTAAATTTCGCAGTAATTACTTTTGTAAGACGTGATTGGGGCACTTTTACTTTTGGAGGGTTTCATGGTTACTGTCAGGCCTTTCCTTCAATCAGGGCCGTGAATACCCGCCGCAATTACCATCACTGATTGACACAATTTGTATGTGAGAAGAAACGAGATTTAGGCAGTGTAAGTAAGATAATTATTGTACGTGACTTCGTTATGTGTGAATGCCCATTTGAGGGACAAAATTAGAATCACTTATACGAACCCCTCCGGTTTTAAATTAACATCGGCGTTCACTTCGGTTTACTTCACCAAACTTCAGCCAGTCGTCGTTTTGATGGTCAACTTTGGTTGAAACGGAATCAAGACCGTCTTCTGAAGGCTGTGAAGTTAATCAGGCGTTTGTCAAATAGACCTTAATTGCTCTGAAGGAAATGACTGAAGATGAAGTTTACTTGTTTCCATCCAACAATGCTGATCTATGATGAAGAGGGTATTCGTGAGTGTTATTAACATTTTGTAGAGGTGTTTGTTGGAGAAAACATTCACAACATTGGAAACATCCAAACATCTATAAAATGTGAAGATAATATTAATACCCTAAGGAATTAGGGATTTGCATTCGGTCTGATTTAATAAAATATAGACACTCACGTTAATGTGAGGTTTGTTTGCCTCCATACATGACTCAACTATACCCCATACCACTATTTTCGGATAATTCTGACATTTCGAGGGCGCTGTGTACCCCCCATTTCGGTTTTAGATGCTGTGATAAACCATTTTCGTGCCCGACCTCGTTACCGATGTTATGATCGAAAATAAGGAAGAATGATGTCACTGAATCCAGTCTTGGGTACACCGTGAAGCGAAGCTGAAAATAATTGTTTTCACTTTTCATCCCGTCACGCGCCCTCTGACACGATTCCTGCACGATGGCTCCAACCCAAACAGTAAAGAAGTTCCTCCATTTTCTCCACTGTTCGAACCTTGAATAGATTGGCCCAAGCCTTCAACAAAATTTTAAAAAAGTGGTTTTCATTGATTGAATAGCATTTTTGAACCACAAGTGTTAACAAAGTGTAACAAAACCGTTCCCCAACAGCGAGTGTTTATACTGAATTGTATGAATTTGAAGGAAAATAAGGTCTGAAAATGTTGAACATTTTTTCGATTTCAAACAGTAAATACCGGGTGATTTGATTTTAAATTATTTTTTATCCAGGAACGCAATAGCGTTCCTCCCCGCCAAGCAAACAAGTTGGGAAGAACGAACGGTACCTACCGAGTGTACGTTTTTCAGATATCCATATCTCGGCTCCTATTTGACCGATCAACTTGAAATTTGATTTTTTTTTTTTTTAATTTTTTTTTTTTATTATTAGTAACAATTCTGTGCTTGGCACTATAATGTATGCAACAATGTTGTATAGCATGCAGGAGGCATGATTCACTTGAATATGAAAACTAGGAGTTAGTGCACTCACTTGTCCTAGGAGCCACGGTACTGAGAACCAAGAATCGTTCTATAAATATGTATAAATGCTAACATGACATAAAATGTATGAGAATAATAACAGTAGTAGGCAGTGAAAAATATAAACGCTAATGTTCGCTATCACAGATGAAGGAACACGAAAGTGATGAATGTCAGTCAATCAAAGCCATCTGCATTGTCCGTATGGTGTCTCCTTTTGAGGCGCCTCATATGTCTTGGGGGGGGGGGGGGGACGATGCTCGTGTATGCTTCTTATGAGAGGATTAGGGTGATTCGCCCCTTTTATGTACATATCATGGTACGCCGCAGTTAAAGCGTCATGGACTGTGGGGATTTCTAGGTCCTTGTGGAGCTCCTCATTCCTTACGTACCATGGGGCGCTAGTTATCAATCGTAACACTCTGTTCTGGAGAACTTGTATGCGTTTGATCTGGGTGATAGATGCTGAGCACCACAGGCCGCTACCATACAACCATATTGGACGAATTGAAATTTGATGTCAATCTTCTTGGTGTAGATAATATAAAGCCCAGAAAGTTTCAAGACGCTAGGTCTAAAGGTAGCCGAGTTATATAACTTCAAAAACCCGGTTCTTCACCCTGTCCATGTTCTTATTCTTCTTCTTGTTCGGTTAGGCAAGGCTGCAGCCTCTCCACCTTCACCGATTGACTTGAAATTTTGCACAGAGCTTCGTTTCAACTCTAGCCAGCGCATTTTAAAAGATCCAAGTCGCTAGCTCTAGAAAGGGCCGAGTTTTCTAACTTCAAAAACCCAGTTCTTCACCCTTACCATGTTCTTCTTCTTATTCAGTTAGGCAAGGCTACTGCCTCTCCTTTATTCTTGCATCCCCTACAGTTCTTTTCAACTTTAACAACAACAAAAAGTGATATCTACCCAAAAATAATACTTGTAAGCACATATCGCAAATATCTCATTCAAATGCGGGCAATCTCAAAATTAGCAACAGGTGCTTAATTATAGGTATTTAAGTCTGAAGCTATTCGGTTCCTTCTATCATGCTTGTGATGAATGTAGAAGAATGAGCATTCTTAAGGTTATAAATGCGAGTTAATTGATAATAGGTACTTGAAAACAAAGAGTATACCCCCCAATAATTCCATATTAATTGATTGTGTTGGTAGATTAAGACATTTTTCTCCCTTCTTGTTGTCTGACCCTTGATTAGCGGCCAATTATTGTGTAGAGCTTACACAATAATATTTAGTATTCTACCTCTAACTGAAATCTGCCCATTACCTCGTATTAATTAAATAGCTAAACTGGCTAATCATTAAGATTTTCGATCTTGATACCATCCTAAACCAAAATTGAGTTATTCTGTCACTATTTGTCGTTTTCGGCTTCTATTTACCTCTGCTTAAAACATTCCGAAAATTCATTTTAAGCCAATGTTTTTCCAACTTGATACCTTACAAAATTAAAAAAGGTGTTGCGCAAAGTAAAATTTGTGGTAGAAGGGGGGGGGGATCAAAAAGTGTTAAAGAGTATTAGATACGTAACACATGTTGTCTCCATGCTGCCCCCCCCCCCCCCCTGAAACTCCCCCCGAACCCCTCTAGAGTGGCCCGATTCTGCCTATTTTTTGTGGAAATTTGAACTTTTTATTATAATTCTATCGACAATTCACGGCAATCTGGAACGAATTTTGGTATAAAGATTTTTCGAAAATTCGCTGAAAAACCACCTTCCTTGAAAAATGGAGAGCATGTTTAAGACCTCGTAAAGTCAGTTTCTGTAGTTGGTGTCCACATCGTAGTTTCTTTACGAAATATTTTGAACTCCCCGTGCTCCGAGCCCATTAGCGGTGATTATATTATTGGAGACGACCGAGCAAGAAAGAGGACGAAATTATACATGTGGACTGAGTATTATCAGGGTCACCTCCGATAACTCCTGCTCTTATCACCTTCCCCCTCTCATGATAGATGATTCCGTGCCACAACCAGAAAGAAACCCACCTCAACGGCTTCACTTAATAACGGAATCGTCTAACAATGTCCTGATATTTGAGAAATGGTTTCGGTTAGTAGTGGGTTGAGGACGTACTCGTACTTTATTTCAATCTCGTCATTTCGGGACCAGAGAAGATGATTTATGGTTTTGTAATGTGTTTGATATTCTGACATCGATATGTCTCGGGGTCAAACGCAAATGTTCAAGGATATTAAGTGTCACGACTACCTACTCGTTAACCATTAACGGCTTCAAGAAATCGATAAATTGATTACAGGCTCAGTGATCGGGGAAATTTTCGTTGGTCCGAAATAATAGGTTCAGTTATCTGAAGTTTGTCTGCACTTAGAAAAGCTTGATTAGAGGGGGGAAAGAATGTTAACATCACTGACGATCAGAAAAGGCGGTGGTCCAGCACCTGAGCCTCACCTTGTATATAGCATAATACATAATAATATAATAATACGTAGCATAATAATATATAGCATAATACATATTTTGAGACAAATATACTATATAAAAATGCGGTCCTATGTAGTATGCAAACTACTATCTTTGGGGGGCGAAACCTTTCTCTCCAGAAGAATGAAAACTCTTAGGAATCGATTAATCGACGCTCCATTGACATATATATTAAAAGGTTTGACGGCACAAGACTATTTTTCAACATTTCGGCCAACTTCTATAAATTTTGACAAAGGCAATTTGGCCGAAATATTAAAAAATAGTTTTGTGCCGTCTAACTTTTCGTATCTTAATTCAAATTGTATAAACACTCTTGAAGAGCCCCCCCCCTCCACCCCCCATCATCTGAATATATAGGTATATGGAAAAAATACTTGATTTATCCTATGCATACTATATATTTTTTGTCTTTTCTACCAAAGTAGCTATATTTCGCTGAGACTTTTCTGGTACATAACCCTAATTGTATGAAGTCACGAGATTCTACAGAATTCAAATCGGATCATCCACGGATCCTCGTGGCCTCAAAATTCGATCTTGTTCTGGGGAATTGCCCTCAGAATATTGACACTAGTACTCGTACTTTGAGTACCTAACTAATAATGATTTTCATTTTTTCAGGTGAGTGTTACTTGGTGATGAAGAAAGGACGCGATCCAGCAAAGTGATGGTCTCACATTTTATTCATAATTTTCTACTTACGTTCATTTATGAACGGTATTAAATTGTAAAACAAGCTTTCCTACCTCTGTTGACTTACATATTGAGAACACAGAAGTACCACCAAACTATACCACACTTCATTTATACTAACAGAGAAAGAACAACCAGAGAATTCAATTCTATTGAATTCAATTGAATAGCTGCTAGATATTCGATGAGCATACCAATAACCTCTGTAATGTCTATTATACAACAGTAATTTCAACATTTCAAGCTCTAATAATCTGAGCAGTGATTGAACAGTGAAAAACGCCATTTAATAGCTCATATTATCAATATCCTAGTTCTTTAATGAGCGCGTTGCCGTTTGAATTTGCACACAATGCATGACTAGTGGCATGCTATTTATGATTCGACCTCAGTCGGGTTAGTAGTTGAAAACACGATTGCGAACAGTCTCGAACTATTTACTCTATTCTCCTACACGCACACGTCAAGTCTTCATTTCGTGTCCAGATCCCCAACATACCAAGGGCACTGCTTGATTTTGTACGTGAAACATTACGAGTTCAGCTAATAAAAATTAGGAGTTTAGCTAAAATCCATACTTGAATCGGTATTAAGAACACCTAAGAACGAAAAACCCAGTAGCGTTCAGATGGTTGCAACACACCCACATTGTATATCGAAGTAGGTGGTTCTTGGGTGTCACGATTGTCAGATACGGAGGCGTATCCTCTTTCCGGCGAATATTGTGTCTCGACTCGACAGAGCTCCTCTTTATGAGAAGGCCGACTGCCATAACATCGTATTTCACGCAATACGCCAAAATTGTCGGGAACAGAAATGGCTTGCCCCCTAATTGCAGCAGTTTTTCGAACCTGACAACCTAATATAATGAGAGAATGACTGAACTCGATTGACTTTCCAGTAACTAATACTTCGCTGCCCAACAGCAGCAAAATACCATTGGTTTCATTGGGTTGGGTGAGAAATTTAGCATTTTCTGCCTCGATAATATCCTATAGGCACAAAAATTTTCATGTCCTGTATCTTTTTTTTCTTACTATATCTAGGAACGCGGTAGCGTTCCGCCCCGCCAACCAAAGAAGTTGAGAAAACGAACGGTGCCGAGTCCGTGTTTACCGGACGTCACGAAACGCGTTTTCGAGGTATCCATATCTCGGCTCCTATTTGACCGATCAACTTGAAAATTAGTGTGGGTCTTCTTTGAATGTATATTAGAAAGCCCTGAAAGTTTCAAATCGATAGGTCTAAAGGGAGCCGAGCTACATAACTTCAAAAACCCGGTTTTTCGGCCTTAGATTGTTCTTCTCCTTCTCCTTCTTCTCCTTCTTCTCCTTCTTCTCCTTCTCCTTCTTCTCCTCCTTGTTCAGACAGGCAAGGCTGGAGCCTCTCCACGTTGACCGATTGACTTGAAATTTTGCACAGAGCTTCATTTAACCTTGAGACAGAGCCTTATATAAGATTTAACCCATTATCTCAACCCAAAAAAGTTTTAGAAACAAAAGAACAGAAACCTTAGGAAAATTATGTCCACTTCGACGAGTCTACAGCCTGGGTAAAAGGACCAATCGACTTGAATTTTTTTACATACCTTCTTTATAGCATGGCTCAGTGCCATTTGAACGAAATAAGCAATTATCTCAACGCCAAAAAAAATTAGGGACAAAAAAACTGAAATTTAGGGTAATTTAGGCTAATTATGGCCATATCTCAGCTCCTAGTAGACCGATCAACTTGAAATTTGGTATGGATCTTTTTGGTGTGGATAATAGAAAGCCCTGAAAGTTTCAAGTCGCTAGGTCTAAAGGGAGCCGAGTTATATAACTTCAAAAACCAATTACCATGTTTTTCTACTTTTTTCAGTCGGTCAAGGCTACAGCCTCAACACCTTCGCCGATTGACTTGAAATTTTGCACGGAGCTTCGTTTCAAGTGTAGCAAGTGCCTTTTGAAAGGTTCAAGTCGATATCTTTAAAGGGAGCCGAGTTATATAACTTCAAAAACCCGGTTTTTCACCCTTACCTGTTCTTCTTCTCCTTAATCAGTTAGGCATTTCCACCTTCACGGATTGACTTGAAATTTTGCACAGAGCTTCGTTTCAACATCAGACAGTGCCTTTTGAAAGGTTTAACCCATTATTTCAACCCAAAAACGTTTAGAAACAAAAAACTGAAATTTAGGCTAATTTTGGCAACTTTGACGAGTCTACAGCCTGGGTAACCGGACCAATCGACTTGAAATTTTGCATAGACCTTCTTTATAAAATGACCCACTTCAACAACAAAAAGATGTGATATCCCCCCAAAAAACACTCCGTGTAAAAATCATTCCCAAATATCATAAACGTTGTATAAACTTGTATAAAACGTTAACCACCATCAAGTATTAGTTGCTTGTGGAAGTAATAAAAACGTCTCGCAATAGCGCCAAGGGGAGATTTCGAAAGGGGTACGGTGCTTGTGAAGTGGTTAAGCTTTTCATTATACTTAGCTCCTTAATGAGGAAAAGGGCGGGCGGGGAAAGTGGATATCATAACTTTTTCCGGCCTCTGAAGAATGATATTTGCGAGGCGGGGTGATTTTTCACGGAGTGTTTTTTGGGGGGATATAGTATACATAGTGACATGTCTTTGATGTATCGTGGTCTTGTTAATCTTCTAATTTCTGGTGCTTCAATCCTGCTGCTGCTAACTCATTGTAATGATCTGAAGGAATTAATGTGGAAGGAATTTTTAAGATTTCTGAGAAAGTTTCAATCCTGAAATCTGTATATAACGTTTCATTCCTCACGAAAGGAGGAGTTTTACTGTTGTTCGACCCTCTTGAACTCTGACAGCGAGCATGTTCCCCATATCCCAATACTGTAGGTCCAAATTGGACGGATGAGGGTGGTATACATCGTTATTTTCTTTCTCTACCAGGCCCACAGCGGTAGGTTATACACACAGTAGCTTTGTCCTCGCCTGTCCAAACGCAATTATCTTGTAAAATTAACTAATTACCAACTAAGTACAAGTAACCACATACACGAGTATAGGTCTAAGAATAGCGTGTGCGTATGGATATAAAATATCAAGTTTACATTCTCAAGTTTACATATCAAGTTTACATTAAACATACCCGGATATCCTATCGTTAGGCTGTGAATACTGAGTGGTTTCGAGAAAAAAAAAAAACGGTGGGAAGAGAGAGCAAAATATTAATTCTAAATACTACCATTGAAAAAAAATTTCTTGAACAAAGCGCAGAGAGTTCATTGGAGATCCCACGCGCGTGTAGGTACCTGATCCAATCAGTCATTGACTTGCTTTCACACCAAGCAGCTTTCAATGTGATTCTATCAATTTTTTGTGATGTACGGTTTGGAGAAAATGAGAAATACTTTCTGTTTACTTATCCGTTGATCTTGTGTTTTGCAATAATCAAACACTCGTCGAAAACGAGGAACCAAGTTTTAAAAGTTTGACCTTCTGATGAGCTTTTCGCAATTTCGTCTTAAGACATCCTGGAGGGGGGGGGGGGGAGTCTGAGGTTTGTAACGTAACCTAATTTGTTTGGCGATTCAATTCTTTCTATTGCCTATAGAGCGTTTTGGGAATCACTGACTATACCCGTATTTCTACCTAACTCCTACTTGTAAATGAGTAGCCAGGAATTTCGTTGGTAGTGGTGGGGGGGGGGGTCCTCAAGCAGGGGGAGGAAACATTTTCCCTCGGGAAAAGTTTTGACGAAGAGAATACTAAATAGGGGGTTTTAAACTAATCTTAATACGTTTCATAATCGAAGAAACATTCGTCAAAGAAATCTTTTTTAAAATCATGATGTTTCAATACATTTTAATAGGGAGACTCCCTGGACCCCCTTGGTTATGCCACTGTTGCACATGACCAAATCAATGTTTTTGACTTTTGCACGCCAAAGACGTCCATGTTCGAACTCAGACATAGTATAAGCCTATTGAGCCACCCCACAAAATTTTTCAGGTGTCACTCTCGAATATCGAAAAGTCAAATTTTTCATGCTTAATGTAGAACCTGTTTACAAAAAAAGGATAGGGAAGGTGTTGGGCCTTTTTAATATATCCAAAGAGTAAAATTGTTACATTGACGCGCAAAATCGTAAAAGCTCCAGATTTCAATACAAATTCACTTTTTCTCATTGAATGCAATTTTATAGGACTTTTTGGGTACTAAACAATGAGAATCTTTCATTTGAGAAAATATAAAATTTCCTCGAGGGAAGAAAAAAAGTTTTGAGTGCTTAACGGTTGTTGAATTACAGATATTAATAATATGTATGATATTGTCATATGTCTGACACTAAACTTAACATATTCCCTTGGAAAAACTAAGGCATACTTGGTCCTAAATATAAGTATCGATGAACAGGTCGATGTGGTTGAGATAAAGGAGGATGGAGTTATGGACGCCGATACAACTCTAAATGGAACTGTTCGACACTTGACTGCCCACACATAAAGTAGACCTTTTTTTTGCCCCGAATCCCATTCGGATTTTTGACGAGGGTGAGGGTGGCTCCATTTTATAGGAGGGACCTCCACGTTCTACAACTGGTGATGAAAGTGAAATTGTGTGGCGAGGAAGTGATGAGGCGAAGTCAAGGTCAGGTCCCGTCTAGACCTAGTCTTCTCATCCCACCGGATCCTCCAGATGAGGGGAAACGAAAGGGGAAGTATCACCAACGGTCAAGACCTTCGATAACCTGGAATGAATGTCTCGAGTTCTGGGAGCGATTCCGCCAGCTCACTTCGAAATTCCAGTCTGAGTGAAGGGAACGTTGTCTGATGAACCTTCGTCCTCGCTGAGTTTGAAAAATTCAATTTACTTTCATACCGTACAAGCAGTTGGTAGAATCAATAGCCCAAAGGTTCATCTCTTGAGACTTGGGACTACGTAAATGCTACTACACTAGAGCAAATCCCTTGGGCCGAGAGATGTCAAGTGAAAACTTGACATCTCTCGGCCCAAGGGATTTGCTCTACCAAGACACCGAACTTGGTCCGTGTTGAATATTTTCTTCGGCAGATTCCAAGAGTGGTTACCAATTACCATGCTGAAACAGCACAAATCAACAAATTTATGCAAAATATTACACATTTTTGTTAAAATATCACAGCTGAAACCTCTAGGGGCTCCAGGATCTAGAAACATTCTGTTCTTATAGCCTTCCCAAGTCCAGTCCAGGTGAGGAGGAAGTTGATTCAGTCTCTGGCGCTCCTTTTTTTGGACTGCGCACCTGCAGCATTATGCAACTTCAAAAGCGAGGACCTTGCTGAGCTACAAAAAGCCCAGAATGCATTGGTGCGGGTCATTTTCCGACTAAAAATGGACGGCAGAAGATCTCAGAAAGAAATACTCACAGACATGCAGCATAGCTATAAGAGCGAAGTTTCGAATAAATAACTGGCATTATGTAAAATGTCGCCTTCTACTGGTTTTATAAAAACTTTTGTCTTAACCAACTTAATAAGATTTTACCCTCGAGGTGCACCACCATCTACTCTACTAATTGCCTAATAAGAATGAGTATACTTACTGTAGATCAATATGCTATAAACTTGAGCATAGAAAACCATACGTAGATTTTTATAGCTAAGCCAGCCTCTCAGTAAGACGAAGAGGTGGAGGTGAGAAGCATATGGTTGAAAATTGTATTTGGCTGAGAAAAGCAGCTCTCACGTCGATGTCCATGTACTTTCATATTGATGACTTGCTCGTTACATTGAGAAAATTAATTTATGTTTTTAAGGTAGCCCAAACTGTCCTCTCAGAAGTCTAGAACTCTCAGATGTTGTATAAACAGAAAAATGTGGTTCCAAATCTTTCGATTGGATTCAAACATTGTTGCATTTGGATTCAAACATGGTTGCATCCAAATTGCGGGATAAACGTCTAAACCTGCGAAAGACCGCAGTGATAACCGTGGAGAGTGATTTCAGATGTAGGACCGAACCTCTGAGGTGATACACGAGCTTTCCAAGATCGTTCTGCATAATTTTTGTGATTTGGAAAAAATTATGCAGAACGATCTTGGAAAGCTCGTGTATCACCTCAGAGGTTCGGTCCTAAATCTGAAATCACACTCCACGGTTATCGGTCTTTTGCAGGTTTAGACGTTTATCCCGCAATTTGGAGCTCCGAACGTTGACAATGCGAAACTCTCCGACTTGATTGTTGGTTAGGGCGGAAGAATCCTCCATTGAGTCTCTCGCCGTAATAAGTACGCAATTTCGAGAATTTCACTTCGCTTTTTGGTGTCTTGGATTCGCGGATTCTTTGCCTAAAGTTTGTTCCAACCGAAATGTTTAGTTATTTCAATCATATTTGCTTCCTCTTTCTATATTTTTATGAGTTGCGTATTTGAACAACATGACAACAACAAATATCCATTATGCGTGAGCTTTGACACCCAGAGAACTTTAAACATTTCAACTCGATCGTTGGAGTTTGTTGAAAGACGAGGAATCCTTGGTTGGCAGGAAATATTACGCAAGCTGCGACTGCTGGCTCTGTTGACACTAGCCTAAACCAATTCAGGAATGGGAAGAGTCAAATATAAGTTTGGTGCAGTACATGATTTTGGAACAATCGAAGTACCGGAACTTGTACCTGGCGCAGTACATGATTTTGTTTGGATGTGATAGGGAAATTAACACTTGTTCCTCTGCTCGATATTGATGATGTTGGTGTTACTGAAGGACTGGATGAGTGAATTTTGAATGTCACCGAATTCATGTAGCAATCAATTACGAGATACGAGATCCATACGTAGATACGTAGATACGAGATCCAGGAAGAGGTTGACCTTTCCAGATTGAACGTCATTTTGGTTTATTATCCTCAATAATGAACCTTTCAAATACCCCCCCCCCCACCCTCTCAAAATTTGCTGGTTAACGTTTCAAGATACGTAGACTCTGAAAATCGAATTAAACAACAATCCGTCCGCCCGTCGTCCACGATACTTTGCCCAGTTAGCGTTGTGCTGACATTACGTAGTTTAGTTTACTACTTCGGACCAACTCCTGTAGAATTATGAAAAGTTAGGAGGATCATTGTGGGGTTGGTCCGACCCTATAGGTCAAGGGGAAGGGGTTCAAAACGCATTGAGAAATTATGAAAAAATTCAAATTGAATTGTTTTTAGTTCATATTTTTGAAGTTCATCCGGAGTTTGTACGATCAGCCGTTCGTTCACAAAGGCGGCTCAAAGTTGGAGCAGATAAAAAGTCGTCAACATGAGGGTGAATCGTGCGGCAGCCTGTCAGGTCAATTTTCATGCTGGCCCAGCTGATTCGAGCAGCACAGAGTTTTCAGATATCGAGTTAATTAATAACAATTAATAATATTTATTAATAATTATTGATAACTTACGATAATTAGTAATCATTTACACCACTTGAAAAAAGAAAAAAAAAGAAAAAAACCTTTGACATGAGGTGTCACCCGTCAGACTGTATCATTTTCGGAATGTATGGGTAATTACCTCCCCCCCCCCCCTTTTAACCCATCAAAATCCACCTTAGAGTGGCCTGATTCGGGTCATCTATGAACTTAGCCTTTCGATTGCTAGGACAGATTTTGTTTGGAAATAGGTATGAACTTTTTACCTCATATCGATCGAGAATTACCGTCTGGAAAGACACATAGATAAATAGATAAATATATATACATACAAATGATGTTGGGTGTCTTTTGGAAGTGAATTCAGAATGGTCTGGAACGGATTTTGGTATCAACATTTTTCGGAAATTCGAGTTTTTTGGACCGGGAACAATAGCTTCGAAAATTCGCTACATCTACGCAGCAGATGCTATTTGATTTAAGTCGTAAATTGGAACAATGCGAGGAAATGACTCGAGAGATCTCACAAGTTTGGAGGCCGTTGGGATTTCATCTTCCATTGCCCTTCCGGTGGGTTAATGTGTTTTAGTTGAGAGTAGGTGTTGTGGAGCAGGTCGTTGCTCCCTGCACGTTTCAAGACAACAAAAAAAATCTTTTTGCAGAACGAAACGTGGAAGAAATTTTAAGCGAGTTAGCTGTACCATCGTCCTTGGGTCATAGTTAGTTCTACAATATGGGTTAGAACCGGAGTTTTCAGTCACTTGTGTGTCCAGATACCAAGTTGCGCAATTACTTTTTCTGCAGTTTTGAATTTTGTAGGTATTAGAGTTTTGCAGTAGATGTCGGCCCCCAGAGCTATTAGAGATATTATCGTTAGAATTTTGAAATCCACATTGGCCGACTAAGATGATTCTAGAAAGTTTTCATAGCTCACAGTCAATATCGTCGGCATACAGGAGAAACTCATTAAGTCAATTTTTGGCAAATTTCGGATTAATATGCTACCTACATTAATTTTTCATGCTCTTCTGAATGGCGTCGTCGGTTTTCGTCTCTGGGTATCAGTTTCCATGGAAAACACGTTATGATACGTCGTTTAAGATGCAACACCGCCTAACCCACGTTTTGGCGAAAATGAGTTTTTATATGATTCTGTTTCAAAATAGCGCGCCAAAGAGGTTAGAAACAGTTGACAGGCCGTAGCAATCAATGGAAGTGAGTTATTCGCCGAAACTATAACACCACCTAACCCTCTCTTTTTACGAATTTTAATGATTTTACTATAATCTATCATAATATGTCTTAATATTCTATTATAATCCATCATAGTGTCTTCCCACATACATTATATGATAATGTATGTGGGAAGACACTGGTATATAAAAATAAACATCATTCTTCAGTTGGAGAAGCAGGGCACTTAAGGAATAAACAGTTTTTTGTCTCCTGAAAAACTGGAAAAAGTGGGTTAGGCGGTGTTGCATCTTAAACGACGATATCATTTTTTGTCGAATTTTTACTGGAGAAATTAGCAAAGTGACTCTCTGCGTTCTGGAAGTGCAGCAAATTTTTGACGAACCACACTTGCTAAGGGCAGATAACTAGCAGAGGCCGCCGGTGTTGATGAAAGCCCCCAATTTCACTTGAATACAATGATTCGTCCAATAGGATCGTTAGTGTTGTCAAACCAAAGACCACATGGAGCAATCATTGTGATTCTATCTCAGAAATGAAATATTATCAGAAACACGCATACGAAATGCCAAACATTTATCACTCATTGCTTTGCGAAACTGGAGAAATTGTACAGGAAATTGAAAATTGTACAATAACGGGTGGTTGATGAAACATGAATGGCCTAATTTTCGAGTAGAGACACAGTAACAGTAGAGACACTATTTTCGGGTGATTATAAAGTTGAGGAGCTCAAGCATGGAGGTTCAGTACAATACTTTTTACAGTATACTCGTGTAGTACAAGCTCATACATATCTCTCCGATGTACCTACTTTCAATTATTGTTTCTTCTTACGATGGTTAATTCACCAAAGCCTTCGTAACTGCAGTTTTACCTTCTTTGTCTTCGTGAAAAAAATCCCTCTTATTCATTATACACTTGGGATTTTACAAATTGAGTAGGTTCTACCTACAGTCCAGATGAAAATTGAAAATCAATTTAGAGCCTCGTGTCCATAACATGTTTTACTGAGTTATACTGAGTTTTACTAAGGCGTTCACTCTCATATCTTCTCTCTCCTACGAGTTTTCGGGGCCACTGATCTCGGGATGCTCTACCGATTCCTGCCGTTCCATTGTGGTCAATTAACTATCCTGGGCATCCAAGGACGCCCGGAGTGTGTAAGCAGCTCGGCATCCGAGTTTCAACAGGATGTGACAAAATATTTGCACTATTGATTCAACTTTATTATTAAGTTACAATTAACTTACATGAAACTTATGAACTTTATTATTATGGAGTTGGTTCTGAACTTAGGGTTCTATGCCCCCTCCCCTACGATCCATCCTGCCGGTGTGTTGTTGGTACTAGGTATATTTCGGCCTGGACACACTCAATAGTTTACTGCACTACTACATATTAATAGTAACTCTCCTAGCATGTGGAACATTTGGCCCCTCTGATTTTGATCTGCTGCGATCTCTACAGCCACCCCCACTCACCTCTACCTGCGCTACGTCTTGTTTACATAAACACACTATCTCCAAGGAGACCCTCAAGGACGTCAGGGTTTACCGAACTGATGTAAACTGGCATTCAGGACTTTTGTCGTATCCAAGTCTAGATTTTGTAGTAGGAATGCCACTTTTGGTTCTATTCGTAGGCATAAAACCGACCATACATCAATACATACTATTATTAACGCACCTAGCAATATTATGTAGTTTTTTGTCTTTAATCAGTTCTGAGAATTACTCCAGTGTTGGTAGTTCATTCATGAAGACGTACGTGGGAGATATCAGTCGTTCCGGCCTTTTATTATACTTCTAAGCCACCATAAGCCCACGTGTCATTGTAGGCGGTTGAATATTCATATAGTGGAGGTACCTATCCCGATGTAGGCGGATAGTGCTCGTCTACACATACACCTGCCTTTTCCGCACACCTGCCCCTGTACCTCACAAGGACGAATTCTCAACTTTGTGCGAAGTCGGTATATTTCAAGACAAATATAACGGGAAATAATCCGTTAGTGATCAGTATGTAGTTAGTGACTCATTCTGAATTTTTTGAATACTTCATTGTTAGAGATTCGCAAATTAAGGTTCGGGTTTTTCCCTCATTGTCACATACTTGTCCTTGTATACTGTTTAGATTACCAAAGAGAGTAACGGTGTAAAAAGCCCCGTTTTACTCGTAAATAACGATGATGAAGTCCACAAATATTCTACGATTCTGATATTTTCAGATGATACGTAACAGGGTTCGGTAACTTGATGATCGTTTGGATAGTCAGTCATAAATATATGCATTGTAGTTAATATGCTTGGGCTTTATGATTACTGTTCAAACTTACGTACTGTCGTTAGTAGTATTAAACATCCGGAACAAAGCACAGTACTTCCCTTACCCTTTTTGTTTATTTATTTTTTCATTCAATTTAATTTTTATTCAAGACAACAGTATACAATACATATAACAAACATTTTTTACATTCTAAGTTCCAAAATTAAGGTGGATTTCTGAGTATACGGTCCTGTGACCCGTCCAGGCTCGTCTTTTCCCTGCTTGTTAGTAAGTAGTATAGATTACGCATCCGAAACGCTTATTTTATAATAAAAATATTATGGTATTAGGTGTTCAATGCAAAAGTATAGATACGACGTCTACCTTGAATTACTCTAATAATCCTAGTTATCCATAATTACCTAAAATCTAATAATCCTAAATTAAACCTGTCAATAGACAATTTTTTAAAATTTCCTGTTGATGATTCAGTCTTAGTTAGGAGCGGTAACTGTCCAAATAGGAATGGAGTCAGCCATTCTGGGAGTGAGAACATCGAAGGTTTTGTACATGGACCTAGTTGGACATTCCTACACGCTATACCTACTTAACGTTAGTTTCTATACTCTTAAAACTGAATTCATTGCTGTGTTTATTTTATTATAGTTAGATGCGTAAGTACCTCCCCATACAATGATACCATAAGTTAAGATGAGCATAATAGACCATTTCAAGATTTGATCTTGTTAGCCAACTTCGAAGCATTCGAAAGTAATGCAAGGATTTCCTGATTTTATTGGCCAATGCTGCTACATGATCCTTCCACTTGAGATGTTCAGCCTTATTAGTTCCAAGCAGCTACACAAGTTTCTTAGTGCATCACAGTTTTGCTTATGCACTTTGATTTTAGAGACATTAGGAAGTCCTGTTTCATTTATTGAGAAAGTAATTTATTTAGTTTTCAAAAGGTTCAAGGTGAGACTATTTTTCCTAAACCATTTGGCTACTTCATAGACACTCATTTCTGCAACAGAGTGTGACCAATTTGCAAAGGCTACAAATTTGCACCTCAATTTCATAGTGAACAGATCATTTAAAGTGTATCAGCAATAATCTCGGGCCAAGGGGTAGGTACTTGGGGTACTCCATAGTTAATTTTTTTTAGATCACTATCCACATCCTGAATTCGCACTGTGAAGTTCGATATAAACGATCTAACTGAACTTTTGTGAAGTCCAATTCTTTCAAGTTTGAGGACCGGTTTCAATGTTTCTATTGAGTCAAATTTGAGTCAAGTAAGATCAACGAATATTGATATTTATTATTTTACGTCCTTCGTGAATCCCCTTTGTTATTTCCGTTACGAGGTTTAGCAGCGCTTATTCAGTTGATACTACGGTTCATATCGACTACAATTGCATCGAATTTGGTAAAAACTAGGAGGAGCTTTATTATTGTGTATACTCAAATAAAATTATGAAATAGTGGGAATCTGCCAGGTGACGATGGAGAAAACGTACAGTTTGGTTTCATCCTCTTATTCATGGCCACGGTTGTCGTTGCGAACCCGTTGTGTCCGTTCAATTCAAAAAACTTGTGACCAAGTGAAAGTCGGTATACGTCGAGAGAAAGTGAGCCAAAAACTAAAACCTTGTAGTGATACCTTTGGTATGATTGTATTTAATTCGAACCCCAACTATCAAATACATATTGTGGGAATGATTTGCGAAATTCACATTTATTATACGTTTACTACTCATAAGAGGCCCTAATATCATCATGTTTTCGTAAGTAGAATCGGAAATCGGAATTTTTCAACAGCACGAATTGGGTGTATTCGAATTACACACGTACATAATATGTTATATTTGTCTGGGCGCATAGACGGAGGATCAGATGAGTGAAATCTTATTTCCCAACATTTTTGGTCCGATCGCAGTCTCTACTATGTTTTTACTCTTCGGGTTGGCTGAGGAAAGTAAATATTCCGTCTGATCTCGTAGGAGGTGTCTCCACATTTTAACATCTGATTATATAAACATTGCACTGATTTCTGCGCAATCCAGATCTATTTGCGTTTGTACTGGTCCTCCTCAGTCGCCCTCCTCTGGATAATCTCAGCCCGGACTGGGGGACCAATCCACAACCTAGAAGTCGTGTGTACTCCAAGTGCCCTCGATGTTTCCCCTGAGTATCAGTTTGAACGAACCTGCCCATCTTATTATTTCGAAAACTCGTCGAAGGTTTGGATGGTTTGCCATCGCTGTGGTTTCTTGTAATCATATATTGTGTCGAGACGAGACGGTGGAAGAGCGCTTCTCCTCGGCATTGATCGGAGGCATTGCCGTGCGGGACCTCGGCATTCACTTCCATTTCAGCATCCACCTTCGCCTACGAACACAGGGAAAGTAATTGTTGTTTGCGGATGGGTGTGACATTCTATTTGCTTTGCACCCGCATATCGAGTGAAGAATCGAACCCACTTGCATTCCTTTGTGCCGAAACTCGAGTGATTAGATTCTGCTTTCGTAACTTTCCGCACTCTTACAAGCTCTTGTGTGGGTGGTATTCATAGTTACCTACTGAATGGACGTTCTAATACTTTCATAACGAATTTTCCAACGGGCTTTTTCAAAGGCAAGTCCGGGTGAATCCATCCGACCATAGCCGGAATATCAGCGATTCAATCTGGTAGGTATCACTGTTAAACTTACCTACTTTTAGTCGGTAGGTTTCAAGGTATACTCTCTGATCTACTACCCCCATCAATTCCATCAAAATCCATCTGTATGAATGAATGAATGTAATGAATGAAAAAGTTATACAATAATACTTCGTAAGTGGTGGAATTCGCACATTAATTGATAAAAGACAAAAATAAACTATAAACGAATGGGTACAATGACCTGGACTACAATGGATAATAGTTACTTTTTCATATACAGCATAAATAACTCGTCCCAAAGGGACTGGACCCCCCTTGTCCCTTTCGTTTTGAGCCTTACGGCTAAATTTCTATAAGCATGGAATATGTTCCAGCCACTCAGCTGATACGTGGCCTGACGGCAAGTTAAAGTCCGAAGGAGGCTACATGCCAAATTACAGCTGTAGAGTGAATGACATAGAAATTAGTTTAGGAGCCACTCAGCTGATCCGGGGCCTTATGCTGCTTAATGTGTAAGTCATAAGGAGGCTACCTGCCGATATTCAAGGTAATAACCACAGGAATTGGCTAAATATACCTTATATACCTAAGGTAATGCGTCAGAAGTCGACACGTTAAAGGAAGTTTGAACTTTGAGCTTACCTTTCACGTAGGGAAATAGTTTTTTCTCATTGCAAACCTGTTCATTGTGTACCCAAGATCCTTCCCTAAAAGACCTGGCAGCGGGAAATATTATTCAACATGGTTTGAAGAGAGAAAAACAAGTTTTGTAAAAAATCCCAATGCTCTAATAGTCGACACCAGTGACCAACATTTTCGTCAGAAGTCGACAGGTTTCGTCATTCCATCGTTTTCACTTTTTTTGACTTCCATCTAAATAAAATACATTCAACTGGAATCGGAACTTGAAAATAGATTAATAAGATGTAATAAAGTAGTTATCAGACTTTTTATTTGCAAACAGCTCATTATCAGTCTCAAATTGCAATAAGTACTTAAGTAAAAAGGTATGAAAACTATAGTCGAAAACTCATTGTCAGAAAATTGACATTACAGTTGGGCTTAGGTACCTATTTACATAGTTTTTGACATTTTCATGTCTTTGCTTTGGCACATAAACTGAAACGGGAAAAATTTGTTCCCTTGATTCACCCTTTCCCTCAGATCACGTCAGAACACAAGCGACCGGCGGGCCACTACGTCAGAGCCTATGACGCACGAGCTTATGACGTCAGAGGGCTGGCAGGAGCCGAACTAGTACGTTAGAGCCTATGACGCACGCGCCTATGACGTCAGAGGGCTGGCAGGAGCCGAACTAGTACGTCAGAGCCTATGACGCACGCGCCTATGACGTCAGAGGGCTGTCAGGAGCCGAACTAGTACGTCAGAGCCTATGACGCACGCGCCTATGACGTCAGAGGACTGGCAGGAGCCGAACTAGTACGTCAGAGCCTATGACGCACGAGCCTATGACGTCAGAGGGCTGGCAGGAGCCGAACTAGTACGTTAGAGCCTATGACGCACGCGCCTATGACGTCAGAGGACTGGCAGGAGCCGAACTAGTACGTCAGAGCCTATGACGCACGCGCCTATGACGTCAGAGGACTGGCAGGAGCCGAACTAGTACGTTAGAGCCTATGACGCACGCGCCTATGACGTCAGAGGGCTGGCAGGAGCCGAACTAGTACGTCAGAGCCTATGACGCACGCGCCTATGACGTCAGAGGGCTGGCAGGAGGCCAACTAGTACGTCAGAGCCTATGACGTCAGAAGGCTGGCAGAAGGCCAATTAGTACGTCAAAGCCTATGACGTCAGAGGGCTGGCAGGACAGTACAGTGTTTCTGTGTCGGGGTTATCAAACTGAGATAAAAAGTCCCCAGTCATGCAGCATGACTATAAGAGCGAATTTTCGAAGAAACTGTACATAAAATGTACAGCTTTCGTACAAGTACGCAACCACGAGGGACATTTTATGTCTCCGCGGCCCCAACCATACCACGTACCTCGTACTTCTTTTTTTTTTTAATTGTTATAATATAACAATTTATAATATAAATTATTATTATAATATTATTATAAATTATTGAGAATGATCACCTGTGTGTAAACAATTATTTAAACAATCACGCTCATACCGCAGCTTGTCGGCCACGCACTCCGCAGTGGTTAACGTAATATGGTTAGGTAAATCGAGAGCTATCCAACGAGTGGTGAACGATTTTTGTACAATGATAACTGTCGAAGTTAAAGTTCCGTGGCAACGAATCGGTTGTACGTGAAAATCATTAGAAATTTTTCATAACGCATAATTTTCCTTTTTTTTTTTTTCATAACTTTTTCATTATGGCACATAACTGTCAAAAAGTGTGACATTACGGTGTGACGAAAAATTTATGAAAAAAAAAGAAAGAAAAATTATGCGTTATGAGAAAATTTCTAATGATTTTCACGTACAACCGATTCGTTGCCACGGAACTTTAACTTCGACAGTTACTATGATAGCAAAGACATAAAATGTCAAAATGTAGAGCACAGTTTTAATTTCAAGAAAAATATTGTCAAGTACTAGAGAAATACTTTGCATGATTCATTACACACTAGCTGTGGACTATTAATAAATCACATTACGAAATAAATAAAATCACAAGATAAATGTTTAATTAAAATCACAAGTTGGTAACTTATTATTGCAAAATGAACAAAATCACTTGGAAGACCTTGGCAAAATCTCCTGTCCAATACAGGGTTTAATTCATCTGTAACATCTTTCACAAAACACAGCTGAGAATCTTCTACTTTGGCCTTGAAAGTAGTGGCCAAGTAGAGTGGTTCTAGGAACATCGTTGTTTTTTGCTGCCTCCTTGATGCTTACTCCACTTCTTACGTCTTGAATAGCCTTAGCCATTCGGCCCTCTGTGTACTGGAGGAGTCGTCTTCCCTTCCTATTGGGATTGCATTTTTCTTCGGTTTTTTGGGAGCCTCCTTCGTCTTCTTCTTCGTTGACGAGCCAGCCATTTTTTAAATTTCTGCCATGAAAAGAAAATACAAAGTCAATAAAATTCCATCCTCTAAACGTTGAGACCATTCTGTGAACTTAGTTGGTATATTTTCGAAGAAAATACAGCTAGTGTCGACTACTGATGCACAGCAAATTCTGAAAATTTTCAGAAGTCGACACCCCCTGTCGACTAATAAATATGAGCCGAAATTTATGTCAGTAGTCGACACCCTCCCCGAACCAATCAAAACATCATTGGATACGCAAATAAACTGAATAAATGTTGCCTAGAAGCAATAGACGACACAGAAATTTAAAAGATATTATTAAATGTCAGGTAATAAGAGTGAAATACACTTACATTTCCAGTCCATCCTTAGCCAAAACGCCAACAATCAGCATAGAAACGTGGTCAAACGAACGATTGCAGCTTTGGCGTCCTATAAACCCGCGTGTTTCTAAGGCAACCTTATCTCTCTACACTGAGAAGAAATAGTATAATAGGAAGCAACAACTAAAAACGTCAAACCATGTCTTTATCCTTAGCTTTTGCCCACTTTTGAAGAGGATGTCGACTATTAGTGCAGTGTTGACTTCTGACGCATTACCTTATATCTTAAAACAAAGTAAGTTTACAAACTATGAAGCTACGTACCAAATTAGAGCAGGAAAATGTTCGTTAAATCGAAAGCTTTGTAACGAGTGGTGAAATCTTTTTGTCCCATCAAAAATGGTGAAGATCAATTTCCCTAGCAACGTTGTAGTTGTAAGCGGAAATCATTATAGAATCGGAAATAGATTAGCCAATAATGTGAAGAAAACATGTTCCATGGTTAATACAAAAGTTTCGTGGCAATGATCAATGTACCTATTTTATCGTATTCATCCATAATACAGTTTTTATGTCATCTATACTCGTCCAGTAGGGCAAGAGTAAATAAAAACGTACTTTAAACATTTTATTACCGAGACGAACTGTGGAACTTAGTGAAGAACGGTTTGAATATTTTCTTGAGCGCCTCGTCATTACATCTAACTAAGCTTAATTTGTGTGGTACGCAGGTGGTTGGCCGGTGGATGTCTTGGCGATGTCTTTGACCGGCGGTCGGTAGGGGCGTCGATCTTTCGAGACCAGTGAACACGCTGTATACGATCCGTGAAGCTGCTGGGAATTAATTTTTATAGGAATTATCACGCAGACTTACTCTAATTCATTACCGCCGGCCTCATATCGCATTGGTCTTCTACTCTTGATCTTCAGTGCACTCATTGAAGAAGTCATTTTTCCTTCGACTCTGTAATGAACATATTGTAGGTACTGGTTATTAGATAATACACCACAGTAAATAAATAGCTTTCCTGGACGGTTTCTCGTACTACGCAGAAAGGTGTAATTTTCATTTCATCGTTTGTATTCAAGTGGAAGTAAAACCTGACTGGACTAAATTGCACCTGCCGTAAATTCATTCAAGCATTGAGATGGCGTGTAAAGTGCAGGATTGCCAATTGCCATCCAAACATTCTTGAACTTGTGCTGTGCTTATAATAATTTACTTCTGAGGATAACCGTAGCCCTCGATGCTGAGGAACATAACAAGAACATGACTGGCTCGAGGGGAGAGCAAGGTTGTCTCTCGGAGAGGGAGAGGGCGCAAAAACGAAATAAAAGATCCGAGAAAAAAAAATCGAAAACAAGACTGAGAATGAAAACTAAAAGCCCCACAAAACCCGAAGTAGAGTGGAGGGGTAGAAGGTGTCCTTGTGGTGACGTGTTGGCCCCTCTACCTTGAGACCTGGCACTTGTGACGTCACTTGTTGGCTCGTCTCGGTCCTCCTTCCATTAGGCCTCCTATTCTGGCCCCTTCTTCCATCCTGTCTTCCATCACAGGTCGTCCCATTCATTTCCCACTGCTTTCGCATACCAGACTCCCCGACACTGAATGTTTGTCACATGACTAATACCGTTGGAAAGATATGGTTCCAGAGTCACATCGTTGGTTATTAATTATACGGTTTTGAAGATATTCAAAACTCCCATTTCTACCTGGTATCCCAGTTCGAAACCTTGGCCTTGCAATCAACTTCACCCTTCGATGGGATCACCGCAGCTTCTAAATCCATCGTTGAGTGTACAGTAGCCTTCACCTTCGCAAGAAGTTGGTTCAACATACCCTCCAAATCTCAAACATCTTTGATCCACTGACTCCTAACATCCTGAAGGAAAAGTGAATATGATAAACATGATTTGTGAAGCTTATGGTAAACTATGAAAATCAGTTAAGTTAATGAAATTATTGAAAATAATAGGGAAAATTCAGACGAGATGATTGACATAATTGAGCCTAGGATATTGAAATTAGACGCTATTATACCTGACGTTACTATTAGAGAGAGAATCTCCTGAAGATTGTTACAAACTAACTAAAGCTATGTAACACAATATTAATCAGAAAATTCACAATATTACCACAAAATAATCTCCAGGAGACTCCCAGCTTCAATATTAAGGTCAATATATGATCCCAATTACTGGCATCATAAACACTGAGTTTTTTTTTTTTTAATTAGTAATTTCTGTCACATTTCTCCATGATAGGGGTAAGATGATTAACAGGTTGAGGTGAACAACCTACATGAAAATGAACGAAAAACTTTCGTTGAGGGAGTTTGTTAAAGTTTGCATTTCAACCACATTCATACTTACTTATTAGCGAATTTTCAAAGAAAAGAAAGCTATGGTTCTCGGTCCAAAATTTTTAAAACTCGAATTTCTGAAAAATTGTCATGCCAAAATCCGTTTCAGACCATCCTCAATTCACTGCCAAAACACGACAAAAATCATATCTATATATAGGTACTGATGATTTATGGTATAAATAGATAGGTATATATTTCTATATTTATGTATGTGTCATCCAGACATAACCATTCCATCCAAATATGGAATGAATGTGGTCATGAGTATATGAAAGTCGGAGAGGAGGGCGATGATTGGTCTCATAACTCTCGATAGAATTGAGATGAAAAGTTCAATTTTGCACAAAAATCCGTCCTGGCTATCGAAAGGATAGGATCGTAGATGGCCAGAATCGGGCCACTATAAAGGACCCCCTTTCGGGAATATTGAGGGGGGGGGGGAGGATTACCCATTTTTCCAAAAATGAAAGTCTGAAATGTGTTATAATACCAGTAAAATAGAGACATTTTACATAAAACCAGTTATTTCTTCGAAAATTCGCTCTTAGAGCCATGCTTCATGACGGGATTTTTATTTCGTTATCACCGTGTAAACAAACCCATCCAAATATGGAATGAATGTGGTCATGAGTCGATGAAAGTCGGAGAGGAGGTCGTTGATTGGTCTCATAAATTCGCTCATGGTTTTATATCATTAAAAACAGTTTTGAGTATTAAAAACGGTTACCATGAGTGAGGAGTGGGGAGTGATCTACTCGGATCATTGGTTTATTAAGGGATTGATTCTGAAGAGCACTTTTTGGACAATGCAGACCATCTTCAGACCATTCCTGAGATAATGACGGCTTGAAGGTCAATGCGACCCGCGGCCTGTGATTAGTATTAGGATCGCGTCTTCATCTTAGCCTCACTTATCACTGATCTAGCTATTCATGGTACATGGGTCGGGCGAGAATGCCAATGACTCCAGTTTCTTACTCAGCAATCAAATCTGATGGTGTTTGATCCCTAAAAAAATATACCTACACATACAAGATTGGTAGTAGAGGTCTGCCATCCGAGTCACATGATGAATATCAATAACGATCAGAAATCGATTCAACGAAATGTTTCCTGACTTGGAGTTCCCCTCAATTGTTTTGTGCGTGTGTTTTATTTTTCCTATATTTGTCAGGAATGGAGAGAAAAGAACCGCTCACCGTTGAAATATTTAAATAGTTTGTTTATAACTGGTGCTTACCTGTTTCGACTGTCCCACTTCCGGGACAAATTCTTCTTACATTAACGGAGTGGCACTATTTTTCCTTACCGTGTCACAAAATGGAAATTTCACCCATTCCAAGGATTTTCATGTATAAAATCACATTGATTTTATGGTGGTGCAAGTCCATTTCTTGGCGAGCTTGGTACTTTACATTGTTCCAACCTATCAAATGCTTCACGGTTACTCAAATGATTAATCTGATCCAAGTGGGCCGAAATGTATTTGATAAAATATACGCGAGCACTTACGGCCAGATCTTTACAAGAAACTGGATCAAAGTAGGGAAAACTTAAAAAACCTACAATGTGCTGTGTAACCTTGATCGTCTATTTTATGTATGCCTGGTAGAAAGCTAATAGATCACAAAACACAGCTTTCTACCAAACATACGAGGGTTGTTCAGAAAGTAAGAGTACTCGAATTTTCCAGTCTTTGCAAAATATTTTATGGAAAAAAATACAGGGTATTACACACATACATCTCAGTTATCGTACTTAAAATAGACGATCAAGGTTACAGCACACAGCGGGTTTTTGAAGTATTCACCATTTTTGATCCAGTTTCTTGTACAGATCGGACCTTAAGTGTTCTTGTATATTTTTTCAAATCCATTAAATGTATTTTTTGAGCCCATTCAAATTCAAATTTTGAGCCCATTTAGATCGATATTAGCCAACTCCAGGGGATTAGAGCCTGCTGTACTGCACATTTTCTATCTATTGTATGGATTCGGGAATTTATGGGTTGCTGAGTTTCCCCTGTTCTCGTGTGATTAGGTAATATGCCCACCCAGAGGGATATGCGGTCTGTGTTTCCACAGCCCTCTATCAACAAAAAACTCGGGAACAGGAGATCAGAAAACCATCACAATTGAGGGTTAAAAGAAAATTATCAAAAATCAAATAGACTGAAAACAATGCTGTAGTATATTGTTTTCATTTATTCTGAGACTGAAATTTGATATATTTGACTAATTTTAATAGTTCTTTGGCGTTTTGCTACAATAATTTTCATCTTGTCACAAAGGTACCACCGTACTCTTAGTTCAAAAATACATGATATGTATTTTCGTACTAAGTGTACGGTGGTATTCCTTCTTACAGGACCCTCTCAAATCAATACGAAATGGTTGTTGATCTTCGCTGGCCAAGATCCTTTCTTTTGCAAGAATGAAAAGTGGTACGTAGTACCGTTGACTGGAAAGCAACACCTGTTAGCCTTCTTTACTCATTAAACAAATAATTGCTTACCAATCACATTAGATTCTATTCATCTCCTCTTATCGGCTGTGCAGGCAGCGCATTTAAAACGGTCTCCTCGCCCCGTACATCCTTCCATTTTGCCTCTCTCCTTAACTAATTCTGTATTTTTTCCTGAACCCGGAAAAATATACCTTCGTGTTCTCTAATTATCGTCATAAAAGCTCTTGCGGTTTAAAGCACTCGTAAACAATCAAGTTTGTCTTCTGTTTTGTCCCACGGGAAACATCGATGTAGGTGAAGGGGGTACCAGCAATATTCCTTCTTCCTGTTCTAAGCGATTAAGCGACCACATAGGTTGAGGTAAAGGCATCGCTAGGGTTTGATTCAGGGTGCCCTGAAAAAGATATGTTTCAAAAAATTGTTCAAAAATCGTGTACTTACATCGAAAAGCGGTTTGTTAATTTGTCTAGTTTAACGTTTCTGCCTGTCATACGTTGTATCGCGAATTGAAATAACTGTCGGTTAATGTTATATTAACCGACAGTTATTTCAATTCGCGATACTTACATAAACTGAACTATACAGTCGTCCACCATCATGTTTTTGCACTGAGCAGTATGTTCGCTCTGTTGGAGGCCTTTATTAGGTACCTACCAGCATTATCTAAACCTGATAATATACGTGTCCCTGTTCAGGAAACGCCAATGTCAATGTGAACCCCCGCAAAAAAATAATCGAAACCTGAAATGGGACTTCCCGATCGGTTCCGACTTTCATTTATAAACGGGTACAGACTGCCTTTACTGAATCAGCTGTTCGTTCGCACGATTAGATATCGTTGATTTGTCTGTCTTGTGATCGTTGCATACAAATTCAGGTCAACGGACAGATGCGGTCAAGACGACGGGCGACTGGCGGGTCCTCGTATTATTGATATGGCCCAGTTCGGCACAGCCTGGAAGGAGAAGGGAGGACCGAGTTAACTGGAATGTTTTTTGAAGCAACCGTTTGTCGTCGGTTTTTGTGTTTTTGTCTCGCGATGAAACAGAAAAGGGTAATTAAAACCAAAGACAAACCCTCCTTATCATCCTTTGGTCGATTCAATCCCACGCGTGTAAAAATAATAATCAGGAACGGGGCCCAAGCTAACCGCCATTTCAATCATTAGTGAAGCCAATCAGGTTGTGGAGCGAGCGGGTCCGCCCCAGGCGGTCAATCAGTTCGGCGACATTGTTAAGGCCCCTCAATACAAAGTGCCCTGAGTAACACAATGAGCTCTGAATAGATGCCACGGCGCTCGCTTGGATAAGAGCATACGAATTTCCTTCTTTTCTTCCCGTAAATAACTTTCCCTGACGATGGCGTTCAGGAAACTTATTGGGGCTTTTTGTGCAAGCTTGTACGTATCTTTAAAAAAGAAAAGCCGCTTCATTTCTACGTCTTCTGTGGCAACTGGTAGCAGTGGCGGCTCGTCCATAAGGCCACCTTGGCCCTCGCCCCACCCAAAAATTTGCAAAGGAAAACAGAAAAAACATAGAACAAGGAGAAAAAAATCTTACCTACTACTACCCACCATGGAAGAAGGGAGATCTCCCTTCCTCCATGACTACCCACTTCCACTGAGTCGCATTTTGTTTCGATTTATCGATTAAAAAAATCGATTATCGGATCGACCAGAAGTGCCCCAGTCTCAATGTTGAAGGTATAGGCGCTTCCTGGGGTGGGGGAAGGCACTCTGTGTTGCGAGATAGGAGGCGTTCCGGGCGGTGGCCAAAATATCGTATCAAGTTGAACGCCGAAAACAATCGATCGTTGAATCGTTCCTTGTCAAGGAAGAACGAGTTTCATTCTTCCATGCTTTCTTCCATGTTTGATAAGAATGATATCAAAACGTTGCCTGACGTTATTATTTTGAATGCATTGACTGGTGGTTTTTAGCTTCGTATTTACTCATCATAGTAAAAGTGAATTATTGTCTCCATAATATTAATCAACTAAACATTGAAATTTAATATCTCACGTGCAACGCGTGAACGCTTTGCTAGTCGTCAAGACTGAAGTGGATCCACAGAAAACCGTACTATACTACGTGGTTCACTATTCGCCCAAGGGAATCTCATTTGTTGATTTCTACATTCTGTAAGTTAATAACCATTAATAACAGTAATATACATAATATTATTATGTAGCTCAGCCAACCGTTGAGAATACTGTTTTATTTGTTATCCCTGAAACTGATGGTGACTTCGTTGACTCGAGCTTTGTTTGAGCTAACCAACGAACTCTAAAAGCTAGTTGAAATCAATCTTGCTGTTCTGTGATCGCTCAAAATGTTTTGATACGATTGGATAAGAAAACGTATGTGCAATCTGGGCATAAGAGGACATTTTTAGAGGGGGTTTTCAAGGTACCACTCGGCTAGGAAGCAGATGGTCGCGATTGCTAATTTTTAAAAACCCCAGTAATAGAAACTCCAATAATATAATTTTTTGACTACCTTTATAATGTACTCTTTGAATAGTACTCGTACAGTCACAATTTCTCTTTTATTCTTCCTATCATTTTGAAGATAATTATTTGGGTGGGTAGGTGGGATTGCCTTGCAGCCACCTCCTCGTCGGTAATCCTGGATACTGGTCAGTAACCTTCCCTCTCCTCAAGAGAACTCTTTGGAGAACGATGTTTCCTGACTTGCTAAGAGCTGCATACCATTAATTATGAAGCAGTTTAGCTGTAAGGGTAGTTTGAGTTTAGTTCCTATAGTGAGTACCTAATAGGTAGGTATGCACCTAAATATTGCCCTGGTGCCCCACCAGTTTCTGAGCTCACGAGCCGCCCCTGACTGGTAGATACTCGTAAATGATACTCATGAAATATATTTTCCGCTGGAAGTCAGTTGAAAAAGCAACTCTGCAACTAAGCTAAATTACTAAATGTACAGTATGTTTGAATTTCATCAATTCATCTGTACACCATTAAACTCGGGACAAAGAGGTGGATGACAAAAGTTACGAGTACTACGTACTACGTCTGCCTGCTCTACTTATCTTGTCTAGTGTCAGATTTCAAATGTCCACTAATACCAGCGATAACATTTTGTACACATAGTATACTCCGAACTTGAATTCTTCAAAATGAAAAATAATAGGTATGTTGAAAAGTGAATTATAAGTCGGGTGTCTTCATTCGTACCTACCTACTCTTCGTTTGAAGTAAAATTCAGCATTTTATCAACAGTGTGGGTATTGAATTCGCGCTATAATACTGCTGAGCCTATGGGTGGTAGCATAGAACTCCAATGAGATATCTTCACATACAATCGCCTTCGATGTGAAATGATGTACTTGTGTACCTACACCAAGAAAGACAAGACAACGAACCGAACAATTCGGCAATTTAAGTCTCTACCTAACTCAGTTTTCGAGATATAAACGACCATACAAACGAACAACGCCTTCCTTTGCTTTGGTAAACCTTAGGTCTACCTTCCAGATGGAGGGGAGGCGGTACTTCCAGTACAGTATTCCTTCCCTGTGGTGAATTGGAACGAGAAAATCTATTGGTTCTGAATTTTGCTCAGACCAATGCTTCGAGAATATTTAAAAACTAAATCAAATCATCAGACGATTGATTTCGACCTTTTCTGAAGCATTTTGTTCCCGTGTCAACAATAATTATTGCCATACCATTTCTTCTCTGTGGTTATTTGAGGTTTCTGTGACTCTGGCAGGGTTACTGAAGTTTGAATAATCCTATTTTCTACTCGTACTGGTTCATTATAAAAATTGGTTCAATGTGCTTTCTAAGGGCCAAAGATAACACTGACTGTTTAAGGTAATGTTCTGTTTGTACCTACAAGAAGTACTTACCTAATTCTTCATCTTTACTGTAATCACCTACAGTGCTGGTAGCGTACCAAGTTCGAAAACAAAGACAGCGCCAGCTTTTAGAAAGACAGTGTACTTCTGTGTGATCCTATTCTCGTTTCTGTGAAGAACGATAAGGTTGTTTAGAATGGTTCAGTAAATCAAACACCAGAAGTTGACATAACTCGTTATCGCTCATTAGTCGTGATACGCGCTCGCTCCTATCTGCCCTCAGGGGTTCATTCGTGGCAGTGGGAAAACATGGAATTCTAAGTACGAAAAGATGAGCTCAGGATAGGTACACATACTTTTTTTTTTTTTAGTTTTAAAATTGAAAGTAGGTAGGTACCTACCTCTGTTGAACAAGATTTACGAGTCTCCCGTACAAATATATTTAACGAGGGGACTGAAACAGCAGCTAAATGTAACGCCCTTCTACTCATATTGGGTACCTGATCTATCACACGAGGCATCTTAATTACCGTACTTAATAGCCCCTGAACGTAATTCTGCAGATAGGACGGTTTCAGTAGGCTCGTACGTACATACCTATTATTACGGGGATTTCGTTGCGTGACCATCCGACCTTGATGGCCAAATGTAGTCGTTATTGACCGGGCAAGGAAATTTATGTGAAATCGAAGAACTTTCGAGAAGGTTATCAAATGGTTTTCGATCATCAAGTGAAACCAGCTCGAATGGGTTATTTTTTCAATCAGCGTACCCATAAAATCAACGTTAACAATTACTCAGGCCTGACAAAAGAGGCTCGTGTCCTTGATTGCTGCTCTGGCTTTATTGTGATATAACACATATTATGTGTCGTATGATACAGGGAAGGCAAACTCTTGAACCCTCGATTCTAGGTTTGCGATTTATGGACGTATCCCAAAATTCCTACTAACTTGGTATGATTTTTCTCTGTTCTCAGGGATCACCGATGGGAAAAAAGAAGTGGTAAAAGCTCAGAATGGCACCCGGAAGCACCAGGAGACGACTTGGGAGGGAGAGGCCGTTGAAGACATGGCATGCGGACTTGGGCCCTGCAAACCCCGATGGATGCAGTGCTTTGCATCAAAACAGGCCTTCCTCGTAACATTCTGCATTACTTGGGTGTTACAGGTAATACATTTGCTTTTTACACCTCCTATTAAATTCGTCTTTGTTTGGACATGGATATTTCTTATGGCTGAGGGTCATTCCAAAATTTGCGTGATACTCCTGAGTCGCTCCTAAGCTATTTTCTATGCTATTTACTCTATGAAGCTGTAATTTGGTATGCAGCCTCCTTAGGACTTCAACTTTAAGCAGAATAGGCCCACGATCAGCTGAGGGGCTCCTAAAGCTAACAGAAACATCCATGATTAGATGTTTTTCCCAGTAAGGGTAAAATATAAATAAAAAAATTCTTTTTTTTTTTGTCGATTTTAATTGTTCATTATCAAAACTAAAATGTGTACATCCCTCGAAGTAGCGTATCCTTTTGGAATTTGGGAAATCCACTTACTAGATACTAGACAAACCATGTGTAAGTAATTTACGTTATTCAAAACGACGGCTGTACCTATAGGTTCATGTCGAAGACTGCTTCCAATTAGTAATCAAAAGACGTATTTACGTTCCAGAGCAGTTTTTAATCGAAGACATCTTGATTGGAGCATAATTTATGTTTTCTCCTCTACTTGTCCTTCATTCCAAGCTTTAGATTTTATGTGTTTGGAATCTACATAACTTGTTTTCCTGTTTCAGGGAATGTATTACACGTACTTCGTATCCGTCATCACGACGATCGAAAAACTCTTTCAGCTTCAGAGCAAAACGACAGGTTTTATCATGTCCGCCACCGAAATCGGCCAGATCGGATCGTCTCTGCTACTCACTTACTACGGCGGTCAGGGACATCGTCCAAAATGGATAGCCTGTGGTAGGGATAAACCAACCTTATTAGAGAGAGAGAGAGAGAGAGAGAAAGCATGCTTTATTTTTCACCAATCATTGTTTATACATTTGTTACAAGGAGCTATGCACTGCCTTGGTGCTATAGGAGGACCGTCAGGCGAGTTCGCGTCGTTTTTCGACAACTATACTATTCCTAAACCTAAATTCTTAATTCTAAACCATTAATATGATACCGTTTAATAACCATTCATATAAATACATGCACGATAATAACAAATTTCGTATTCACTAATAACAATGCACAAAAATAATAATGTTAAATGATAACAACAACCGTAACATACCTACGAACTAATATATTTTATATTCAATTTTGGTTCTTAGGAGGATTAACAATTTATTACTAACTATATATGCCAATTGATTCATGCTTACTCATACAAAAATATTCAAGTAATACCTAATCGCCCAACTATATTATGCTGCATTATTTGCTCACTCATGCCAGCCCATACTCTTTAATGGCTTTGTACCTTAAAGGCCAAGCCACCCTGCAGAAACGCACCAGTGAGGGATCGGCATTTGCCAACATTTCCATAAAGAGATCTCATCGGCCAAAATGGATAGCCTGTGGTACGGATAAACCAACCTTATTAATCATGGAACACTACCTAATTCTTGTAGTTCCCTTCGACCCTACCACAAATTCCTGCTTTGTACGTATAAAACGCCCAAAGAGCGAGGAAAGAAATCAATAATGTTTAGTGACTTGTCTGATCATCTGGTCCACCATTAAATTAGCCCGCTAAATCACAATACACGCGTACTTTGCACAATCAATGCTAGGAAAGAGCAATGCTTGAACGAAATGCAACTTGACTTGATATTGACCATTTGATGCAATTTAGTTCTTGCCACGAATTACTTCGAAAACCAACAATATTTACCAACTTTTTTTGTTAGTTACGACGGTACTATTAATAAAAATAGGCACGATGCGTGAACTGAACAAACCGGTTGACCTGACCTGACCTCATCTTGGTTCATGGACGGGCGTTCCTTCCTTGCTAGGCGTGTATGGGTGACGGATAGTCAATATTGGCCATTTATATTTACTATATTTACTGTCCCTCCTTTTTACTCGGAAGTCCTGTACGAGTAAAATTACTCACAAAATGGAGATAAATTCCAGAACACCGTATTCTCCCTTTGTAAATTAGAAACAGAATCAATTCTTAGAGTTGTCACCAAACATTTTGGATGTTACGCCCTAGTCTGAACTTTTGGCCTAATTTTTTTAGAAATGCACGAAATTATTGAAAAGCGATTAGTAGCATATCTATATTTATATACTATCGTAAAAATCAAATTGATTACCATCGATTACCATTGTTTTGTCACTCATGCTGGACCACCCCGTGAATATTAGTCCCATAAAGCTCTTTCGAATTGTTTTTGAGCCCTTATGAGTTCATTTATGGTTGAACGAAAATCCACCAATGCAGATGGGTCTTTCATACGTATATTATCTCAATGTTTTCACAGGTATGGTTCTATTTGCCGTATCTGCGTTCTCTTGTTCCCTACCGCACTTCATCTTTGGAAATCAGATGCTGGCAGAAAACAATTCAGTATTGGCTCCCCCGAATTTATGTAAACTCAACGATGTAGTGTTAACTCCTCTCAATGGGTAAGTTAGTCAATAAGTCGTATTATTGAACTTTGTCTATTGAGGACTGTTGTACATTTCAACTAATCTCCAATGATTGCTTCGTGTTCAGCTCCAGTTTGGATTTGGAGATGGAATGCAAAGACGACTTACTTGCTGAGCAGCAAGTCCAAAGCAAAATCACTACCCTCGTGCTGGCGATATTCTTCACGAGTTTGCTCGGAGTCGGCATGGGGCAGACGGCCGTGTACACTCTCGGAATTCCTTACATCGATGACAACGTTGCATCTCGCGAGAGCCCTCTGTACTTTGCAATTACTATCGGACTAAGGATATTAGGACCAGCTCTTGGTTTCATGCTTGGTTCTGTGTGCACCAGGTAAGAGACTTGGATTCAATTGTGCATTTTTTTACTGTGTATCGCTGGTCATCGTCACATAACGAGGTGGAGGTGTGTTGGTAACATAGTGTTACGAGTGTTTTCTTCCTTCACCTTTATTTCTTGAGTCTAGACAGATTTAATGACCCTCTAGAGGCTCTGAATGTGAGAAATGAGCATGAGATTCCACATGAGAAATGAATGTTCTCAGACTCTAAATTACGGGAATTCGAAACATTAGAGTGATAGAAGAAGAATCTCTCTTGAAAGCGTACTCACTGTTACCATACTATTATAGTAAATTGATTTGATGGGTCCAAAGCTCAGTTGTTATTTTACTGATTTGTAACCGAAAAGAATTTAATGTCGTAAAGGAAAGAGCGATTGAGCCTTGTCCAGAGATCGATACTCCAGAAAGTGTCAACTTTCGACTGCCGGCTTGTTATTTGAGCTGACTAATGCGGGAAATCCCATACATCAGGGATGTTGCTCTGCACTTAACCACTAAGTCTTAGGATGCCTGTGCACATATCTCGATCTTTCAACCCAGATCGAATATTAATGGTGCCCCCTACTGAGTGAATGGGTGCCCGACAGTTCATTTGTTTCACAGCCTCACTGACGTCAACCTATAGGCCGTCAGCCTATGGAAAACGTGAAGTCGCTCAGTCTATAGAACTTGTATTGTCGTTGTTAATACTTATCCATTTTTTCTGGGGTCTTTGCTCGTATGGAGTCGAATATGAAATTAAATAAGAACTATGCGAGTTCATAATCAAGTCCGTCTTTCTTCTGGTTCAGAAGACTATTTTCAAATACTATTTTTATATCTTCCTGGATTTTACAAACGAATGTCTACTAAGTAGAACTTAGTTTGGTCAAAATGACCAGACGACCAATCCTTTATTTTGGGTATCTCCGTGTAACTCACTCTAGAATTTTCAGGTATGGAGATCTACTGTAGGGTCACGGCTATCTAAACAACCCTGGTTTGTTCATTTATTGCCCATAAAAATGCGCTAATGGCCCAATTGCTCTAAAACGTTACGATAGTCCAGTGTTGATTCCATCCTGAACGAACTGGATTAATGGAAGGTACCTATGGATGACTAAGTAGAGGGTGAAGGGGCACAGCATCTCTTCTTACCTAAACTCTGTACTAATGGCTGTGTTTATCGACTTGTAGGATGTACGTGGACTTGAGTGTGGAGCCTCAAATAACACCAACTGACCCGCGATGGGTTGGAGCCTGGTGGTTGGGCTTAGTTCTTATCTCGTCTCTCCTTATGTTGGCCTCTCTAGCCATGTTTTCCTTCCCGAAGCGACTCCGTACCGCACGACATACGGGTCCATCGATTCATTCTCCAACGTCATTGGTGAGTTATTCCCAAGTAGCCCGTGTAAACTGATCGAGGCGAAGTTAGATTTCATTTTCATCTTCTGAATGATTCGTCTTCAGGTGTCCAGAAAGAAGAAGAATCCCTCTTTGAGAGATTTTCCCAAAGCCGTGAAAAAGCTGCTGTCCAACGACATACTGATGTGCCGTACAGCCTCCTCAGTCCTTCACATTCTCCCCATCGCTGGTCTTTACACTTTTCTACCGAAATATCTGGAAAGCCAGTTCAGACTGACCGCCCATGCAGCCAACATGGTATCAGGTTCGTACCAGCGACTATCTTTAAATAACTGTATGGTTGATTTGGGTCAAAATGAGTAACAAATACTTACAATCGCTTACAGGCGTTGGTGGAATCCTAGTGATGGGCTTAGGCATCATCCTTTCTGGCGTCTTCATCTTGAGGGTGAAACCAAATGCTAGGTTCGTCGCTGCGTGGATAGCTTTTACTGCAGTCATCTATGCTATTGGTGAGTACATTCCGTCCCTACGTACTTTAACGTGTTCGAAACCATGTTAGGCACGAACCTTCGATAGCTGTCGAATTCTCATTTTCGATTAGAAATGATGTTGAAATGAACTAAAATTCGGAGGACAGGTTGTCTCCAGTGAATCCAATATGGATAGCATCAGAATCCTACTGTACTCTTACGGTTGTCGCGAAAATGAACATGTGAATGAATACTAAGCAATGGTCTTATAACGCATTTTCTCGTTGTTATTTTAGGTATGGCTATTCTGATGTTCGTTGGATGTCCTATGGACGACTTTGCTGGTCTTAGAAGAGGCACGAGGTAAGTAACTTCCTGTTATCCCTCATTTACATCCAATAATTAAAACGAATCCAATTATTTGTAACGTATTGTTGCTTTTTAGTATGAGCCGGTTCGAGCCAGTTTGCCGGACACAGTCTTGCGAATGCGATCATTTCAAATTCAGCCCGATCTGTGGGGAGGATGGCAAAACTTACTTTTCTCCTTGTCACGCCGGCTGCACTAACATCACCATGGTGGACGGTACAGTGACTGAGGTTGGTATCACGTCCTGTATTTTGGAATTTCAACGTGGATAGGTATATATTTTTGGGGCAGTAAACAATATGGTGTTAACAATTCGTCACGTATTGAACAACGCACAAGTCAGTATTACTAACCTAGACGACTGTGTGGTTTGTTTAAAATTATAACCGATTTCTCAGACTTCTCTGGGCCTACTGGGTAAGAAGACATGGTAGGATTCATCGATAAGCCATTTCCGCTGGAGAAAAGCCCCTAAACAGTATTAATAGCGATATTCAAGATTCTGGATACTTCCATGATTCTAAAAGTTGTTCGTATTTCTTTTAATAAATTGTTGGATACGTTAACAGGTTTAAATGAAGAGTTAATGATATTTCAGTATTCGGAATGCGGATGCATGGGTGATGGTCTAGGAGACGGTGGCATCGCAACGGTGGGCCACTGTGACTTGGAGTGCAACAACTTCATCTGGTACATCCTCCTATTTTCCCTCTTCGTATTCATCCATTCTACATCAGAGGTAATTTTTATTTATTTTTATTTTATTTTTTTATTCGCCTAATAAACGTGGATATCCCTAAAACACGCTTATTGACCTCGAATATCATTTCATTTCGTGTGTTTCATTTTCTATTCTTGTGTTATTCACAGGTGGGGTCGATGCTTCTCATTCTGAGGTGTGTGGATCCCACTGAGAAGGCAATGGCGCTAGGTCTCATACAATTTGCCATTGGGCTTTTTGGTAAGTGGATGATATTATTATTGTTAACAGCAACATTATTGTTGTTACGTTTTTGTTTATTATTTCCAATAAAAACCATTGCAATCGACCAAGAAAAAATTTTTCGTTTTCAATAGAACCGTAGGTTTCATTTTCCACGTTCTCATTTTTGTGTTCTGTTATTCAAGTGCTCCTGTCCATTAAAATACTAACTAAGTATGTGATTTGCTACACCTCATTTAATCATGTTTTAACTCAATTTTAATGGTTATTCTTCATCGGTTACTAAAGCTGCAAATCATGTGTTTTTATCGTGACATTTTTCATTAATACTGCATCACACAAATGAGACCAGTCAACTTTAATAATGAGATCTCGAATAAAAATTGATCTCTAAAAACATAAACTGCAAATGAAAATAAATGGTTCATGTGAGAGAATATTGACTGGACATTGTGATTATGTTTATGTATTTCTTTATGGGTAATATCAGAATGTTTAACAGGTAATGTCCCATGTCCTATAATATATGGAGCTGTGGTGGATTCGGCGTGCCTCATATGGGAAACTACGTGTGGTAAACAAGGTGCCTGCAGACTCTATGACGAAAACTTCTTCAGAATGTTCTATCACGGTTAGTGAATATTTCATTTTCGAATATGATGTACCTAATCAGCTATATTCAGAATGATTAATTTAATCGCGGAAACAAATACTCCAAGGTCTCTGGATTTTGGTTCAGGAACCCTGGTGTTCCTCAGTATTCGGAAGAGTAATGTCCAGATGGTGATCTGACGAAATATCTTTTAAATTCCCATTTCAAGGGGCCAACGAGACTTTGAATTTAAAGCATGTGTCATGTACGAGTCCCGTCAGCGAACTCACAATTGGGAGCCAGAGTCCTTAGGGTTTTGGTAAAATCGCCTTAACTTTGATTTTTGGCCTGAAACGCCTAAATATTAAACGTCTGAACCTGTGTTGGGTAGATTGTCAAATTTATCTGTCACAGCATCACCCGCTAAATTTAGAAGGGGCGCCTTATTCCGTAGTTGCAAGTGACATCATAAGCAAGCATATAGGACCGCTCGAATCTCTTAATTCACTGAGCCGACCTATGGCAAATAGATGCAGCCTCAGTTAGAGCTATGATGCTCGAAAATGTCTCAAATGAGTTCGCTATGCCCGATGTTACAACAGTTTATACTTAGACATGAATACCAACTTACAATGTAATAACACACGACGGCATAGCACGTGAGGTCTTATGCTCTTGTCGCCAATATGGTGCAGTACAAACACTTGAATGTTGAATTTTTAATGATTATAAATCAATAGGTACCCTGTAAGCAGGTTGGACACTAGTGTAAGTAAAGAGAGTGATTGAATATTGCTTTCCTACACCTGCCCGACTATTTGTCTACGCGATCGCCAATACTTTCATTTATGTTCCAGGGACGACCGGTGCCATTTTACTTTGCGCATTCTTCGTGGATTTGGTGGTTTGGTACAAGGCTGGCTCAATAAACTTCGTGGACGAGACTATACCTGAAGTGAATGAAGAGGAATTGAGCCCTTTCACTGCTAAGCCGCGATCAGACGTTAGTGTTAGTACTAATTTTACTATTGCAGTTCAGATCATGCTTATAAAGAATTGCGAATTATTTTAAGTTATACCTCATGGTTTGCAATCGTAAATCTTATAATGCTTCAGTAAGCAGCTTTACCTAACAAACCACTGACAGTGGTGGCAGTTTAGATTAGGGATGAGCCATTCCCTAATGCCAGTGAGGGAGCTGTTCCAAAATATAGATCTTGTTGTATAGAGGCGCTTGGAGGAACTTTACATCTGTATTTTAAAGAGTAAAGAGAATATTGATGTGGGAACGCGGTAGAAAAACAAACGGACAAACAAGAAATAAATGTTAGAGAAAATTTCAGGGACAAAGAACTGAAATTTAGTTCAATTTTGGCCACTTTGACGGGTCCTCAGTCGATCAACATGAAATTTGGTGTGGATGATAGAAAAAAAGCCCTGAAAGTTTCAAGTCGCTAGGTCTAAAGGAAGCCGAGTTCTAACTAATATAAATATGACGGTTCTTCATGTTTTTCTTCTAATTCAGTTGCGAAGGCCTCTCCAACTTCACCGATTGACTTGACATTTTGCACAGAGCTTCATTTCAACTTGAGCCAGTGCTTTATAAAAGGGGGAACCCATTATCTCAACCCAAGCAAATTTTCAGGAACAAAAAACTGAAATTCGGGCTAATTTAGTTTAATTTTGGTCACTTTGAGGGTCCACAGCTGATCAACTTGAAATTTGGTGTGGATAATAGAAATCCCCGAAAGTTTCAGGTCACTAGGTCTAAACGGAGCCAAGCTCAAAAACCCAGTTCTTCGCCCTTACCATGTTCTTCTTCTTATTCAGTTAGGCAAGGTTACATCCTCCTCCTTTATTCTTTCTTAATTCATTTATTTTATTAATTTATAATTTTATTATAAATAATAAAATTATATTTTATTATATTTTATTTTATTATAATATTTTATTTTATTATAATATTATAATTTTATTGATAAATGTATACATAAATGTAAATCAACTAATGAATGTATACATTTATTATTCGTGGCACTTTATATTAGAGATGGGCCATTCCTAAAAACCGTCATCCTGTCACAGTTAGGGAGTTGTCCCAAAATCTTGATCTTGTTTTATAGAGGAGCTTGGAGGAACTTTAATCCTGGATTTTAATGAATAAAGGGAAAAGAAATAGTAGCTACTAGTTCGTAACTATGGATAAAATTGCTTTCCTGGACAACAATCAAAAAATCCTCTCTAGCTATGAGTAGAAAAAGAGTTTTGTTGAAGCACAAAAGCTCCATGGAGGACCAACCTCGGGATCAACCCACTGATGAAAACCATATAACGCAAGAAAATACTGAATAATAATATCCTCTTGACTTTGTCACAAAACTTCCAAAATAATTTTGCATAATTGATTTGCAAATTGATATAATACGATTTCGTCCTCAGTTTCGTCCTCACTCTCATACCTATCGTTCATATTTACAGAACACAGAAGCTGAAATCTCGTAAACTCGTGAATCAACGTATTCTTGTACAACGCAGAACCTCCGCTGGCGACTGGGGGTAAATTCTGTCTGGACACTTTGATAGTGCCACCGGCTAGCAAATCCAACGTGTCCAGCGCTGAGGCCAGAATGACATCACGTATTGAACATCGACATCACTCTCGTTTGTGAAATAGACTTTAATTTTTACTAGTTTTAATCTAAATTTGATCGTGATTCATGTTGTTGGTGCCAACTTGTATAAATTATGTTATTTTAAATGATTGTTGAAGTTTAATCTAGTTTAAACTTTGTTTAAACCTCATCCTTGTGCGTATGCAAGATTTGTTGTTCAATGTTTGCAACGCATAATGAAATTATCGACCTTTCATTTAATGCAAGTAGTTCAATGGTACATCGCAATGCAAGCTAATGGTGAATCTCATGTGCTTTTTTCTATGTTAAGAACAAATGGGTTCGTTCCAAAAATTGTTATTCCCATTACGTTTAAGTTTTAGAATGGTTGAACTATTAAGTACGTAGTTAATTGTTGAAATTAACCTGTTAAGTTCTTATTCTAAGCCATGCCAGGGCTGTGATCATACATCACCGGTTAGATAACATGTAGGTAATCACTTTTATTCTTGTCGAAATCGGTCACATGAGACTGAAATTGCCTTTGAAAATTTGACTACGTAAAGAACTCTGTTTATTTGTATAGAAAAGTAAATATTAAATAGTTATCTCCATGGGGTCATTGGTGTTTGCTGGGCTAATCATTTGACGAATGTGCCCGAACCGTAAGCATTTATTGTGCTAATGTGTATAAAATGGATACAATTCTTTCCGCTTAGTTTGGGATTCCATGTTTGTATTATTCCAGACACTGTGTTGAAGGCTCACTAAAGCAAATTGGAATTGAGTCCGGATATTGGTAGGTTCATATGATAACCTATGAATTATTAGGGAATAGAAAACTGCTCGAGATTCGACGGGTTTTGAATACGTGCTAGTGTTTCCTAATGGCATACTTGAGTGAAGTAGCTCCTGTTAATGATGATATGTACACATAATGTACCTGTAAGCTGCTACTAACGATGAGTGGTACCTAGTTATATAAAAGATGACCTCAGTTGTCGCCATCTGAAACGGTTTCTATGTAGGTTTATGGTAATGGAAACCAGAAAAATGAGGAGTTATCGGGCTTTATGAGAAATTGAAAGCACTTCCTTGTACTGGCAACTCCTTTGTTTATGAAGAAGGAGCACTGACTCTCGATTCAAATGGTAAATCGATGAGGGTGCTAGTCCCGGAGCCAATCAAAATACTTCCCTTCACTCCTCAGTCACCATTCAGTATAGTAACCATGGTGCTATGGAGGTTCCATCAAAAATGTAAACTTGCGAACTGCAGGAATTGATCTACATTGTATGGAATTGTATTTCGGACACTAACACACGGCTGACACCAAAGCCATTGCTGGATAAACATTGTTTATACATTTTTTTACAATCTCCTGCTTTGAATTTGAAAATTTGACTGTTGAATTTCAACATTCTTATTCTAGTGATCCATTCCCTACCATCAGATACGTCAAAAATATCTACTTGTTGGTAAGAGCTAACGATAAATTCTCTAAAAACTATTGCTTTGGTGAGCTTTTCAGCAATGTTACGAATCTCCTCTGTGGAAGGAGGGGGAAGAGTTTGGAAGAAAATTGTCTGCAGGTGATACCTACAGATTTCACACGAGAAAGCGATTAAGTCAAATCGATGCTTGTTTCATATTTTAAACATGTCTCGTTAATGCACACAAACAGGCTGTAATATGTCTGTCTCGCAAATAAGTCGAATCTAATTCATGAAATTCACTCCAATCGCACATAGATGCTGGATCTTTCAGTCCATTTACTCGTACAAATCAAAGTCCTAGTAAGTACTCTATTCTTAGTCACCGGTGCCCTTGATGAGGATAGTTTTAATGCATCACACACAGTTGGTACTCACCTGCACAACTCAGGCACCTAAATCACTCATGAACGAATTAAATCCACTGCTTCAGAGGATTTTCGAACAGAGTACAGCGTTCTGAATCCAACTTTGTGTGAGAAACCAGAGCACAAGGACATCATACTGATGTATGATCAGCAATTTCATTTTTCTGCCAAAATGTCAGTTTTCCTGTGGCAGTCGTTTATGAGTTGTGCTCATTTCCCATACACTCAAGGTATAACATCCGTGCGAGGTTTCAAGTTTCAAAGGAAATTTTGCTCTTATCACGAATGCACCACATGTTATGGGTGTCTGTACGAGCCTCGCAAAAATATTTGGGAATTTAATGGTAAATTTTGACTGGAGCGACTCAACACTGAAGTTTAAAATGTCGCACCACCCCAGGTGTTTCAACTTCCTTGTACCCACAAACGATTTATTTACCAATTTTGAACGTTTGAAGGCACTTGTTGAGTGTAAACATATCGTTATAAAGGATCAAAATTGGGTGATGATTTGGTTGGGTCAAAGTCAGTTTTTCTTGAAACTAAGAGCTGGTTATGCTGAACCTTTCAAGTCAATTTCATGTGCGAATCGAGTAGTCAAAAAGTACATCAGCAAATTTGAACAGATCTTGAACCATGAGGGCAAAATTCAAACTTATCGAAGCAAAATGTTCTGAACAACGTGCGAAAATAACACTCGAAAATTCTATTTACCACATGATCCTTATTTGAGGATGCAATCGGGACACAAGAGTCCTTACCGATTGTTTAAGACCGCCTTGTAGATAAATGTCGGTCTGCCTGAGCTAAATGATATAAAATCCCAAATTGCGTCTAAATGCCAATAATTACAAGCGAAAAGATGATCAGAAAACCACCCGTTTTGGAGTGAACAAAATGGTCAATTTTGATTAGTTTATGTACTTGGAAAACAAATCACCCAAAATCTCCTGATTACCCCATGGGAATGGGTACCGATAAATACATCAATGAAACGCGAATGGTATCGTAATATAGATGTAGGGATGCTGAGTCGATTTTTCGTAACAACCTCACTGCATTCGTTGAGTGTGTTATGGTGGGTGTGGTTGGTGCCAGTCAAATATTTATGACATTGTGGTTCGTATCGCGTCATCTACCGCTTTCGGCCGGGCCGAGAAATCTGTAGGTTACTTTGAAAATTCTCTCACGAGACCATTCTACACGACTGGTACTTCAATTCTCAAAGAGATCACATTTAAAAATGCTCAATTCTTCGTACTACTTATCAATGACAACGAAAATTCTACCTCACTCGCCCCCTCCAAAATAATACTTATAGTATTCATGTAGTGATAACAAAGAGGTTATTTTGTGACTTTAGTCTAGCTTTAAATATTGTACAAAATAATATTTTCTGATGAATTTTTCAGTTTTGTAAATTGTATGTTCATTGTTTTTGAGTAGATCAACGTATTGTAACGTCTATTTTCCGACCACCATAAAATTCCGGTTATATATTTTTGTCTAGTTTATTACACATTGTATCTGAGTACACAATTCCTTGTGAGATTTTAAATTTTTTGAATTGTCTGTAGATATAATTTGACAAATTCAAAATTTTATGAGATTACTATTCTGTACATATTTCACTTTAGGTATTAAGTACATATTTTTTAAAATCATAGTTACTTGTCTCGGTCAAGAGTTTAAAGAGCGCAGAATATTTCTCTATTGCTTTTTGCATTATTTTTCTAATACCCCATCTAAAGGTACATCCAATGGTACTACTCATGTCCATATAACCGACAACACACTCGACATATATTGTTAAGTTTGAGAGGAAATAAAAAACCCGCGTCTTCCCAGTTTATTGAATGATTTCTTACATCCTACCTATCAACTTGAATATTACAAGTTTCGTCTCGTGTGTTCATTGTGAGTGTCTGAAAATTCTTAGGTTCATTTTGATAGTATTCCTACGTTCCTTTATGAAAATTTAATGTTTTGAAAAAAATGAAATAATGAATTGGAAAAATATCTAAATAATTTAAATATCTAATAATTTACTAGTTACCTACCTACTAGTAGGTAGGTAAACTTGTAATATTCTAGTAACTAGATATCGAAAGAAATTACTCGAACACCTGTTTTTATTTTTAGCCCAATTTCCATTTGTTCATGTTCGACATTAACGGATACCTACTTGTTTTAATTTTGACCCAAATTCCATTTGAATACTTTATCCTATACTGCAAGTAGTAGGTACTCAATACCTGTATATTATGGAAGTACGAGATATGACACTGAAAATGCTTGGTATTGAGAGAAAACGTTCCATAGCTTCTACCTACTTAATCATATGAGAATACTTTTATCCAGATATAGGTAAAAACAACAGTTGAATCGTCATAAATCTTTAGTTGTCTTCAATGTTGAAATTCGGTCAAGACAGCGCAAGTGCGAGGCAGAATAATTATTATGAAGTGTTGCCAACCATCAAACCTGAAATCCACTTGACCCTAGGATTGGGCATCCAAGAATGCAGGTGAGGAGTCGTGTAATGACCACTTAGTTATTACATGGAGTAGGTAAATCCATTTGAAAATCTGCTAGCACTTCGATTGAGTACGAATAATACTACAAATAACAATGAGATACTTACTACAAAAAAATTTGGTACCAGTGCTGGCATCGAAAGAAATACTCGATACTTTAATCGTAACGATAGGTATCGCACGTCACTACCCGAGGCGAGAGATTCTATATGTATACACACGTGTGTATACATATCGATGGCGAGAGTAGTTTGAGGGAAACATGGTTATGGTTATTCGGTTTTGGATGTCATGTAAGCTCCTGTAGTCTACAAACCATCAAAATTTATTGCCCTATCGGTAACCGCTACAAGATCTCTTTTGTGTTACCGTTAAATCCATGCGAAAAAGAGGATTTCATTTTGCCCTGATATCATTCAAATTATCAATCTGAATCATATCACTACAACGGCAAACACAAAAATTTAAAATCCGTTTGTTAATTTTCTGGTAGGTACTGGTATTTTTGTAGGTGCCTACTGTTTTTCCGCATTCAAACTCCAATTCTCCATGAAATCGATAAGGAATCGCAAAGTTGACCATACCATTAGAAAGCTGATTAAATTTGCAAGTTTTCATGAGATTTGCCAGCTGCCAGCACGTTTTTTGGAAATGCAGTTCACGTACAAGTATTTTCAAAAATTTATTTTTTTTTAAATTTGCCAATGTTTGAACTGCAATTGCGGTCCTTAGGAGTTCGTTTTTTTATTACATTTTCTAAATAAAACCTTAAATTAATCATGTCTTGGGAACGGATTGAGATAGAAAGGTGCGGTCGGCGGCGTTCTACTCCATTTTCAGTCTAGTTGTACCCATTTTTTCTTTTACACCAAGTCCCGAACACCCTGTCTATAAAAGTAAATACTGGAAATACTGAAACAGAAGCCGAAATATTAAATGTGTACCTTTATTGTTTTCATTCATCCCGTAAATGACAAACTTATCATTACCAACTAAAAATTAAGCTCCATCATCAACACGCACAAAAAATGTTATGATCAACAGAAATAAACATGAATACTAACATATTTCAAACATAACTACAGGAATTTGATTCCAAATAAATATATATCCTTGAATATAGTACGTACAAGTTATTTTTGATTTGATATTTATATACAAATTTTTTTTTAAATTAACATTAGGTACCTGTCTAATGCGGTCTAAATGGATACAGATGTGTTCAAGGTAACATTATTCAGTACCCTTGGCTCTACAATCTTCTAGGGGTCGTCGCTCATATAAGAAGGTGATTTCGTGGGACTTGAAAATATCAGTACGTATAGTGAAAGAAACTAAATCTTTTAAAAGAACTGCCGAATGGTGGCTGAGAAAATAAAAATGTAATTAAATCAAACATTACCCACAAATAACAAATATTAAAAAATAAACTCGTGGTATGGAGTACAAGGTCAAATCTTGTTGTTAGTCGGCAATCAATGGCTGGCTATGTAGCCGGGGAAGAGGAGGTTGAGCGCGTCACTTAGGTTTGTGTTGATCTCAAGGTTTGACTTTCTATCCAACTCGGCCCGACACGAAGGGCAGGTTTCTACGCCGGCGTCGAAGGAGCGTTTGAGGCAGTTCTACAAAACAATCGAAATGATTAGTTTTAGGGCTCGAAGAAGACGTCGTTCCCAAAGTATCGTACTCGGGGTCACATATACCCCAAGTTTGAGCCATGTCATTGAGAATGATTTGCAGATGCACCTGTTAGCTTGGAAGCCGGACCTACGAAGGAGTTCGCTATCGCCCTTTAATTAATCTAGAACCCATTTCATTATCGTTCTTCTAGTGCAATAAACGAGGGACATCCAGAAAGTGTGGTTACAACATGTGTTAAAAACTCTGCAAATTCTTGACACAACGGTTTATTATCTTCCTTGTGCAGATCACCCTTCTGTCTATACCAGACTGTGTTGCAAATCGGCACCATACCATATTCTCACCGTACTCATACCATAGCATACGAATTTCTTTCCTGTCATACCATACTGCATTATACCAAATCATACATACAATAATATACCTACCATACCATACTCATACCATGTCATACAAACCGAGTGAATATTGAAATGTCATCCATTTCTGACCTATATTTAAAATTTCAAGTATCTAGCTCATCATCAAAATTTAATTTGTTTAAACAAATAGGTATTATTTAAAAAATTTTACAGACAAGAAACCGAGTGAATATTGCATTGTGATCCAGTTCTGACATATTTTTAAAAAAGTCCATAGGTCATCATCAAAATTTAATTTGTATTATTACAAAAAGGTATTATTTAAACAATTTTACAGATGAGAAACCGAGTGAATATTGCAATGTGGTCTATCCCCGACTCACGGTTAAAATTTCTAGACTGTAGTTTACCGGGAAGATGTAAAAAGGTAGTTTTATTCTGGGCGTCTGGGGGTTGGGTCACATAACGGCCGTTTTCGACGCTAAAGTTTAGTGTTTTTCCTAAAACTTTGCGCGGTCACTATGAACGAACGGCTGGTTGCACAAAAATCCAATTGGTCTTAAAAGATTCGTAATTTTTCAGGTCATTCAAAGGTGAACTAAAATTTACACGGTTCAGTTAAATATTTGGAGATAAGACATCGTCGAAATTTTAAATTTCGTTTTGAACCCCTTCCCCTAGGGTTATGAAAAGTTTCGAGGATCATTGTGGGGCTGGTCCAAACCCAGAAACCAAATTTCGTAATTTTAGCTCAACGCTAACTGGGCAAAGTGGCGCGGACGGCGGACGGCGTACGGTGTACGGCGGACGGACGGATTTTTTTTTTATTCGATTTTCTGAATCTACGTGTCTTGAAACGTAAACCAACAAATTTTGAGGGGGGGTTAAAAAATGTTTTTCTTTGGGCGATTCCAATGGTTCATTATCGAAGATAATAAACCAAAATTGACAAATGAATATCTTCAAATGAAATTTACAAGATAAGTGTCAAAGCATGTCATTATTTCTCTTCATAATCGCCATTGGATTGAGACATTCTTGAAGCCTAGGGACCAGTTTTTGTATACCCTCGTCGTATACCTTCAGCTCCACCTCCCGAAGCCATTTTTCGACAGCATCCTGAACCTCCTAGTCATTTGAAAATCAATGTTCACCCAAAAGCTCCTTCAATTTATTGAAAAGATGATAATCCGATGGTGCCAAGTCCAGGGAGTTGGGTGGGAGAGTCACAATATCCTACCCAAATGAAACAAGCAGGTCCTGAGTGAGACTGGCGGTATGAGGACTAGCGTTGTCATGAAGGAGTGACACATCACAAGTCAGCATTCCTCTCCTTTTGTCCTGGAATTTTTTGTTTCCACCTTCTTGAGTATCTCACAGTATGCAGCTGCGTTTATGGTGGTTCCTTTAGGCATAAAATCTACCAATAATATCCCTTTCCGGTCCCAAAAGACAGATGCCGTGAACTTCCTCCCTGAAAATTGGACTTAGCATTTTTTGGTTGATGGTGAATGGGTTTGGCGCCTCTGCGAAGACTGCCATTTTGGCTAAGGAGTATAGTGACACACCCACGTTTCGTCAATAGTCACAATTGAGCCAAGAAAAGTTTCACCCTCGCTTTCATACCGTTCAAGAAATTCGCCTGCGTATCTCACACCTGCGGAAGGTGGAGCGATTGGAGGACGAACTGTCTGACGCGTTTGGCTGCTGTGACGACACGGACTGAGGCGCTTGATGATTTGTTTTGACCGTTAGGAACCTCTCTACCCACCAGTGGTGACAATTCTGAAGAAAAAATTCCCTTCGACCTACACAGCCCTTGTAACCTTACTTTCTGGACGTCCCTCGTATATATCCACGCCATGACCCTTGAACGTGACCAGAAAGGAGAATTCCGGAGTAATCCTGACCAACATGTTAATCTAAACGACAATTCATCATAATATTACATGTTTTAATCTTGGGTTGGATGCACCAAAACGGATTTAGAGAGGAACACAAAACAATCGTGTAATTTAGGACCCAATAAGCAATCAAGTAATGCTACATTCTTACGATACAATTCAAGAATTTTCTTCGCTATTGTATTTCATTTTAAATGGAATTACAGTTAATGTAAGTTTTGGGTACCTAATTGGATATAATTGGATTCTGAGTCCTCACTTGTACGAGTATGATAAGAATTTCATAAATAATACAGGATTTTAACAGTGAAGAATGGTTGAACTGAACCTAATGGTTGCCTGTACAAAATAATGAATCGGAATGTACAGGTTTATTTACCTTGCAGATGTTGTGGGAACAGGAAGTTGTGATGGGGTGATACACGAGGCCCATGCAGCACACGCAGGAGAACTGTTCCTCTACTTTATCGAGGAATGGCTGCGAATGAAAAAGAAAAACGAATTGGAAGAGACAGAATGTTATGATCATTTTCATGGTATCGATGTCCAACACGGATTTAATTATATTTATTTAGGAGTTTTCCATCTGTTGCAAATGGATCGACAACCTGTGGTAAGCCACAGATAGTTCCAAAAATGATTTTTTAATGAGTTTTGAATAAATTACCGACCCTCTGGCCTAATGAAGTCAATTTTAGAAGAGAAGTCCACAATTTGGCATTAATTTTATCAGCTGCAACAGCCTTCTTGACTTCCTCACTGAGTGAATAGGAAATCTTCGTCTTCTTGGAAGCGGTACTGTCATTGTGGTTGTTTTCCTCTCTAGCCCGTTTCCCTTTGAGATCGGAATCAGTCTTTGTCGAGTCCAAGTACGATTCTGGGTACTGAAATCAGTAGAACTTGTGAGTCACAGTTTTGCAAGTTTCGAAATCTTCACAATGGTGACAATGGCAACTGTATCAATGTAATTGTCACCGTAACTAGATATCAGAGGATGCCAAAGATTTTCGGACGTTACAATCCGAAACGGGAAATTTGCACTAATTACGAGATCTACGAACTGCACTGAACGACCAACTGGATATAGCGATTAAATTCGGGAGGTTACAGCTACGAGGGATCAGTTCGTTCATTTGGATGAAAATTTGAGGCAAAAATGAACATTTTTAAACCTGTTTAATCATTTTTCCACATTTTAAAAAGTTGTGTTAAACATTGTTTAAACAATTTTCTCTATATTCATTTTGATCACTAGGTATTGATTTTTCGAAAATGGGAAAGGAGTATTATATTAGTATAATTTTCGATTGTACATTAGGTTTTTAATTATTTATGAACATGTTAATAATTTTTAATACCAAATTACGCATTTTTTATTGTTGCTGGCCTAAACACCCCCTCTTCCCACCTCATTCATACAGTTGTGGCTGAACCTAGAAAGGGTTTCAACCAGTCAAGTAAGAACGTAAAATTGTTGTCTGTAGAAATACTTGATATCGATATTACTTGATATTAGCCTAGGTATACCTATATTAGCCTAGGTATACATAAACATATGTAGACCTATATTAGCCTAGGTATACATATACATATGTAGACTTTTTTGAGGGAAAATGGGAAAATTGTCAATATGTACCTAAATATTGGGGCAATTTTAAAACAGTTTTTCAACGGTCGATTGCTCCCTGATGGCCGAACCGATTTTGACGTAGGTTTAGATTCGACACAGAATTTAATGCACTTTAATTTAGGAATGAATAAGATTTTCTGTGGGAGGCTTTGTTAACGAGTTATAAGCGAAAAACTGAAAAAAGTCCGTAAATGGTTTTTAGGCCCCCCAAAAGTTCTCCCGATGAAAATTTCGTTGGATTCACCAAGTTTCTCACTATTCGGATGCCGAAACACCAATTAAAATCTAGAAATGTAAGTGTGGGCCTACTTCCATTTTCTAGGCACCTACACCACTTTTGGTTTATCATCTTCGATAATGAACCATTAGAATCGACCTAAGAAAAAAAATTTTCTACTCTATACCTGAATTGTTAGGCCTAAAGAAGCAATTCTCTCTTTGCCTTCTTTGGTCCAAGGGGCAGGTGCAGGGTCGTCTCGACGAAGAAGATACCGCCACACCTTGAATCCACTCCTTCCTTTGACTGTGTAATATTTTACGACTTTATAGATACCGTCGTACCTGAAAATAGAATCAGCCTTTACGCTATTGACTAAATAAATCATGAAGCCCAACTTATTAGCAGTATCAACACATTAAAGTAATACCGTCATATGCAGCTACGATAGTATTACCTATTTCCTTCGATAGGAGCAAACTTCGAATGCTTGGCCAACTTATAATTTCTAACGACTCTAACTGGCTTCCCCTTCAGCCAGTTAAGCGATTCTCCTCCATTGTCATTGAGTTTGGTGTTGCAGTTTATTGCTAAAGCTCTGAAAAGATAAATACCATTGTGAAATAGACGGTTTATTGTTTGATGCACATCCACAGATTGCCAACTCTGGGTTTAAATAAATTATATATATATATATAATTTGCCATTTTTGGTCCAAGGGGCAGATGCAGAAGATAGTATTTTATACCATGCCAAAGGAGGTGCACATATAAAATACGATTGAAAGCAAGCATTCTTTAACCACTAAATATTCAGAATGAACGAGACAAGACTTAATACAAGAGCACTAGGGTTAGTCGATTCGCCAATATGTCCCCTAGTGCTAAATGGTATGGGGCTTAGGATTTTATGCCTCGCTCTCCAGAGGAACATATTGCTCCTCAGTTGGGGACAATTTTCCGAGGCCTCATTTTAGAGATGGCCACGAATATGAATTATAAATTAAATGATTACATTGAAAGTTCTGAAAACATAAATAATGTTTAATCTTCTTTTTTTTAATTAGAAGTATTGATTAACTTAACTCACGTATCTTGCACGAGTATACAACGTGGGATTTCGGAACGAAAGAATCTGCATTAGAACAGACCACTTTCATTCCAAAGTCCCATATTCACTTTGAAATATTCAAAATTAGAATGTCATTTTTCTCAAACACTTTGGCGGTATAAGTGCGAGGTTTTAAGGATGGTTATTTCATGATTACAGGGTTGAGGGGTATCAATAAAGGGCTTTAAGATCAAAGCGCAACAAAGGATGAGACAACCAAAGGTAAAAGTAGAATCTACTGGAACCTGTTCATTCTGGTGAGTTGTTGGTCACAGCTCTGTTCAGCTGTCCTTTTATTCCCCGATAAGTCTCGACCGCCAGAGCCTGAAATCAACAAAAATCATTCATGCGATAAGACGAATTTAAATAATGTGACCGGTGATCTAATTTCATTTTCAGAACTGTATTGCTAATTAAGAGAATCAGAAGGTGCAGTTGGGGCCGAATGGGTGACGGGGGTTGCAGCATTGGAGGCCACTTTTGGCGCAGTGTTCAGCACAGTCGTACCACCGATTATGGGAGTCGAGTGAACTCGCCCCGCTTGTGACAGGGGCACACTTTCGGAGGCTGATGAAGCACAAACAGAGCCTGCATCAATCAGACTCAGTTGTCAGTGACAAGCCTATATAATCTTTGTAGGCTATAATAAGCCGAAATAAGGCTGAAAAATTCCAAATTTGTCACGACCTCGAATCATATGCTTCCCACAAAATTTGGGGAAATTGTAGCTTGCTACCTGTTGAACTTGGCCATTGACAACCCCGTTCTTAGAGCTAATTGAATAGATAGGAGCTAATGGATTGGCTTACCAGTATAAAGGAATTCTTCGCCACTATCTATGTCATCTTCATATCCACCGCTCAATACAAGGCTGAAGGCTCCGGTATTGTCTCTTCCATGTATACCAGCAACATGAGGTCGGTGCACCCCACTCTCCGAAACCTGTCTCAGAATGCAACATAAATATACTTGGAATCCGTTGAACTAATGAATAATCATTGAGGCGTTTTTACCAGTTGGCAACTAACCTGAAATCGGTACTTCCACGTCGTTCCCACTTCTACACCAGGTATTGGACCAAAATGGTTTTTACTCACTAGAGTACATTCTTTAGTGAAACCTACACAAGCCATGCCTCTCCCCCAATCCCGTTTGCTCGTAGATGATGGCTTCTTCGCTTTCTTAGACGTCTCCTTCAATCGTTCTCCAGCGTACACTATTTCCTTGTCGTCATTTTTACAACTATTACAGTACCTAGAAAAAATCCAAATATACAAAATAAATTCAGCATGGATTTTTCTAAGAAAGAAAAATAATTTTTAAAAATAATCGTACCAGTCGTCAGTGTCGGGGAGTTTTTCCAAAGGTGGGTTCAGACACCAAATGTGAAAATTGTTTTCACATTCGTCGCATACGATCTGCTGGTCAGGCTCCTCTTTGCCGCCACATTTCTCACACCCGCATTCTGTACATTTGCGCCTCGGGTTATCTTTGCATCTGTGGCAAAGAGGTGCTGTTTTCCCTGCGAAAAATATCACACCAAATTCAACCATAGGTACATGTAATTCGCAAATATTAGTACAGTAGTCGCGGCTTATTTCGGTAGGTGGCTAATTCGATGAGCCGCTAATTCTGGTGAACAGGGATCGAGTCAGAACACAACAGGGAATTTTCGTCGGTTATATCGGTCGTGTTGCCGGGTAGTTGTGTGGTGGTGAGAAAGGTAAGAACTGATCATTATTCCAGTTCTGTAAACAATGACTCCGCTCCGATTCGAGTTATGTTTTATCAGCTGCTCAGTCCTGTTGTCGTTCTATCAAAGCGGAAGCTTGCTGCTCGTCATGAGCACTCGTCGTTCGCGAAGTGATCTGACATGAGACGGAAGATAATGATATATGGAGGAAAGGGGTACGACTCAGCGAAGAAAATCGCAGTTCTGGACGCTATTCACAAGGCCAGTACAGGTTGGTTGAATGTTACTCCTACGTGTATCATCAGCAACTGCTTCAAGGAATCGGGGCTTATAGCCAAAGCACAGAGTGCACATGCAAAGGCTAATAATGATGTGGCACGCCCGACTGTCAATTTAGTGGGTACCAGATGTTGAACAACCATTCAACGAATGGGTGAATATTGATGGTAATGTGCGGGTTCACTATATGATGGACGACGAACAGACCGTCTTGACCCCAATCCCTGTAGAAACAGTTAGGAGGTCTGAAATTATGAGCGCTGTGGGAGCAAAGTGTTGAATTCAAATGAACACGAACTGATTTTTAGCGAATTTTCGAAGAAAAGGAAGCTATTGTTCTCTGTCCAAAATTTTTTAAACTCGAAGTTCGGAAAGAATTTACACAAAATGAATTTTGTTTAAATTTTTATTGATAGAGAATCGCTTCAAAAACGTTAAATGGGAACCATTCGTCGAAATTAGTTTACCCTTATTTTTTACGGATAGAGAAACAATCATGTTCATAAAAGCGCGCAATGACGTCAGAACCCCTGAAACATCTGATTGGTCGGTAAATCAATGCTGCCACCGCACCGACACAAAAAAACGGTAGAAACTTCCTGAAACTTGCAAGATGGCCGAGGAAGCCGACATTGGGTGACGTCACAACTGCGCGCCTTTTACATCCAAGTTTCAAATCAATCAGATTTCAATTGTGACTGAAACTAGTGTCTATGTGCAATAGCCACTCAAATAACATAAATAATCAGGGTTTTTCAATTTTCATTTCTCATGTGCCTTCCCCATTACCCAACCCAATAAGTTCAAGATTGAATAAGTTGTTCCAGACATCACATTTTACATAAAACCAAAATTAGCTCTTATAGCCATGCTGCATGACTTTTTTCAAAGATAAATCATTAGCTTTGTTCCATCTATAATTCCATGATGAGGCGTACAATATACGGCGTATTTAGGAGCGAATTTTTTCCCTTCCCTTTTCCATCCGCCACACATTCCAAATTTGGTTTGTCCCCAATCGACCGAAATAAGCGGCGACTACCATAGTAGGTAAGCTATAGAGAATAGGAAGTGATTTTACTGTCATTTGACATGCAGGCAGTTGAGAGAGGGTGAATGTTTGTGGTCCACGCCATAAGGCATTTATCGATGAACTCTTTAGAGCTTTCCTGTAGCTATTTAAAATTTGTTGTAATTAAGGAAACAACTTGCCTGCACTCGAGTGTAGTGCGTTCATTTGAAAGTAACTGACAAAACCACTGGAGAGCTCTGAAGACACCATCACTGAATGGTTAACCATCAGTGAGTACAATTAACAACTTCGTGGCTACCTGTATCTCTTTGCAAGCTAAAGAAAAATGTGCGAGAATGAAATAATGATTAAAACTTGTACACTCTTGGTCAATTTACTTTTGAAATCAGGCTCTTCACGCAACATGTCCAATTCTTCGCGTGTTTTCTCAGCTAACAATTTGTTGTCTACGATTTCCAATATTTCGTCTGGGAACACGACCCTTACGTCTTCAATGGGAGTTTGATTTACACCTGCATACAACGTCCCTTCCACATAGGTAGACCTAGACTTATTGCACAAGACCACTCGTTTGACTTTTAGGTCATACCTGCAACAAGAAGGTTCGTAAGTTTATACTATTTCATTGGTGTCCAACTGTATTCCTACCTATATATAATTTCCCATTACTATAAATAGCAAAACAGCTCATATCAATGATGAATTTTTGCGTACCAGTAACCTCTCTCTTCCGGACTTTCTACATTGTAATTCACCATTACTAAGTCATTTTCCTTGATGGTTGAGATCTTCAAGGTGTTCCTGGATATAGGTCGAATGTGTTTAATATCAACTATTGCAGGTGCAGATGGAATGCTGGAATCAAAGGAAATTAAAAATAATGTGATTCAGTCCCAAACAAATTTAGCTACTCCTTTCACAGCTTGCAAATCTGAAAGTTGAACAATCTGCAACCACTTGTCCATGGTTGGAGAAATTATACTACTTACTGGGTAAATGTCACCGTGTAATAAATTTCGCTGTCTGATGGTGGGGATTTAGCAATGCTGGTAATCTTCCCCTCAAACCATGCTCCATAAGTCGTATCACAAGCATCCACTATATCCCCAATCTGAAATATGTACACCTATTAAAGTGGTTATCATGTGTGATGATGATGCTCTTCTGCTCCACTTGTAACATCAAATTTCTTTTAAAATTTAAATATATTAAATAATATTTAATATGGTGAACACCGATTTCTGAGGCTAAGAGAAAAACGTCCGAAACTACGGGCGGATTCAGGATTTTTATGGTGGGGGGGGGGGGGGCAGATTCTGAAGCAAAGCCAGTTTTAGTCCAAAAACATTAGAATATTGCTTAAATATTAACAATTAAACAAAGCTTTAAGTGTATTGTTTTATAATTCTATATACAATAACCTGTACGATACAATTACTTTTTAAAAAAACCTATTTTGTACCCATGGCTAATACGGTTATTTCTTGGTAATAGTTTATCGACTAACAGCGACCGTCTGGTAATAGGTTGTGGTATTAGGAAACCCAGTCCGCGTTGGGTCTCCAATCGTCGGTAACCTATTACCAAAATAATCTAATATCACAATCTATTACCAGACGGTCGCTGTTACTTGAAACTAACTCAATACTCACTCAAATAACTTGTCGAGAGTTATGATCGCACACCTTTCATGCATTCGTTTTCCGTAACCTATTACTTGGAATAGTCCCAGGAAACCTATTATCACGGAAGGCCCTCAAAGGCCTTTCCCCCAAGTTCTCAAAACAGTTATTCCAGTAATAGGGTTTTTCTGGTATTAGGTTACTGGACAGTATTAGGATATTTGAAGCGGTTACGTTAAATGTTCACCACCCCTAATGGAAGGGAGGGGGCTGGCTCTCTGGATCGATGACGATGAACATTTCATCCAAACCCGCTCTATTGCTAATTATATAACAGGAAAAAGGAGAATACAACAACGGTCCCAAAATTTGTTCATCAAATTGTGAGTAACTAGGTATATTGCACCAAATGCAATATACCTAGTTACTCCAAATTGATGTAAGCAAGTAATGTAATAAAATCACTGCATGACTCACCCTAAAATAAGGACTGTCACATGGAACTTCCGATGGTGTATTTTCCTGTGAAAACGAGATGTAAATTTAGTACAGAAATTTATTATATAAAAGGAAAGAGGAATGAAACCTGAACGTTCAACAAAATTTGAGTGGAAGATCACATGGAGAAGATACTAACTTGTTCAACCCGACTTGGTCCAGCTACAGCAGCTTCCATTTCGGTGTCAATATTTGGTTTCTTCATAACAATGATAGTATCATTGACATTGATTTTGTAGTCAAAAAGCGTGTAATCATCTTCAAGCTGTAAAAAAAAGAAATCCGTTCATGATATTATGTTATTGGTAACGACACGATAAAATGTGCCCCATAAGAGGTTATACGTATGCCTGAGCTATAAGTCGGTGTTCCTAGTGACTTCTAGTACTGTATACTTCAGCATTCGTGGCACCATTACTAACAACTAGACTTGAGTAGTAATGAAGTTCATATAATACCAAAATCCATGTAAGAACGATATCAAACATGTATTTTTTTGTTCGCATGGTGACCATTGACGCTCTAACATACTCAAGTGGATTTATATATTCGATTGTGGATAGAAGGGTTTTACGTATCTGATAATGTTTGTTCCCATATATTTCTTGGCAGACGTTCTAAGGCCCAAAATTAGTTGTTATTTTGCTGGAACCCTGGCGCTGCCAAAGCGCCAAACCCTTTCTGCAAATTCTGAGGGTCCTATGGGTAGACCCATTCGTTTCACGAGGAATCAAAATCCTCGTGTTTTCGGAAAACTCTGGGTTTCATTTTTTTAGACCTACCTGTTTCCCGGCAAAAAATAGCCTCTGAACGGATTTCGATATTCCAAACTCCTTTTCAACTTTGGCCTTTAGAGAGGTAACTGCATCAGTTTTGGAAACTGTGATGACGACCTGCTCTCCTTTAACTGATCTCAATTTAATGTACATGATGTCGTCTGGAAAAAAAAAATCATGTATAAGAGTCGTTATAATAACATAATATGCACCTACAAATTTAATCTATCAAGGAAAAATCTGAAATTTTCAGGAATAATCACGTTTGCAATGATTTGTTTTGTGTTTCCGAGTAGTTCTCGTGCAGGGCTCTGGGTCTCATTGAAACGACAATATCCTCAATGATGTTGACTTAAAGGGTACGTTCACGAAGGTCGTCGTTCGTTCTAAGTACCAGTAGTGTACCAAAATGGATTTTTTGGATGAAGATTATGGCAATGATCGCCATAATTTTGGATGAACAGGAGTGTGAAACGAAGATCAGATTTTCAAGACGAAAATTAAAATTCAATAACAATTAACAACTCGAGCAGGCCAACAATACATAACCACTTGTCGGCTACATGAACACTAAGGCCACACATTCTAGGCCAGGATTTTCTCTTGCTTCTTGACTGAATGGTTTTCTCAAAAACCAACAAAAAACCGAAAAGCGGGAAACCGGTATTCTGGACCCACTGACTTCAAATGTGCACGGCATATTATTTTGAAACCGTGCACATTTGAAGTCAGTGGGTCCAGAATATATTATATTATAATATATTATCTTAGTATTATCCGGGCTTGAATTTCACAACAGTGCGGATTTTTCATCGCGCTGGCATGGACGCGTGGGGTCCGTAAGTAAAAAACGAAAGAAAAGAAGAAATTGGGGATCGGACGAATAGTTTTGGAAGTATAGCCAAAAGAAAACGACAATTTTCGCAGAGAAGTGTACCGCAGGTAAGCTCTACTCCGGAAAGCTCTACTTTAAACACGAAAGAATAACTTTTTTCACAAAGAGGCCTAATTGAATTTTGCCAAAAACTATTACTAGTGATGTTGAGGGATGTCGAGGGTCGGTCAAATGAAAATTGATTTTCGTTTCTAAGAATATATTTCTTCACCTTCAGGGCCTAAAAACAGTTTCATAATATTACTATTAATTAATTACGATTGTATCGAGAGAAAATTGACAAAATTTTGTTATAGTTATTTAGTTATAGGTAGTAATGCAAATTTTGTTATAGTTATTTTAAAACATTTGGTTAGACAAATTATATTTTTGTTGACAACAAATGTTGCTGGACAAATTGTGCTAGGACTAATGGTGTGTATGATAATAATTTTGTTATAGGTACCTAGTTATTAAAAAAAAAAATTTTTTTATGGTTACTTTAAACAATTTGGTTAGACAAATGACGTTATTGTTCTTACTGACGGTCAAACTAAATCACACACACTATTACTTAGTGCAAAAATATCGCTGTTTTCCGAGCACCACGAAGTTAGCACACGGTTTTCAAGGTTGCAAATTTATGTACGTATCAGGTTGGGGTTTCAAGTACATACACGTAGGGGTTCTTACAACATATAGAAAATCTTAGATAAATGTACAAATGCAAATTTTGCCTTTTTTGTGTCTACATTTACTCATTAGTAACTACTGGGTTACTTATGGATAAGTTGAAATAAGATGATGAGGGAGATAAGACTCTTATCATAAGAGCAGACATGTTGGAAATACGGCCTTGCACCTACTGAAATATCGGCCGGTTTGGTTTTCGTTGTTTTCCGACGGACCTTCCAAGTCAAAAAGAATCATTACGTTGATTGTTGTATTTTTCTTATCAATATGTAGTTATTTCACCTACGCTACCGTGCACTTCCAAATATAGGAAGGAATGAATTATTTCACACAACGATTGTAACGAACGCGGGAAACCCCAGTACCGGGTTTTACTGGGGGAAAAAGGGATGTCGCCTATCCAACTATTGTAGATAGCAGAACGATGTTCATCGAATATCCGTTACTGAAAGCTGAAATAATCAATCCAAGGATAACTTGTTTGGAAAGGGTGACTTCAAATTATGCGTACTCACACGTTAGATGGGTGACTCAAATCATCATTCTTTGGGTCACACTGACCGAAAGAACAAATTACCGTTTTCAATCACAGAGTGACAGCACTGACCAAAACAAGTAGCACAACCGTAAAACTAACTGATAAATGAGGAACGAGTCAATTAGAAATAAGTAACATTCATGCCCCATAAGAGAAATGGCTGATTACGTGGGTGCAACAGGTAAATTCATTTCCAAGCCCGTCAAAATCACTACGCTGAGAAATTATGTGAGATAACTTCACGATTCAATCAAATGCATATAAACCTGTGTAACAAAGTGAGAAAATACTTTCTTACTTACCAGCGAGAAGTACGTGAAAACAGAAAAACGGTGTTATCCACCGGGTGGATGATGATTTGGTTAGTGTTCCCGCGCTTATGAATAAAACGTTTGAGAGAAGACGGACGTTCGAAGTGAAGTTGATATCGGGGTAGGGAATCGATTATTTGGGGTTACCCAACGGATGGATACTTCCCCACATCCATGCATGTTCTTCATTCTATCATGACGACATTTTTGGTAACACTGTTTCAGATATCAAAAAGAAGGAAGGACTTGGCAGTAGGGATGTCCGATACTTCAAAATTATCGACATAATATGTATTATGTATATATTATAATAATACATATATGTATTATATAATATAATATATATAATATATATATAATATATATAATATACATAATATGTATATATTATATCGTATCGATACATATTGTACATATTGAAAGTGCCTATGAAAAAGTATCGATATTTAGAAGTATCGATACTTTTTGAATTTCCACTGAGGAAATGGTTTTGTTCTCTCAGGGCCGTCGTCACGGGGGGGGGGGGATCGATAATACGGCGGGAAGATCACTGTTGAAAAAGAGCGGGAAAGCTGATCCGTGGGAACTTCTGCATCCATCAGGAACGGCGGAGTCTACTTACCCCCTCCCTTCGTTCTACGCATGCCGCGTAAAATTACTGAGATTATTTCAAAATAATCAAAATAAACAACGAAGTTCTTATTGAGTTAGTGAAGCAGTACCCAGAAATCGATAATACGGCGGGAAGATCACTGTTGAAAAAGAGCGGGAAAGCTGATCCGCGGGAACTTCTGCATCCATCAGGAACGGCGGAGTCTACTTACCCCCTCCCTTCGTTCTACGCATGCCGCGTAAAATTACTGAGATTATTTCAAAATAATCAAAATAAACAACGAAGTTCTTATTGAGTTAGTGAAGCAGTACCCAGAAATCGATAATAAGGCGGGAAGATCACTGTTGAAAAAGAGCGGGAAAGTTGATCCGTGGGAACTTCTGCATGCATCAGGAACGGCGGAGTTTACTTACCCCCTCCCTTCGTTGTGAATCAACTTGATTCACTTGATTCATTCAAGCTTCCAACTATTTAACCAGTATCCAACTATTCAATAGTTTTATAATACGCTACAAGACATGCTGTTACACGACATGCCGCTACACGACATGCTGCAACAGGACATGGTGAATGGTCGCAATGGCGGAATGAATATGCTTTCCTTTACGTGACAGAAAACGTACGTAAATGTTAACTGATAAAGCATCAAAATTAACCAAAACAGATAAAACAAAACATTAAAAATGACGAACATAGCGAGAAACAATTGCAACAACGCTTTTCTCCTATGAGAAACAATTGCTAGAACACGTTTCTCCTACTTGAAAAAAAAGGACGGCCCGGGACCTAACCACTTCGGAAAAAATACGAGAATAGAGGAATGAATAGTGAATGCAATTATTAAAAATAAATTAGAAAGAAATTAGCTCACCTTGTGTTGGTAGGTGCAGATGAAATAACCGCGCTGGCGGTGTTAAGGACGGCTGCAGATGAAATGAACATACCTAACATGTTCAACATCGGTAAAATGGCAGAGTGGAATGGGGTCACGCTTGGAGGGAGGGAGAGAGGCGAGTGTGGTGGGGGGAGAAGGCAGTTCTGAGCATTGCCCTGTACTGTTCTCGGTGAAAAACATAACTTGATGGTTATGGTGATAGATAGCTAGTGGAAGTGGGGAACGAGTGTAATGTTTTTAAAACGGCTAGTCGCCTGTAATTGACTAGAAAATCTACAGGCGATTAAATATTTTGCCAATATATTTAATATAAATAAGCTTGAGCATGTTCAGTGGTTCTTTATGAACGTGGCGTTTGGCCTTCCCCCATAACACTCCTAACTACATCTCGATTGCTGGGTTTGCCGACGATCTAGCAATCTACACCACCAGCCCATCCCCCCCCCCCCCCCAAAATTCTCAATTTGGTTTGGAAAATTCTCGATTGGAATTGGAAAATTCTCGATTGGACTTGGAAAACCTATATAATATAATGGATTTTTCTTCCAGGGCTGACGACGCTGTTACGCAAAAATTTCAGTAAGATTTACAATAATTGTAAATCTTACTGAAATTTTCGCGTTACAGGGTCGTCAGCCCGGGAAGAAAAATCCATCATTAAAAATCAATTATTGTATATAGTATTGACACATTAAGTGAAACTTTTGACAATTATATTTAAACTTATGACAGATAAATTTAAACCTTCGACAAATAGATTTCTACATTCGACAAATAGATTTCAACTATTGACAGATAAATTTAATATTTTGACAAATGGACTTCAACTTTGGACAAATAGATTACAACTATTTATACATATTAGCGATTTCAGGGCTGCGTTCTTGCTACGTTTGTCGCAAAGGTAAACCTTCGCAGTGCCTGCGGGCGAGGGGTTTGAATCTCTTCTGCATGGGTGGCATAATCTCTAATCATAGCACTTTCAAGCACTGTGTTCTTATTTTTGAATAGTGACGTGTTCATCACAAAACAGCCGTGATGAGTGATTCAGATTCTGTTTTCAGTTCACCTGTTTTAGGAAGTGTGGCCTCCTTAACTCAAAATGACTGTTCCAATTACGTCATGGATATGTTTTTAACGTTACCATCCGCAGCAGCTGGACGTCCACTTCATTGAAATTCGTTTTCAGAACTCGTTAATTTTGTGATTTGGTTAATTTTCTTATTTCTTTCTTCATTCCGCTTTAAGTTGAAATCTATTTGTCGAAGGTTTAAATTTATCTGTCACAAGTTTAAATATATTTGTCAAAAGTTTAACTTAATGTGTCAATACTATATATTAAGTAAGTGTTTCTATCCCTCTTTTTTCTCCTCCTGTGAAATTTATCCAGTACATCATCGCGAGTGCTTTCTTTTCCACAACTGAACATAATATGTAATATATAATATATATAATATATAATATGTAATATGTAATATATATAATATATAATATTATATTATATATTATATAATATAATAGTGGAGGTTGTTTTGACTAGGAAACAGTAGATTGCGGGTAAGGATGACCAACACTAGTCGTTGTTATCATTCGGTTTTATTACGACGTTTCGATCGTGGAACACTGGAATAATTTTGTTTGTTGGATACATGATTAGGATCGTGTTCCACGATCGAAACGTCGTAATAAAACCGAATGATAACAACGACTAGTGTTGGTCATCCTTACCCGCAATATAATATATAATATTATATATTATATAATAGAATGTACCTAATATATTATAGGTTTTCCAAGTCCAAGTAATAGGATGTAATAATAGGATATTATCCTACATTCACATAATGTGTGAAATATTATTATGTGAATTTCGCCTGTGCTGTGAGTAGTTTTTCTATTTAGTTTGATGTCATTTTCCGTTGTTTTTCATTCTTGGGTACCAAATGGGCCAATCGGCCTTTGTTCAATAAATAGTTTTTATTAGCATTATTATTATTAAATCAGAAATTCTCTATAATGTTACGTGTTTAGTCGGTCAACTCGATCAGAAACTTTCTTTTAGCGAGGTTTTTCCGTCCTCGAGGCAATAAAGTCCATAGTTGACAGGATACTCGCTAGATAGAGACAAGTGGATGTTGGTGAACGCCCGTTTTCTGACGACCTCGATTTAGAGGTAGAGAGGGTGAAGAGGGCGATGCGAGGTGACGTCACCGCCACGCTCCACTCCCGACCTCCCGCGGTCGCCAAGGCAAAACAACACACCAGTCCAGTGTCGTCCAGAAAAATGGGTGTAGTAGTAAGCTTCGAGGCGAACCGTACGTCAGGCTGAGCCCTCATTTCCGTGGTTATTCCCCCAAACCGGGCGTCAGTTTTTTTTTCTTTTGAGTTTTTGATTTCAATAATCCGTTTTCCCATTCCTCGGCCCTCGCGTGTGATGTGGTGGTGTGCGCGTTGAATTTCGGTGTAATCGGTTGTGTAGAAGGGACCAAACCCGCCCCGGGAAAGTGCCGCGTTTCAACACAATGTTCCGCTGCATTCCGATCTTCAAGGGATGTAATCGACAGGTTGAATATGTGGATAAGAGGCACTGCTCATTGCCTAACGTTCCGGAGGACATTCTACGGTATTCGAGGAGTCTCGAGGAGCTCCTCCTCGATGCCAATCACATAAGGGACCTCCCTAAAGTAAGTTCGGCACCTTCGCTGTCGTAAACAATATTACACAATGTCGTTCCTCCTACTCCTCGACGAAGAAGAGGTTCCTACTTGGCCTGTCGAAACTTTGTAGGTTAGGTTTCTCGTATAAGCTCTCCGTTGCCGTTTGGGAGGCATTTCAAATGAATTCATCGGTCACTACTGAACGTTAATTTCTTTCAAATGCGCGCTACGCCTGATTGGAAGGTAATGGGAATCATACCATGCTCGGCCTTGTTATTGAAGCTGTGCATAAAAGTGGTATTAGGTGTACCGCCCTCGAATAATACAAACAAAAACTAGGCAGCCTGAAAGCTGTTCAAGCTTCATACTTACTTAAATCGTTTATGTAAATTCCTCCAGGTAGGTAACTGTGCAACGTAGTAGTGTTATTAAATACATTTTATTAGACAACAGATTGAACCCCGTGGTTTACTCAAAATAATATCATAGTTATGATTTGGAAGGCCGTTCCGGACATAGGCTGTTGTAGGTACATGCACGGATAAAACTACCTGCGGTAAAAAGATTTGAGAAAAATCAATTTTTATGAGCCAGATGTCAATGTGCTGAAAGAACTGTATTTAGTTAGGAAACAAGAATCTTGATCCACCTCGCAGCTGTCTTTGAAATCGAAACAATATTGAAGTCTCCCCACAGTCTCCACTCCCATCTATTGGAATTCCTTGTACCTACTTACCAATCTCCTTACATTTCGACAAAAATGACCAGTTACTGGTTGTAGGTAACCAACTGTAGGTAATCAACTCGTATGTTGAATGTTTCTGTACGGTAGGTTGGCTAGGTCATGTCGTGTTCTCTAATATCGAGACTGGAGCACTATTTGTACGTTTGATTACACACTTGATAACAATAGCCCACTTCTTGATCCGGTAGGTTTGCGACCAAATCATGGATGAATATTTTTCAGTAGGTACTTGTGAGTTGAAATTTCGGGGTTTTTATCTTCAAAATAGTAATTATAAGGAATGCAAGGTCCCTTGCGCCCAAACGTTTTATCCAAATATTTCCTAAGGGCCGAAGCTTGTTTGAAGTTACTGTTACTACAACGTACCTAAAATGCAATTTGGACTGTTCAATTAGGGATCAAATTGGTGACAATTTTCACTAGACATCCTACGAAGACGCATCAAAATTTTTCTAATTTAGACATGGGATGACTGGGGGTCGTTCCAAAAATTGCATGATACTCCTGAGTGGCTCCTAAAGCTATTTTCCATGCTATTCACTCGATGGAGCTTGGTATGTAGCCTTCTTAGGACTTTAACTTGACGAAGCCAAGGCCCAGGCTCAACTCAGTGGCTCTTTATAAGAAGTGAATAGCATAGAAGTTAGCATAAATGCTAACTTCTATGCTATTCACTATACGAAGCCGTTATTTGATATGTAGCCTCCTTTTAGGACTTGGATCAGCTGAGTGGCTCCTAAAGCTAATTTCTATGCTATTCGCCCTATGATGCTGTCATTTGGTAAGTAGCCTCCTTAGGACTTACACATTAAGCAGAATAGACCCAGGATCAGCTGAGTAGCTCCTAAAGCTAATTTCTATGCTATTCACTCTATGGAGCTGTAATTTGGTACGTAGCTTCCTTAGGACTTTAACTTGAGGCTGCCCAGGATCAGCTGAGTGGCTCCTAGAGTAAATTTCTATGCTATTCACTCTATGAAGCTGTAATTTTGGAGGTAGCCTACATAGGACTTGAACTTGAGGCTGCCCAGGATTACCTGAGTGGCTCCTAGAGCTAATTTCTATGCTATCCACTCTATGAAGCTGTAATTTGGTACGTATCCAACTTAGGACTTACACATTAAGCAGAATAGACCCAGGATCAGCTGAGTGGCTCCTAGAGCTAATTTATATTCTATTCACTCTGAAGTTGTAATTTGGTACGTAGCCTCCTAAGGACTTTAACTTGAGGATGCGCAGGATCATCTGTGTGGCTCCTGAAGCTAATTTCTGTGCTATTCACTCTATGAAGCTGTAATTTGGTAGGTAGCCCTCTTAGGACTTACACATTAAGCAGAATAGACTTTGGATCAGATGAGTAGCTCCTAAAGCTAATTTCCGTGCTATTCACTCTATGTAGCAGTAACTTAGTATGTGGCCTCATAAGGATTTTAACTTGTGGCCTTCCAGGATCAGCTGTGTGGCTCCTAGAGTTATTTTCTATGCTATGAACCTGTAATTTGGTATGTAGCCTCCTCAGGATTTTAACCTGGGGCTGTCCAGGATCGGCAGAGTGGTTCCTGAAGCTACTTTGTATGCTATTCACTCTATGAAGCTGTAATTTGGTATGTAGCCTCCTCAGGATTTTAACTTGAGGCTGTCCAGGACAAGCTGAGTGGCTCCTAGAGCTGATTTCTATGCTATTCACTCTATGAAGCTGTAATTTGGTACCTAGCCTCCTTAGGACTTACACTTTAGGCAAAATAGGCCTAGTACCAGTAGCCGTATCCTAAAGCTTACAGTCATATCCATGGACAGATGTTACTCTCAGTAAGGAAGAAATAGAGGTTTTACACTGCCTTCTGATAGAGATCGGGTCAGATTTGACTTATTTTGACCAGCTGCTAAGTCTTTCAACGGCGAACTTGGATGCAACTTCAAATAGGTAATAACATCCAAGGGGTAAATATCGTCTAATGGGTAATTCCTGGTCGACTTGAAGATTTACTTCAACGTTCATGATTCAATCTAATAGAGGGAACAGTACAAGATCTGGCCACTATAACTGTCTGGTGCCGTCAACTTGAAAATTAGTAATGCAATTTCGAGGTTATTTCACTTCCCAGAAGTTTTTCATAATTTGTACATGGAAAGTTGTTTGTTTAGCGCCAAGACGTGAAATCAAGAAGGTACGAGATGAAATGGATATTAGGCCAAGAAAACTTAAGTATACAAATTAGGATATAACGGTGGATCTGATGAAAGATATTATCCCAACAACCTCGATTACTTCCCAATCGATCATTATCTCGAATAAATGGCCGACGACTAAGTCTAATAAGACCGCTTTGTGGCGTTGAATCACTGAGAATCATCGCACATCAAATAAGCATCTTCAAAAGGGTGTTTCAATAGTTAAATTCGAATATAAACGGAGTGGTCGAAAAATATTTCTATTTTAATTTTCTAACATTAATGTTACAGCGTTGTGAGCCAGATGAGCAGTGAGTGTATGAGAGATGTGCTGTGCAAAAGCTGTAAATTGGGTTTGACAGTGGAAGATGTGATCTATCACACCTGTAAAGTGAAAGTGAAAGATGATACATTTGGGGCGAAAAATTGTTTTTATGAGAAAAAACCCAAGGTGTTATTGAAATGAACGCAATAATGGAGTTCAAATTGAATCCCTAGAGGCAAAAATGGAGGAATTCAATGGTCTTTTTACCAGAGCAAAATTAAAGCGATGTCTGATGGTTTCATTCAAACGATGGGATCTTCGTTATATCAACTCCCTAGAAACCATTTCATTCTCTTTTAATCACTCTCTGCATTGTTTACCAGTTTAACTGGATCAAATTAAGGTTATAGCGTTATTTACTATTCAGAACCCTTCCAAGGAGTCAACATTTTACCACTAACAGCCAATTGTAGGTAGCTTGGTTTTCCTCCCATAACGTCTTTCCTTCCTAAGTATGTATTTCCTTTCACTTTGGTTCCCCCTCTCACCATTCCCAACAATCCCTTTTACTATAACAACCAATCTCAGTAAACCTCCCTTCACTTTTGCGCTTTGTTACTGGCTGTGATTGGATCGCTGAAACCGGCTTTTCGATTTGTAACATACCCCTGGTTCTCACATTTTCTTCCGAAACTCGTTTTCACGATTTCAGCACAATGTTTTTACTACTTATATTTTGTACGAAATGTTTGTTCACTATTGTACTCGTATTTTGCTGTCTGAAACGGCTTCCTAAAGGTAATAGATTATTCCTACAGGTAATAATCAGGTACTCCCTGCCCCCAAATGCAGATTACGAGACTATTTTGAGACGATTCTGCATAGACCTGTGAATTCAAATGCAAAAGGTGGATATGATGGTAGAGTTGTTAAGAATATCCTTTTTACTAAACGAGACTGCGCTGAAAATGAGATGTTTTTTGAACAGTTGGTTTTTTTACGCAATGGCGATAATGAGGAACGGTCGGAGCCGTTGATCAAGTGGAGGGATTCGTAAATGTGGAATCAGTTTGCTAACAACTGTCGTTTGAAACAGGTTTATCAAACTAGACCTGGAAAGCGAGTGTTGTGTGTAACCAATCATCATACATTAAATCAAACAGATAGGTACGTCGAATAGGAAGCCTCTCAGCAAATCTAAGCTGATGAATTTTGAGGTCACCATTGAAGTTTGATTTTATAAAAATTTACCATTCTATTATAATTTCGTATTGATGTTGGATCTAAAGATCTCTTAAATCTCTTTCATATTCAATAGATTTTATTTCAAATTCGGATTACATTAACATTTGATTCGTATAACACGTTCGAGTTACAATATTTAAAGGTAATTACAGACTGAAACGCACTTGAATTAAAACCAGTTCATGAGCGAATTTTCGTATTACCGCCATAACCGTCTTGACTTAACTCCAGAGCGTGAAGAAAAAATGTTTTGTGAAAGAATTGCGATTTCATTCCGTTATCAGATTGGAGCAGATTCACCGTAAAGAACACCTCAAGGAACAACCACGTTTCTTCATCTTCAAAATGATCCAGTTTGAGAACGGAAAAGATATCGCAATTCTGACTTCACCGTCGTATTCAGCGTAAGAAAATCTTTGAAATGAGGAGTCACCTGTCAGACTGTTTCACTTTTGGGAATTTATGGGTAATTTCCCCCCCTAAAACTCCCCAAAATCCATCCTTAGAGTGGCCCGATTCCGCCCATCTACGAACTGAGCCTTAAGATTGCCAAGACTGATTTTTGTGCAAATTTGAACTTTTTTGATCTCCATTCTTTCGAGAGTTATCGTCTGTAATAACACATACATAAACGTATACCTACATAATAATATTATGTAGGTATTAATACATATTATGTACTATTATGATTTTTTTGTGACTTTTGGCAGTGAATTCAGGATGGTCTGGAACGGATTGAGGTATACATTTTTTTCGGAAATTCGAAAACATTTTGGACCGATAACAATAGCTTCATTTTCTTCGAAAATTCGTTAATATGTAAAGGTAATCCAACATGGGGATTACCTTCGTGGGTGCAGAAAAACCCTGGGTCTTCATTCACAACTCTGTCTCAATTATTTGTATGGTATCATTGTAATCCTCGCTTTCAGACAACCAAATGAATTTTGAATGAGTGTACGGAGCTGATTACTATGGAGATAACTAACTCAGATTGTTATTGAAAAAATTCGATGGGAGGTTTGAATCGTGTGGTTACAGTAACTAATCTGAGTCAATGGACCTCTATCGCGGAGTAGCGTAATTATATAGTGGCAAGTTAGGTTGGCTCCATCCTTGGTAGTAAACAGAGGAGCATTCGATGGCGACATGTTGTTATTTCCAGGCTCTCTCACACAGCGGGGCTCACAGGCTTTAATTCACTTAGGAGACCCCTGGATACCTCGTCAGGAGTCGGGAATAACAACGTTAGACTCCAGAAAGTGAACGGATGATAACGATGTACGCTCTGAACCACAATATACGGCCTCTTTCTGGTCTTCACGGGATGGAAACTTATCAAATGATAAAATTGTAGTATTTGAGGGCGGAGCTTGTGGTAGACAAGTCGGTGAGCAAGATGGCGTTATTACGTTATATCTCCCTTGAGGCCATTTCAATGTTCAAGATATTAAAAAATAGGTTTGGCGGGTGGGAACTCGGGAGACGACGCCCATTTGAAAGGAATTCTCAAAGGAAGGGAATTGTTCACTATCCCGCTCCAAGTATACCGAATCGAGCCTACTAACAATGAGGTACTGTCTGCAAACTCAGCATTTTTTTACCAGGGACGTCCAGGTTTTTTACCAGGGACGTTTTTACCAGGGAAAGTAAGGTTACAACATGTGTTAAAAATTGAAATTGAATTTTCAAGATAAGTGTCAAAACAAGTCATTTCTCTTGAGGTCAATACAATTTTTGAAGCCTTGAGACCCTCATCGTATACCTTCCGCTCCACCTCCTGAAGCTATTTTTCGACAACATCCTGAACCTCCTCGTCATTTGAAAATCGTTGACCACCCCAAAAACTCCTTCAATTTACTGGAAAGATGATAATCCGATGGTGCCAGGTTCGGGGAGCTGGGTGTGTGAGTCACAATATCCCACCCAAATGAAACAAGCAGGTCCTGAGTAAGGTCATGAAGGAGTGACACACCATAAGTAAGCATTCCTCTCCTTTTGTCCTTGATTTTTTTTTAAACTTCCGGAGTGTCTCACAGTATGCAGGTGCATTTACGGTGGTTCCTTGAGGCATAAAATCGACCAACAATGTCCCTTTCCAGCCCCAAAAGGCAGATGCCATGATCTTCCTCTCTGACAATTGGACTCTGAATTTTTTGGTTGATGGTGAATGGGTATGGCGCCTCTGTAGAGACTGCCTATTGGCCGAGGAGTTTAGTGACACATCCACGTTTCGTCAACAGTCACAATTGAGTCAAGAAACTGTTTCTCAAAAAGAAACGAATAATAGAGCGTATCACCTGCGGTAGGTGGGCTGATACGTCTTAGGCAACATTTTAATTGTTCTGGCTGGTATTTTTGTGAAATTGAAAATCCAAATTTTTAGCTTATTTCATGTTACATTCCACTCTTCATTCACATAAATACGGTTGCATCTGAAGAAACCAAGTCCTTTCTCAGTGGAGCTTAAGTGTGGGAGGAATAAGAGCAGCTTGAGAAACCAGAGAAAGGGTTCGTAACCCATTTCACCGTTAGGAACGAGAAATAACGACCCTGGCCATTCAAGATAGCCGTGAGGTGATAAGAAACTTCGTGACAGAGAATAGGTAAGTTTATATATCGAAGGTAGGAGCCGACCAACTATCCCCAGGGTCATCAACTACTGAGCTTCTGTTCACTGCAGAATCAGAAGAATGGAATGACCTAATAATAATCTCATTAAAAAAAGACAACGTAGCTGTGAAGCAGCTGGGGAGTTCTCCCCCGAAAATTTTAAATTAATGTCGGTCAAACTGCACATTATTAGGCTGCTGAAATACAAGGTCAGCTTAATTTCTAAAATTCCTTTTTTAGCGAATTTTCGAAAAAAGGAACCTATTGTTCTCGGTCCAAAATTTTTTAACATCGTTCCTAAATCCGTTCCAGACCATCCTGAATTAACTGCCGAAATGTACCAAAAATCATATGGATTTATGTATGTGTCATTCCAGAATTGAAATAAAAAGTTCAAATTTGCACAAAACATCTGTCTTGGCAATCGAATACCTAGCTAAGTTCGTAGATGGGCAGAATAGGTAATCCAGTACGATTCTTGCATACTTTAAATTATAAAAATTCTAGATATGCGAAAATCCGTATACTTAATTACCTATAACCACTCAATAAGTTTAAGATTGCCCATATTTTAATGAGATATTCCAAACATCACATTTTACATAAAATCAGTTACTTGTTCGATAATTCACTCTTATAGCCATGCTGCATGACTGGGACTTTTTTACATTTCGGTTTATTATCTTCGATAACGAACCATTGGAATCGCCCAAAGAAAAATTTTTTTATTCTATTGATTTGGCATGAAAAAACTCAAGGGTCATGAGAAAATGCCCACGTGATCAATCCTGATACTATTTTGTATTTTGTGGGATTCTATTTTGTCATTATGTTACTTGTTGATTATAAAAAGGACACATTTTTTCACAATTTTGTTGGAATTGGACTATGCAAGTTGCTTATGGAGTCACTGAACGTTTACGTGGATACGATAGTATTGTCCCCCCAAAAACACTCTGTGTAAAAATCAACCCACCTCGCAAATAAATAGGAGAATAATCCACAATAATTGTGGATAACAATTATAACAATAACAATTATTGTATTTGTTCAGTTCCCTACGTGAAGATAGTAGTATCAAAATTTGATGCTACCATCTTCACATAGGGATGGCCACATAGGCGATATGGGCTGGCTTAATTATTTTGTTACATACGCTATTTATTACCGTATGTTGCAAAATAATTAAGCCAGCCTACAGTGACATTTAGCAAGGTACATATCCATGTGCATTAGCATCTTGCACACCTTCACTCATGCAGCTCCTCGGCCGGCTCACAGAACTGCATTGGATGAGGGCCGCCCGGCCCAGCCCCCGCCACTCCTGGCTTTTCCACAACAGAACTGTCTCACAAGGATAACACCTGTAAAATTATTAACATGGCTCAGTGCCATTTGAAAGATTTCAGCAAACTTATATGGATTGGTCCAGTTGCCCAGGCTGTGTACCTGTCAAAGTGGCCAAAATTAGCCTCAATTATGTTTTTTGTTCCTAAACATTTCTTGGATTGAGGTAATGGGTTCAATCTTTCAAATGGCTCTGGGCCATGTTATAAAGAAGGCCTGTGCAAAATTTCAAGTCGATTGGCCCTGTTAACCTAAGCTAACACTGTGGCAAGGCATGATCAAATCAGTCAATGTCCGGCGTCAAGAAGATCCCAAATTCGTTACGTGTGCCGAAAAGACGAAACCCTAAGTTCAAAGGGACCAAATGACGTCTTCGCCCTTTCTTTGATGTTGTTTTACTACAACCTTCTTTTTTGACGTAATTCATGAATTGAATTTCTTCTTTATTATTTTCCAGAACTTTTTCCGTCTTCACCGTTTGAGGAAGTTGGGACTCAGCGACAATGAGATCCACCGCCTTCCGCCCGACATTCAAAACTTCGAAAACCTCGTTGAACTCGACGTATCTAGAAATGGTATGGAAATATGATCATTCTCAATTTTTAGTCGTTCCGTTTTTGAACCATAAAAATATTGTACTATTGTGAGAGAATCTTCCAAAATATTTTTGCCGGAATTTCCCCGTAAGAAGGGATAACAGATTGTTCATTTTATCAGCCTCGGTGTTTTATCAGAGTGGATTGGGCGTTGGCCCCAGTACGAGACGCGGCTGTCGGGTGACTCATCGACAAGCTATCTTTTCTCGATGTAGTAGGTGAGGGGCAAGTGGTAAGGACACTCGGGGAGCGGATATGGCTGTACCTCCTCGGTCCGGAGTTAAATTTCGTTCTGGCAAACTCGTTATATAACATGAGACTCCGGTCTAAGGCTTTGTTGGTCGAGGGATTTCCTCCATTTCACTTCCTGCCGTCGTATCAAACCTAAGGATTCAGGTCATCTTTCCAAATACCGAGTTTACAGTTTCATCTTGTTCTCAGAGGACTTGACGCACGTGGAATCGTAATGTATCAGTAACATTTTAAAAAGACTGTCAAGTGAGTGGGCATGCCTTCTTACGAAGATTCATTTAAGGGCCTGCGGGACCTAGGTTGGAAGTTTTTGAAGCATATCTCAGGCTGCGATTGACTTAGTGTTTTGAATTACATTTCTAAATGCACTGTATTAATGAGAAAGGTCCCTGCGTCGTCCGATATTTGAAATTCATAAAATAATTTTTTTAATTGTGGCTAAATTTTTCTTATTAAAGAACTGAGACGATGGGGCCTTTTTGGAAGGCTAATAGACCACAAAATGCAAACATCGCTGTTAAAACATGTAAAATGAGCGAGTAGGATCTCAAATAAATTTCGATAACCTGCTTGTAACTTTCTTGTTATTGGATGTCTTGGGACCAACGGGAGTCGGGCGGGAGGAATGCCCTTAATTAGTTCGTCTATTCATGACTATATAAACACAAACGGACTGCATTTCAACTACCCACCAAAGTTGGGCAAAAAAATTGGGTTGAAAGTGATCGTGTGCACATGAGCACTATGGCATTTTAGAGGGATTATTTAAACACCTAAAAGCATACAAACAGACAATTTCATCTCAACGGACTAGAACAGGGGATGTGGGCGGTAGGATGATTTAATGCAAGGATGGCGCATGAACCATAATGAAATAATTTATGGTTCAGTAATTTATGAATTATTCATATGGAGCAACCAGGAACCATCCCTGAGAATCTCATCAAAATCGGTTCCGTGATTCCGAAATCACTAATGCCACTATTTCGTATATGAGAGCAACATTGGGTGTTGATGGAACTACGAGTAATATATACCTGTGGTCCCTTTCAAGCTAATTGGGAAGATTCATCTCAATTTGGGGTATGGGGACATCACCGTTCTCATATGAATTCAACGATTCTTAGAAGCAGGGGCGTTGCGTCCATAAGGCCACTTGGGCCACTGCCCCGGCATCCAGAAACACAAAAAACTCGACAAAAAAAATATGCCACCCAGTTGGCATTCGAATATCGTTCCGTATACTGCAAGTAGCATTTTCACGAAGTCAAAGAGTTCTCTCTCTCTCTGTCCCAACCTATGTCCAGCATGGCTGCGGCCAAGACAAGTAACTGGGAAGAAGAAGAAGAAGAACGATATTCGATCATTCTATCAGAATATATCGACAGTAATCGATGTTTTGCAATCGAAATCGAAACCTACGCTCCAGGGGCCGGGGACCGGGTATTGGCATGGAAACGGACACGACGCTTTACGAAGTGGCCTGCCTGCGCATGCTCAGTAGAGTAAAAATTCGGTAAGCCACGCCTCGTTCCGGCCCGGGCCACATTTCCATAAAAAAATCGTTTGTGTTCACAATCGATTCGATCGTTTCAATTCATCTTGTCATCTCAATAGTAAAACTTTCTGTTGAGTATTCAGTTTTCTGCTTAGGCATGGAAGAAGCTGCTTCTTCCATGCTGCTTAGGTTATAATTTTGTATGTTCCCATTTGAATTCGAGCTCCCGTGACAGATTTGGATTTTTTTGTGGTAATTAAGTGCGTTGTGTCCTGTCTGTGGTCTTGTGGATTGATCAACGTCAACATTCACAGATAAGTACTGCAGTGGAGGTTTGTGATATTATCATACCTAGCTCAAGCTAGAGGCAGCTATTCGTTCAGGGGGCATTTGGCAGCTTCCAAACTGCTTGATACTGCAAGTTTTCCGAATTTTTCAAAATGTTTTCCAACTGAAGATTTTGAAAACACGGTCACTGCTTACGCTATCCTAGAATCTCGGAAACTTAAAACTGAATTGGTGACAATTTATCAGAGAACCGATTTTACTCATTTCACAGGGATTTCTGTTGTTTTTGCACAACAATAACTTAGTTGATACTTATTCTGAAAATGAGAAACTACTAACATTATTGATTACAATTCCAATGACTTCTGCAAAAGCTGAGCTTTGTTTTTCTACGCTTAAAAGAATAAAAACGTTTATTCGATCAACTATTACCCAAGAGAGACTTAATGCTTTGACGATGTTGTCAATAGAGAAGGAAATGATTGCTAATTTTTCTGATTTCAATTGCCCCGCCGCCACCTCCTCGTATGAAGCTATAGCTTCTGGTAATCCCGGGTAGGTACTGGTCAGAACTGCTGTGAACACAGAGCTCACATTCTGACTTGCTAAGAGCTGCGGTTGATTAAAATACACCCATTTCTCATAAGAAGACTCCTGTTGGGAAACATTTACAGGTATTTTGTAGAAAAAGCTCTTAATTTGTGTTCCGAATTTGGTGGCCCACCATTTTCAGAGCCCACGCACCGCTACTGCTTAGAAGTTCGGTAGTGAGGTGACAAAAATCGTTTACGAGCTTGAATACGATATTTCAGATTCCGCTCTATTGACACTATTGATATTTGATTAACAGATTTGCCACACAAACCGCCCTCTCCCTCAGTAATTCCATTTCCGTATGTCCAGAATATATTAGAATCATCACCAAACCTTTTGAAATAAAATAAACGGAGTGGCGTATTAGAGCACAATGTGGATGACACAAAACAAAACAGCAGGGACTATTTAAACCTGACATGCTGAATTGCTGTATCATCCTGTTTTGCTCCTGAGGTTTTGATCGTTGGTTTAAGATCGTTTCAACTTTAGCGTTCATACCATCACAAAGTTTGCTGTCCCTTCTTAATGGTATTGACCTCTATGATACGCTTGCTCCTTTTGAGAGTTCGACGTGGGAACTTCATCGCATAACGTGGATTCTCTGGCGTCTCAAGAGGCTTATAAGTGCCTGTATTCAATGGGAGCTTTGTAGGCCACCTCACATGGATGGGGAAATGCTAATAGAAGTAGTTGGAGCACAACGGTTCCGTTGTACTTCACGTACAGGATGTGAGGTTTTTGCTATTCGTGAATATGCAAACCGGTAAATTTGTTTCAAGTTTAGTTTTCTGCGCTCTCAATATAATATTTGTATAATCATCCGTCACAATGAGGGCAGCGAGGTTGACGAAAATCCCTTAACTCCTTAAATCTTCAACCCACTCATCTTCTAAATCCCCCTTCTGAGTTTCGTTTCGGGACGCCTGTGAACCGCACTTTCTCTAGTGTCAGTAATCGTCGCCATTCAAAACTCACAGTCAACAACGTGTTCTACAAATTGTATAAAAACTACCCTAGCGTCTGTTGGAACGCACCCTTTGCCATTACTGCTTGGTATGACCTAACAGTAACCTCTTAGACCTCTTTTGGGCTTTTTGACCTTCAGATGACCATGACGAGGACTTTGCTGAGGCAAACAAAGGTCATATTCAAATTAAGCGTCATCAAAAACCTAAGTACAAGTTCTTCATATTTTTTCAACCATTTTCCCCGATTTTACCTTCAAATTTCCTTAAACCCGATGAAGGTCAACCGACCCAGATTCGGAATCAGTGACTCCAAAAACACTAAGACATATGGGTTTACTTTTGCATACACTTTTTTTTGTAAACCTGTGTACTTAATTGAATAGTGTTGGCCAGAGCACTTGACGATGGTTGTACAAACCGGAAGATGAAATGAAGTTCCTAGCATCCTATGTGTGGGTAACGTTTTTCCTACAATCGCTTCCTTTAAAACTCATCGAATTCATATGATCCACATATTCGTATGGCAATTTAGGTAGTTTTAAAAAGTGCTCAGCAAAAAGAATGCTTAGTTACATAAATTAGAAACACCAACAGCGTCTTCAACTTGAATGCGAACTGTTGGTATTTCAGCCTTATTTTGTGTAATTACTTATTTGTGTTGATTTAACTTGGAATTCTGAAATTATTTCATCTGATGGTAAACTCAGTGCACTATATTCCAATTAATGTTCTGACGTTGTTGAGCTTTGAAGCACTGATGGGTAACTTTGTTTACACGTCTCGGTTGTTTACAATTAATTTAGATTGGGTTTCCTCACAATCTTCATAACTCACCCGAACTAAGTACTTCTCTAATTATTTTGTGGTTTCTCCTGGCTGTTTGTGGTTCGACCTGGCTCGCTCACTTTCTGGGTTCTGTAGTTTGTTCACAAAATTGAGCAATATTCGGCCCTGGAGGTCATTACGCCCCTTTTGTTTCCATGCCTTTTTGTTTCTCCTGGAAGGGTGGGGCGATTGAAACGACTAGCGATGTTTTTCTAGTCCACCATCCATATCGCTTTTGTCGGGTCTTTTTTTAAAAGGGAACTCTGTTGTGTCTATTTTTAGTTTCACAAAACCAAATGACAACTAGATCCTTACCTCGGTCTCAATAAGTTTCAAATGCCGCTCTGAATACGTCCATTACACCGAATTCTTTTAGGTTCAAATTTGTCTTCCAAACTCGTTACAAACTTGTCTTCCATTTTAAGGGCCTTCATTACTATATTCTCTGAAAACCCCTGTGATTTACGGTTGAACTATGGGTAAAATTCGAATAAAAGTAATAAATTAGCAGTAATCGACTACTTGAAAAATTTGCTTGTAATCTGATCAATTTTTCATTAAATATTTATTAACAGCCGATTTAACCGATTGTTGTTGCTGCGATCTGGAATGAGACTCATGAGACTCTGGGATTTCATTGTTGTATCTTAAATTCATAGCAACATGTGATCGTGTATAAATGTATTTATAGAGTTTTGTTCTTACTAAACTCAATCAATATATCAACCGTCATTTTAAGAAACTAAAAAAGTCTGTTTTTAGTTTCAAAATTTGTTTTGAACTCCTTCCCATTGATCTTGGGTTATGAAACGTTTCAAGGATCATTGTGGGGTTGGTCCAAACCCGTAAACCGAATTTCGTAATTTTAGCGGACGGATGGATTTTTTGAAATTGAAACGTAAACCCTCAAATTTTGAGGGGGTATTTTCTTGTTTATTATCGAAGATAATAAACCAATAAAAATATTAATTTAAAAAGGACTAACTGGTTGATATAGATTGAAAGCCGACACCTATCAATATTGTTGTTGATATGGTTTCAATGATGAGGCCACAATTAACGCTCTTCAACTCCTCATGATTAATTTATCGAAGTCCGACATTACTCAGCAATTTTTCATTTTTTACGGTTCGTCTATTCATCGGATGTAGTCGTATCTGGAATGGGCGGCGATGACTGCGAACAGAAAGTGAAGTTTAGTGGTCGGTTTGTCGAAGAGGGGGCTAGAGGCCTTGAAGAGGAAGTTCGATTGTACCACCGCCATCACAGCCGACTCCATACAGCTCCATGTCCGTATCCACTTGGCTTCACCAATTCAGTTACAGCTAGTTAAATTCCATTCTTCCACCCTAGCTCTATTATCCCACGTCCTCGACTAAGGAACTACCTGTCAATCTGAACGATCTGGTTAATATATCACAATTAATACTTATTTAGGCACTTGTTGAGCCATTATTTACATTTATGTTATCACTGCCTCAACGGTCTTTATTAGCGACTAGTATGTTTATGTTACTCCGGACAAGTCGCTCGACTTCATACTCAAGAAAATCCTAGTATTAGATACCTCAACGTGATTATCGCCCTTATTATTTTTATTCAATAAAATATTCCATTAAAAATGTACTGGGTTAAGATTTACAACTTTGAGGTTCGATTCAGCGCATCAAAATCAACGAAAACGTTCCAGTCATACACCATGATGATCGTATGAGTGAATTTGCCAAGCATTATATTTATGGAATTATATTTACATACCTAAATGTATAAATATAATAAACATTTTAAAACTCGAATTTCCGAAAAACATTTACCTATACCGAAATCCGTTCCAGACTATCCATCGTAAACCAAAATCATATGTGTAAGTATATGATGTGCCTTTAGGCAGTGAATTCAGGATGGTCTGGAACGGATTTTGGTATCAATATTTTTCGGAAAATTGAGTTTTAAAAATTGTGGACCGAGAACAATAGCTTCCTTTTCTTCGAAAATTTGCTGAAAGTACTAGCCATGCATTACTCCTTAATGGGTGATTTCTTGAATTTAATCTACTACTATGATTAAGCTGCGTGAACACGTCCACCCATTATTTATTCTATTTATTCACTTAGGATTATTTTTGAAATCTTGGAACCTGATAACAGGTTGTGTTCTTGCTTCGAAAATTAAATCCCCCATCCAAATCCCTCCCCCTAACAACGTCGAGTGACAACGAGTTGTGGAATGTGGAACACTGATGATGAAATTAGATAGAACTGCATTCTGTTCCACTTTTGGATCACCTGCTAAGAATGCACTCCTTCTTCGTGCAATTCGCTTCTGTAGGCGTTTCAGGTTTACACCGTTTGCCTCTGGGTCATTGTTATCTTGAAGTCAACGTGGAAAGACGTTAATTATTTATTGTTAATGACACCTTACAAGGACCTGCCTCACCAGTAAACAAGGTTGTTAGGTTTATAAAATTACAGTGGTTTTGTTTCCACAGAGATCACGTCACGATTATGAGGTTTTTATCTACTCGATGATGAATTCAGCCCCTCTGAATATGCAGTCAAAGCGGGTCAATTTGATGAGGAAAATCTGTGATCTCACACTTGAATTGATTTTAAATTAATACATTGAGATCTTCTACTGCTCTAGTTGATTGAATATTGCGTGCTATAGTTCTTGCTTGGCTCCGATCAGTATGTAGTTCTAGTAGTTGTGTTCAAGTTGTGTAAGAAGAAGAGGGGGGGGGGTGCGATATGACCCACTGAGTTAAATGTTCTCATTCAATAATCGCAAGCATTTAGAAAGTATAGGCATAATAACAAAATAATGTAATATGTAAATCCTCTAACAGAGCCTCGTCTATCAACCTCAATCAATCATAAATAGAATTCACTCGTAGGATTCCATTTGAACAACTGAAAGCTACAGTTGTTATGAAGGGAACATGATAATTACCTGCTCGAATGAATCTTTCTTCTCAGCGAGTCTGAGCTAGTTCCCTGGCCAGTGATCGAGGAATAAAACTGGCACTATCTCTGGCAATATTTTATTTCCAACTTTCTTAGTGTTCGGTTTAATCGTCTTCCACATGTAGGCCCTTGATATCCTCCATTGATTTATAATCAAGGCAGTATAATATTATTTTGATGCAGTGGCATATTATTGTCTAACCGAAACAAGGACTCTTGGTACGGAATTTCTTTTAACCTTCCCCTACCTTTTGGAAAAACACGAAAAGTTTGACGAATTCTTGACCCCTAGTATTGAAAATGCATTTTGAAATTTATTATTTTTAAAGACTTGGGTATGTCTTTCATTACCTGTTAGACGTTCGGTGTTTATCGCCCTATCCACTATTCACGTGTGCAGTTTTGTAGGCGCCATGGAAATTTCTATTCACATGTTTGTATGAAGGAAGAACTTTACGGAGTGACGTCATTGTTGCCTTCCTCTTTATTTTGTGAACAAGTAAATATTTGCTGTTTCGGGAAACTAATTCGACTTCTACAAACGATAGAAATGGATGGAAATCGACTAACTTCATACAAAACTGAATCTTGAACTAATTTACTACCACGAAACTGTTTTTGTTTGATGTTTTTGAGAAAAATTCATTTTAATGGTGTTAGTAGCCATTTGAATGGTAACTTAGGCATGGGGATGATGAAGATACCAACTTAACAGAATTAGAAGTAGTGTTAATCTTTTCTGCTCATTGGCCCTTTTCTGCCACTAATCGTCGCTTAACAACAATAATGGCCTATCTAAAAAAGGGGTTTGAGCCAAAAGTATATTCGATACGGTTTTTCTCTCTGTGCGTTGGTATATGAAATTTGTCTGCCGTTGCTACAACACGTCCCAATTAACAGTTTTTTGACAACAGCCTATCGTTTCATTGTATGAAAAATCAATTTAAATGAAAACAAATTTTGCTTTGTTACAGATTATGGCCTATCTCATCACTTCCTTGCTTTTCACTATTTCTTTTATGTTGCTGTGTTGCAAAAACATTGATAAATAATGTTGGAGTTATACCTAGGTACTTGGCTCTATCTATGGGGACCATTAAATAATGAAAAGTATCTGTTTTCATTTATTTCACTCATGTTTTTCCGATGAGTAGTGGTGATGGGCCATAAAAGCATAATATTTTCTCAAGAGATAGGCCATAATAATTCAATAATGGTCTATATCACCACGCAATTAACATTATTAAGGCCTAACTCTACTATTTTTCTGTAGTAACTACTTTAGTGAAATTTATGAATGACGACATATATGTCGTCATATATTCTCATATATGAGAAAGTTTGTTGACCATCCCTGAAAAACAATGAATTTAACATGACAAATGGAGAGGGAAACACGTTTTTTGTTGTTCCTGAGAAGTGATGGCTTTTGAGATGGGGCATTAGTGGAGACGCAATGCTGCTCCATCGTCTTTGCCCGAAACCCCAGACGACCAGGCAACAGTTCCATATGCTTCGCAGTTCACACTTCGAAGAGGGATAGAAAAGTCACTCTGATCGAAATTGACGTTCGATACGATATATGTGTGACCAAAATTGTAGGGAAGCTCCCTACAAATGTAGAATCTTGTTGTATTTTGAAAGGGAGATCTAAAACAATGCAAATTGCTCTTGAGATCTGAAGCAAAACTGAATTTTATCAAGTTACTTAATAATTTTAATAAGTTTATTATTAATATTTATAAGTTTAGCTACTCAACTATTTTGCCAAGGAAGCACTATTATGGAGAGTCTCCTACAACTTTATTCGAATTTTACCACGTTATCAGGAAGCCATGCACTTCCCTTGACTGTTAGATTGACCCAGCACTTTCTTTTTACGACGCAGTTCATTTACGACCCGATTCAATCAGTCTGCGAATTCAACCGATCGCCTTGCGTGAGACACATCTAATTGATAACGAAAGGAGAGTAAGACGTGGAAAAAACCTCTTGGAGCTATTTCCGGATACGAAATAAAACGGGAGAAAAAACAGGTTCCCGAGACCGCGTTAAATGTTTGTATCGCCAGAGTAGTTTAACTGGTCTACCGGTAGCTCAGCGTCAGTCCGATATAAAATCCATCCGATGGATTTTTGACTGCTGCACAACCTAATCTTTCTATTTCAATCAATTCATAAACCTACTTCTGTTGAACTGTTTTATTGGAATTTTACACTAATTTATATAAAATATTCCGTTTAATTTTTTCCTAAATTTAGTAGTTTATTGTATAAATAATTTGTACAACAACTGACGAAAATACAGGACAGTGGTAAATGATTAAATAATCGCTCAAAAACTGCTACAGATAGTAATGAATTTCATAAAACTAACGAAAATACAGGACAGTGTAAATTTTACACTGTCCTGTATTTTCGTAAGTTTTATGAAATTCATTACTATCTGTAGCAGTTTTTGAGCGATTAAAAACGTAGTTTTCAAACATTTGTTCATGCATTGAAATTTTCATGTCTGAACTCAGAATTCCATCGTTTTTCCATTTTTTACGGAATTATCAGAATCCCTTTTTGTTTCTCAACTGAATTTTAGCTCATTTTGGCTCAATGGATTTGCTAGAGCGCTCCAAAAGCTCATTGGGTGTTTTAAATACACTTAAGTTCAAGATCCAGGCGAGATTTTTAATGTAGAGTGAAGAGTTTATATGTTTTTCTATCAGAAATTAACGCAAAACGATTATGAAGTTTCTAGCCGTTTTAAGGCTATGAGAAACCTTTATTAACCATTTTAACCCTTTGTCCTTCTCAACGGCATCCAGATCGTCGAAAACCAGGAAAAGTTTCACGTCAAATGGTAGTGAAGTGGGGTCTGTTGTAAAGAATATCTCGCAAGGGATCCCACGTCACTAAAACTAGTTTTGTGGGTCGAGGTGATCGCGGGTTTATGGATTTGATAAGTCGTCAAAATCGTAAATCGTAGATCGTAAATTTGAGCCGTCGATTCGATTTCATGTTTTCCTGGCATCGTTTTATAGTTTTAATCGTTTTCTACTGGGTTATTGTGGCATCACCTCAAGTTGAACGTTAAAAAGTTCATCTATTAATTTCGAAGTGAAACCTTTATTAATTCAGAACTTTAATGGTTCCCCAAAACTACGAATCCACTAGCTATTATAGTATGTTAAACATAATATGTTCTTCTTAATAATAATATCCTCTGCTTACAAACATCCACCATTCATACGTTAGACTATAATATATTATATTATATAGCCTAACGTATGAAGGATGAATTTAATTTATTCACACGATGCTATTTTATTCATAATTGAATGTTATGGTCCACCAAACTTCTTCGTCATTATCCTCGTAAAAATCAACTAACTGGGAAGTAATAGCTAATTTTTAGCTAATATTGTCCACTTTTACGACTCTACAACCAGCTCAACAGGACCAATCGACGACATTTTGTGCAGGCCTTCTTTATAACATGGCCCCGTTATCTATTCACCCATTATCTCAACCCAAGAATATTTTAGGAACAAATACCTGAAATTTAGGCTAATTTTGGCCACTTGGACGGGTCCACAGCCGATCAACTCGAAATTTGGTATGGATCTTTTTGGTTTGGATAATAGAAAAAAGCCCTGAAAGTTCAAGTCGCTAGGTCTAAAGGGGGCCGAGCTATACAACTTCAAAAACCCCTTACCACGGTTTTCTTCTAATTCAGACCGTCAAGGCTACAGCCTCTCCACCTTCACCGATTGAATTGAAATTTTGCACAGAGCATCGTTTCAACTTTTGCCAGTGCCTTTTAAAAGATTCAAGTCGCTCGGTCTAAAGGGAGCCGAGTTATATAACTTCAAAAGCCCAGTTCTTCACCCTTACCATGTTCTTCATCTTTTTCAGTTAGGTAAGGCTGCAGCCTCTCCTTTATTCTACAGGTCTTTCAAATTTCAACAACGAAAAGATGTGACATCCCCCCAAAAAACTCTCCGTGTAAAAATCATTCCAAGTTAGAAATGATTCGAAATCATTCTACAGCAGGAAAAAGTTATGATATCCACTTTCCCCGCCTGCCTAGAGATGTCCTAGACACTTCACAAGTACCGTACCCGTTTCAAAATCTCTTCTTGTCGCCATGGTCATATATAGATGTGTAGTAATAAAAACGTCGCGCCAAGGCGTCAATGGGAGATTTCGAAACAAGTACGGTGCTTGTGAAGTGATTAGGACATCTCTTTAGTTGGAAGGAAAAAAGCGGATGGGGAAAGTGGATATCATAACTTTTTCCGGTTGCTGTTGAAAGATATTTGCAAGGCTAGGATTTTTACACGGAGTGCTGTTTTGATCATAAAGTTGCTGATGAATTTCATTTCGAGTGAATGTCGAGTTTTTATTTGATTTTTCCGTAATTTGTTGATCTGTATCTGTTGATCTTTAATTTATATTTGATTTTACTATCGAGGATTTGATTTGTCGAAAAAAAAACCCGTGAGGGCAGCGGATCCGACTTGTTGCATTCCGTCGAGATGGATGTTTATTGATTGCAAAATAGCCCGAAGGCCCCCTCTCTGCATCCCCCTTTCCGTTCGCCCATCTTTCAGACGCTCATCTCTTCGGCACCGCCCCCGTCCCGACCGGAGTCTATCAGTTTCCTCTACCGCGATGCACGATCCGCGGCCGAAGTGGAATGTGGTGCCCCGTTAGAAATGGTTCGTTCAACCCTGGGCCAGCTTCGGCGCTTCCTGCTGCCTTCTGAGTTCACCATCACCTTTCCACTCGCAAGGACGTGAACGTGACGTCTCGTGGACTTTCTCACACTCCGCAACCACAAACTCCGATGAGAAAGGGAAATAAACCAAAAGCAAACAGTCCTTTTCGGGAAGCCCAGGATGTATTTTCAATGGAATGGGTTTACTCAACACCCGGCTACCCTGATCTGGACTGGTCATTTTTATCTTCAAAAGTCCTTCCTTCGTGTCCTGGCCAAAACGCATTTTCCTCCTGTTGATTATGTAGGTTGCAATTTTTCTCTAATGAGAGTGGGAAATAGCAAACAGTCCTTACCGTGAAGTTTGTAGTCTCAGGAGTTTGTACAGGATAGATTTGTATCAAAGAGTTCTGATCTGGTCGGGACTACCCTAATGTTTCCCAGTAGTGGATGGGTATTGGTTGGAAAAATACCAATGCGTTTTTTTACTCAAACATCGATCTCTAAAAAACATCGTATTAATAACACCGATGTTTTAAAATTAAATTTACATCATGCTTTGACTGTTATTTCAAATTACCTTATACCATTCAGGTACAGCAACCCAAATTACTGCACAAATACGGTAATTATAGTAGGAACCACAACCCTGCGTGGGAGCCAATTATCAGAAAAGTTAAATGCTAACAAAGTGCCGCAACCACAACGTAGCCCATACAATTAAGTATAACAACTACGCTACTAGGGTAGGTGATGTAGCATTGTTCGAGGGTTCTTGAATCACTTCTTTGAAGACATAAAATGTCCCAATGTGTTGCAGACTCGTATGCAAGCATTTAATTCTCGACTGTATCAACAACAGGATGGAGTTGACATTCTTTTGACATTTTCATGTCTTTGCTTTGGCACATAAACTGAAACGGGAAAAATTTGTTTCCTTGATTCACCCTTTCCCTCAGATCACGTCAGAACACAAGCGACAGGCGGGCCACTACGTCATACGGCTGGCAGGAGGCCAACTAGTACGTCAGAGCCTATGACGCACGAGCGTATGACGTCAGACGGCTGGCCGGATGCCAACTAGTACGTCACAGCCTATGCCGTAAGAGCCTATGACGTCAGAGGGCCGGCTGGCTAGGTGATCGGGTTTTAATAAGCCTTTGGAATTCCGCGCCTTCATTTATGAGGTATAACCTTCACTTATGATAGGAATTTCCCTGTCAACTAACCACAGTTAGAGCGAGGACCAGCCCTGCTGTCACTGCGCATTTTTTATTTACCTATTACATCTGGTGAATCGAAAAGTGCGATGTGTCGAGACCAAATCGACGCACCGCTATTTAGAATGGTGCTGAATCGAATCGTAATTTCGGTTCCTTTTCGATGCACACCTCTACTAGAACAGTAAAAACAAAAGGGCCACGTAAAACAAGAAATAATGTTGTAGGTAAGGTTCCTAATAAGGCACAGAAATAAAGTAATTACATACTGAAACGTAAAATAGGTTAGTAATTATATTATTAAGATATCTTATCAAGATATTTTGGTAGAAAGGAAAGAACATCGATGCTTAAACAAAAACAAAGGTTCTCAAAGTAGTGACACTGAAGGAGATGAAGCCTTTGAACCTGACGAGGATCAATCTCCAACACACTTTCAGGATCTTGGGTGCCTCGTGGGCGTAAAATTTCACTTCCTTCAGTCACATTTAGGATATTTTCCTGAAACTGTGAGGGATTTTCAGTTAAGAAATGGGTGAGCGTTTCCACCAAGATATTAAATTGGTGGAACAACTACTGCTGGAATCTGAAGAGGGGCTGTGTTGGAGAAAACTCGAATGTAGACGACCGAGGAAGATGCAATCGTGCAAATGTCAAAAATAGACAAATATTCTAACGAATAACTTTCGTGGTTAGATAAATATAAGCTCTACTTACCTAAATATTAGCTTTGTGAATGATCATAGGATTTTTTTTAAATAATTTAAATAAATAATTTAAATAATTTAAGAAAAAATAATAATTATTTTTTCTTCCAATTTTCCGTATTATGATTTGATTTGTCCACATTGGCATCAGATGGTTTTTATTTTTTTTTTTTTTTTGTGCAGTATGTTATTGGGGGAAACTGTGCACGGTTTCTGTTATGTTGTACTTGTAAGCGCTAGCGTATCAAAACCTCAGACACAGTAAGTTCGCGAATTGTGAATTGCCAAGTCGTGGACAAGTTGTATGACAGGGCGCTTCACGCAGCAGTCCTCAAATGGAATGAAAGGCGTTGGCCTCGCAGTGCTGAACTAGGTCACGTCGAGTGAAAGTGATTCTCGTATGAACTTAGAATGTTTATTAAACTGCTAGGACGTTGGTTCAATATTGAAACGCCATAAATCTCTAACGTACGAGTATGGGATCATTCATCCGTACTATTCAAAAGTGGGACGTGGAGTGTGGGGCATTAAATGGGTTTTAATACGAGGTAATAGTATCAAACCGTCTCTTGCAACGAACGGTCTTGAATTGATAATAGTTGAAGGCAGGACATACGAATCGATTTCTGGGTCAGTCCCTCGCACCGACAACAAACTTGGCCATGAACCACCTACACACCATCATCGTTCTCATTTTCACCTTGGCCCTCTCTCCCCTGGATGGTTTACTTCCACATCTCCCCACCTTGCGTAAAATGAAATAAATCCAGCACTGCGGGATTTATCAGTGATGTCTGCAATAGGTAGTGATAATAGATACCGGCATTGAAACAATATTTACCTGCGTGGTACCAATGCCAGTTGAGTGTGGATACGAAATGATTTGGTTTGAATAGTAAGGAATGACACTTGAAATGGTTTTAAAACCCTCATAAGTCATCACCAGTCTGTTATGGGGTGTGCTTATGATTTGTTATAAAGATCTCATCAAGGGTCCTCATTATCATATTAAGATTCGCATATAACTCTCAAGAATGCTCATTTTGCTGCGGCTCGTCAATTCGGTTCTCTCTGATGTCGCATTCCACTCTCCGAGACGTTTCCAGACTCTCTGTCGCCTCTTCGCCAAACATTCCGTGGGCGCTCCACATCTCATACCTGATGGCTTTGACTCAAATGAAACAGTCGTCGGGTCGGCACTTGAGGAACGTCACAGGCTTGTCGACGGATGAGTGAAATGCTCCTCGTCGCTAACATCGTTACACAGTAGTCCCTAGCTGTACAGACAATAACTGATTATACCGACAGGACTCGCCAATCGCCCAAGGCTGTAATTATGAAGAACAGAATTCGTCAACAAGACGAGTTGCCAGTTGAGGTTTGAATCTTTTTCACACAAATCGGTTATTCATGTTTCACCAAGTTACGTTCGTGCTTATTGTTTTGGTCCGTTTTGAACTTAGTTGGGGGTTGCAAGGAATCCAGTCATGCAGCATGCCTATACGGGCAAATTTTCGAAGAAATAACAGGATGTATGTAATTTATGATGTTTGGATCATCTCATTCAAATATGGGCTATCTTTAACTCATTGGGTAATTATAGGTATTTAACCTTGCAGCTATTTGGTTCTTTCTGTCATATTCTGTGATTAGAACACCCAATAATTCCATACTAATTGATTGGGTTGTTAGATTGAGACATTTCCTCCCTTCTTGTTCTCTGACCCTTGACTACCAGCCATTATTGTGTATAGCTTACACTTTAATTTTTAGCATTCTATCTCTAACTAAAATTTGACCATTTCCACCCACTAAGTAAATGGCTAAACTGGCCAATCATTGAGATTTTCCATCTTGATACCATCCTAAACCAAAATTATTTCGTCACTATTGTGACGAAGATGCCTATAATGGGTAAGATGCCGAAAACAACAAACATAACATATACTCGTAACATATTAGGTATGTGTTTCTTACCCATACGCCTAAAACTTTCTGAAATTCATTTCCGGCCAATGTTTTCCCATCTTGATACCATACAAAATTGAAACAGGAATAGTGTCACGCAAAGTAAATTTTGTGGTAGAAGGAGGGGGGGGGGGATAAAAAATGTTACGAATACTAGAAGAGTATTGGATGTGTAACACATCAGATTACAGCAGATGAACCGTGAATAACATCTCAAGTAACAACCACGTTTCTTCGTCTTCAAAGTGCTCCAGTTTGAGAACGGAATAAGATATAGCAATTCTGACATCACCATAGTGTTCAGCGTAAAAAAACCTTTAAAATGAGCTGTCACTTTTCAGACTGTTCCATTTTTGGAATTTATGAGTCGTTGCCCCCTTTTGAGGGGCTAAACCTCCCAAAACCCCCCTTAGGGTGGCCCGATGCTGCCCATCCAGGGATTTTTTGTGCAAATTTGATGTGTCTTTTGGCAGTGAACGCAGGATGGTCGAACGGATTTCAGTATAAATGTTTTTCGGAAATTCGAGTCTTAAACATTTCGGACCAAGAACAATAGCTCCATTTTCTTCAAAAATTCTCTAAAACTGCAAATCTCTTTATCAGTCTCTTTACCTCTTGAAAATAATAGTAGGTATCAGACTACATACTTACTTGCATTAAACAAATATTACCACACTAATCACCACACGATTGAATTGAGATTATTAATGTACTTACATTTAATAACTTTTTTAACATCGGAATGTACTTACATTTAATAACGTTTTTAGCATCGGAATGTTATAAGGAAAGAATGAACAAATTGGGAAGATAAACTCCATGTTCATCTTGGGTCCATAGTACTATGGATTATTAATCCATTGGATTAAAGATGAACAGAATAGTAAAGTTAGCACCAGTGAAAAAGTAGATCAAGGAAGAGGTAATAAGAAGCAGGGACCATGATCATATTGTGACTCATGATCCATAGTTGTAATATTCATGAATATTGGGAATCTGTATACAGGTTACCTCGAGAGAATTTTCGAGAGAAAGTAAAGATGGCTTTTCAAATACCAAGAAATAAAGTGTTTCGTCGGAGGAAAAATGTATAATAAATTACAACTGAATAAATTGTAACTTTCCTGAAAGCATTTGCAAAGAAAGGGAATAGTGAGTTTTTTGTTCTCATTATTTCTGAAGACACTAAGGCCGGAATTTTGAATGGTGTAAACTTGGTTGATTCTTATTGGATAAGTCCATTTTGAGAATTTCCTATAATGCTCTGACACTACATTACTGCAATGGGTGGGGGAAGTGTTCCCCTGGATTGCAAGTGACCACCCTCAAGACTGTCTAATTTTATGAAAGGTCGAGATGTAACTTGTATGAATTATAATATAATTATGGTGTTAGTGGCAGAAGTGACAGGACGGGTGGTTCTGAGGTAAAAGAATCCAATCAAGGACCAACTTTCATCATGTCAAACAATTTCGAGTAATAAAATATTATGTTTACTCGAAATTGTTTGTCATGATGAAAGTTAGTCCTTGATTGGATTCTTTTACCTCAGAACCACTCGTCCTGTTTCTTCTGCCACTAGCACCATAATTCATGTGAACACGTGACGTACATTCAACAGTCCTCAATTGACCCTGAACCTCGCCATCCAAACCGTGCAGAATTTCCGTCGTCTTGACCCACATCTCGTCCAAGGCTCCGAATTTACGGCGATGTCTCAAGAAAACAATGAGAAACTGCGGGGCCCGTCAAGTCACCAAAACAATGGGCGAGATGATGGTGGGAGTCGGACGGACGGACACCCCCCATTTGAGTCACTCGGGCAAGGTCGAATTCATTTTTTCCCCGTGTCTTTTGACGTATAATATTCAAAAGTGGTCATTGCAATGGTCTTTCATTGTGATTCTGGTTTATGAAATTACTAATAGTGTTGTAACATTTTTGCTAATTTTTGGGAAAAAATGCAACAACTTCATCAAAACTTTACGCTCGCCCTAAATATTCGCTCAAAGTTAGCTCCAGTCCACAAAATTGACGTTTTCCTCTTCCATCACAAATTTGTTAAGTTTAAACTTAACAAATTGTCCATGTACATTAAAGCTATGGCTGGATTCATTCAGATGATTTGTACAGGAATAACCATTGTCTCTAAAATTCTTTTTGTGCTCTTTTATTAGCGAATTTTCGAAGAAAAGGAAGCTAGGAAAACAAGAGTATTTGATAAAATCGTCTTTTTCCACTGAAATATGAGTACACTGTTGGACTGGTTTCGATGATTGAACCGTCTATTGTTTTGTTACTGACGATTAATCTCAGAACCCGGTCTAACAGTGTAGGTATTCATATTTCAGTGGAAACAGACATTTGTTTCATATACTCTTGTTTTCCTTAATTTTCCTTAGATTTTTAAAACTCAAATTTCCGAAAAATGTTTCAGACTATCCTGAATTCACTGCCAGAAGACACCAAAAATCATAGGTGTAGGTATATACTCGTATATTTATGTCTGTGTCATTCCAGACGATAGCTCTCGATGTTCTTTCTCTAAGCTTCCTGCCTCGATAACGTTAGGTTCCTACCTTGACACCTACGTTAATTTGCAGTATAGTGCTCACTCTGGTATAGGGCTTGGCATAACTAAGTTCCCCACCTGGTAAGTACCTACTAGGCTGACGGGAGGGACATTGTTGACAAATTTCGTTACATGACCAAACCGAGATAATTGGATCATGTGGTAGTACATTTGGGTGGGGGCACTGTGAGCAGGGCAGACGGCTATTCCTGCAAAATCACTCGCCTAGCTCTTCATTAAAACTCTCAATGACATTTTTGGAGCTCTCAAGCAACAAAATCAATTGAGCCAAAATAAAAGCTGAATGTCGTTTGAGAAAAAAAAAGTGACATTGGCCCGCTTTTAACGTCTAAGCAGCACTATATGTTGTAAAAATATGAGTTTGTGGTCCTGGTTTTCGCTGGTGGTCATTTCGAACCACATGTGGTTCGAGATGAACCACCAGCGAAAACCAGGGCACGTGTGCGATCTGTTGCCTTCAAGTCACATAATGGGGTCAAGTGGGATCCAACTTTTCCACAAAAACATTTGGGATGTAACGCCCACAGCTACCTTCTGTTGAAGCTTTTAGATCCCATCATGAACCACTCGTATCGTTCACTGTGATGCTATTGATTCAGGTACCTACCAACCCAACAAAACAAAACGCTAACTGTGGTTGTTTACATTTCAATCATAATTCGTCATTGGTGAAGGTTGGATATTCAATAATAGTTCCCGATACCGCGGAATATTGGACAATATATTTGCTCTCGAAGCCGTCGACAAGAGTCGGTTTACTGGCGTGCGTGCGGTCGGAAGTTCTGGAGGTCGGGGGTAGGAAGTGCCCTCTCAGTCACGCCACGTCCCTCCGTCTCACTTTTTGTGCTCAGAAGTACGCATATACCACTTTGAACACACTGCGCCGTTTTACTAACACTAAGGCAACACAATGGCGTTTTACGTAGACGTACGATAGCCAGACCCTGACCCAAAGTTCTCTGAAAACCGAAGGTACGAACCGTAACAACCAAAGAAAGAAAAATAACATAAACATTACCCTCTAAAACCTATGTAATTTATATGATTGAAAAAGACCTACAACTTTATGTAGAGTTCAACCCGAATGTTGAATTATCGTTGACAGAATGCAAGAACAAAATAACTTAGCTGACGATTCGCTTTTAATGTGCTAGAAACTCAATTTAATCTCTTTAGAAGCCCTATACATACATAATTATTTCGTGATCTATGCAACTTTCGGATGCGCATGCGCAAACGTAAAACCCATGCAACACCCCTTAAATTATAGGTCCGGTGCTATTCGTTCGAATTCGTGAGAAAATGGTTGAGTTTACGCTGGACGAGTATTTGATGTATCAACGGTGAGCCAGCCCAACCACGCATTAACATTTAAACATACAGTCGACATCGCAACAATGAATTTGGAAATGAACGTGTGTGAGATACGCCTCTGACGGATTTCAAAATCCCGCTTGAATTCTGAGAGCGAGTTATTGTTCATTTCTGACTATGATTTGATCACCAAAACCGGTATAACAGTACATTGTGTAATTAGTAGAAACAGACAACGTTTCAGTAACTCTGTTGTCAACTGAAAGCACCCTTATGTTACAATATGTATACTTATTATTGACAGTTATAACTGTCAATGTCAAAATGAACGTAAATATGTGCAACTTGTGTGAATAGCGGTATTTTGAAGGCTATTTTCCTGAAGCTCACCATTTGTTAACAGTCGATTGTTATATAGTTAACACCGTTCTATTTTGAGGGACTTCTTGAGGGACAGCGGTACAGATATTTCCAGTAGTACCTATCTTTGTTTCCGTAAACTCATATTTCACGGTTCAACCAGCAAAGAAGAAGCGAAACAGCTGTAACGAACAACAGTTGTAACTGTTACAGTTACTGTACTAAATATTGGTGCTAAGACATTCGAAAAAAATGACTGTGTATGTTAAAATGCTACCAGATCTAACACGGCGGTTAATAATTTTCTGGTTATATGAGCCTTGTGTAAGGCTGTCTGGGGTCACTGGTCTGAATGGTTTTTCAGTAGAACTATATATAGTTCTATATATATAGTTCAAGGATATTGCAAATAGACATATATGTCCTTGAACGCCAAAATCTACTCGAAAAGTTGGTTAGCTAATTTGGTGCTAAGTTGTTGAGCTTTTTGTTCAAAAATGTCCAATATCAAAACTCCATGTAAATTATATTAGGGTAGAAAAGTTATCTCGAAGAAAATCACATTGCATTTTATTGTATTCAAATAGATTTTAATGTTATCTCAAAAACTACGCGGAAAAAAAAAAAAAATTTTTTCTTGGAAGAGCGTTCAATTTCCCATCAGATCAATTGTACTAACTGTTTAAAACAAACGTGATGTGAGAGGTGATTTAAACATGAATATAGTTTAAGTACATTTAAGTTCATCCAATCATCGTTGGTTGAAAAACATCAAAATTTATTGCTGATTATTGAATAAAAATTATAGATTGTTCCCAACTCTACGCTACTCTACTCGCTGTTTGCAGCTGGTACCTATTTGCTAAATATTGGCTTGGTACACATTATAAGTAGAGTGTATTGAAGAAGAAACAAGATTTACTCCTTCTGCGGCTTTTCTACTAGGGGTTATAAGTATTCAGATATAATAGTTGAAGCCCTAGGCACAGATTAGCCAGTCTCATCAGGAGTCCAGAACGAAGACCACTTGTAGCCGACTGAGTTGAAATCAAATTCACATCATCATCAAACGCGGCGCGCGATTCAATACAAGTAGGAGTTTGGAATTGGCAACGGGTAGGTACGTCACACGACCTTTTAAAACATTGGCAATGATGTCACTTCTCCCTCCTCTTGACACAGTCTCCGGCGACTGGATGGTGATGTAGTGTCGTCAACGTTAACCTCGGCTTCCAAACATTCAAAAATACCGGAACGATTATATTCAGCAAACACGGCTTCTTCAATACACTCATCAACACGCGCAGAATGGAGTTATCTCAACAGCGTATTTCCGTTTATATTGACAGTGGATCATTTCAAGTCTGTTGAAGCTACTATCCGCTAGTTGCCTGGTAATAAGCAAAAAGCTGACTTTATCTTGAACGACACGCGAAGGCTCCATAAATACAAGCGAGCAGCGTTAATTATAGCTAAACTCATCCAACACCGAAGGTCCGCCGTATAGCTCTAATTATTACAATTCATTAGGGGACACTTCAAATGATTTCATTACACCTGGCAAGAGTGAGTTTAAATTAAGTAAAGTTCCCAGTGGACACGAAGAGCAGAATTAGTCAAGTAGTTACAACGTTTATTTTCAGTAGGTTAATGGGGCATTACGACATTACGTGCTGATGATCATTAACTCCAGAATACCGAATTTTACACGGGTCGTATGAAATACGAGAGACGTCCAGAAAGTAAGGTTACAAGGGCTGTGTAGGATGAAGGGAATTTGGTTTTTCTGAGTTGTCACCACTGATAGGTAGAGAGGTTTCTAACGGTCAAAACAAATCATCTAACGCCTCAGTCCGTTTGTCGCAGCAGCCAAACGCTTCAAACAGTTCGTCCTCCAATCGCTCCATCTACCGCATGTGTTTTGGCTGCACGCGAATTTATTGAACGGTATGAAAGCGAGTGCGAAACTTTTCTTGAGTCAATTATGACTGGTGACGATACGTGGGTATGTCACTATACTCCTGCGCCGAAATTGCAGTCTCCACAGAAGCGCCATACCCATTCACCATCAACCAAAAAATTCAAAGTCCAATTTTCAGGGTGGAAGATCATGGCATCTGTCTTTTGGATTATTATTGGCCTAACTGAACCACCACGAATTCAGCTGCATGCAGTAAGACACTCGGTATACGATGATGATATACAAAAACAGGACCCTAGGCTTCAAAAAATGTATTGACCTCAAGATGACTTGTATTGACAAACATGATGACTTGTTTTGACACATCTTCAAAATTCCATTTAAATATATTCATTTTTCCATTTTTAACACAAGTTGTAATCCTACTTTTGGGACGTCCCTCGTGTATCATAATCTGAGGCCGATTTCACACCATTCGGTTATATCCGTACGGCAACCGTGAGTCCATAGACGCGAATAAGAGCTTTCTAACGTTTCAGGTTGTGATTTGGCTGACCGGTTTACGGAATTTCGTTTCTTTTGTTTTTTACAGTGGACCGTAATAATTTCTTGAGATTGAATGCGATTCTTTCTGCAGCGTGGATCTCAATCTGGTGCGGAGCTCATTAAAAGTATTTACAGTCATTCTAAAATAATTGAAAAATGTAGTTCGTCACTACTCAAGCCATTAAAAAGTGCTGCAAAAGCTCCTAACTCGTTCCGCCTTGCTGTAAGAGGGTGGATCCACAGTTTTCGATCCCTTTTCCGCTTCCTTCTTCGGAGGTAAAGCCACAGAGCGAGGAGAGAACCGCGGCCCACATTGTGGTTTGCACAGAACTGAATGTCAGGGCGTCCGGGAGGGGATAACCGGACGGCAAAAACCAGATGGACCCGGAGTATAAAATCATTTTATTAACATTTTGGACTCATTGTAATAACTTATTCAATTTGTAATAATAACTTATTCGAACGCAACCTTCCATTTTCTGCAAAACTACCAAAATAAAATCAAACACGTCGTTCTTACTACTTTTAATACGAGCAATTTATAGATGTGTACTTTTGACAGAACTTATAAAGCCCTCTGAAAAGTACACATCTATAATTAATTCAATAAATAAATAAATAATTATTACTACCAAGGATGTTGCTAACAATCTTACTCTCCTTCTGAGTGTGGTACTCTTCAACGATTAATAGTGTTGCAAGACAGTTCGAGTTAAATATCAACTTCAATCCTTACAACTTCTAATATGGTATATCTGTGTGCTTCTACAGAGAGAGAGAAGAAATGAAAATGCAGAAGCCACAAATTACTGATATTCCTTTCCGACTACCTTTCAGAGTACGTATTACACAAATTACTGATACCTATTCGGAAGGGTAGTCGGAAAGGAATATCAGTAATTTGTGGCTTCTGGATTTTGCCTTGTTCTCTCTCTGTAGATGCACACAGAGATACCTTATTAGACGTGGTAAGGATTGAAGATGATTCTCGAACTGTCTTGCAACACTGTTGCTCCGTTGAAGAGTAGCACACTCAGCAGGAGAGAAAGATTGGTAGCTACATCCTTGTTAGTATACGTGTCAAAGTTTATGATATCAAAGTATGTCCGATGAAGCCATCCGAAACTGTCGCTACTTGCAGTATCTTGGGTTGGATCTTGATAAGGAGCCTGTTTCCAAATTGAACTAGACCGGTAAACGAGACGTTCCGCGGAGATAACTTTCATCCTGAGAGGCGCGCTGTAATACGGTTCAGAAAATAGCTGACAATGATTGAAATGATTGGTGATACGCGAGACATATGTGGTGTAACGTACTATCTAAAATGTCGATCGATGAAATCTGAGGATTTTCAAGAGGAGACATTTCTTTGATGAAGATACGATGAAAACTGAAACTTCGACAAGGCAGGATTATATTACAGATGAGATGAATATAATTTCATTAATGATAATAATACGTGTTTGACATCGTTCTTTATTTTTAATGCTGAATCAATTTTCAAACTTAATAAGATACGTCGAGTTTCATGTTTTTATCCCCCGCATGACAGGTTTTTCTCGTTTTCATGAAATTTTATCAATCGAAATGTTCCATCTCACATTAATTTTCTATCAAGTTCCAAGAGCTGATCACACACTAGGTAGGTATGTATATCCAAGATGTAGCTATGTACTGATATTGTTATCTACTAAGTAGGGATGTGCGATACTATACGATAACCGATAACGGTACACGATGCTGCTATCGAAAGAAGTACGGTACACTTTCCAAGCATTAAAAGCAAGTATTCGATACCTACAAGTATTGGGTCGTATGGTTGCTTCTATAAAAAGAAAAGAAATAGGGGCAGTTAAAAAATTAAGTTTATTAGTACTACGAGTGCCAATTGCTGCGACTCCAATTCGAATCCGTTTTGCGATACTGGAACCGCATTCCTTTTTTCCCCCTCTCGATGAAGCTTGCCTAAAAAGTAACCAAACTCGATTTTGGGGAACGGTTTTCTTCCACTTGTAGTTCCTATTATCTAGTTTGAGAATCCGTAATTTCACCGTTACAAAATTTCTTCGAGCACCTAAAAAAAGGCCAAAAATGTTATTTTCATGTCATGAGATCTAACAAATAAACCATTTGTGGTTAATTACATTTCTGTTTCACGTTGTTAATTTCGGTTTTACTCATTTCCTTCTAATCTTCCAAAGTATTCCCATTCCTTTTTGTGCAGAACAAAAATTTAGATGTAATTTTAAAATCTCAATATAGAGTGGTGTAGAATCTGACAGAAAATCCAGTGGTATGTTCTCGGGCTAGCTATTCAAGCACAGTAACAGATCAACTACAACATCATAGCCACATCAACAACATAGCCCTCAGACGTTTGTGTGTTATGTAACACAACTTTAGTGAGTGAGGGTTGCAATTGCCTCCCCGTTAGGTGTGTGGTCCTTCTCTATTTGTATCAAGCTCTACCAGCACCAAACGTGAGAGGAATGAATGATTCAGTAGAGTTATTTTACGTAGGTACATCTGTTTCCATCTAGGTATTTTTTTCCGATACTGGAAAAAGTAGTCAGTGTTTCCATTTGAGTATTTTTTTCGATACTGGAAAAAGTAGTAAATACCACTAGTACCTAGTATCGAAAGATTCGATGCTTACCAAAAGTACCCGGTATCGAAAGGAAGTACCCGACTCTTTACCCATAACTTACTACTAAGTAGACATTGGTAACAGTTCACTGAGCAATAACGCGGTAAATAGTCAACTGTAATAACGATTCAAGTTGTTTGAAATAACACAAACAGCCATTCTCCTACGGGTTCCACTGTAAAATATTCATTCGTTTTCAATATCAAACATAAATTGTAATTCAATTCCGAAGAAAAAGAAGAACCAAAACTAAAGGGTGGATCAACTTCAATATTCTTGGGGATCCTTTTATTGGAGCGAAGGAATTCATTTCTAACAATCTCAAAACTTTATCATCTTACTGGATCCGTTTCAGACATGGACAGATTTAAACTACCCGTAAAATCGACTTGCTCGCTCGGATAATTTATTGAAATTAAATTAAAAGTAATGGTCAAGGGGGAGACGCGTGATTACGAAATTCGGACATCGTTGCCATATCTTTCCCTTCAACCCTCGAACCAGGTTGTCCTTGTACGATTTTCTTCCATTAGCCCTGATGGACCGCGAATATTTTGTGACGTCCCATTAGATATAATCAAATTATTGATCGTCCCCATCAGAGGCTGCCAACGAATCATTGTTCTGATGTTATCTGTTAATGGTTTTCTTTATTATCATCGACGATGAACATCACTTTATTGTCACTGACGCAAAATTCGTTTCGTGGAAATACCTACCGTCTGAAGGGGTTAGGAGGAGCATAATGAACGTATCATTCGTGCATGTTCCGTAGACAAATTACGATGACAAATGATTGAAACTGAACAATTTTTTACAAAACGTTGTGACCCATCAGGCACGTTGTCCAGTTTTTGGTCGGCTCAGACAAAATACTCATGGCGGTATTCACAGTTGATCGGTCACAGTTAATAGGAGCCGCGAAGGCCTGGAAAACGCTTTTCGTGACGACTGGTGAACATACTTATGGTACCGTTCTTCTTCTCAACTTGTTTGCTTGGCGGGGCGAAACGCTACCGCGTTCCTAGATACTCAAACATTATCTACATCACGAATACAAAATATATCCGAACATATTACGATTTGTATATCCGAACAAGAATGGTCTGGGAGTTCCAAGGGCTTTTTAATGTTTCAAATTTCATTGGTAGGTAAAAAATAGTTGAATTTCTCTGGTTTCTATACTCAGAACATGAGGATAACCTCAACTCCACGAAGCGATTTCAACAGTTTTTGTAGGAATGTATGTGAGGCATCGCACCAGATGTTTTCATTTCAAGCCTAGTATTTTGTCTCTATTTCGTTGCAATTCGGAAACCTGCCTTGACCTTTGCAATTTCCAACCAGCTGGACTAAATTGAATTTATTATAATAGCTCATTCAGATTTCCAGGTTGCTAGTCACTGGTCGTTCCACCAGAGTTGGACCTCATGAAGACCTTTCTGATGTCCAATCCCCTGGGTTTGGAAATAGCATAAATGAAAGGAAGCAGCGGTTTCGCATTGAGGATGGATTTAGGTGGTGTTCCGACCGCCTTTTGTTTTTCCCTCCGAGTCTATCAGCAGTCGGGCACGCTCCCTGTGGGAATGACCCGGTGGCAGTGCATTGTGTCGTTGCTGGAATCAGGGTGATGAGACGAGGGGTTCGTCGTTCCGCTCAGATGGAGTTCAGTTCTCTCATGCCATCTCACAGCCCCATAACAGATTCAGTGCTCGTTTTTTTTTCGGTGACACCCCTCAACTTCCGGGTATAAATTTGGACACTCGTCCCAGCAGCTGTAAGACAGATCGGTTCAATTTACACTTCATTCATCTTAACGTGTCTGTGTCGCGGAATCGAATCTATTTCAATGTCAAAAGCTCGCTCCTCTTCTACACACTATTTGTTTTCGGATAATGGTCTCGTAGTGGAAGTTTCCATTTCAAACTCACTCCAAAATACATCCACTAGGTTCAATATCACTGTACCGCCCTGTTTCGCATCAAGCCACTGTGTTTCGTAAACCTTTGCAAATGCAAAAGCACAAAAGGCGCTTCCTGTGATGTTTGTAGTGAAGTAATATCAGTAAAAACTACCTTGGAACTTGAGAAGAATTGAAAAAAAAAATCCAGTCATGCATCATGGCAATAAGAGCAAATGTTCGAAGAAATAACTGGTTTTACGTAAAATTTTACATTTTACTGTTTTTATAAAAAACAATTTGTCTCCATGTTTTGCCGGTTAACACCTCAGTTTGTACTCGTAGATTTTTCAACGCTGAACACGATGGGGAAGTCAGAATTGCGATTTCTCACTCCGTTATCAGATTAGAGCAGATGAAATGTGAAGAACATCTCATGTAACAACCACGTTTCTTCATATTCAAAGTGCTTCAGTTTGAATACGGAATAAGATATCGCATCCTTTAAAATGAGGTGTCACTCGTCAGTCTGTTTCGTTTTTGGAATTTATGGGTAATTTCCCCCACCCCCAAAAATCCTCCCCAAAACCCCCCTTAGTTCTCCCGATGGCCCGATTCTGCCCATCTATCGAACTTAAGGCTTTCGATTGCCAATACAGATTTTTTTGTGCAACGTTCTGTCTGCAACATTTTTTAATTTGCACGTTTATCTCAATTCTATCGGGAGCTATTGTGCGGAATGACACATACATGAATATGTATATACATATGATTTTTTGTGTCTTTTTGCAGTGAATTCTGGATGGTCTGGAACGGATTTTGGAATGAAATTGCCTCGAAAATTCGAGTTTTGAAAGTTTTGGATCGAGAATAAATTGCTTCCTATTCTTCGAAAATTCGCTAAAACGAGCCTTGCTATTCGCATCTTTATTAATCTCAACTTTCCTCTTCAATCTCGACACGATATCGCCAGTCCCGAAATTCGTAGCATTATTGGTCCCATAGCTGATTTGATCCCGTAAAGAATAATGAAAGTCGATTAAAATTACAGCCTCTCCATCGCATGTATATTATACATCTCGTCAAACGCAGATGCCCATGGTATTTTTTTACAGATTTTATTTTAGAATGTAACGGATGTAAGGGCATGTGGTTATTTTTTCTGGGATTTAGTGCGTCCCTCTCCTATGAAAGTCAACGAACAATAGGGACCTCCTCAGGGAGGTCTACCTTTAGAGGGGCGTCCCTAAAAATCTGGAGACCTACTGAGGCACTAGGCGATGTCTGTTACATTTAAACTCGCCCGTTTCAACGAACGGGATTTGTGAAAACAGTTGTAGTTCAGCCCTTATCACAAAGTATGGCGACACCAAAAAAATTACTTATGAACCTCGAACAATAATGAAAACCGATTCAATCAGTTTTAGCTGAAGAAGTTTGCATTTGCCGAAGAAGTCCTTCGGGAGTTTGCATTATTACCGAGGTTTCGGTTCAGTTCTAAGAGAAGAACCAACCACCAATCAAAATCACCATGAGCCATGTGGAGATACCCAATTTAGGTCTGAAAAGCTCACACTGTGTGACAACTCAACGCAGTGCAGTTTCTATGATTTTTCGTATCCAAACATGATTTGTTTGGATGGTTTTGCTTCGTATCGATACGAAAAATCATCCAAACTGCACTGCGTTGAGTGTGAGCTATTTTCTTCGAATTGACATTGGTCCTCCTCGCGAAGCTTGTCAACGACAACCACGTGAATTGGTTCAGCAGTTCTCCCATAATTTCGTGTTTCTGTAAGAGTGGCTCAGTAGGTAATTGCTAGTGTTTTTTTTTTGGGAAGTAAGAATATTATTTTTTACCTTATTAAGATTGATTGCTGAGAATTCAAAACGTTCACGCCAGCTCTAATAATTATACTCAAATTGTGTTCAAGTTCCTTTGAATTGTAATGGGGGTTGAAGCAAATGTCAACCCTGGCGCCTCGTCTCGGTTGGAGCTTGACGCCCGCAGGCTTGCTATGATGTGTGCTGGAGGGCAATGGTGCGGCAAGATGACTCGGATGAGCATAAGGCGACCTGACCTCTTCCTGGTTCCCACCAGTACAGCTAGACTTACGACAATTTTTTCCCCACCAGGAAAACGCACAATGTGTTCCCTAGAGCTGATGAAACCTCGTGCGCGGATACGAAGATACTACACGCCTGCTAAAGCATGGGTTGTCATGGGTAACAGACGAGTTGTCTGCACGATTGTTCAGGGCACTCTGATTCATCCGATGAAAACAATGAAAAACACTCATGTAAAGCACAGAACAACCATTACCTAGAGAAAAGACTCCACTGATGCTCTCCACTTTCATCCTACAATTTTAAGGAGGTTTCAGCGCAATCGATTCCATTTAAAAAATTCTTGCTTTATTAACTTCAGGTAGATATTCGAACTACTGACAACGAACAACCAATAATGTTTTTATGATGAAATATCGTTTGAGGTTTCTACCATTTCTCCCTTAGTTCTTGGTTTTTGAAGGAATTCCAGACGATCGCACATT